>OZ017775.1:21238061-22438061 GCA_963969385.1 Philonicus albiceps
AGCCATCTCGCATAATGTCAATGATCCGAAGAATACAGGGTGTTCAGAGGTGGGAGGGAAATAATGCAGGAGGTGAAAGGTCAGGCCGAGGCAAGCAAAAAATCGTATGGGTGGGGGGGGGTCACCTCGCACCGTTCGGCAGTTACAGGTTGATTCGTAAATCAGGATGTTGCCTTATATGGGAACCGCTATTGTATTTTTATTTTTTTTTCTACGCATCGCAGCGACCCCAAACCGGTCTCAAAAAATCACTATTCTGAAACCCTTTCCAAAAAGGTCAACACCGCCCCCCTACCCCCAACCCCTTGGCCACAATCACCTCTGGAAGTTGAAAAATTGAATTTTATTTCACGATTTTGCATCTTTCGCCCCACTTTTCTCCTAAATTCACGTTATTAACATACCTACTTTTTATTGTTTTTAAGTTTCCTATCTAATTACCTTTCAAAAAAGGTACAACATGCACAGGTAGAAAAAGGATACAAACATTTATTTACAAAAATCCTTTTATAAAATATTAGGATAATTCGAATTTTTAAGAAATTATACTTAAATTAACTAAAAAATAAATTTTGTTTACTTAAAAACTAATTACAATTAAAACTTATGTGCTACAAAAGATGTTCGAAATGTTCTCCGCCACTCTCGATGCATGTAAGTAGCCTTTTTCTGATTCCGCGTTTGAGGTCTATGGTAGCCAGTCTCTCCCGTATTTTTGTCGCTGCAGTCCCAATCCTGGTAACTAATTCTTCTCTGGTGTTGATTGGTTGTGAGTAAACATCATCTTTCATCATTCCCCATAAGAAAAAGTCCAGTGGATTAAGGTCCGGTGATCTAGCAGGCCAAGGAATCGGTCCACCTCGTCCAATCCAGCGCTCTGGGTAATGTTCATTCAACTTTGCCCTAACAATGTTCCCAGTATGCGCAGGTGCTCCGTCGTGCTGTAAATACATTGCGTTTCTGGTGGCCACGGGGATGTCCTCTAACAGATCCGGAAGGGTATTCTCCAAAAAGTCCGAATATAGCTGACTATTCAGCACTTGAGGCAAGATGAAGGGTCCTATCAACTGGTTGCCGATAATGCCAGCCCAGACATTGGCACTAAATCTTTGCTGGAAGGACCGACACCTTGTCCTATGTGGGTTCACATCTGACCAGGTATGGAGGTTGTGGAAGTTTGTGATGCCATCCCGGGTGAATTGCGATTCATCCGTCCACAGAATTCGGTCTATAAACCTTCTGTTTTCGATGTCAGACTCGAGCAGCCAAGTGCAGAACTGCAATCGTCTTTCGGAATCTCCTTGATGTAGTGCTTGGACCGGGGTATGGTGGTAAGGATGTAGTCCCTCTCGGTTCACAACGGTCCACACTCTCCCTAAAGACAATCCTAACCGTCGTGCGACCTGTCTGATGCTTATTTCAGGGCTGTTCCTGACAATGTTGAGAATTTGTAGGTCGGTTTCCGCTGAATCGGCCGAAGTTCCTGATCGCGCTTCTGCTCTAGGGGTGGTCACACTTCCGGTTTCTTTTAACCTCCTGAAAGTCCTTGAAAATACCCTTCTATCGGGTACACGCCGATTCGGGAATCTCCTTTGGTATTCCCGTAAGGCCTCACTATCATTTCCGTCTACTAAACCGTACACGTAAATTATGTCGGCATACTCTTCAACAGTGAATTCTGCCATTTTGTCTTAATGTTTTGTGTTAAACACCCGTTCTTATCAATTTCCTCTTCAACTATGGTCAGTGTCCTTTCAAACCTACCCATTTTTATACCATAATTCATAGGAGGTATTAGACACGGAGCGTCAGGATACTTAGAAGTCAATACTGGATATCATAAACTAATAACGCCATTTAACGAGATTCCATTTAGTATTTTATAACAGTTTTTCTGAAATAATAAAACTTTATTACCTGTGTTTCCTAAATAAACATTTCCGAACTTGCTGTCATTAAAATTCTTTACTTAACAACTTTTTCCATTATGGGGCAATAAAGTAATTAGGTACCTGTGAAGATGTTTTAATTTCAGGATTTTTGTATCCTTTTTCTACCTGTGCATGTTGTACCTTTTTTGAAAGGTAATTAGATAGGAAACTTAAAAACAATAAAACGTAGGTATGTTAATAACGTGAATTTAGGAGAAAAGTGGGGCGAAAGATGCAAAATCGTGAAATAAAATTCAATTTTTCAACTTCCAGAGGTGATTGTGGCCAAGGGGTTGGGGGTAGGGGGGCGGTGTTGACCTTTTTGGAAAGGGTTTCAGAATAGTGATTTTTTGAGACCGGTTTGGGGTCGCTGCGATGCGTAGAAAAAAAAATTAAAATACAATAGCGGTTCCCATATAAGGCAACATCCTGATTTACGAATCAACCTGTAACTGCCGAACGGTGCGAGGTGACCCCCCCCCACCCATACGATTTTTTGCTTGCCTCGGCCTGACCTTTCACCTCCTGCATTATTTCCCTCCCACCTCTGAACACCCTGTATATATACTATACTACATACATATATATATACTACATATATATACATATATATATATACTATACTACGTAATAATAAACGTGCATTAGTTAGCAATATTGAAGCGGATACTAAAATTAAAAATTAAAACATTAATTTAAGCTCATTAAAAATAGCTACAATCGACTATAATTTTTCCAAGAATAAAATGACAATAGATTTTAATCTAATAACCTAAGGTAAGTGTCTAATGGCTATAAAACCATAATAACCACAGAGAGCCACAGAGTTGGCGTGTTAAGTTATTTATGTAGTCTATTGATAAATGGTAACCTTTTAAATTGAGCGCGTGACTTTTATCTATTATAAAATTGTGCACGCTTTTTGGTGACAACAGTTTTTCACCAACAACCTGAAAGAGGTCAGTTAATACCAGTCAAGGAAAGAAATTAGTTAAGCATTCTATCATAAAAATTTCGGTTGGATGGGAATTTTTACTCGGGCCGATAGTTTCTCTCATTCCGTTCTACCTTTGGTAGTTGTGGCATTTTTTTACGGACTTGCTCCTATTTGGATTGGAAATGATAATCGTTTTAAGTTGGTTAAGATCGGATATTTGCTGACAGTAATTAATTTAATTGTGTTTTCTACATGCTTCGTGCTCATTAGAAATGAAAGACTTTTTGAAGAGTTTTGGGTAACAGATTTAACTGTTGTTGGAGATATTATAATCAGCTTTACTGATCCATTCGCTGTTTTATCATTAATACTAACATGTTTTTTAAAAAGACAGTCGCTTTTAAATTTTGTAAATTTAATAGATGAAATCGATGTTCGATTGATGCGCCTTGGAGTTTTTATAAAATACAAAAAAGTTCTTTATTTGGCATATACAATTATGATCATTATGATTACATTTAATCTGGTTTACCTTTGGGTTAATCATATACTTTTGAGGGAACCAAAGTTTGAAGTCTTTGTCGTTTTTTGTGTACCTCATCTTGAAAAATCTATTGTTGTATTCATGTTTGTCTGTTCAGCTGAAGTGATTGGATATAGATTTGCAATTATAAATCAAGTGAGTATAGCAAGTATCAAATATTCAATTTCATGTTACATTTTTTATAAGTAAATTGCTCGATTGGTTTCTATTATTAAAACATAAACTCTTACTAAAATTACTTAGCCCAACTAATAACTTAATTGTTTTAAAAAAGTTATTCAGAAAATGTCCACTTTTCCCAGAAGCAAATCATTGCTTCAAAAAAAAAACATAATAATCAGGTGAAAATAATTAATTTCCCCACCGTGATTAAGTACCTTGCTATTAGAGCGAGTAGTCTTAAAATGGTCTACCACTCTCAATCAATATTATTAACAGTGCCGAGCCAGTTCGGTGTCATTATTCCCAGATAATAATTTTTAATAAGTAAATTACAGAGCGATAAATATGACAAGAAAATAAATGAAGGTCATAATTGATATTATACTAAATGCGGGGTTGTAAGGCTGAGGTGTAAGGCATTGATGTTATGACGGGCACAGTCAATACCGAAGTTTAGGGGGATCTTGTCTGATAAGAAAGGCGTCCTTTGCGATAAATATAGAAAAAAATGAAGCTATGTTTGAGGTGGCTGAAAAAACTAAGTTATGCAGATAATTTGTTTACGGCGATTCGTCCGCTCATTTTTATTTCTTACATGAACGGTCTGGCTCCAATTAGAATTAAAAGAGGCGAGCTAATTTTTGCTCAGTCAGGATATTTCCTAACTTTAACTTACATAATTACTTTCCTCATTTGTTTCCTTTGCTCATTTATAAGGGACAAAACAATTATCGGTTACTTTTTGAAGAGTGAAATTTCAAAAGTTGGTGATTACATCGAAATGACTACAAGTCCAATTGGAGTGATAAGTGTCGTTTTTTGTTGCATTTGGAAGCGAAAGGAGTTAATGTCATGTTTAAATGTCCTGGAACATGTTGACTATAGGCTGAGATGTTTAGGCTTAAAAATATACTACAACAAAATGTTATTAACATCATACTTCGTGTTGTTCGGATTGTTTGTGTTTGATTTTACATATTTATTATTGAGTTATATTTTACTAAAACTTTCTGGTATTAGCCCTGCTTTAGACGCTTTCGGACTGTTCTGTTTGACAAATCTTGAATTGTGTGTCGTGATTTTGATGTTTATAATCATTACGCGCATTCTGAAATTTAGGTTTGCACTACTGAATAAGGTGAGGTTGTTATAACATGTTTAAAAATTAAAGCTATGGTTTTATTGAATGTATGCTTTTAAAATCAATATTATTTTATTTAAATAAATTAATATACAAAAAGGTAATTACAAAGAATGTCTGTTATTAGTTCTTAAAAAGAGATGATGTTATAAAAATTGGAATATCACAAATTGCTAACACCGAAGAATTTCTAGCATGTGGGTCATAAAGCAACCTAACATTAGTTTCCCCCAAAATCGAATACGACTATACAGCAATTGATGAGTATGGCAAATTAAGCACGTCATTTTTTCCATGTACCCTATATAACTTCATAAAGAAACTGAATACTAAAGTCTAGGTCATTACATTATCCCCATTTTAATTAATATTTAATGAAGCTAAGTCATTGCTCTGCTAATAATTTTTAATAGTCAAATTGGAATACTGGAAATGAATACAAATAAAGACTCGTGTTTTCTCAAAAAATATGGATTGGTTAAGTGATGAGAAACCGAAGGAAATTTAGTCAGTGGAAAGCTTACAGGTGTTCAGGAGCTTAAGAAAGGAGCTCCTAAAGAAGGGATTTTAAAAAATAAAATGCACTTAAAGTGGCTTGGAAAGTATGGATACGCGGATAATTTTTATGCGGCAGTTCGGCCTTTTATTTTAATTGTGATGGTGATTGGCTTCGGATCGTTTCAAATAAAAAGAGATAAATTAGTGGTTTTACCGTGGGGATATATTTTTTCCTTTCTCAATTTTACGTTATATATAACAGTTTTTATCTCAGCAACATTTAAAGACGAAACAATTATCGGCTATTTTTTCAATAGTGAAATTTCAAAAGTTGGCAATTTTATTGAAATGAATATTGCTCCAATTGGGGTATTTGGCATCGCGTTTTGCTTCCTATCCAAGCGAAATGAATTAATAGCCTGTCTCGATGTGCTTGCAATTGTCGATTACAGGCTGATGTTCTTGGGAATAAAATTGCAGTATAATACTATTTTGCTAACCTCATACTTGATAATGATTGGACTGTATATGTTCGGGTTTACATATATAACAGTGAGTTTTACCCTCCTAAGGGTATCTGGCGTGCAACCATCTTTTGATGTGTTCTGGCTATTTTGCATGTCGAATCTTGGATTATGTACTGTGGTTTTTATGTTTATAATCATGCTGCGTATCATACACTATAGATTTACGCTAGTTAACAAGGTAAGCTCGACGTAATGCAAAAATATTTTTTTTACGAATCAATAAAATTTTATTATTATAAATAAATTTACCACAAAAAATCCAACAACTCCAACTTAGTTGTTGATGAGTTTGCGTACAAGATGTAGAATAATGTCAGTCATCCAAAAAAAATCTACATTTATTGTATCTTTCCATGATAACCTTAGAAATGAACAAAACTAAACTAAATACTCCATTCTGTCTGAAGCAGTATAGAAGCATATGAGTATGATTAATTATTTAACTGGATAGTAATTAATTCTTTCAAATTAATATTTGTTGGAATTAATCCACTGTTTATTTACTCTCATAACAATTTTCAATAACCGGGCGGACGTTATATAAGGATTTCTTTCATTTAAATATATGTTTAGGACATTAGATAAGTAGACCAGTCCAATCAGTGAGGGTTGAGCCGTCGAGGGTTGAGGAACGATTAAAAGGCGTGTCAAAAAAATAATCTTTTGAAAATGAAGTTGAGGTGGCTTAGAAAATATGGTTATGCGGATAACTTCTACGCGGCAATTCGTCCTGTTATTTTAATTATATTTTTTAATGGACTGGGACCTATCCAAATCAGGAATAATAAATTAGAAATAGCGCGACGAGGTTACTTACTTTCGCTGCTGTATTTTATGTGCTACGTAACTATTATCGTCTCATCATTAAAGAAGAACCAAACAATTATCGGTTATTTTTTAAACAGTGATATTTCAAAAGTTGGAGATTTTATTGAAATGACAATGACTCCAATCGGTGTACTGTGTTCGGTATTCAGGTGCCTGTGCAAACGAAACGAATTAATATCTTGTCTGGATGTCCTTACACTTGTCGACAACAGACTTAGATTCTTGGGCATAAGAATGCATTACAATACTCTTTTGGTTGCTGCATACATAACTATGATTGCACTGTTTACATTTAACTTTACATATCTCATAGGGAGTTACACTCTTTTAAGATTATCCGGTATTAATCCAGCATTTGATGTTTTCTGTTTGTTTTGTCTTTCGAATCTTGAATTTTGTGTTGTAGTTTTTGTATTTGTGTCCATTACACGTATCATTCAGCATAGATTTACGCGGCTGAGCAAGGTAAGCTGAATTTTTGTTTATAACTACTCAAAATATTTTACAGTTCGCTAACAATCTTGAAATCTATCTCTTTAAATCCGTTAAAACAGAAATCAAGAGATATTTAGTTACCTTTAAATAAAAGTAAAACACCAAAACACAACGCAGGTAGCTATTAACAGATAGTTATCAAACAAATGATAATTTATTATTAAACTAATTGCGAAAATTGCTGTCTTTATAATTTTAAAAAGTTACCTTTCCGTGTGCCACAAGTTGTATTTTAAAGGTTTATCGACATTTATCCATTCAACACTAACCTCAGTCCTGCAACGAACAACTTGATAATAAAATTTTTTAAGTGAATTGATTACGGGGGAATTGAATTTAATAAATTTTAAAAAATATTACTTGAACTATTGTTTATATTAAAGCACAAAAAAGGGCAAATTATATAAGCTCTAGATACAACAAAATGTTTATTTCAAAGCAGAATCGTGTTAATAAATAACTTTTTGATCAGTTATTATTCAACAAAAATTACGTCAGTTCTATGCCTTGATAATAACTTTTAATAAGTAAACTGAGTCAGACGTAGATTTTATCCATATAATTAAGGTATAATGTTCTATAATAAAATATATGATCCGGCTAATTGTAAGTGATGAAAAGCTAAGTGAATTCAGTCAGCAGTTGGGTGACAAGGATTCAGGATATCTACCAGGATTTTCGGTTGTTGAAGTGTATTTCAAAAATGCCCATTAAATGGCTTGGAAAATTCGGTTACGCAGATAACTTGTACTTGGCAATTTGGCCTCTAATGATTGTTCTGTATTTAAATGGAATGGCTCCCTTTAAAATCGAAGGCAGGAATAATTTGGTGTTTGCACAGTCGGGCTACTTATTCTCGGTGATGTATTTTTTGCTATATATTGGTTCAATCGTGCTATCATTCAAAAGAGGTCACACAATTATCGGTTACTTTTTAAATAGTGAAATTTCAAAAGTCGGTAAATTAATCGAAATGACAGTGACTCCAGTTGCTGTAATTGCTTTAATAATTTGTTGTCTTTGGAAACGGAACGATTTTATGTCTTTTATTAATGTGCTCACAATTGTGGATAGCAGACTAAAAATCTTGGGCAGAAGAATTGAGTATAATGTTATTTTATTAACATCGTATTTAATTATGGTTGCAATGTACTTGTTTGTCGTGGCATATTCGAGTATAAATTACATTCTACTAAGATTATCTGGTGCAACTCCAGCTTTTGAAGTTTTTTGGCTGTATTGTCTATCAACTCTTGAATTATGTTTTATAGTTTGTTTCTTTTTATACTTTACAAACATAATAAAGAACAGATTCTTACTTTTAAACGAGGTAAGTTTTTCGTAGTAACTTGGCAAATAATTTAATATTTCTATGCTTTTAAAAGAATTATTTAATTGAATGTATACTTTCAAAATTTATATTATTTTATTTAAATAAATTAGTATACAAAAAAGTAATTATAAAGAATATCAATTATTACATCTTTAAAAAATATGATGTTATAAATATTGGAATATCATAAATTGTTAACACCGAAGAATTTCGAGTACGTGGGTCATAAAGCAACCTAACATTAGTTTCTCCCAAAATCGAATACGACTATACAACAATTGATGAGCATTAAGCACATCATTTTTTTTAATAATTTTTAATAGCCAATTTGGAATACTGGAAATGAATACAAATAAAGAGTCATGTTTTCTCAACAAAAAAAAAATCACTTAAAGTGGCTTAGAAAGTACGGATACGCGGAGAATGGCTTCGGATCGTTTGAAATAAAAAAAGATAAGTTAGTGATTTTACGGTGGGAATATATTTTTTTCTTTCTGAATTTTACGTTTTACGTAATAGTTCTTGTCTCAGCAACAGTAAAAGGTGAAACAATTATCGGTTTTTCGGTATTTTTTCAACAGTGAAATTTCAAAAGTTTGAAATTTTCTTGAACTGCTTATGACAGTATTTGGTACCATATTTTGCTTACAGTCCAAACGAAATAAATTAATATTCTGTCTTGATGTGCTTACAATTGTCGTTTACACGCTGATGTTCTTGGGAATAAAATTGCAGTATAATACTATTTTGCTAACCTCATACTTGAATACAATTGGACTGCATATGTTCGGGTTTACATATATAAGAGTGAGTTTTACCCTCCTAAGGGTATGTGGCGTGCAACTATCTTTTTATGTATTCGGGATGTTTTGCATGTCGAATTTTAACTGGTCTCAAGTCAAAGGCTATATAATAATAAGTGATATGTGTTGTAAGATTTATTATAAAGTTAAAAAAAGTTTAAAATATAAAAACCTTTTACGTTCATTGATTTTATAAAACACGATTTATTTGCATTTGTTCTGTTGGGGTCCTTTTGGATCCTCGATACCAACAATGTAATTTAAAATATCGATATCAGCTAAGGACTAATGGACCTTTCCATTCAACTATAACCTCAGCGCTGCAACAAACAACTTGATATTAAATTTTTTTAAGTGAATTGATTGTAGAGGATGTGATATATGTTATTTATATTACTTATACTATAGATACTTATTTATTTATTTATTTAAGTTCGCCTACAAATGTTGTTTCACAGGCTACTTAAAGTATATAACAATAATTACTTCAAAGGAGAAAAAAGAAAGAATCGCATTGTATTATTAACCAAAAACTAATACTAATGAAATAACTGTTAAATTAAATAGGAAAGCTAACTACAAGCTATAAAAAAGCAGAGAACACAAGAAGTATTTATGGGAACTTATAGAATAGACTAACCGATTCCCGAAAAGTGACTCTGTTCACGGATAAATTCACTGTACTACTAACCTCATTAAAAACCTAGAAAATTATGCAATCGGTTCGTTGCTACCATAGCAATGGAATTACCTCTATTCCTTAAAAGGGTTCCAGGAGCATAAATATTAAACATAGCAAGAAGGTCAGGAGACATAATGCGATAGCATAAGATATCTCAGTTCAATCTTTTCAGTGTTCGTAAAGGACTTTTGAATCGACTTGAGGGTGAAAACATCATGAAAATTCTTTGAGTTACTCTCAATAAACCTTAATATCATATAAGCTCTTGAGATTATATAATCGATATGATGAGTTCAACCCATATTACGATAAAAAAAATAATGACAGAACTATCTACAACACAATTTTGAATCAAATATTGAAGAGCAACAGGATTTTTTAACCTGTGAAAGGAAAACGCCTTGCATTTAAAAGGGTTTAATTCAAGCCAATTGTCCTCGCACCAAAGCACAAACTTGTCAATATCTTCCTGTAACCTATAACAAACCGCTAAATCTAGAATTGTAGAAAAAATATCATATCGTCAGCAAAGAGCAGACACTGTGCAAAGGAAAACATAAGTAGGCATCATTGATGAATATTGTAAAAAGAAGAGGTTCTAAATGGCTTCCTAGTGAAACTCTTGAAAGCACATCAAACACTTTAGATTGCATAGGATCAATTAAAACAGCCTGTTTACGATTAGTGAGATATGAAGCAATCCATTGAAGGCAAGATGAATGGAAGCAAAAAACTTTAAGTTTTTCTTGAAGAAGTGCTAGGCTAACCCGATTGAAATCTTTCACAAAATCAGTATCAGTAACATCCAATTGTGAACTCTGTTCAATGGAATTAATAGCAATCCTCTTAAATAGTACTAGGTTAGTTGCAATAGCTCTGCCGTTCATAAACCCCAAATTATTTCTTTAATCACAAATTGAAGTTTATCTTTAACTAAACTCTCAAAAAAGCTAGGTAAAGACATCATTAGCAATGCCTCTGTAATTACAGGACCAGTTTTGTGAAGGGATTTAATATTAGAAAACTTCTAAGACTCCAAAAATTGGCCCAATTTCACAGATAGATTAAACAAAAGTGATAAAGGGAAACAGAATCAACCTGCACAATTTTTAATAAAAAAATTAGGTATTAAATCTGGCCCATAAATTTTATTTAGATTAGAGGCAGCAATAAAAATCTTCTCCGAAGAAAGGGTTATAAAACCCAAGTCAACCAAGTAACTTCTACAATGCCCATTTCTTAGGTGGCCAGATGCAGAGTTTGATTGGAAAAACCGCGAAAAATTCGCAATTTTCTGCTAAATTAGTTAAACTATCCCCCATGTACTCTTTTCGTAAAGGAATAATACCGGAATTCGGTTTTTTATTAATGAATTACCAAAAAGCCTTACTATCAAGTCTAATATCTCTTTCAATAGTTTGTATGTAGTTATTGAAGAGAAATCTGTGAAGAAAATTGTATTCCTTTTTTTAGTCTCAATAAATAGGAAAGATCCAGCGTACTGTTAGTAAATTTATACAATTTACGTGCTTTGTTCGTGGCATTCTTCAACTTAAGAAGCCCCTTATTAAACTAAGGAAGATGACCGTGAGGTGATTTTTTAACTAGAGTTACAAATCCAATTAAACCATCATGCACAATTTCCAGGAACTTAAAATGTGAAACCTCTAAATCATCAGCGACAACATTCAATGGTATTGAAGTAAATGTTTAAATTCGCGCAATCACCTCTCGAGAAGTTATAAACGGTATCTGAAATTGCAACAAACTTTGCAAAGCTGTATGAACAAATAACAATAAGTGGTAAGGCTCACTCACCTTCGAAAGTAATTTCAAGCTAACGAAAACTAAGTCCTTTAAAATCACTTTTAAATACTTTAGAGATATTATTATTATTATTATTGTGTGCTGTATTGGTGATTTAAACCATACAGCACACATAACCGTCTGCAGAATCATCCGAGAAAAAAAAGGTTTGCTTATCTCTAGGAGGCTTTTATATTACCAAAGAACTTCCAAGGGAGATGTAGCTAACGCAAAATATTCAAGTTTCCTAGTCTCGGTAAAGATATAGTTACTGCTAACTTCTCGAGAAGGGAGAATATTAACAGAAAGCCTAATTTCGGTTAAAACTACAACTTCGAAAACGTTGAAATCTAAAATGAATTTCTTAAAAGTTGATAAATGTTGAATGCTAAAGTTAGATATATGTAATTCAAACTTTTAATTCTACTCAAAAAAATCGACAAATTAAGTACCACTTTCAAAACTTTAATTTCGAAGAGGAGAATCGTGTTAGTAAATAACTTCTTGATCAATTATTATCCAACAAAATTACGTCAGTTCTAAGCCTTGATAATAACTTTTAATAAGGAAAGTGAGTCGGACGTCGATGTTATGCATATAATTAAGGTATAATGTTCTCTAATAAAATATATGACCCGGCTAATTGTAGGTGATGAAAAACTAAGTGAATTCAGTCAGCAGTTGAGTGACAAGGATTCAGGATATCTACCAGGATTTTCGGTTGTTGAAGTGTATTTCAAAAATGCCCATTAAATGGCTTGGAAAATTCGGACACGCAGATAACTTGTACTGGGCAATTTGGCCACTTATGATTGTTCCGTATTTAAATGGAATGGCTCCGTTTAAAATCAAAGAGAGGAATGATTTGGTGTTTGCACCGTCAGGATACTTATTCTCGGTGATGTATTTTTTGCTATATATTGGTTCAATCGTGCTATCATTCAAAAGAGGTCACACAATTATCGGTTACTTTTTAAATAGTGAAATTTCAAAAGTCGGAAACTTAATCGAAATGACAATAACTCCAGTTGCTGTAATTGCTTTAATAATTTGTTGTCTTTGGAAACGGAAGGATTTTATGTCTTTAATTAATGTGCTCACAATTGTGGATAGCAGACTAAAAATCTTGGGCAGAAGAATTGAGTATAATGTTACTTTATTAATATCGTATTTAGTTATGGTTGCAATGTACTTGTTTGCCTTGACATATTCGGGTATAAATTACATTCTACTAAGGTTATCTGGTGCAATTCCAGCCTTTGAAGTTTTTTGGCTCTTTTGTGTATCTACTCTTGAATTATGTCTTATAGTTTGTTTGTTTTTATACTTTACAAACATAATAAATAATAGATTTTTACTTTTAAACGAGGTAAGTTTTTCTTTGTAATTTGTTAACTAATTTAATATTACTATGCTTTTAAAAGAAATTAGTAAAATGGGATATTTTTCTAGAAGGTTATATTTTATACATTAAGAATTTGTTTTCGATGTTATTAAAAACCACAAAAACAGTGTAATTTACAGAAAGACATATGTAATTTGGCTTTAAAACTGCTTCGTAAGGGCGGACTTGTATACATCACTTTTATAATCAACTCTTGCTTTAAACTGCAGTATTTTTCAAAGTCGTGGAAAGTTGCTAAAATATTTCTAATTCTAAAACCCGGAAAACCTGCAGGTGATGTAGGTAGTTATCAGCCAATTAGTCTATTAAGTTCGCAAATATATTAGAAAAGGTAATGTAAATGAAGGTGTAGAAAAATACTGATATATATTGAAATATATAAGCTATTACCCAATGAACAGTTTGGTTTTCGAGCAGATCACAATACTTTCCAACCATAGCTAAGGATAAAAATACATGTTAAAAAAAATTTTGGAAAGAATAAATTCACCGGACTTGTACTCCTCGATATTCAATCAGCGTACATAAAATGATGGTTTTTGGTTTTCCCGCTAATATGCAGTTGCAGTTTTCTATGTAATGAATATTCTAGGAATTTATTGCTCCTGAATCTTCTACTCCCACAAATATTTCATTTGGAGTTTCTCAGGGCTCTGTTTTGGGTCAAATTTTATACAACATATATACAGCGGACTTTCCAAACGTTCCATATTGTCAATCATCATTGCCGACGACACTGCTATTTTCATTACGCACGAAGACATGCTGCTCACATATGTAATAATCTACAGAGTAGAGGTCTTTTACAATTATTTATTTTTTAATAATTTAAACAAAACCCAAACAATGGTCTTTACTCGAAGAAGACACACACGTTTCTTACCTGGAAGCAGTATCAATTGAAACGGTTGAGATATTTCTTTGACCGACTTCGCATAATACATAGGTATCATTTTTGATAAAACTCTCATTTTTGTCGAAATATATTATATAAATTCAGTTATTAATAAAGCTAACGTCTTAATTAAAATATTTTACCCATTCATAAATAGAAGATGAACCCTTGACTGGAAAAATAAGGTTTATCCAAGCCTTTACGCTGTACAGTGCATCAATATGGTGCACATTGTCAGCAATCTAAACAAAATAAAGTTCTTAAGATGATTTTTAATTTGCAATAACACTTCTTCATCTCGAAATTGCACAATTTTAAATTTACAAGATTCTTATTGTATAAATGATTTTAAATATGCCTATCTATCGATCTACCTATAGAAAGCAATTCTTGTAAATCGCTATAGAAGGAAAATTACGCTGATAGCCAATTAAATATTTTTCTTTAGTATTATTAAAATTCTTAGTACATTAAATATTCAAGATTTGATGAAAAAGAAATAAAAAAATCTAACATGACTTTCATTTTTCCTAAATGAATGAATGAACAAAATAATTGTAATTTTATTACTCATATAAGCCCAAATTAAGTTCATTTATTAAGAACTCGATGTTGTGGTGTGCGTCATAAAAGTCCTTATCCCCCCTCCAATCAATATTTAGCCAAGTCAAGCTACCTCGCTTTCTACTACGCCCAGATAATTTTTAATAAGTGAATTGCACTTGGAGGACTATCGGTATAACGTAAAAATAATTGAGGAATCATATATTTCTCCACAAAATATGAAAGGGCTCTTGTAAATGATGAGTGGCAACATTAATTCAGTAAGTAGTGAGCTTATAACAGGTGAAGACAACTCGTCTCGTGTATTAAAAATAAAAATCTTAAGAAATGCGTTTAAAGTGGCTTGGAAAGTTTGGCTATGCGGATAATTTATTTTCTTCAATTCGACCTCTAATTCTAATCCTGTATTTAAACGGAATCGCTCCATTCTGCCTTGTAGGGAGAGATAAATTGGTGATTGTGAAATCAAGATTCTTATTTTCATTAACTTACTTTCTTATGTACACGGTAACTTACACCACGACGTTAGCGAAAGGTCAAACAATAATCGGTTATTTTGTAAATAATGAAATTTCAAAAGTTGGCAATATAATTGAAATGACTACGAGCCCATTTGAAGTTATATCTTGTGGTCTCTACTGCCTTTATAGACGAAAAGAATTGTTATGTTGTTTGGACATCTTGTCTCTTGTCGACTATAGACTTAAATTATTGGGTCTAAGATTGAACTACAACTTTATATTATTTTATTCGTACGTACTTTCGATAGGGCTATTTATATTTAGTTTTACGTACCTATCTGTCGGGTATATTGTGCTTAAGTTATCTGGTGTAAATCCCGCTTTTGAAGTGTTCTGGTTATTTTGTATGACGAATATTGAAATCACTGTTGTGGTTCTGGCATTTGCAGCCGTTGTAAGACTGCTGCAATATAGGTTTATGATGTTAAATAGGGTAAGTTTAGTACTGTACGTTATTTTGAACAATTTCAAGGAACTAGATTTGAATATTATCATGAATATGATATGATGAAAATGTTAACAAGTGAACTAAGCTCTCTATATTCAATGAAAGTAATTGTTCATCATTTCTTGTTTTGGTTATAGTTATTAAGAAAAAATCTAATTAATTTCTAAATAACAAGGCGAAATGCAAATTAAAAGTAAATTAAAATCAATTGATTGTTTCAGATCCTTAAAAACTTACTCGAAGAACAATCCCACTATTCCACCCCCCAGATATACGGAGAAGACAACTCACCAACGATTTTCTGCTTAGGAAAAGCAACGCATTTTTCAGCAACAAAAATTTCCCCGGCTAACATAATCAGAGAAGTAACAAACATCCACAATTTACTCCACGACAGTTGCCGACTTGGAGAAAAATACTTTTCATATCAGATGCTTGTAATAATCACCGTTTCGTTTCTTTTCATTATTTTTGACGATTATTACATCTTGGATATTTTACTGACTACAAGGAATATCAAACCAAAATTTAACGTTGATACCTTTGTGATATTTTTGAGCAGCCAAATGTTTCTTTACAGTTTTATGATTGTTGCTATTGTTGAGAGCAGCAGTAGAACGATTGAACAGGTTGGTCCAATACCTTTGTTATTATTTTATTATATTAACTGCAAAATGTTTTAAGAACGATGAACTTGCTATTCACGTTCACAAATTGTTACAAAGGACAACGGATAAAGATGTCGAGGACAAATTGAATAAATTCTCAATGCAATTGATTCACAGAAAAGTGCGTTTTTCAGCAGGAGGCCTATTCTACTTGGACCGAACATTTATATTTACGGTAGATTAATGCTTATGCCCTTATTACCTTAAATATTTATTTCGCTTCTTTATTTAGTTGGCAGGGTCAGTTACAACATATCTTGTGATATTGCTACAGTTTGGAAATAGCTCGGATAGCGGCGATAGTTGTTGTTCTGCTAATTGCACGAGTTTAAATTAAAATGCAGAAGAAAACACTTTACAAATTCATTCTATAAAAATTCTGTGGACCAATACAACATTTTTAATTTAATTATTTATGCAAAAAATAATTATTATAAAACGAACAAAAACTGCCGCTTATTTCTCAAATTGGGTATGAAATTTGTAGTTTACCCTACTGTTTTCAGTTGTTTTGAGTGCGTATTTATTAAAATTAAAAGGTGTAAAGGATTTAAATTGTTTGAAATAAAAATTAATTTATTGGAAACTGTTTGAAATGGTCTTTATTACTTTTATTTTAGCATTTTAAAAGAATGCAATAATTTTCTTATATTTCAAAGGCACTGAGCATTTTTAATATAACCACATTGGAATTGTTTAAATCAAGCGAAAGTGAACATCTAGCGGCCTCGTTTTCCGGATATTTTTAGCTTAAAATCGTCACTGAAAATTGCTTTATTCCGAGACCCCTGAAAATACGTTTCTTTACGTGTTTTATAATTTTCCAATATTTCGCTTCTGCGACCAATGAAACCTGCAATAAATATTTAAAATTTTAAACAATACCAAAACCTCATTGTCCCATATTTGCGGAATCTCAACAGAACCCAATTTTGATGATTTTGATCAAATTAGACGCAAGTAAAAGCCAAACTTAAAGTTATTGCGGTACAAAATCGCCTTCTTGAGCAGAGCAAAGAGGAAGTGACGTACACATTCACAATGAGAAGAACTGCTCTTTTCGTATAAACTTTTAATGGTCGAATTTACTTTGCTTTAAGAGAAGCTTTTTTGAACAAGACCTCTGCTTATACCTTTTAGCTTTTTACTTGTAGTCTAAGGTTAGACCAAATGAAACGAACTGTCAATTCGGTAATTGTCAACAGAGGTGTAAATTGCGTTCAATTATTTTTGAGTGGAAATGGGGTAAAATACCGCGTTTACAATTATAATTTAAGCATTAAAACTTAATATTTATTTCAGGAAAGCCAGAGCATGGCGTAAGGAAATTAAAAAGTATAGAAGAAAGCGTATACGTCAGAAAATCGCTGCTGAGAGGGATAAGAAACTGAAGGAAGGTAAACATTGATTTCTTTTATATTTCCCGCAATAAAACAATTCCTGTTATAAAAACAAACAGAGGAAGAGCGTCTATTAAAAGATCCAGTGTATCAAAATTGGTTAAGAGAGCAAGAAATTCTCGAGCTGCACAAAATTGAAGAGGAGCAAAGAAGGCGCGACGACGAAGAAGAAAAGTGGCTCCGAGAGGATCTCCTTGCTCAAAAAAGGTTCCGTGAAGAACTGAAGAAGCGAAAAGAGATTGAAAAAGTAAAAGACGAAGAACGCTTAAGGATACAAAAAGAATTTGAAGAACAACAAAAATTAGTTCGTGAAAGATTAGAGGAAAAACGACGGCTAGCGGAAGAAAAACAACGCAAGCATGAGTTACTCCTTGAGAAAATTCAAGATTACATTAACAGCGATTGTCCGATGCCTAAAGAACTAAATGAGTCCGCTGACACGAATCCCGGAAAGGAGATATGTCCGTTCTTCACAAAAACTGCTTCGTGCCGATTCGGGGACAAGTGCAGCAGGAACCATTCCCGCCCTGGGATTAGTAAAATTCTTCTACTACCTCATTTTTTCAATCACATCCGCCTTGACCAAAGTAAAATCACCGAATACGGCAGTGATTTAGCTCTAGAATTTAGCGATGCTGAACTCTACAAAGATTTTGTGGTATTCTTCGAGGATGTTGTCCCAGAGCTCGAGAAGTTCGGGAGGCTGGAAAATTTCCGCGCCTGCAAAAACTGCGAGCCTCATCTGAGAGGGAATGTTTACGTAGAATATTTGGAAGAAAGGTTACATAATTATGTTATAAGTTTTATTAAACTTTTAAAAATACAACTTTCTTTTTGGTCCAGAGATGCCTTGAGGGCGTACATGAAATTACAGGGAAGATATTACGCTGGTAAACGTATAAATGTTGAGTTTGCCAAAATAGCATCGTGGAGAGCAGCTATATGCGGTACGTTCTGCACACATTTCAACGTCTGGATTTGAGAATTCCTAGTATCCTTTAAAAATAATTGCAAACTATTTCGATCACCATAGTCGAATAGATTTTATTCTTAAAGTAAAAATTAACTCTGGATCTATTTCGGCGGAAATTTGGATCCTGTTTTTTAAGATGTCTATTTCTATTTATCACCTACATCAAACAAAATCAATTCGATTCTCCTTTTTGCGAAAGTATATTTTGGTGTACACATTGAGGTGTCTTAAACAAACAAATATAATTTTAATGTCTATAATTTTTTCCACATAAATATTTAAAGTGTTTTGCAATTAAAAAGATTTTCCTTGACCCGTCAGGATTATCATTAACGAGGAAATGTCCAAAAGGAAAAAATTGCAATTTTTTACACATCTTTAGAAATCCTCAAAACAAATACAACGCATCATTATACCATGAATCTTCGAGTAGAAGCGAAAGAATGGGCCCTCCTAAGAAGGAAAATAATCATGAAAGTCCAAGGTGGGTGGTTCAATTGCATAAATAAGAATAACTTTTCTGTTTCTCAATAAACATATTTTAATTTCAGTTGGAATAGTTTTGAGGAAGAATCCTCGCAAAGGCGGAACTGGCGGTGGTCTGAAAGTCCTGAACGATTATCCACAAAAATTCATTCAAGACGCTACTCCAAAGAAAGAACATCGAGTCATCGAAAGCGAAGGAGCAGAAGTAGGCCTAGATCAGGTAGCTTATCTAAGAAACTTGAAATTACTACCAGAAGTAATTCGAGAGATAGAAATTCAAGTCGCTCCAGTAATCGTAAAAGATCGATATCAAAAGATAGGAATTCTTCAAGTTCATCATCCACCAGTCGTAGATCTCGAAGATCAGATCAACCTTTATTGAATGGAAGAGATGATGCTTCTCGTAAAAGTTCAAAGGCAGGTAGAAAATCTCCTGAAAGTATAAAAAGGAAAAAGAATAGTATGGATCAGTCTAGAGGTAAACGCAGATCTCTTTCAGAAGATTTGAGTGTAAGTTTTGAGGGCTCTATAACCCCAAAAAAGAAAAGAACTAGAAAAAAGAAAAAGAAAAAACCTTGATCACATTTCGCGCAACGGAATAAAATTTGTATTCAAATTAATGTTGTATTAATTAAAGATTTCCTGTGCAATCCCATTTTCAAGGGAAGTTCTAAGGTCTTATGCTCTAACTGAATACCACAGTCGACTGATTCACAATTTAATTTTTTTCACACACACAAATCATCACCATTCAATTTATCTCTAGGTCAGCGATCCACCTTCCAGTTAATGATATCAGTCGTCCATTTGCCTCTGTCCAAAAACATAAAAATGTGCAAATTTGTTCGAATATCACTTCGAATCTAAAAGGAAACACTTTTCTGAGATTGATTACGGTTTCTTATTATTATTTATTTATTTATTTATTTTTTTTTGTCATGAATAACTCATTCAAATCCGCGCCACACCATTTAATTGTGACGGTGCGATGCGATTGGATCGAGAGAGAATTGATCTTGGTGACGGGTTCGCATGGTGCAAGCATCTTTTTACACTTCTACGCATCGAATGAGCATCGGCAGAAGCAGCATACCTGAGCTGGCGTGCCACATTTGATAAAATCATTTTCTATTGAAACTGACACAAGGTCATCGATTGAGAGCATAATTTTGCTTCCATTTTTGAATTCTCTATTTTGTCTTTTTGTCTTAGTCGAAAATTATCAATGATCGACGATCGATGTGATATGAAAATGCAAAAGGTTGATTGAGGGTTTCGAAAGGTGCTACATAGAGGTGTTATAAATTGTTGAATGGATTCAAGTTAGCACATTACGTCATTCATTTTGTGCTAGAAAAAAAGGTTAGTATGCTAAAGTTATGCCATATTTAACTTGATTCGAAATTCCTTTAGGTTTTGAAATTCGTGAAAGGATTTGCTTAATACTTTAAGATCTCTAGGAGATATTTGGCATCGCTTTAATCAAAATGTTTAGTGGTGCTTGATCCATTTGAGTATGATTCAAATCCAGAATCTATGGGCTAAAATTAAACATCTTCGTGGACTTAACCATTTACGGACCTATTTATTTTAGTTTTTAACAGAAATCTAGGTATGTTTTTATTTCATAAATTAAAGGTGCTTAATAGCATAATTGTATAAATTTTTTTACAGCTAGATGAGTAGACTACAGCTTTACTAACCAATGTAATAAAAAGAAGTCTGATAAAAGTGCCTCTTAGTTAAAAACTCTAGTATTTTCTTAAGGTAAGCTAAGAATGTTAAATAAGGCCCTCCAAAGTTGTTTATTTCAACTAATAATACTGCATATTTTTTACTTTTTTTAAACAATCTTACAAAGGTGACTCCTAATTAGTACAAAGGCTCCGAAATAAATGTAAAAAACTGAATATAAAGCAGCTTTCATCTTTTAGTATAAAAGGCATCCGGCATTCTTTTTCCTTTTGTACCTATTGTAAATTATTTTGTGATTTAAAGTACCGCCTTCAACACCTGTGATATAGCTAGCATTCATCATCATCTTCCAAAGAAGCCGCGATTGAATTTTTAACAACTATAGTGAAAATGTATGCGCGGACAGATGTTCTGCGTGCAAAGAAGCGAATATTAATTCGTGACATCACTTAGTGGACTGGGTTTAAAATGATATATTATCATTTTGCCATTACTATTGTGCAACTTTTGAATAACAATAATCGGCTCTTTTAGTTCGCGGTTATATTGAAGATATAACAGCGACACTATCAGATCAATTGTTAGATTTGTTATAGCATCAAAGATCAACGTAAGTTTAAATTTGCACTTTGTTCTACATCCGTCTGATAATGAATTCATCAGTAGAATTGCTGTAGACCTACCCACGTCTTCATAAAAGTTATTACATTCAATGGATCAAAAAGACGCCAGGGTATGTTATTTGAACTCTATTGCACCTTGAGCATCCACAAAAAAGGAAGTACAATTATTTCAATTTAAATTGATCTGATTGCGTACAAGGATGCGCCAAATCATTCACTTTTGGCTCGTTTATCAAGAGCCTTGAAATTTCAAAACTAATCTAAGACCAGCTTGACATTGTTCAAATCAAACTCTAGTCACTGTAAGCCGCGATCTGAGATGGAATTATAATTAACTACTACTTGCATTGCAAGTGCTAGACTTGACTTTGTTTCTTTTTAATTGCTAATACTTAATCTCAAGGCGGCACAATTCAGGTGCTATCGAATCATCCTTTCACTTCGGACAAAACAACATGCGCGTGCAGCTTTACCCATGTCAAAAATTTCTTTGTAAAAGTTTAAAATAAATTCGAAATTAAGAAAAACACAAGTTGAAACGTAATAATATTAATTGTTTATGTCTATGACTGCCTTGAAGAGCCTCTTATTTTTTTTATTGCCATCTTATTTGCTGCGCACAGTGATGCTCGTTCATTTTTCGCATAGAGTTCTTCGATAAGAGATGCATCTTAGTGCAATTATCCAGCCATAGAATCCCTGTTGGGTGGCAGAGCAGCAAAACAGCCTGTGTAAAAATTGATTACGAATTCTGTGATTACGCAAAAATCGTTAATTTTACAAGCGAACGAAGCGAAAAACAGAAATGCATGCAGGGAAAACAACAAAACGACAGAGCTATGGCACAAGGAATTCTTGGTCACGAATCTCTTCAGTTTCTTCTTTAGTTTTTTTTTTATTTTTTTACTTTTTACGAGTCTTTCGTCATAAGCGATATTTTGTGCTCGTTTTCTTGAAGATGGACTCAGAGTTAAGCCGATATCCAGTTGACGTGATAATCCGTCACGTCACGTACTACGTGACGTTAAAGTATGTTTTGCGTTACTTTTGCTATTCGACGAACCCTCTTGAAATACCAACTCCAATCGATTAATATGTGAAGAAAAAGAAGTAAACAAATTAACTAAAGCGACTAATCGTGAAGGGAATTGTGACGATAACTCTGCTTAAGGTCATTCTCAAGCGGATTTATAGTCTTTGCGGTTCAGAAAGTTATGGGGTATGAATCATTTTCAGATTAATGTGGATTTTAACCAAAAACCCAATATCAAATTTATAAAGTAAAACTGGTAGATCCCCGCATCTTTTACATATCTTAAGTATAAACGATAATAGCAAATATGCGGAATTACCTGAATCTTATTAATAAATATTAAAATATTTTAATGATTCTACAAGAATAACATATTGCTCTTTATCTGAACACAATCTTTATCCATAAATTTTGTACTAAGTAGTTGCTCATATCCCCTGCATTCAATCATAGGTTAGAATGTATTTAATGCAAAGCATGAACCGAGGAGCCAAAGCGTCGACATCGTCATCGTGATAAAATTGCCTTATGTAATAGTCGGGAATGATTAAATTGATTCTAAAAGAGTTCTCATCTCCAATCTCAAGTTCAGGCGAATCATAAATTGCTAACAACTTGCTGGACGCCAGTGTCTAAGTTTTTGCTTAAATTGAACATTGCAAGTGCATTGAGATATTTAAGATACAGGTGAAGGCAGAAATAGCGAGTAAAATAACTAATAAAATTTGTGGTTTTGAAAGGTAACAAGAAGCCCACAGAAATAGGTAAATGGAAATAAATATTCATGAATTATTCTTCTTTATGAGAATGATAAAAAATACTTCAATTTATTTTATTTTTAAAATTGATTACTAGTCTGAACACCTGCCTTGGTTTTTGTGTATTTACAACAAATGAAAAGCTTTTACTACATTTAAGCACGGTCTACGGAAATTAAAAATTCAGTAATAAATAAAAATGAAACCATCTATAAAAACAACTAGAAGAAAACGCATAAAAATTAAATACTTAAATCTCAGTTACCATAGCACCAGGATTCTCAAATTTTACCTAAATGGAAATAAATTGTAAGTGTGTTACTGTTACCAGTTTATATTACAAAGCTAAAAGTTGTTATGAATGCATAAAAACTAGTCTAAGCGTAAATTATCCAAAAGTAGAAAACATCAAAGAATTTTTGTCGTATTACGTCGTATTAAATCTGAAAGTAATATCGATAAGAGAAGCAAAAACTAAAGACAAAATGAGGATCATTAAATGCATGAATTTATATATCGTGCATTCGTGCTTCTTATCGAAATCACGTGCTTATGGAGCTTATCCAGTCGCATTTATCCAATTGAATTAGCAACTAGAGTTTGCGTGAACCATGTTATTGCTTTTAATAAAATCTTGTGAGAGGGCTGGCAGCAGCAAAATACACGTGCTGCAATTTTAAACTACCTGAAGTGGAAGAGTGATATCAAATTAGAATTGAAAGTGATGAACATTCATCAAACGTCCCGGCCTCTAAGTATGATAATTATTGCTTGATAAAAAAAAAGAAGACAGAAATAAGAGGTTGAAGATAGAAAATCATATGAAGGAAACCGGAAGCAGTAAGATGATGCTGTGCGGAATATGATTTTTGTACTTGCGCTTTATGTACTTCTGCGACAATTAACTTTTTACTAAATAGTTTTTTTTTTTTGCATGAAATTCAAAGTGGTAGAATAGCAATTAAGCAAGGTTTCTTAAAAGATTAATGATGTAGTCTGATTACTGCGATTATGAGCGAATTTAATTACACGATCCGGTACGGTAGTTTACAAAAATTGTTCTGAAATACTAGAAAGCTGCACTTCCTAGTATGTGATAGTATTTAATTTTCCATTGAGTGTTACTAGATAAATATTCTTTTATTTCATAATAATTTTTCTTTATTGTAAACCACCTTTGGACACCTTAATCTACATTAATATTTAAAATATTTTGTTCCTTTCTCTAATATGGTACTTCTCCAAAAGTTGTACATCGATTAATTACTAACATTCTAATCGACCGAAAAACTATTAACGTTCCTTGCCAAATACGTCCCAAAATAATCGTAAGCTTGTGAAACTTTTCCATCGGACATCGGACAAAGAAGTGATGAAAAAGTCCAATTATCGCTTGCAGCTAAAAAAAAAAGTATCTGAAACATTTTATGTGGCTCTTAATATAAAACCTATAAGAGGCGTTATCGTTTCATCCCATCTTAATAAAAACCCTGCTGAGCCACTGGACCAGCTTGTGCAAAGTTAGCGAACCAGTCAAACTTGCGGTCACATGATTACTTACTTGGTCGCGGTTAAAAGTTCAACGGGTTAAGATGTTTTGTTCACCATCAGAAAAAAGAAAAAGGTAAAAGATGCTGTGCTACCTGAGGATGAAAATCTGTGAGCTCGATGAGATCGTCGATGCATGTAATAAGTTTAAATTGCAAAAATCCTCAAAAAACTTTCTTCATTTGAATCGATCGATTGTGTCTTTCTGTCTGTACACCGGCACGATCAATTAGTCACGCCCAAAGCGTGATAGTGCCTGCGAAGTGAAGTGATGAAGTAGTCACCTCACCGAATTAACAAATTAAAATGCCGTCCAGGCACAGCGGATTACTCCTCCGCAGTAGAAATTATGGGCAAACAGCAATTATACTTACTAT
This sequence comes from Philonicus albiceps, assembly GCA_963969385.1. NCBI lineage: Eukaryota > Metazoa > Arthropoda > Insecta > Diptera > Asilidae > Philonicus > Philonicus albiceps. The sequence continues at coordinate 21,263,143 of OZ017775.1, forward strand.
ATGTATGGATAAAATAAAAGTGAAAATTTTTACTCAAGAATTCTTCCTGCTTGTGTCACCGCCGCAAGATATCCGTGTTATATTTATTCACCTAATGGTGCTCATTATTCCTTCTGCCGCTACATACCTGTGTGGGTGTTCATCTAGAAAATGCGGCTCACGTAATCGCAGATTCTCATGCCAGAGTATTGTGATTGGGGTCCGGACCTGTATTTTTGTATTCTCTAGTTCAACACACGCACCGCAGTGTTTTGTTTAGCTACTTACTACTTACCGCCGTGCATTGTTTCTAGAGGTTCGCGGTACTCTTGTGAAATAATAATAGTGGTTTAAGCGAAAACCTGACGGTTGAACTTCCACGTGAAGTGGTTTCACAATGAACACCTACAACCGACCATTTTCATTTTTCCTGGGGAGATAATTCAGCTTAATGGGCATTCTGTCCGAGAACATCTTGTAAATGTGCCGGCACTTGGTACAAACGCATTTCCCCTAAGATGTTACGTAACTTTTGATGCAGCTACCTATCGCACCTTGGTGTCTAGGTGCCACCAAAAATATTAAGACATCTGTCTGAAGAGGTATGCTGCCTACGTTAACACTTTAAGAAAAAAACAAACGAGAAGAGAAACATTTCAAAGGTGCTAATTATTAAGAAAAAACTTATTCCAGCCCGATAGATGTTTGGTGAGGTTGGGGATCTGCAAAAAACTGCTTCGTCGAATTGAATGCTATTTGGAATTGCCGGCTCACAATAGAGTTGCGTTCGTCAGTCAATCTCCTGTCTACGGAGCTGCAATGGAGCATATACCTTTTGTTAGCCAAGATTTGGTCAATGTTTGTGTTCGGCGCTGTGAGGTAACCGAGCTCGAGAATAATACCATCATTAGAGGAGATGCGATACTTTGCAATGTTTGCTAACTGATTATGACATGTTGATTTATCAACGGGAGACCAATAATTCCGAATTTGGGATGTAGTCCAAGGCCGATTTTGGGAACTACTGTGGCAGATCAAATCAATAGTTTATAATTTGGGTATATGCCGGAAAAAAGTATTTTGAAAGACGGTATCCATCTACATATAGACGAAGTGTTTTGTTTATGAGAATTTTTCATATATTTTGTCAATGCACTATCGAACAAGTTATAAATATACAATTTTAAGTACAATATTTAATACTTTTTTTTATTCAAAATCTATTGTCGTAGCAATGCAATTCATATTGCAACCGAATTCCCTTTTCATCGGCAACATAACTCTTAAAGTTTTCCACGGTCAACTGGCGACATCCCCACGGCCGTGCAGAACGTTGCAACTTGCGGACGTTGAGTGAATTTTAAATAGTTCGTTGGCAACAATTTTTTCTTGGCGACGACCACACAACGCTTTGAAAAATAAACCTCAACATACAATTTTTCTTTTTTTCAATAATTCCTTTTGTCTTCTCGTATTTTTTAATTGCGATGTAATTGTAAGATGGACACTGTCCATTTGATGGCACTCTTTGTGTTCCAATAAACGATTTGCACTTACGTCACGTAATATTTACCGACCTGACCTACACCCACTTTTATAGCATCGTTTTTTTCCTTTCTTGAAGTAATAATTACACTTCGCGAGGTGACGAGAATTAACTGATTATGCACATAACGAAGAGTGTGAACCTTTTTATGAGGTATATGACTCTGACTTTTTCATGTAAGTTTTTTGTTTTTTTAATTTGTGAAGGTTTTACTGGAGACTGGGATGTTCCCAGAATTACTTCAACAGGCTATTGTGCTATAATTTTATTTTTCCTTGATTATATAATGTCTTAAAATTACAAAACAACAACTGTACGAGTATTCTATTTGTGCTAATAAACTCGTGGCAGTAATCCCATTTGATAACCCGAAATTGATCGCAAAACAATTAGAATTGCAGGTCTAACATCTTCTCCTAAAGGAATAAGTTCGTAATGTCGAAGTATTTTGGTGATCATACTCTTCATTTCTAGCAATGCGAATTTTTGTCCAATACAATTTCTAGGACCTGCGCTAAAAGGCACATACGCAAAGGGATTTTGAACATCTGCACTTGTTTCTCCTGAGTGTCTTTCAGGGATGAATTTATCAGGGTTTGGAAAGTATTTCGGATTTCGCATAGTTATCAAAAATGGTATGTGCACTGATGCTCCAGCTGGTATGATTTGATCCCCTAAAAGTTTAGTGTTTAAATCAAAGTTCTTGTAACGAAAGTCACTTACAGCTTACCAACTTTCAAATCTTCTTCCATATACCTTCCTATGAGTGGAACTGGTGGGTACATACGCAGTCCTTCTTTGATCACTAGCTCGGTGTATTTTAATTGTTGAAGGTCATTGTATGTTGCGGGTCGTGTTTTATCGTCACCAAAAATCTCTCTAATTTCTTCAAACACTTTCTTCTGAACTTCTGGATGCCTTGAAATTAAGAAAAGCGTAAAACATAATCCTGAAGTGGTTGTGTCATGTCCTTCGAAAGTGAACGTGTCCACTTCTTCTCTTATATCATCATTAGAAAGAGACTTTCCGTCTATGTTGGTCTGCAGAAGTAAATCCAAAAATGCCATTCTTTTCTTTTTGCCAATGACATCATCTTGTTCTAAAAAGAATTTTAGGTTTGCATAACTTTAGCAAAAAATTCACCTTTCTTAATATCGGTCATATTAATTTCCTTTTCTAGGGCTTTTTTTCGGTCTTCAATTATTTTTTCTGTGAATGAATGCAATGTGTGAAGTAGTTTGTCGTGACGTTTTTTCGCAAAAATTCCTAAAGTTGAAAAGGTGGCATCAAAGTAGTAACTAATTCTTAAAAATCGGTCAGGTATGATGTTACTTAACCTAGATATAAAAAAAGAAATTTGTTTGCGCCAACATAAATATTAATTGAATTTATTTACTCGGCAATTGCCTTAACGTATTCACATTCGGGATCTGATTGAGCATTAATTTTTATACCTAAAGCACTTTCTGAAAAAAAAAACGCCTGCTTTTAGTTTAAATTATGAATAAATTAATTAAACATTAAATCTTACCTGAAACGGCATCCAGAGTTGCTAAAGTAATGTACTCATTTATATCAATCACTTTATTTTGACCAACAACAGGTCTTAATTTATCAACCAAAATATTGCTTTGTTCGTCAAAAATTTGAATAAAATTTTCCAAAATAGAAAAGTGAAATGCCGGTGTAATAATTCGTCTGCGATGAAACCATTTTGAACCACTACTTACAAGTAGGCCTTCCTTCAGCCACGGTCTAAGAAATCTGTACATATCATTTTTCTCAATATGCTTTGAGCTGTTTAGAATAAGTTCAATAATTTCTACATCGTTTACACATACGTAGAAGCGATTGCAAACCCATCCCCGAAACATTTTGCCATATTTTTTTAAATCTTCTTTTACCTTTTCTACCATTGCTAAGAAAGAAAAATTATTATTTTATACTTATGTAAACAATTTTAGTATTAATCATTTACATTCGGGATTATGGTTTAAGTATTGAAGTGCATTTCCCGCAAAAGGAATAAATGGTAAGCCAGGAATGTTGCAATAGTTGTCCACACGTTTTTTCTTCTGGTAGTCAAGTATTGCTAGTAAAATTATGAACAGTCCCACTAAAAGCCACATATTAAGAGCTGGAGTCTGAAATTACTGTCATTATTTGTAGGCTAATAGCTGATTTGAATTTTATATGCACCAAATTAGTAAATATTTTCAGGAAAATTATATTCAAATTATTCACTTTTTCTAACTCCATCTTATATACTAACAAAGTTCTTAGTAACGCCGTTGAAAAGAGCAATTTTTTAATGATTCAGGCACTATTGTAATTGTAACATTCGTTCTATCGAATTTTATTTCAAAAACTAGATCACGATGACGGCACTCAATGTCTTGTAGAGTTGATGGAAAGTTGTATGAACTGTTTATTTGAGAAAATTTGCATTTATCTTGTATTGAAAATAATCCGAGAAAATAAAAATTGATAATATTGTTATTATCTGTTATGAAAAAATCTTGTAAATGCGAAGTATTTAACTGATTAAGAACGCTAGAAATAGTAAACCACCAAAATGAAAAATAATTAAGAACCCATTCACATATAAATTGTAAACAAAGTTGCTACAGATGCGACTTTACGCACAATCCAAGATCAAAGGTGAGAACAAATTTAAAAAGAAAAAGAATCTATTTTATCAATATTAGGCAATGTTGTAGAAATGTTTTATTTTGTATAAGAAAGAAAGAATGAAAACTTCCATTTATATTTTTTTTCATACGAACATACATAAAAATAATCTTCATTTATTTATGAATTTTTTTATTACTACATGGGCTATCAGACAAGTATTAAAAATTTAATTCAAGGATTAAACGTCAATAGAAAAGGATTTGTATTTATAGAGAAAGTGCAACTGTTACCTGTTCAAAACAGCTATATGTTTTGAGAAACTGCATGTCTAGCTTATTAAGTGATTAATAATTTGTCTACACTATTATTGATTTGATGCAATTGATAATCGAAGATGAAAGGTTGAATTCCACAAAACTATATAACCAATTTATTATAAAACTGAATACACTTTTGCTGTTTACTCGAAAAAGATGTAATCTTACCTATTTAAATAACAAAAAACCGAAAATCTATTGGCAGCATAGAAACCAAACAAATTCATTATATTATTTCGAAAAAGAAAAGGGAAAAGTGCCAAATTCCATTATATTTCACTCTGCACTTATTTTCGAGGAATACTTCTACAATGCACAAATGAAAAAATATTCACAATAATCCTCTATGCACTGTTTAGGACGGACATTAAAAAAATGAATAACTAATTCACCAAAAATTTACAATATAAAATCCTTTCAACCCTCGTTATTAATTCATACTGGTTATTGATAGATTAGAAATTATTTGCAATTTAATTCGATTGAATAAACATGAGTGTGATAAGAATGTTATCACAAATGGAAAGTAAAATATAAACAGGAAAATTCACTTTCCACTAATATAAGTGTGAATTGAATAAGTTTGAGATACTGCAATCAATTTAGGTGGTCGTAACAAGATTAAGAGATAGCAGTGGTGAACTTCCACCGGGTATTATACCATATCTAGGCAATACCCCACAATCTATCTACCTTGGAGGCAAGAAGTAATAACAACAAATGGTTTATCACTTTTGTGGCTTTATTGTTTTCTATCACTAATAAATTCGTGGTACCAATCCCATTTGATAACCCGAAATTGACCGCAAAACAATCAGAATTGCGGGTCTAACATCTTCTCCTAAAGGAAGAAGTTCGTAATGTCGAAGTATTTTGGAAATCATACTCTTCATTTCTAGCAAAGCGAATTTTTGTCCAATACAATTTCTAGGACCTGCGCTAAAAGGCACATACGCAAAGGGGTTTTGAACATCTGCACTTATTTCTCCTGAGTGCCTTTCAGGGATGAATTTATCAGGGTGTGGAAAGTATTTTGGATTTCGCATAGTTATCAAAAATGGTATGTGGACTGATGCTCCAGCTGGTATGATTTGATTCCCTAAAAGTTTAGTGTTTAAATTAAAGCTGTTGTAACGAAAGGCAGTTACAGCTTACCAACTTTCAAATCTTCTTCCATATACCTTCCTATGAGTGGAACTGGTGGGTACATACGCAGTCCTTCTTTAATCACTAACTCGGTGTACTTTAATTGTTGAAGGTCATTGTATGTTGCGGGTCGTGCTTTATCGTCACCAAAAATCTCCCTAATTTCTTCAAACACTTTCTTCTGAACTTCTGGATGCCTTGAAATTAAGAAAAGCGTAAAACATAATCCTGAAGTGGTTGTGTCATGTCCTTCGAAAGTGAACGTGTCCACTTCTTCCCTTATATCATCATTAGAAAGAGACTTTCCGTCTATGTTGGTCTGCAGAAGTAAATCCAAAAATGCCATTCTTTTCTTTTTGCCAATGACATCATCTTGTTCTAAAAAGAATTTTAGGTTTGCATAACTTTAGCAAAAAATTCACCTTTCTTAATATCGGTCATATTAATTTCCTTTTCTAGGGTTTTTTTTCGATCCTCAATTATTTTTTCTGTGAATGAATGCAATGTGTGAAGTAGTTTGTCGTGACGTTTTTTCGCAAAAATTCCTAAAGTTGAAAAAGTGGCATCAAAGTAGTAACTAATTCTTAAAAATCGGTCAGGTATGATGTTACTTAACCTAGATATAAAAAAAGAAATTTGTTTGCGCCAACATAAATATTAATTGAATTTATTTACTCGGCAATTGCCTTAACGTATTCACATTCGGGATCTGATTGAGCATTAATTTTTATACCTAAAGCACTTTCTGAAAAAAAACGCCTGCTTTTAGTTTAAATTATGAATAAATTAATTAAACATTAAATCTTACCTGAAACGGCATCCAGAGTTGCTAAAGTAATGTACTCATTTATATCAATCACTTTATTTTGACCAACAACAGGTCTTAATTTATCAACCAAAATATTGCTTTGTTCGTCAAAAATTTGAATAAAATTTTCCAAAATAGAAAAGTGAAATGCCGGTGTAATAATTCGTCTGCGATGGAACCATTTTGAACCACTACTTACAAGTAGGCCTTCCTTCAGCCACGGTCTAAGAAATCTGTACATATCATTCTTCTCAATATGCTTTGAGCTGTTTAGAATAAGTTCAATAATTTCTACATCGTTTACACATACGTAGAAGCGATTGCAAACCCATCCCCGAAACATTTTGCCATATTTTTTTAAATCTTCTTTTACCTTTTCTACCATTGCTAAGAAAGAAAAATTATTATTTTATACTTATGTAAACAATTTTAGTATTAATCATTTACATTCGGGATTATGGTTTAAGTATTGAAGTGCATTTCCCGCAAAAGGAATAAATGGTAAGCCAGGAATGTTGCAATAGTTGTCCACACGTTTTTTCTTCTGGTAGTCAAGTATTGCTAGTAAAATTATGAACAGTCCCACTAAAAGCCACATATTAAGAGCTGGAGTCTGAAATTACTGTCATTATTTGTAGGCTAATAGCTGATTTGAATTTTATATGCACCCAAATAGTAAATATTTTCAGGAAAATTATATTCAAATTATTCACTTTTTCTAACTCCATCTTATATACTAACAAAGTTCTTAGTAACGCCGTTGAAAAGAGCAATTTTTTAATGATTCAGGCACTATTGTAATTGTAACATTCGTTCTATCGAATTTTATTTCAAAAACTAGATCACGATGACGGCACTCAATGTCTTGTAGAGTTGATGGAAAGTTGTATGAACTGTTTATTTGAGAAAATTTGCATTTATCTTGTATTGAAAATAATCCGAGAAAATAAAAATTGATAATATTGTTATTATCTGTTATGAAAAAATCTTGTAAATGCGAAGTATTTAACTGATTAAGAACGCTAGAAATAGTAAACCACCAAAATGAAAAATAATTAAGAACCCATTCACATATAAATTGTAAACAAAGTTGCTACAGATGCGGCTTTACGCACAATCCAAGATCAAAGGTGAGAACATATTTAAAAAGAAAAAGAATCTATTTTATCAATATTAGGCAATGTTGTAGAAATGTTTTATTTTGTATAAGAAAGAAAGAATGAAAACTTCCATTTATATTTTTTTTTCATACGAACATACATAAAAATAATCTTCATTTATTTATGAATTTTTTTATTACTACATGGGCTACCAGACAAGCATTAAAAATTTAATTCAAGGATTAAACGTCAATAGAAAAGGATTTGTATTTATAGAGAAAGTGCAACTGTTACCTGTTCAAAACAGCTATATGTTTTGAGAAACTGCATGTTTATATGATAAAAATAAAAATATAACGCTTTATTTCCTTTAGAGATAAAGTCAAACCAAAGTCTAGTTTATTAAGTGATTAATAATTTGTCTACACTATTATTGATTTGATGCAATTGATAATCGAAGATGAAAGGTTGAATTCCACAAAACTATATAACCAATTTATTATAAAACTGAATACACTTTTGCTGTTTACTCGAAAAAGATGTAATCTTACCTATTTAAATAGCAAAAAACCGAAAATCTATTGGCAGCATAGAAACCAAACAAATTCAATATATTATTTCGAAAAAGAAAAGGGAAAAGTGCCAAATTCCATTATATTTCACTCTGCACTTATTTTCGAGGAATACTTCTACAATGCACAAATGAAAAAATATTCACCCTAATCCTCTATGCACTGTTAAGGACGGACATTAAAAAAATGAATAACTAATTCACCAAAAATTTACAATATAAAATCCTTTCAACCCTCGTTATTAATTCATACTGATTATTGATAGATTAGAAATTATTTGCAATTTAATTCGATTGAATAAACATGAGTGTGATAAGAATGTTATCACAAATGGAAAGTAAAATATAAACAGGAAAATTCACTTTCCACTAATATAAGTGTGAATTGAATAAGTTTGAGATACTGCAATCAATTTAGGTGGTCGTAACAAGATTAAGAGATAGCAGTGGTGAACTTCCACCGGGTATTATACCATATCTAGGCAATACCCCACAATCTATCTACCTTGGAGGCAAGAAGTAATAACAACAAATGGTTTATCACTTTTGTGGCTTTATTGTTTTCTATCACTAATAAATTCGTGGTACCAATCCCATTTGATAACCCGAAATTGACCGCAAAACAATCAGAATTGCGGGTCTAACATCTTCTCCTAAAGGAAGAAGTTCGTAATGTCGAAGTATTTTGGAAATCATACTCTTCATTTCTAGCAAAGCGAATTTTTGTCCAATACAATTTCTAGGACCTGCGCTAAAAGGCACATACGCAAAGGGGTTTTGAACATCTGCACTTATTTCTCCTGAGTGCCTTTCAGGGATGAATTTATCAGGGTGTGGAAAGTATTTTGGATTTCGCATAGTTATCAAAAATGGTATGTGGACTGATGCTCCAGCTGGTATGATTTGATTCCCTAAAAGTTTAGTGTTTAAATTAAAGCTGTTGTAACGAAAGGCAGTTACAGCTTACCAACTTTCAAATCTTCTTCCATATACCTTCCTATGAGTGGAACTGGTGGGTACATACGCAGTCCTTCTTTAATCACTAACTCGGTGTACTTTAATTGTTGAAGGTCATTGTATGTTGCGGGTCGTGCTTTATCGTCACCAAAAATCTCCCTAATTTCTTCAAACACTTTCTTCTGAACTTCTGGATGCCTTGAAATTAAGAAAAGCGTAAAACATAATCCTGAAGTGGTTGTGTCATGTCCTCCGAAAGTGAACGTGTCCACTTCTTCTCTTATATCATCATTAGAAAGAGACTTTCCGTCTATGTTGGTCTGCAAAAGTAAATCCAAAAATGCCATTCTTTTCTTTTTACCAATTACATCATCTTGTTCTAAAAAAAAATTTAGGTTTACATCACTTATAGGCTTAAGTAAAAAAATTACCTTTCTTAATATCGGTCATATTAATTTCCTTTTCTAGGGTTTTTTTTCGATCCTCAATTATTTTTTCTGTGAATGAATGCAATGTGTGAAGTAGTTTGTCGTGACGTTTTTTCGCAAAAATTCCTAAAGTTGAAAAAGTGGCATCAAAGTAGTAACTAATTCTTAAAAATCGATCAGGTATGATTTTACTTAACCTAGATATAAAAAAAGAAACTTGATTGCGTCAACATAATTGTTAATTGAATTTATTTACTCGGCAATCGCCTTTACGTATTCACAATCGGGATCTGATTGAGCATTAATCTTTATACCTAAAGCACTTTCTGAAAAAATCGCTTTCTTTTAGTTTAAATTATAAATATGTTAATTAAACATTAAATCTTACCTGAAACGGTATCCAGTGTTGCTAAAGTAATGTACTCGTTTATATCAATCACTTTATTTTGACCAACAACAGGCCTTAATTTATCAACCAAAATATTGCTTTGTTCGTCAAAAATTTGAATAAAATGTTTCAAAATAGAAAAGTGAAATGCCGGTGTAATAATTCGTCTGCGATGAAACCATTTTGAACCACTACTTACAAGTAGGCCTTCCTTCAGCCACGGTCTAAGAAATCTGTACATATCATTTTTCTCAATATGCCTTGAGCTGTTTAGAATAAGTTCAATAATTTCTACATCGTTTACACATACGTAGAAGCGATTGCAAACCCATCCCCGAAACATTTTGCCATATTTTTTTAAATCTTTTCTTACCTTTTTTACCATTGCTAAGAAAGAAAAATTAACATTTTATACTTATATAAACAATTTTAGTTTTAATCTTTTACATTCGGGATTATGGTTTAAGTATTGAAGTGCATTTCCCGCAAAAGGCATAAATGGCAGGCCAGGAATGTTGCAGTAGTTGTCCACACGTTTTTTCTTCTGATAGTCTAGAATTGCCAATAAAATTATAAATAATCCTACTAAAAGCCACATTGTGAGAATCTGAAATTAAATAATTAAAATAAACATATTAGAAAAAATCAGAAAACAATAGAGAAAAGCATTGAGAAGCTCTATACACAAAAATTGTAAATACAGTCGCGCGATTTTACGCACAATTCAAGATCAAGGATACGAGCAATTTTAAATAAATCCATTATTTTATCAATTTGCTATTATTTTGCAATAACTTTATTTTTTTAAACAATGAGAAGAATAATCGCTTGAGTTCACAATTAAAGGTGTGAGGTAATATATGGGACACTTTTGTAAAATTAGTCCTCGAGTATTTTTTTTATCAATAAAAAATGGAAAATTTCAAGAGAAATATAAAAAATGATTTATTTAAAGCATCTTCCCTAGCTGTCTACACATTTTTGCCATCTCTCTGGCAATACATGAATACCGCAACGATAAAACGGCGTGTTCTTGGACCGAAACTATTCATCCAACCAATTTTGCATTTCTTTGAAATTGACCAAGTGTAGCCCTGCCAAGCCATGCGCCATCGACTGGAACAACTGATAATCTGAGAGGGCCAGGTCTGGCAAATATGGCAGATCCCATTTCAGTGTTTTGATGGTGTCATAGACGATGGGAGTGCGATGGCATGGAGCGTTGTCATGCTGCAGTATCAGTCGTTGTTTCTCCTGTCCTATTCTGGACGTTTCTCGAACAATGCATGGTTCAGATTGAGAGTCGATAGCAATGCCCCATTGATAGTTTCGTCCAGTTCCCGCAGCTCTTAGTACACGATTCCTTTCTGGTTCCACAATACGCAGAGTATTGTCTTCTTTTCGATTTGGCCGTATCGTCGATGTTGATGCTTCGCAAGGGGAAAGCCACTCTTTTTTTCATGCCGTAAAAGCAAAATTTCGGAAGTGGCTCTTTTTTCCACATGTCTTTCAGTCAATTTATGTGGCACCCATTTTCCCTCCTTTCGAATTTTTCCCATAGCATATAAACGTTTCAAAATTCCTTAGCGAACCATGTTTAGTGCTTTCACAAGTCGATCTTGTGTTTGCGTATCATTTTCATCCAATAACGCTTCAATTGCTTTTGGACTCCTGGAGCGCTTCTTGTCCTCAGTGTCGAAATCGCTAATTCTGTAGCATTTAAACCAATTTTCGCAGGTAGTTTTCGAAGGTGCATATCCGCCATAGGTCTCCTGAAGGAAATGACGGGCTTCAACTGCATTTTCTTTCAAGTTAAAGCAGAAAAGCAAACCTTGCCGCAAATGCTTTTTATTTGGCACAAAATTCGACAAAAAATATTTTTGCGTTATGATATGTATTGGTATTAGAATTGCCTACTGTTAACAACTCTTCACGCTATAAACAAAACACAACTTTTGAGATATATGTCGACTACATGTGTCCTTAGTACCATCCATGTATTAAACCAGGAAACTTAGCTGCACACCTAGTATTTGAAAATGAGAACTTGCATTTAAGTTATTTGCAATAATGTGTAAAATAAATGCGAAACTAATGGTTATCACTTTTCGGAATTGCTGTGTAAGCGAATAGTTTTGAGAAGAGAGCACAATTACTTTGGACAGGCTTTAGAAGATTAAAAGATATATGTTTGAATATTACATGATACTATATCTGGGTAATACTCCACAATGCACATGAACAAATCTAAAATACTTGAATTTTTTACTATTTTCTATTGTTATGTTGTTATATAAGTCTCTTTGAACTAAATAAGTTTTTATATTGCCCCTTTCTAAACCGATAGCTAAGAAAAACTGCCATAATATATTTAGTCGAACTGGAAATTTTGGTGTAGATAAGAAATTCGTTTTAGTGACTTGCTTTAATTTTATATGTTTAAGTTATAAAATATTTATAATAATATTACCGTTAAACAATTAAAATTAGTTGTTAACACCAGTAAATTGGAATATTAAAGCGTGTACATTAAAAATGTACTAAAGTTGTTTTCAATCTAAATGGACTCGGGCGGCATATAGTAAAATTCTAAAGAGGTTTATTTATTTAATAAGAGCATTCATGGGTTCTTTTCGTCAATTTTTTTATTTGCTTTTAAATAACTATTCAGTTAAAGAGCGTGAAAATATACTCTCTAATTTTTTCCAACTTTGCCTATTGCTATCCAATAAAATGTCAGCCCCAGTTCTGAGTGAAATAAGCAAATAAAGTTATAAGAAACGCGTACTTTATACTTTCCATATAATGATAGCAATAGGTTTTCCTTAACAATTCATTTTTTGAGGTCAATCCCGAAAAAGCATGCATAATCTGATCAAGAATTACATTGTTTGGATAGATTACTTTAATTATGACTAATTAAAACATAATTTTAATATATCTATCATGTAAAGAAGAACAAAATGCTTTCATCATAAATTGTGGAACACGAATGAATCATGCTCACTGAGTAAAACAGCTCGGAAGTTTTCTAACCACTGTTCCAAACTTAAAACCAGTTTAAATTAAATCTTCCGTAGTCTCATATGTTTAAAATCTCCCCTGGCGCATATCACGCTTTTGTGTGGCATATAAATTAGTTAAATGTGGTCTATTTTTATTTATTCAAAGTTGCAACTAGATTAAATTACAGAAATGAGTTTGTCTAAAACGAATGCTTCTAAATGTGACTAGGAATTAAACTGCATAAATCGTCTATACGGTAGTTTATTGTTAAATTTATTTTTATTCTTAATTTACTTTAAACAAGAAACAACGTTAATTTGCTTATTTTGTATGTTGAGCAATAAAATATCAAAGAATGCCATTTAAATGTAGACTGCAGTCAATTTGCTGATAATAATTGTGTTATCTTTAATTTTGAATTTTACGGTACTAATAATTGGTGCACATTTACCAAATAATTACCGAAATGACCTTGTAATGATATCTGTTTTATTTTTGTCGACAAGGTTGCTAGACCCAAAATATACTTAACTTATAGGAATAATAATTTAATTGCTAATTAACTTCCAAGAACAGAGTTACAAATTATGTTTAAAGGTCATAACATATACCATCAAAGTTTTTCACGTCTTCTTTGGTGAAACTGTCTATATCAAAGTAAACGTTTAAATGAAAGATATATTTTTAAATTAAATGAAAACTATATTTTTGAATAAAAATAAATGCGTAATAATTAAATTTTTACTTTACTATAAATGATGAAGGCACGTTTCTCAAAATGTTATTCTGCAATTTTAATTATATCAATTTATGGAAAAAAATCATAAGAGAAATAAAAACAACGTTTTGATTCTTTAAACTTAGCTTTATTATTTTGTTTTTCATTATAATCTTAGTTAATTTATTTTTACTTTTATATTTAACAAACAGGAAGAATAGTTTGATTTAATTTATTCTAGATTTCTTATATTAGTGTTTAGTAATGCTACTCGTAACATAGCGTTTTAGCTTAGATCCTCGAAAGTAGGTTATTAAAACAATAAGCAACAATTTATTTTATCAGTATTGGGATTCATCTCATAACCAGTAATTGATCGTAAAACAATACTAACTACAGGTCTTAAATCTCTTCCAAATGGTAATAGCTCGTAGTGTCTGAGGATCTTGATGATCATGCTCTTCATTTCCAACATAGCGTATTTTCATCCAACGCAATTTCTTGGTCCTGCGTTAAATAGAATATAAGCGAAGGGATTTAAAATATCTGCACTTGTTTCGCCAGAATGTCTTTCGGGAATAAATTTATCGAGCTCAGGGAAAAACTTAGGATTTCTCATGATTATAATTAAAACTAAAATAGCCGATGTTCCAGCTGTCAAGAATTTGTTTCCTGGAGTCTAATCATTTAGAAAAAAAGTATTAGATGAATAAAAAATTTAATCGCTTACCAATCGTCAAATCCTCGTTTAACAATCTTCCTATGACTGGAACAGGTAGGTTATTCGAAGACCTTCCTTAACCACTACTTCAGTGTACTTTAATTGTTGAAGGTCTTTCTTTGGTCTTTGTAAGAGGCAGGTCTGGTCTTGTCATCTCCAAAAACTTCCCTAATCTCTTCAAACAATCTTTTCTCTACTTCTGAAGGTCTTGAATTTAAGAAAAATGTAAAACATATTCCTGAGATGGTTGTGTTATGTCCTCCGAAAGTGAACGTGTTCACTTCTCTTATATCACCGTTAGAAAGGAACTTTCCATCTATTTTGGTCTGCAGAAGTAAATCCAAAAATGCCATTCTTTTCTTTTTGCCAATGACATCATCTTGTTCTAAAAGGAAATTTAGGTTTGCATAAATTGAATAACAAATTACCTTAATATCTTAATATCGGTCATATTAATTTCCTTTCCTAGGGCTTTTTTTCGGTCCTCAATTATTTTTTCTGTGAATGAATGCAAAGTAATTTTTCGTGGCGTTTTTTCGCAAAAATTCTTTAAAGTTGAAAAGGTGGCATCAAAGTAGTAACTAATTTTTAAAAATTGATCAGGTACGATGTTGCTTAACCTAGATATAAAAAAAGAAATTTGATTGCGCCAACATAATTGTTAATTGAATTTATTTACTCCCCAACAAAAGGTCTTAATTTACTAACCAAAATATTACTTTGTTCGTCAAAAATTTGAATGAAATGTTCCAAAATAGAAAAGTGAAACGCTGGTATATTAATACGTGTGGGGTGAAACCATTTCAATCCAGTGCTTACAAGAACGTTTTCCTTCAGCCATGGTTTAAGAAATCTGTACATATCATTTTTCTCAATTCTGCTATTACGAAGAAAGAAAAATGGCTAGGTAAACTATTTTAGTATTAATCTTTTACATTCGGGATTATAGTTTAAGTATTGAAGTGCATTTCCCGCAAAAGGAATAAATAGCAAGCCAGGAATTTTGTCCACACGTTTTCTCTTCTGGTAGTCAAGTATTGCTAGTAAAATTATGAACAGTCCCACTAAAAGCCACATATTAAGAGCTGGAGTCTGAAATTACTGTCATTATTTGTAGACTAATAGCTGATTTTAATTTTATATGCACCCAATTAGTAAATATTTTCAGGAAAATTATATTCAAATTCTTCACTTTTTCTAACTCCATCTTATATACTAACAAAGTTCTTAGTAACACTGTTGAAAAGAGTAACAGGCACTATTGTAATTGTAACATTCGTTCTATCGGATTTTATTTCAAAAACTAGATCACGATGACGGCACTCAATGTCTTGTAGAGTTGATGGAAAGTTGAACTGTTTATTTGAGAAAATTTGCATTTATCTTGTATTGAAAATAATCCGAGAAAATAAAAATTGATAATATTGTTATTATCTGTTATGAAAAAATCTTGTAAATGCGAAGTATTTAACTGATTAAGAACGCTAGAAATAGTAAACCACCAAAATGAAAAATAATTAAGAACCCATTCACATATAAATTGTAAACAAAGTTGCTACAGATGCGGCTTTACGCACAATCCAAGATCAAAGGTGAGAACATATTTAAAAAGAAAAAGAATCTATTTTATCAATATTAGGCAATGTTGTAGAAATGTTTTATTTTGTATAAGAAAGAAAGAATGAAAACTTCCATTTATATTTTTTTTTCATACGAACATACATAAAAATAATCTTCATTTATTTATGAATTTTTTTATTACTACATGGGCTACCAGACAAGTATAAAAAATTTAATTCAAGAGTTAAACTACAATAGAAAAAGCAGTGGATTTGTATTTATAAAGAAAGTGCAACTGTTACCTGCTCAAAACAGCTATATGTTTTAAGAAACTTAGTGAAAAGGACTACTTCTTTCCGAGAATATTTTCATTTTCTAATTGGAATAGCATAAATTTAAAGCTCTAAGCTCTAAGTTGCATGTACTGCATGTTTATATGATAAAAATAAAAATATAATGCTTTATCTCCTTTACAGATAAAGGCAAACCAAAGTTTAGTTTATTAAGTGATTAGCAATTTTTCTTCACTATTATTGATTTGATGCAATTGATAATCGAAGATGAAAGGTTGAATTCCACAAAGCTATGTAACCAATTTATTATAAAGCTGGATACAATTTTCCTGTTTACTCGAAAAAGATGTGATCTTACCTATATTATTTCGAAAAAGACAAGGGAAAAGTGCTAAATTCCATTCTATTTCACTCTGCACTTATTTTCGAGGAATACTTCTACAATGCACAAATGAAAATATATTCACCCTAATCCTCTATGCACTGTTTAGGACGGACATTAAAAAAATGAATAACTAATTCACCAAAAATTTAAACTATAAAATCCTTTCAACCCTCGTTATTAATTCATACTGGTTATTGATAGATTAGAAATTATTTGCAATTTAATTCAATTGAATAAACATGAGTGTGATAAGAATGTTATCACAAATGGAAAGTAAAAAATAGACAGGAGAATTCACTTTCCACTAATGTAAGTGTGAATTGTCATTTGAAAAAGTTTCAGATACTGCAATCAATTTAGGTGGTCGTAACAAGATTAAGAGATAGCAGTGGTGAACTTTCACCGGGTATTATACCATATCTGGGTAATACCCCACAAACTATCTACCTTGGAGGCAAGAAGTAATAACAGCAAATGGTTTATCACTTTTGTGGTTTTATTGTTATTTATCACTAATAAATTCGTGGTACCAATCCCATTTGATAACCTGAAATTGATCGCAAAACAATTAGAATTGCAGGTCTAACATCTTCTCCCAAAGGCAGAAGTTCGTAATGTCGAAGTATTTTGCTGATCATACTCTTCATTTCTAGCAATGCGAATTTTTGCCCAATACAATTTCTAGGACCTGCGCTAAAAGGCACATACGCAAAGGGGTTTTGAACATCTGCACTTGTTTCTCCTGAGTGCCTTTCAGGGATGAATTTATCAGGATCTGGAAAGTATTTTGGATTTCGCATGGTTAGCAAAAATGGTATGTGTACTGATGCTCCAGCTGGTATGATTTGATTCCCTAAAAGTTTAGTGTTTAAATTAAAGCTGTTGTAACGAAAGGCAGTTACAGCTTACCAACTTTCAAATCTTCTTCCATATACCTTCCTATGAGTGGAACTGGTGGGTACATACGCAGTCCTTCTTTAATCACTAACTCGGTGTACTTTAATTGTTGAAGGTCATTGTATGTTGCGGGTCGTGTTTTATCGTCACCAAAAATGTCTCTAATTTCTTCAAACACTTTCTTCTGAACTTCTGGGTGCCTCGAAATTAAGAAAAGCGTAAAACATATTCCTGAGGTGGTTGTGTCATGTCCTTCGAAAGTGAACGTGTCCACTTCTTCTCTTATATCATCATTAGAAAGTGACTTTCCGTCTATGTTGGTCTGCAGAAGTAAATCCAAAAATGCCATTCTCTTTTTTTTCCCAATGCCATTCTCTTGTTCTAAAATTAAATTTAGACTTATATTTATTACTAGGATAGATATAAGTTACCTTTTTTAATATCGGGCATATTCAGTTCCTTTTCTAATACTCTTCTTCGATTTTCAATTATTTTTTGTGTGAATGAGTGTAGTGTATGGAGAAGTTTGTCTTGCCGTCTTTTTGTAACGATTCCTAAAGTTGAAAAGCTGGCATCATGAATATGATGTACTGTTAAAAATCGGTCAGGCACGATCTGGCTTAACCTATAAAAAAAAAATTAGTGGTTGTTAACTATCAATTACAGTTATTTACTCGGCAATTGCTTTCACGTATTTACAATCAGGATCTGATTGGGCATTAATCTTTATACCCAATGCACTTTCTAAAAAAGTCATCAAAAAATTTTTTAATTCATTATATCAGCAACACTAAATAATACCTGAAACAGCGTCCAGTGCTGCTAAAGTGATATACTCATTTATATCAATCACTTTATTTTCACCAACAACAGGTTTCAATTTATCAATCAAAATGGTGCTTTGTTCGTCAAAAATTTGAATAAAGTGTTCCAAAATAGAAAAATGAAATGCCGGTGTAATAATTCGTCTGCGATGAAACCATTTTGATCCACTACTTAGAAGAAGGCCTTCCTTCAACCATGGTCTAAGCAATCTATACATATCATTTTTCTCAATATGTTTAGAGCTGTTTAGTATTGGTTCTATAATTTCAACATTGTTCACAACTACATAAAAACGGTTGAAAACCCAAACGCGAAATATTTTGCCATATTTTTCCAAATCTTCTCTTACCCTTTCCACCATTGCTTAAAAAGAAAAAAATTTTGTTTTGTAAACATTTTGAAAACAAATGATGGAGAATTTTGATGTCTTACATTCAGGATCATGGTTTAAGTATTGATGGACATTTCCCAAAAAAGGAATAAATGGTAAGCCAGGAATGTTGCAGTAGTTGTCCACACGTTTTTTCTTCTGATAGTCAAGAATTGCCAGTACAATTATAAATAAACCTACTAAAAGCCACATTATGAGTATCTGAAATGAAATAATTAAAATAAACATTAGAAAAAATCAGAAAACAATAGAGAAAAGCATTGAGAAGCTCTATACACAAAAATTGTAAATACAGTCGCGCGATTTTACGCACAATTCAAGATCAAGGATGCGAGCAATGTTAAATAAATCCATTATTTTATCAATTTGCTATTATTTTGCAATCACTTTATTTTTTTAAACAATGATAAGAATAATTGCTTGAGTTCACAATTAAAGGTGTGAGGTAACATATGGGACACTTTTGTAAAATTAGTCCTAACTGAAACTGTTTCTAATAAATTCACTGAGGCAAAGTTTTCATTACCCCTTAGTCTTTACGATTCTCCTTGTTAACTCGTACTGTCTATTTGAAAATGAGATCTTGCATTCAAGTTATTTGCAATGTTGTGCAATATAAATGCGATAAGTGAAACTAATGGTTATCATTTTTCACAATTGCTGCGAATAGTTTTGAGATGGAATACAATTACTTTAGACAGGCTTTAGAATATTAAGAGATATAAGTTTGAACTATCGCTTAATATTACATGATACTATATCTGGGCTATACTCTACGATGCACATGAAAAAATTTATAATACTTGAATTTTATTACCCTTTTTCGTTGTTATATTATCTATTATAAGCCTCTTTTAACTGAATAAGTTTATATATTGCTCCTTTCTAAAGCGATAGCTAAGAAAAACTGTCATCATATGTTTAGTCGAACTGGAATTTTTGGTGTAGATAAGAAATTCGTTTTAGTATCAGAGACTTGTTTACGCGAATTTTTGACTAATGCAAGCAGGGAATTTATTGGGAATTTATTTTTAGTTATATTAAAATAATACTTACTAATACTGATGTATACTTTTCTAGTGACAAAGGTCGTAGCACCCCAAATAAGTACAAATATGATGAGCACCTCACCATAACGAATTTCTATTTAGAGCGGCTGGTTATAGGTGCAAATATATCGTATGTTAGCAGATCCCAGAATTATTCCTTTCTTACTGATTTTTCAATTACAACCTATTGTAGCATTTAACCAAAGAAGTAGAACCAAATTCAAAAGCATACGTATCACAATTCTTATTAATTAAATTAGGGAATAGAACAAGTTTTCAAGTTAAAAAAAGATAATTCCAATTATGTTGAGTTTTATTGTGATTTGCTTTAATTTTACATGTTTAAGTTATATAATATTTATAATAATATCATCGTTAGACAACAACAATTATTTCTTAACACCAGTAAACTGGAACTGAAAAGCGTATACATAAAAAATATATTCATTTAAATGGTCTCCGAATGGAGTAGGGTATAAAACTATAAAGAAATTTATTTACAAATAAGAGCATTCATGGGTTCTTTTCGTAAGTTTTTTTATTTACTTTTAAAGAACTATCCAGTTAATGATTGTAAAACAATACTATCTACTACTAATTTTTTCCAACTTCGCCTATTTCTGTCCAATAAAATGTCAGCTCCAGCGCTGACTGAAATAAGCAAATAACGTTTACTTTCTGCTTTCCATATACTGATAGCAATAGTGGGACTAGGAAAATTTTCCACAATTAATTTTCTTCGAGGATAATCCCGTAAAAGTATGCATAATCCAAACAAAGTTACATTGTTTGGATAGCTTACTTTAATTATGACTTATTAAAATATAATTTTAATATATCTATCATGTAAAGAAGAACAAAATGCTTTCATCATAAATTGTGGAACACGAATGAATCATGCTCACTGAGTAAAACAGCTCGGATGTTTTCTAACCACTGTTCCAAACTTAAAACCAGTTTAATTTAAATCTTCCGTAGGCTCATATGTTTAAAATCTCCCCTGGCGCATATCACGCTTTTGTGTGGCATATAAATTAGTTAAATGTGATTTTATTCAAAGTTGCAACTAGATTGATTACAGAAATGAGTTTGTCTAAAACGAACGCTTCTAAATGTGACTAGGAATTAAACTGCATAAATTGTCTATACGGTAGTTTATTGTTAATGTTATTTT
This sequence comes from Philonicus albiceps, assembly GCA_963969385.1. Classification (NCBI taxonomy): domain Eukaryota; kingdom Metazoa; phylum Arthropoda; class Insecta; order Diptera; family Asilidae; genus Philonicus; species Philonicus albiceps. Next base: position 21,284,036 of record OZ017775.1, read on the forward strand.
TATTTTTAATTTACTTTAAACAAGAAACAAATTTAATCTACTTAATTTGTCTGTTTAGCAATAAAATATCAAAGAATGCCATTTAAATGTAGACTGCGGTCAATTTACTGATAAAAATTGTGTTATCTTTAATTTTGAATTTTACGGTACTAATGATTGGTACATAATTTATCAAATAATTACTGAAATGCCCTTGTAATGATATCGGTTTTATTTTTGTCGACAAGGTCCAGACCCAAAATATGCTTATAGGGATAATAATTTAACTGCTAATTAAGTTCCAAGAACATAGAGTTACAACCAACGTTTTTCACTTTTTTTTTGTGAAACTGCCTATACCAAAGCAAACGTTTAAATGAAAACTATATTTTTGAATAAAAATAAATGCGTAATAATTAAATTTTTACTTTACTATAAATGATGAAGGCACGTTTCTCAAAATGTTATTCTGCAATTTTATTTATATCAATTTATGGAAAAAAATCATAAAAGAAATAAAAACAACGTTTTGATTCATTAAACTTAGCTTTTTTTATTTTGCTTTTCATTATTAGTTAATTTATTTTTACTTTTATATTTAACAAACAGGAAGAATAGTTTGATTTAATTTATTCTAGATTTCTTATATTAATGTTTAGTAATGCTACTCGTAACATAGCGTTTTAGCTTAGATCCTCGAAAGTAGGTTATTAAAACAATAAGTAACAATTTATTTTATCAGTACATTAACAACATTAGCAATAATTATCAAATCACATATCTGTTTTTTACGAAAACGCTTAACGTTGCTTATGGCCTTATCATATTTCGTTAAACTAATAGCTAATATATTCGCGGCTTTAATCCCATCTCATAACCGGTAAATGATCGTAAAACAATACTAACTACAGGTCTTAAATCTCTTCCAAGTGGTAATAGCTCGTAGTGTCTAAGGATCTTGGTGATCATGCTCTTCATTTCCAACATAGCGAATTTTTGCCCAATGCAATTTCTTGGTCCTGCGCTAAATGGAATATAAGCGAAAGGATTTAAAATATCTGCACTCGTTTCGCCAGAATGTCTTTCGGGAATAAATTTATCGGGCTCGGGGAAGAACTTAGGATTTCTCATGACTATAAGTAAAACTAAAATAGCCGATGTTCCAGCTGCCAAGAATTTGTCTCCTAGAGTATTAATTATTTAGAAAAAATATATTAGATGAATAAAACTTTTAATCGCTTACCAATCGTCAAATCCTCGTCTATTACTCTTCCTATGACTGGAACAGGTGGGTACATTCGTAAACCTTCCTTAATCACTAGTTCAGTGTACTTTAATTGTTGAAGGTCTTTGTAAGAGGCAGGTCTTGTCTTGTCATCTCCAAAAACCTCCCTAATCTCTTCAAACAATTTCTTTTGTACTTCTGGATGTCTCGAAATTAGGAAAAGTGTAAAGCATATCCCTGAAGTGGTTGTATCATGTCCTTCGAATGTGAAAGTGTCGACTTCTTCCCTTATGTCGTCATTTGAAAGGGGTTTTTCATCGATAGTTGTTTGCAAAAGTAAGTCTAGGAAGGCTAACCTTTTCTTTTTGCCAATATCATCGTCTTAAGCACAAACTAAATATAATTATATTTTTACGTGGAACAATATAACAGATTACCTTCATTGAAACTAGGTGTAATCAGTTCTTTTTGTAATGCTTCTCGTCTTTGTTCAATTATATTTTGTGTGAAAGAATGCAATACTTTGAGAAGTTTGTCATGTCGTTTTTTGGTAGGATATGAGAAAATGCTGAACAGAATTATGTTTCGTTGGTGGTGATTTATAAAACGTTCAGTTATAATGGGGCTGATTCTAAAAAAATAATTATATAATTATAAATTTGATTCAAAAAAACTAAATCCTTACTCGTGAATTGCTTTAACATATTCACACTCTTTATTAGTTTGAGCGTTTATTTGGATGCCAAGAGCACTTTCTGTAAAGCATTATTTGTCAGAAAAATGTTTTTTAAGGAGAGTTTTTTAGGACATTGCATTATTCGATTACCAAATAAGTTTACCTGAAACTGCATCTAAAGCGGCCAAGGCAATATAATTATTAATGTCGAATACTTCTCCATCTGTAGCATGGGGTTTCAACTTTTCAACCAAAATACTGCTTTGCTCTTCAAATATTTGCACAAATTGCTCCAACATGGAAAAATGAAAAGCTGGTGTTATAACTTTCCTTCTCTTAAACCACTTTGCTCCTTGGCTAACAAGTAGACCTTCTTTCAGCCATGGTCTAATTGTGTCGTACATTTCATTTTTGGCCATGTGTCGGGAACTATTTACAATAGGTTCAATATCTTTTGGGTCGTTTACGAGAGCAAAAAAACGGCCGAAAAAGTATATGCGATACATCCCTTTATATTTCTTAAACTCTAATTTAACTTGCTCCATCAACGCTGCGTAATAGATTTAATAAAATATAGTAGAAATACCTACATATTACGATTTCTAAAAGTTATTTACTTACTTTCAGGGGTACCATTAAAATACTGAAAAATATTTCCAAAAATGGGATAAATTCTAGGGCCAGGAAGGTTGGCTCTCATTTCCCATTTTATAATTCGATAATATTCTAGCAGTGCTAGGAAAGGAATTAATAATCCGATTAACAGCCACATTGTATAAATTTTTAAAATCAAATGTTTAATATAATCCAAAATTTTCCAACGTATGAGTGTGGCAGCTATAGAATATTTTTGTTTTATTTCACTACACAAAAATAGTTTAAAACTAATAAAAAAGAATTGTCTTATAATTTTTCACATATGTAACACGCTTTCCACAGCAAAAATTAAATGCTAAATAAGTTTCTTCAACTCCTATAAATATAAACGTGTTTTTAATTACTTTTAAAATTAATAATTACTATTACCACTATAGGTATATTCAAATTTAAACCTTCAAAGTACAAAGGCGTGGCACTCCGAATGTTGAACATTTCTTTTCATATTGCTCAAATTTGCGACCTTGTCTTTATTACAGCTAACTTTTGAATGAAAAATATATTTATTTATTAAACATGTGATGGATGAGCAATCATCGACAATATTTTTTAAGAAAATGTCCCTCTCGTAAAATTATTATCTGTAATTTTTTATTTTGTATCAATTCATGATTGCCTAAAAAACCATGAAAAAAATGACAAATTATAATGGAAAAAATATGTTGATACTTTGAACTTAGCTTTTGTTTATTTGTGTGTGAAATTATCGGTATGTTCTGGTTTCTTTTATTTTTAACAAGATATATCTGACCTAGATTAATTTTTTATATTGATACTACGTCATATATAGCAAATATAATGTTTGGGTTCACGATTAAAATCATACAATTCTGCGAAAATATATTTATTGATAATTAGCAGTTTCTTTTTATACAATTTTCGGACAACACAATATACAAAACTGTTCAAATGAAGGGCAATTAATTCAAAACAGCAACAAAAAACAATTTTGAACATCAAATTTTTACAAAGTGATTTAATTTTCTGTCACTACTTATTTATTACTTTATATCTTTATAGTTAATATATTCGCGGCTTTAATCCCATCTCATACCCAGTGATTGATCGTAAAACAATACTAACTACAGGTCTTAAATCTCTTCCAAGTGGTAATAGCTCGTAGTGTCTAAGGATCTTGGTGATCATGCTCTTCATTTCCAACATAGCGAATTTTTGCCCAATGCAATTTCTTGGTCCTGCGCTAAATGGAATATAAGCGAAGGGATTTAAAATATCTGCACTCGTTTCGCCAGAATGTCTTTCGGGAATAAATTTATCGGGCTCGGGGAAGAACTTAGGATTTCTCATGACTATAAGTAAAACTAAAATAGCCGATGTTCCAGCTGCCAAGAATTTGTCTCCTAGAGTATTAATTATTTAGAAAAAAAATATTAGATGAATAAAACTTTTAATCGCTTACCAATCGTCAAATCCTCGTCTATTACTCTTCCTATGACTGGAACAGGTGGGTACATTCGTAAACCTTCCTTAATCACTAGTTCAGTGTACTTTAATTGTTGAAGGTCTTTGTAAGAGGCAGGTCTTTTCTTGTCATCTCCAAAAACCTCCCTAATCTCTTCAAACAATTTCTTCTGTACTTCTGGATGTCTCGAAATTAAGAAAAGTGTAAAGCATATCCCTGATGTGGTTGTATCATGTCCTTCGAATGTGAAAGTGTCGACTTCTTCCCTTATGTCGTCATTTGAAAGGGGTTTTCCATCGATAGTTGTTTGCAAAAGTAAGTCTAGGAAGGCTAACCTTTTCTTTTTGCCAATATCATCGTCTTAAGCACAAACTTATTATAATTATATTTTTACGTGAAACAATACGATAGATTACCTTCATTGAAATTAGGTGTATTCAATTCCTTCTGCAATGCTTCTCGTCTTTTTTCAATAATATTTTGTGTGAAAGAATGCAATACTTTGAGAAGTTTGTCATGTCGTTTTTTGGTAGGATATGAGAAAATGCTGAACAGAATTATGTTTCGTTGGTGGTGATTTATAAAACGTTCAGTTATAATGGGGCTGATTCTAAAAAAATAATTATATAATTATAAATTTGATCCAAAAAAACTAAATCCTTACTCGTGAATTGCTTTAACATATTCACACTCTTTATTAGTTTGAGCGTTTATTTGGATGCCAAGAGCACTTTCTGTAAAGCATTATTTGTTAGAAAAATGTTTTTTAAGGAGAGTTTTTTAAGATATTGCATTATTCGATTACCAAATAAGTTTACCTGAAACTGCATCTAAAGCGGCCAAGGCAATATAATTATTAATGTCGAATACTTCTCCATCTGTAGCATGGGGTTTCAACTTTGCAACCAAAATACTGCTCTGCTCGTCAAATATTTGCACAAATTGCTCCAACATGGAAAAATGAAAAGCTGGTGTTATAACTTTCCTTCTCTTGAACCATTTTGCTCCTTGGCTTACAAGTAAACCTTCTTTCAGCCATGGTCTAATGGCTTCATATATTTCATTTTTGGTCATATTTCGGGAACTATTTATAATAGGTTCAATGTCTTTTGCATCGCATACGGCAACATAAAATTGGCCTAAAATGTATACACGGTACATTCCTTTGTATTTCTTAAACTCTAATTTAACTTGCTCCATCAACGCTGCGTAATAGATTTTATAAAATATAGTAGAAATACCTACATATTACGATTTCTAAAAGTTATTTACTTACTTTCAGGGGTACCATTAAAATACTGAAAAATATTTCCAAAAATGGGATAAATTCTAGGGCCAGGAAGGTTGGCTCTCATATCCCATTTTATAATTCGATAATAGTCTAGCAGTGCTAGGAAAATAAGTAGTAATCCGATAAAAAACCACATTGAATAAATTTGTAAAATATATTTTCACAATGTTCTATTTATGTACATAGATTTAATTTTCACTGCACAAACACGATTTGCTTTAGGTATTCAGAAAATCGTTAAATTGCACTAATTAAAAATCCGTTTTCTAATTAAATCACATTTATAATGCACCTTTCATTTGATAAATAGGTAGTTCGTTTCTCTGAAAGGAAATTCTTTGTTGTATGCACATACTTCTTATTACGATAATGCAATAATATAAGAATGAAACTACCAAAATTATAACGAGACAAATTTCCTCAACGTTCACTTTTAAATTAACTTTATACAATTTTAGGAGTCCGTGTCCTTTCAATTCTCTTCTCTGATTGATACTATTGACTTTATTCAAGCTACCCTTCAATGTGATGTGCAAATTATCTTAATTGATAAAGTTTATATCAATACGATTAGTTTCTGATATGGCTTGTAAGTGCATAGATTAAGGAGAAATAAACACAAAATGCATTAATTATTTTTGTTTTTATTATTAAATTTTTAAAATTATAATATACATTTTTATAAGAAAGGTTGTGGGAAAAAGTTACACTATACTTTAGTAAAAAATGTAAATATATAGGGATCTATTATGTTGCTCTATTTGATGATGATCATATATTTTTACACAAGTTATATTTTTTTTCATTTCATTTATTTTTAAAAGGTGTCCAAGTGTATAAATTACGGTGTATTCACAGCTAATAGACTCGGGATTTTAATCCCATTTGGAATCCAGTGATTGATCGTAAAACAATACTAACTACAGGTCTTAAATCTCTTCCTAGTGGAATCAACTCGTAATATCTAAGAATTTTTGTGATAACGCTCTTCATTTCCAACATAGCAAATTTTTGTCCAATGCAATTTCTTGGCCCAGCGCTGAACGGAATATAAGCGAATGGATTTAAAGTGCTTGCGCTCGTTTCGCTAGAATGTCTTTCAGGAATAAATTTCTCTGGATCGGGAAAGTACTGAGGATTTCGCATTATTCGAAACAAAACTATAAAAATGGATGTCCCAAAAGGCACAATTTTGTCTCCTAAAGGTTTGATTGCATAAACATTTATTAAGGGAATAAGAATTTTAATTGCTCACCAATCTTTACATCCTGATCTGTTTTTCTTCCTATAAGTGGAACAGGTGGGTACATTCGAAGACCTTCCTTAATCACTAGTTCAGTGTACTTTAATTGTTGAAGGTCTTTATATGTGGCTGGTCGCGTTTTATCATCTCCAAAGACCTCCCTAATTTCTTGAAATACTTTTTTTTGTACTTCTGGATGTCTTGAAATTAAGAAGAGTGTGAAACAGATCCCTGAAGTGGTTGTATCATGTCCTTCGAATGTAAAAGTGTCGACTTCTTCTCTTATGTCATCATTCGAAAGTGAATTTCCGTCAATGGTTGTTTGTAAAAGTAAATCCAGAAAAGTTGGTCTGTTCTTCTGTCCAAAGTCGTTATCTATATTAGAGTTATAATAATATAAATATAGCGATTGTTATAACAAATTTTATTTACCCTCACTATCTCGAGGCGCTTTTATTTCTTTCTGTAGTGTTCTTCTTCTTTCTTCAATAATTTTTTGTGTGAAGGAATGAAGTGTCTCTAGAATTTTGTCATGTCTTCGTTTTATAAGAAATGAAAAAATCTTAAAAGCGGTATCATTTCTTTGGTGGTGTTTAACAAAACGATCAGTTATAATTGGACTAATGCTAAATTTTAAAATCATTTTATTAAGCAGACATATCTATAAAATGTGTTACTTTTGAATTGCCTTAACATAAGCACAATCCGCATCTGTTTGAGCATTTATTTTTATTCCTAGTGCACTCTCTGCAAAATACGTGATTACAAAATTAATGTCTGAAATATTTTTATTTGGGATTCCCTTATAATCAGGCTCACCTGAGACTGCATCTAATGCAGCAAGTGCAATGTAATTATGCATATCAAATACTTGTCCATCAACTTCATGAGGTTTTAATTGCCCGATCAAAATGTTGCTTTGTTCGTCAAATATTTGTACAAACTGTGCCAACATAGAAAAGTGAAATGCTGGTGTAATAATTCTTCTTCGCTGGAACCATTTTTTTCCGTGGCTTAACAGAAGACCTTCTTTTAGCCACGGCTTAAGAAAATTATACATTTGGCTCTTTTCTATGTGTCTTGAACTATTTATAATGGGTTCAAGATCTTTTGGATCGTTTATAGAAACAAAGTAATGATTAAAAGCCCATGTACGATACATTCCTTTATATTCTTCAAAATCTTGTGCGACCTTCTCAAATAATGCTACGTAGTAAAATTATATAAAAAAATATAAAAAATATAAAATGGACCGATTACTTACTTTCGGGAGTATGGTTTATGTATTGAAGAACATTCCCAAAAATGGGGAAAACTTTAGGACCAGGGATGTTTGTTCGCTTATCAACACTGTTTTTTTGGTAGTAATCTAGCAAAGCTAGAAAAATAATAAGCAATCCCAAATATATCCACATTTTATAAATATTTTTATCTGTAAGGAGTTGCTATGATTCAAGACTTCTTGAACGCATGAGAAATACACTAACTAATTTTAATAACAATTGTTCAAATGAAACTTTTATTTTCACTGCACAAAATAATAATTTCTTAATTTTTCCTCCGAAGAATTTGTATAACTTTCAAATTTTTTGTAAAAAAAAATTCAGTCCTAACATTTTTGTATAGACAATTTAATCGAAAATATCACACTCAATTGCAATTGTACTTTTCACTAAACGAATAATTTCGTTCACACTATAAAAAAGCACTACACTTCACTTATATCATACATACATAGCATTTTATAAATAGATGCCCCAAATAACATTTTTGGATTGAAGACAATTTTCTTAAGACGATTTTCATCACTCTTCCAGCCTCTTTGCTGTTTAGTACTATTGCTTATAGCGAAACAGCTCGAAATTAACCAGTAAAATAAATTGATAATCTTATCATAATTTTGATAAGAGAAATGACTACAAAAACTAATTAAGTAAAATTATAAATAAATACTTTAAATTATCTGATCTTTTGAAAGAATTAATTTTTGAATTTAAAACCAGCGTTAACATAATGTTTATACCTACAAATAGGCGATTTTAAAGAATACTCTCTTTGGCTTAATGAATTTGTAATTAAAACATATTTTGAAATTTTTATTAACTTTAATTATTAATATTTTTCTTATAATATTAGAGATAAATGAAAGAAATAAGTTTTGTTATAATTATTATTAAAGTACATATATACTCTTAATTATTTTTTATTCATAATCTTTAGATTTTGTTTGTATTCTTGGCAAAATATCATATCGACTTCAAAAATGTTGAAAGACTCAACTAATTTAATAAATCATATCTTACAAACTGATGGACACAACGCCAAAATATTAAGAAAAAAGGAACACTACTTTCAAATAATGCAGACTCTAATGCCACAATGATTCATTGCATATCAGATATTAGTTATTCAAATTAAAACTGAAAAAAATAACTTGTATAATTAAAAGTACAAAAGAAAATAACAGACCAAAATATATTCAGAGCTACCGTATAATCAGTAAATGTGTTTATAACTTCAAATTATCAAAGTTCAGGCCAGTGGTACACCTTTGAACTGGAATGTGAAAAATGAGAAATCTCACGATATCGTTAAAGTATGCAAACTGTAACATTTTGAATTCAGTAAAAAAGACGTAGAGGCTACCTCTGAATTCCCACCACATGAAAAGGCAAAAAAATAAAAAAACAAGCAACGAGAAACGTAACCTTGACCTTTGGTGATGATACAACTTTCTTTAACGGCTTAATTGGCGTTACACCGTGCGTCTTAGATAAGCCTCTATGATTACATACAAAAAAACAAAACGCCTCCATATCACACGATTTCTCTGCTGAAATTGAAGAAGCCGGACGAATCGGGAAGGCTTAGCGACGATTATTCGGTGCCCTTCCAAAATCCATTTAACGGTGACTCCCAAATTACTAAAATCAAAATCAAATCGTTTTATGCTGATAAGACGACTTCCTAGAAGGAAATGATTAATAATAGTGATTCAGTGAGCATTGAAAGGCGTACGTATGTATGTTTAAGTGAAAGAACTCCTGCAGTTACAGCTACTGAAGTTTAAAGGCAAACATGCAGTGGTATCAGAGTATAAAACAGATATGCACTTTGCCATTATATCGCGGAGATGCCCATAAAACATAATTAATTACAGATATTTCTAAGAAGTCAATAGTCTCATATTTTCTAGAAAAATCTTACGTTCAAGAACACCCACTGGAGCATAACTTGTTTTTACTTGGTTTCTTCATTAAGCAGAGGCTACACAAGGCAATGGATGCATAAAACCGAGAAAGGTCGTGACGTACCTGACAGACCAGGTGTCATCTTTCTTTAAAAAAATAAAAAAACAAAAAACAAAATTTATAGGAAAGTATTGCAGCAGCTGCAACATGGTTATCAAAATCTTATTAGGTCCCTCCATTAGACTCTTATCCTTGAAATGCTACTGTACAAAAGGTTTTTGTAATCGAAAAATACAAATTGTCTGGGCTCCTCCTTACATTCCAACATCTGGGATCAAACTGTTGAGCAATGGACCAAATCGATTTAGAGTCAGCTTAATAACGAAATATAATTTTGTCCATTCACCTTCATCACTCTGGGGCAGATAAACTCTAATCGTTAAGAAGTCCCCCGAAGGTAACGCGAAATGACCACTATCTGGCTCCACACGACCGGACGGTTGCAGACAAGACCATCCGCGGTGATTTATTCACCAGTTAATTCAGCGTCTCTGAGATTATCCCCATGTCTTTTTGTTCGAACACAACGATAAGAAAAATATTTTTTACAAAAAAAAAAACAAAAAAAGTATCTGTGTTGAGTGCGATCAATTAAAAAAATGACAAAAAGGTTAAGATCACAAGATTCAAGATTCTCCTGGATTTGTCCGGACGGATGCGATAAATATTAAAAATAATTCGAGGACTTTTGCCGGATCGGAATGCTACTGTCCGAGCAAGGTGTCTTCTGATTTTAAAAAATATCCGGAGAGGGACTGCATCTTAATGGTTTTTGGTTTAGCAAAAAAGTCGAAAAAGTATGATTTAAAGCAATCATCAAAATATTCCAGAACGAAATAAGAAAGGACCTTCATTAGGGGCGGCTCATTGTATTTAAAAAAAATAAATAAATAAATAAATAACAAATAACAGATATCCCGGATTTACGGGGCATATTTATAATACGTTTAATACTTCAATATTTAACTTAAAGTTTATAATTATCCTAATTTATCGTACGTTAAAAATACAAATTTCCTTAACCTTGTACACCTCAATTCACAACGGCTAATTTGTGGGAAAAAAACATTTTCAAAAAATTCAAAACATGTAAATAGGCGCCAACTTGCGTAAACTTGTGCATAAATTTAAATTTGAATTGATTTTAAATATGTTAAATTTTAATGGAATCAGTATTATATTAAGAAACTTTTATGCAGAATTCGCAGAATTTCAAAAATGTATTTATTTATGTTTTTTTGTTTTTTTTTGTTTGGGAAAACCATAATATTATAAATATTTTATGCTTTGCAATCACGTGAGCTGTTTACGATATTATGAAGAGGTCAAACCGCACTCGTCATGGGTCCAAAAATCAATTTCTTTCTACTGGAAATCCAAATGACACTTTACGAATTTTACAAATTATAAGATTTTGATTTTTCATTAATGAACAACTGTAGTTAACATATCAAAGCTATCGTATACGTATTTGTTTAAATATTTTATTTTTTACTCCTGTATTATACCAATGAAAAGTCCGGTTTAATACAAAACAAAAGGCGGAAAAATAAAGAAAAAAATGCAAAAACATGACAAAAATGATTGAAAAGCGAAAATAAAAAAAATTAATGTTAAATGATCTTCGAACGCAAAAAACTGGTTTAATCCTCTTTTCAAATGGAAAGTTCTAAAATGTTGATAAATAAATCGAATAAACCAAATGATCATCAAATAGCAAAAAGTCTGGGTTGGGACAATAAAGACTTCTTGTTATTTTAGATAGAAGTCGTTGCCCGGCAGTTGCTAGGTTCAAATGTTAAGTCCTGGTACCACCTGGAGCAGATCACCAATAACCGGAATGATCATAATACAGATCATGCGGCGTTTTGCATCTAATTAATCTTTCTTCAGCTTATCACCGACCTGACTGACCCGTGTCTCTTCAATTTCAAAGAGTTGCCCCTTATAGCAATAATAAAAAACATATTTCTGGAATTCATTACAATTCTGTATCCAACGTAAACGGCCTAAGATGGCAGGTAACCTGTTTTGCTTTCATTTTCACTAATTGCCTACCTGATTCTATGTCTCTGCACAATTTTTTATGCAAATATCCTACAAGGCTTTTGATATTGCTACCTCTTCGTTTTGAATGGATTTCGATGAGATAGTCGTGAGATCATTTTAACGTGCTAAAGGTGCGACCAAGTTTGGATTAGTCGCTCTAAATCAATGTAAAAATTTTCACAAATTGTGTTAAAGATTTATTTTATACTTTAGAATTTAACATAAATAGTTGGCAGAGAAAATTGAAAGTCAACCGTTTTTGGTTTATAAAAAGGGATAGTGTGAAACTGAGTACGTTATCTGTTACGTGCTAGACCTGAACTAGAACTGAAACCTACAGGATTTCTCTCTTGTTTTGTTTTATGTCACTCCAGCCTGAATATTGGAAAATTTTTTACTTACTTACTTACTTACTTACTTACTTACTTACTTACTTACTTACTTGCTTCCAATGTTATACTGACTGTCAGCGGAAGCGTTTTAACTTCTATAAGTGACTAGGATTCATTTTTATAGTAATTCTCAAGTCATTAATTATTATTAAGCCGTCAATTATAATGCATTTTTCGCCCGAGGCTTGCAGCCGCATGCTTAATGCGGATCTTAATCGCAACACTTCGAAAACGCGGAGGCATAAAAGCGATTTCTGCTCTTCTGCCGGCCTCTTCTTTATTTGTTTTCTTATGTTATTTTATTTAATTTTTATTTTTTTATTTAAATCGGCATCAAAATGTACAGTCTGTTTTGCAATACCCGGAAGGGGGGAGTCTTCGAAAAATTCAAGGTCTTTCAGTTGGCGCTTTTTGTTATGGTGTAAATAAATATTTTTGTGTCCCAATGAAAAAAAGATAAAGAAAATGAAAAAAATATATATATATATATTTTTTTCTTATTTATTGTTGGTTAATATACAGATATTCATCGGTTTTAAAGAATTTTCCCTTGTCATTTTAATAAAATGCTAAATTAATGCAAAAATAAGCCTGACAAATTACGCGGTGATATTCAATTTCAATTTTGTAACCACAAATGGTTTGATAGAATGATTTCTCTTAATTAAGTAAAATTAATGATTGAACTTTTAAATATGTCGGATTTATAAGTAGCTTGTGGTTAGTTAGTTTTATTTATAATTAATCTTTAGACAACTTTAGAAAAATGTATGTCTGTCATAACCGACACTTCTCTCTGAACCTAATTTCCTTTGATTAATATCTAGCTTAAATTCTACCCAGAATTGAAATTATATTAATAAGCTCTAATTTTAATATGACCTTAGCATTACAGACAAAAAAAAATACTTCCCAAAGAATAAGAATAATAATTAAATTCTAGGAGTACTTGTTATCCATGCAAACAGAGCTTGAGCGAGGTAGGTTCAGCGGGGAACCCGATCCCGCGTTTTCAAAAGCCCCGCGATTTACGAAAACACATCAGGTATTTTTAGTAAATAGATTGAATATTCGTGTGTGTGTAAAAAATGTAATCGCATAATCCATTAATCTATGACAATTTGCTGCATTCTCCCATCTTTGCAATGAAATATTTCGTTCAGCGTATTTCATATATTGTAAAAATCAATTTTTCGAAAGCATTTTCAAATCTAATTGCGTTACAAATGATGCTAACTACGCCAGTAACCGTGGGTTCTGCTGAACGCAAAAATTATCTACGATCGTCAATAAGCCACGAACGGTTTACATCTCTGGATATTCTTTCAAGAGAAAGCCAAATAGCAAATTCAATAAATTTTGATTAGGTAATCAAAAATTTGGCGGCAAAAAAGCGAAAAAAATTATTAGTATTCATTTTATAAAAAATAAATGTAACATCCTTTGTACTGAAGTATGATAAATCGGATTTGAATGTATATTCTGGTCTCGCAAAATGATTAAACTCCTTTCCGCAAAAGATCACAACGGCCATGCATGCAAATAATTAAATTTTGTATAATAAGCAATAATTAGTTAAATACATTCAAAGATTATTTATGATGGTTTTCAAAGGTCTTTTGCGATTGGATTTAGTTGCAGTAGAAAGTTAAAAATTGCATTCAACGGCTGCGTCCAATTGGTTTACGAGCTAAATCGTCACGACTATAATAACTCTTTGCGTTTTAGTATGCAATATTTAATGCTTCGAAGGGTATCTCTCTTTATGTACTGATTAAAGACGACGCAGTAGCTTATTTTATTTTATGTTATAACTATAACTAACTTATTTGAACCTAACACGCATTTAACACATTTTATTAACGCCATCCTTTATAAGCGCTTTCACCCTCAAGTTGTACTGAACTAAAATTATTTTCCTGGGTCGGTGACTTTTTGTCTCTTTGGTGAATGCATTATTTCGCCGTTCAGTTTTCAATACGATACAAATCTGAGACAAACAAATATTCAGTTTAGGATTTTACAGCATATTTTGTTTTGTTGAGGCCGCCTTAAATAATAATAATTTTTTTTAGCAAAATTTATTTTCGTGTACATATATAACAAATTTTAAGTTTTATACTTCATATTTTATCATTTTATAATATTTCTTTATTGGTATTTTAAAAAGAAAAAACGAAAAAATTGTTAAAACCATATTTAAGGAGCAAAATCATTAGCATAACAGCACGTGTGGATTTTTAAACAAATTCTTAATTAAGTCAGCTGCACAGCTATTAATAATATAATTTAAAATCAATCGATGCGACAAATGCCATACATAATTAAAGACGTTAGGTAACGAATACTCAGTCCGATCGATATAAACCATTAAAAAATGTTTTTATTGCTCGGAAACATCATCTCCGCGAGAGATGATCTTCTATTTATTGAAATGATGCTTGTAATATCTCAATGCGGAAGAAAGCAAAGAGATTGTGCAAAATACAAAATAAACAGAAAATTTTCCAAACAACTTCATCTTATATTTTGCCCCTGACCAGAACCGCCCAGTCATCTTCAAAGCAAGAAATCAAAATAAATTCAAATGCCTTAAATGATTCTTTAACGGATCTAGATTTTTTGCCGATTTTCTTAAGAATTTTTCAACCTCTAAACTCGCAAGAGATGTGGGCAATTAATTACAATTGCCGGTTATTTGTCATCACATGTTGTCGTAATTATTTCAAACCCATCGAAGATATTTCTTAGAAGCTTTTAGAAACGTGAAGCAAAATAAGTTCCGGAACTAGAGAGTATCGGTGTCATCAGCAAGTAAAATAGTTAGCACCACCAATTGATGCAGAATTCTTACAGAAACACATCTTGGCACACTCCTCCGAATGGGTCTTTAGAAGAAGACAGACCCCAAAAGATTTGTGGGGATAGCTCTCCCCGTCCGAGCTCGTCCCCAGCTTCTTCGTTTGTGATTTGGGTGCTTCTTAGAGGTCTGCTGTTTTGCTTTGAGACGATGATTGCGGACGTTTGTCAGGTGTGCCACCACCCGATCTCTGGCTGACTCGATCACAAGTATGATAGAGTCTTAGAAATCGAGAAACTGGTCTTTGGCATGGGACAAGCGATGAACTGGTGATGACTCCTGCTAATAAGCGCCCCACCGCGGGTCAGTGACGCGCTTAAGACTTCCCTTACCAATTTTCTGGGAGATTTAAGGCTGTATTGGTTCGGTTATAGGCACCTATAAAATCACTTTACCTGGCAAACTTAACTTTTGTTTTCGTTGAGGTGTTACGACGTTTGGTTTTACCTTAAAACCGCAGGCTTGTGTTCAGTTTTTTTTTTTAAAAAAACTTCAAGGTAAGCATCCGTTTAAGGCACCCTCCGATATTTTTGTGGATTATAAATTCATTCTTAAAGGACATACCGAAAAATGTAATATCCTCGATCGTTAGTGAAACGTACTAAAATACTTTGTGTCGTCCATAAAGTGACCTTGTGAACTTTCCTGACCAGTTATAGTGAGTCGAAGTGCGTTTGTGTAATTTTGGGATCTTTTTCGATATTATTGGAGAATATCACATTTTTTGAATGGGATGAAAGTGAAAACTTTTCTTGGACAGCTTACCCGTTTTCTTGTGGATACCTCTTAAAGTTATTTTAAGTCAGGCAGCGGTGGGCGGTCTGACATCAATAGGACTCGTGTGTCTGCCAGTGCAAGTGCAAAAGCAGTTTTATGTAGGCTGAATACCTTCCTCGCTGCTTTCCCTTGAGGTGTCTGAAAAGGTGTTTAATTAGGTGGTTAGTTCGAACCTTTTGTTGCTACCTTGCTTTTACGATTCCTTTGTGTAGGAGAGTTCACAATTTCAATTTCTTCACTCAATCATTAAAATTATTCCTATTATAATTGATTATTTCTAGTGATTCACATTCATAACTTTTTATAGTTTGATTGTAATGCTAGATTTATCAGTCTGATATAACTAAATATTACGACTAATAGTAAGATATTAAGAGGCAAAATGTGATGTTGCTTCCAATAAAATACATGAGAACGTCTTTAAAAAGAGTATTTTAGTTTCTTTATTTCCTTTTAATCATTCTTTAATTTTTTCTACTCAATCCTTAAATTGTAGAAGCAGTTTAGATTAGACGATGTCTAATACAATGAAATAATACCCAAATTTGCCGGTAAGGAAGAATGGGGAAATTTATAGATTATCATTGAAATTTATTAGCCTAAAATAAAATTGTTGTTACTTACAATCTTAAGATGAATGATCCTACAGATTGTACAGCAATTTTTCGCCTAAAAACCATATCCTTTTTATTCTGGCATTTCCAATGCGTTTCCTAAAATCCCAACTCTGTTAGATAGTTTTACTTTTAAAGCCCTCCACTATTTAGTTTTATTTAATAAGCAGTTTATTTTTAGAGAATTCATTTTAAATACGTATTAATATTCTCAGAATTTACTTTGAAATCGACATGATCTTGTAACTTGTCAAGTAAAAAATGTTTTTATCCAAATTTCATAAAACTTCTCCCATTCCAAAAGTTAGAGTTTCATAGTTGCACAATTATTTAAAAATTATTTATATTCTACTCTATTTATTATTCTCTAAAATAACCAACATAACCGCAAAGAAGCTTAGACGAATATCGCCTACTTTCTTGCGTAGTCTTGTAAAAATTATACCGCATACAAAGTACAAAAACTTGATAAGATTTAAGCTCAAAATAGAAACAAATAGACGAATAACAATCTTTTTATTCACTAATATTTATTAGCGCGGCATCAAATTTATTAATCTACCTCCTCAGAAATTCTATTTTTGTTCTAAGTAATCGTGCACTTTAAAACCTTATGAATAACTGTGGACTTCAAACAATAAAATTGAATAGTCTGTAATTTCTTATCGACACTTGAAACTTTTGATAAGTTGTATCAATTTAAAACTTGAATAGGCAGATTTATGTTATGGACTACAATTTGTTTTTTATTTATGTTTTAATCGATTTCGTGGATTATAGCACAATCCATTTGACCTTAACCTATTTAGTTATCACAATATCTTGAGAAATTTAAATTAATCCTAAAAGTGCAGAGTTCGTCAAATAGCTGGCAAACATTTTATTTTAGGATTAAAAAAAAGTTGTTATATAGCTGGACTGCACTTCTTTTAATATATACAGCTAATTATGAGAATTAGCATACCTACTAAATTTTTTTGTAGGGAGTGGAAATATTCGGATAAAACAAGAAAAGACTAAAATGACGAAAATATTCGAACAAAAAAAATATTGAAAAATGAAATGCGAATTTTTTGTTCTCTAGACATTCCTGCCAAATTTTTATATATTGGATGTCATCGTATCTCTTAGGAGTATCATCTTGTGATAAATAGCATTTAATTACGACCGCTGGAACAGCCTTGACACCAAATCTTGCAAAATAAAATGTTGGATATTAAGGTGCTGCTTATCTGACTAAAAGCTGCTTGTCTTACTTCTTTCTCGACTATGTGCATATATATAAAAAAATTTTTTTTTTTCTTACTTTAAATTTATTTTTACTCGTTTTACGCTGCTGTACCTGTCCTCTGAAAATGTACACCTCGTCCGGTTTGACATTTTTCTTATATACCAACAACTGTTGAGTTATCAGGAACTTTTTAAACATTGCACAACCTGTAAATCTTGGCAATTATATGACCATCGCATTTTCGCAGTTAATTAATTTCTTTTTCATCGCATCGAGATGATCAGCACGGTGAGATTTACAGGTGATGGGCTCATTGGTGCACGATCAGGTGAGTCGGAATAGCACCTGTTTTCATGTACCCACTTTGTTGGTTAAGATAAAATTTAAAGAACGACTAAACCATAAATTTTGTTTTTACAACAATAAAATAAATTTAATAAAAACCACATTACTTCTTTAGTATCGATTTTAACAGAATTTTACATAAAAAGTTACTAATTTTCTAGTAAAACTTCTTTTAAAGTAAACATTTTATTACCATAAAATCAACTCCTTTAGTTCCATTTTTGTTTTTTGGCGTTCTCAAAATAAACATAAATTTTTCATTGATGATGGAACTATTTATTAAATAACTGTGTTTTAAAAATAAACTTGTCTTAACCATAATAGGCAAGAACGATGATGATCCATCTTAACAACTGGCCACGCACCAAAAAAAGATGCTCATTACCATTCCGTCACTCAAAAGCGGACTTCGTACGCATAAAAATAATCTTATAACTGTATATGGCTATGATATAATTTTCTACAACCTTGACACCAACTAGCTTGTTAGCTAATGCTTTATAGAAAAATAGCAGCATATGTTTAAAGAATTAAAAAAAGGCTAATTTTCTGAAGAAAAAATTACAGATGTTAAGCTCTTTTAACTGCTGCATGGTTTTATTTTTTTATTTTTATTATTTCTTAATAGTGCTGTCCCTTCAGTGAATTATATCAATTAATTAATCTTATCTAGTAAACGTTTATAAGAATCAATTCGAATTATGGAAGATATTAAAAAACTGGAACAGAGAAGTCTTTCTTTAGTGGGCCCTAGAATTTATCGTAATATTCTATTTACGAGTATGGACTTTTTATGACTTTTTCGTATTCAACTCAATATTTTTGTTATTGTAATAAATTTCATCAATTTCAAGTTTTTTTATAACTGCCTCAGAAAGACATGGCACTTTAAAATATCTAAATAAAAATTTTATTACTTCCGTTAAAAACTTATCTAAAATTTTTATAATCCTGTTCTTTCAGATGAAGGTAGCTTTAATAATAGCTGCTTGCTGTATAGCAGCATGTTTAGCTGAACCAAAACCAGTAGGCAGGTCAGCGGCTAGAAGACAACCTGCCAGAGCTAGCAGACAGACAACAATTACTTCAAGTAAACCTGGACGTTTCCTTTCCCTTCCAGTGCCTGAGAAATGTGCAAGTCGTAAGTAGCATTTTAATTAACAAACATTATAGCATTACCACATAAATATATTAGTGCCAATTTTTTGTTTAAACGCCTGGTTGCATACCGAAGCGATAAAGTCATTTTCGTTATCACCTCATGCACTCAATACTCCATTTAATTTTCGATTTCATAGCAAACTTCGCGCAAGAAGCCTTATGGAATTATTGCCTTTTGAGCGAAAAATATAATAACAATAATAATTTTATTGCCGTATTTAAACAAGCTTAACGCACTATTTATAAATTATAGCTAGAGATAATTGCTAAGTGGATGTTTTATAAGTGTACATAATTTACACGGGTGACCTTGACTCTGAACAGTGTAAAACAAAACAATATTTTCGCGATTATGAATGTATAACATGTAGCTACATACACATCAAGAATTAATAAAATATATCCCAGAATTTCAAAAAAAAATGTAAATATCACTTAGACCATGTTTACCACATGTTGACCACATTATGCTGATTTAATCTAATATTTATCGACATCAGCCATAAATATTTTTAGATCAAAGCCATTAAATTAATCCTCAATACTTAAATGGATCACCGGGGGATACCCACTCAATTTACATCCACCTCATACTATCAATTTGCAAAAATTAAAATAATTTGGGAACAAGGTCATACAAAACACATCTCTTGCATACAACATACGGTAAAGAAACAGAAACAGAGAAGAAAAAAACAAAAACTTCGAAATTTTACAGTCTAAAATGTTTCAGTTTTATGAGCTCACAAAAGAAGTACGTGAGTAAATGACAAAACCTAATTCTTGGGCTTGACAATGAGTGAAATTTATATTTGGTGAATACGCCTTAAGTAAAGAAAACATTTCCAAAGAAAGGTTACCTAGCCATACTTAAACTCTAAAGTGTAATTGTTTTGCTAACAAAAGAAAAACCAAACTTAAGAAATTTTCACTATCCAAATGGGTACAGTGAGGCAAAAGTCAATAGTTTACAAAATATCGAAAATATTCACCAGGAAAATGACGCTGGGACAAAAAAACAACCCAATACGTTTTTATTAAAAATATGTTTTCGTAAAAAAGAAAAACAAAATTAACGACTTAACAGATTTCCGTGCAGACTACCTAATTAGCCCAACTGATTAAGTCTAGCGTTATCAGAAGATGAGGATCGAAGCAGCAAAAGTGTAGGAAGGAATTTCTTCACGCTTTCGTTAGATCGATGAATTTATGTGAATTCGAAGACGGATTTTAATAATTCTGAAGAAACTGATGATTTCGATTACCTTAAGTGAGTGAAGGCCATGTTTTTTCTCCAATTATTACCACCGGTTGGTATATGGATGAGATCATCAATAAAATGCGATAAAATGCCTCTTTCGGTTGCCTAGTATATTTGCATAAATAAGAGCAACTATATACGTGCTTTGATGACAGTGTTATATTTACGACTATCAATATTAAAATCTGCTTAAAGTGCTTCACGAGCTTTGAATTAAATAGAGGTGATTTGGGTTTTTTTTGAATAAGTTATTTCATTTACCATAGTAACAGGATGAAGACAGTTTGTAGGTAAAAATAATATGAAACAATAAGAAATGCGTGGGCAAAATCTGGAGGATAATAATTTTATACTATTCTCAGAGATTTATATTTCCAAATATTGTTGTAAAAATTGCGAGTTATATAGCAATAATACAAACAAATTGTGACTGTTTTTTTCCAAATAGTTGTAAAGTAATAGCCTCGTACGCCTTACAGCAGGGAGCAGCGAATTAAGTTTGCAATATGACCTGTATAAGCACACGAGTATGTCTTAATTAGTTAACTGAAACTAGCAAGCCATTCATCTTTTCAATTCCAAATATAGTTAGAGTTTGCCCGATAGTTTACTAATGAGCACGTATGGCACACATTCGCCGACAGTCTTAAAACGGAACAAGTTGTCACGAAGGATGACTAAAACTATCTTTTTCTCAATTAAGACGTGAAATTGAAAATGCAAACTGCAGCCAGAACAATAGACGGCAAAAACGAAGACGTAAAGTCTGTAAGAATCGTGCCAGGTGAAAACAATGCAATCGAAATAAGTCATCATCCCAATGGTGCATTTTGCTAGCGAAGGAACTGTAACCAGCTTTCATCACAGATGCGCAACCGCCCATTTTTATTTAAATTGCAGCACTCTGCAGGAGCCTCCGGGTTTTATAGTTCATTACAAACAATTAAATTGTCCGCACGCCGTGCATTTAGCAATTAGTTTCATTGTGTAAAAAAAAAGACTCCGTCTCTGCAGCATCCAAAGTGGCAAGATCGTGTACACCATCGAAGATGAGTTTGCCGCCTAGCAACGCGACTTGCATGTTAAAGAGGGTCTTATTTTTATCAAAACAAAAATTCGTGTTTCTAACGAAGAAGTGGTGGATCGAAGATACAAATTGCACAAAAAGTGCAAAGATTTGTCTGTTTCTCAACAGTTTTTCGGAATTGCAAAACTCCATTAAGAGTTGAAAAATTCTCAGGCAGAAAAGAAACTTCCGATGGGAATTTTTACCTCAACTCGACCTTTTTCTTGCCGAAGTCAACAAACTGATCGTGCCGTACTCTGCCGAAATAGTGATTGGCGAGAAAATTTTCCATTTTTTCCACCTAGATTCGTTAATAAACTTTAGAAAAATATAAAATGATGATGGTGAGTGAACACGTGCTTACCATTTACACGATCATTCGAGTGGCGATCTTATCGTTCCACCTGCGAGTCAAGTGACAAGGTGCATTTTGCAAGACCCCACAAATAAATAAATTTTTCACACACTCTTGCATTTTCCGTGGTTATAAACGAGTACCGATGGAAAATTGTTACTAATGGGATTTATCAATCAATTTATTTATAGCTCTGCACGAATTTTGTTTACCAATTTATTTCGCATTTAATAGCAGTTGGACAAGTTATGTCTCTTTGAGGTAGGTCAAATGCAGCAGTTACGCATGAAAATGTTAATTTATTAGATGATCTCCTGAGTATTTACAATTTCAATCTATTGCTAACTTTTGTAGAGATGATTTGCAATTCCACTCATATTCTCAGCAGCAAATAACTAAATTCAAATGAATTTAAGCACGTTCATTTAATGAGTATCTTTCATCACACCTCTAAAGATTGTAACGAGCTTACTGTGACCCAACTAATGAAATGGGTAAATGAATTGTTTTCGGTTATACATAAAACCGTCACTTGTCAAAATGTCATGAAGTAGAAGTTATCACACCATTAGAGAAATATTTTGCGAAACTGCATTAATGTGAAACATGTCAATAAATTTATTCTTTAATTTAACGATCATGCCATTGCTCTCTACTTTAGGAATTTATTAAATACAAAAGTTATATAAATATGATTATTTTTTATGTTGATCGTCAACATTTAACCCGACGAGATATCTCGTAGTTGCCTATAGCTGAATGTGTGGCTGAATATGATCTCGGCAACGAATGGGTTAAAATCATTAAAGGTCCTCAGTACTAAAAGATTTTCAACATCGATAGATACTGAGGTAAGAAAACTGTGTAGCGATGCCTTCTTTCTACTGGTTAACTTATACCATAAGGTCTACCGAATTAGCATGTCGAAACTTGTTCCATGTACCTGCGATTAATTCCATGAAAAGGTCATAAAACAAAAATTTGCACTTTCTTCATTACCGTCGACCACATATTCAGCCTTATGCAGTTGACTGTTTTGTTGCATAACTTGGCGTAAGTTTCAAGGTGAGGCGAAATTATTTCCCCAGCCTGAGTGCCTAACTGGGTCTGCTGCACAAGACGTGAGTGCATCGCTTTTTCCGACTCGATGTCTAGGCAAAATCAAATGCATAAAATAGAAACTAATCGTCGTGGAAGTGAAACCTCCCAATTACATAAAACGTCTTCGCTAGCGAGACCACGTTAATCTTGGGGTCCGAGAAAATCGGCCCCGCCTTAATGAAGGGCCAAGAGGTAATGTTGCACAGTGCTTACCTTTTGGGTGATTTACAACTTGATTTCTTCGGCCGGGGAACCCCCACAATTTAACGACGATCATTGGAACATTTCGGCCGTGTCCACCACACTTGGAGGAGGTTTGAAATGGAAAGTGCGCTATTTTGTGGACAGGCAAACAGACAGACAAGCTTTATGCACCGAGTGTATTTATCGACCCGATTATATTTATTTATTTTGCCTTTGCAAAGGTATAAATTAGTCGGTGCCGCTCTCTGCAGTGGTTTAACTGGTTTGGGGCTTACTTTTCCTGTCGCCGACAGGCTCCCTGTTCATCTGTAAATCTGAAGAATTGACCGAATGACCAGACAATTTTTTTCAAGGAGGTAAGCGGGTCTCTTGCATAATTTACATACCAAGGAGTAGCGTTTTTTTTATTTTTCTCGCTAGGGTACTAACATTCATT
Organism: Philonicus albiceps; assembly: GCA_963969385.1. NCBI lineage: Eukaryota > Metazoa > Arthropoda > Insecta > Diptera > Asilidae > Philonicus > Philonicus albiceps. The sequence goes on from OZ017775.1 coordinate 21,307,633, forward strand.
TCAAAGAACTCGTTTTTATCGAAAAGTTGAACACATTGAATTTGGTGATGACCTTTTTAATGCAAACACTTGCTAATCGTGTTTTTTCTAATGAGTGTATGTCGCTTTGTCTTCTAGGTCCAAAGGAATTCCAGTACCGTGGAAAGAACTTGTTCTTGAGCTCCCACGTACCAGCTTTGGCCAACAAGAAGGTCGACTGGCTCGATGGACGTAATCTCTGCCGTGAGTACTGCATGGACTTGGTTTCCCTGGAGACCCAAGAGAAGAACAATCTGATCTTCCGCGTTATCCAACAAAACGACGTCCCATACATCTGGACCTCTGGACGTATTTGCGATTTCGCTGGATGCGAAAATCGTCCCGATTTGGAGCCAAAGAGCGTCTTCGGATGGTTCTGGTCATCGACCAGGGAAAAGATCCATGCCACAAACAGGATTCCTCAGGGATGGGGCTACAACCCATGGTCTCAGACTGGACACAAGAAGCGACCACAGCCAGATAACGCCGAGTACGACATCAATCAGACCAAGGAACAGTGTCTGTCCATCCTCAACAACGTCTACAACGATGGAATCGCATGGCACGACGTTGCCTGCTACCACGAGAAGCCCGTTATTTGCGAAGACTCCGATGAACTCCTTCGCTATGTTGCTGCCACAAATCCTGGAATTCGTCTTTAAGTTGTTGTAGTTTTTAGTCGCCTTTTGTAATTTTAATAAATCGAACGTACGTTGTAAGTCCAGGTGCGATCTTTTTTTTTTTTCTTAATTTTTGTAGAATGAAATTGTGACTGTTCGAGGTCCGAATGGGACTTTTTATATTTGATTTGTGTAACTCTGTCTGTCCAGCTCTTCATGCACCGGACTTCATGCTGATTTTGTGCAGGCTTCAGTAACCAGTTCACTTGTATTTATTGTTTTTTTTTATAAATGAAAATGTATTTTCCTAAAAAATAAAAAGGAAATAATTTAAAACTAAAAGAGGAAGTATTTATTCAATTTTTTAGCATCTTAGAGTTCTTGCAGCATATTTGGGGAGTTAATTTATTGGTTTTAGTGAAGCTTCACTTTTTAGCAATTTCAAAGTCAAATTAAAGCGTGTTTTTATTTTAAAATAACAACCAGAAATGGAAATGAAGTTGATGTGAATTCTACGGGATATTTTGAAAAATGTTAAAGCCTTTCATAATTTTATATAATAGCTAAAGGTTCAAGCTTTTACTTGAGTCACGTTATTTTTAATGAGTATTCGCGAAAACTATTAATTAGTTTTAAAAAGAAGATTTTAGCGAAAAGCTTCTCTAGTTTCCTTGGGTGTTTATTTGAATGCGCGCCTCTTTTTTTGGAGCTTGATAAGGTTTAAATCACTGCTTCTCCTTGGTTTTAATCCCCATTAAAGTCCATCAGCTGCTTTTACCATAGCTTCGCACCTTTAATAATTTAATGCTTGAACCGAACTGGTCTAAATGCCTTCTGCACTACGCCACACGCATTCACACCGGCAGTGTAAAATATGTAAACAAATCACTCACACAAGCCTCAACCACGTGGATTTCGTCTATTCGCCCGGCTGTCAGCCCACGCTCACGTCATCCGAGGTGAGTGACATTTCATGGCGTCGCCTACGCCGTCTGGGACGGGTATTTGTTTTGAGTTGAAGCCTTTTTGGTCAAGCCGAGTTGCGAGTACGTCCGGCGAATCGATTTTTCCAAATTGGGCATCTCCCCGCGGTCGGAAACTGTCCCCCTGGTAGAAAAAATGTCCTCAGTGCAGCGAGCGTTCGCACAAAAGTTATCGAAGTGAGTGCGGGGCCTCGCCCCGTCTACCAATGGCGGAGGCTCCTTCTAAGTGGATTTTGTGCACTTTCTATTTTTGTTTTGCAGGCAGCACGCGTCCGAGGTGCGAAAAAATGTGGTCAACCACCACCTCACCGGTAAAAGCGAAACGAACTCGATCTGCTCCTCATCGGTAAGAAGTCCCGGTTATAGAGGAAGCCGAAGTCGTAAAAAATCGATTTTTTTTTGTACCTTTGCAGATTTCGCTGACAGAACTCGTTGAACCGCTGGACTATGAGGAATTTATTTGTCAACATGCGAACATCCTCTGCAGGGACCCACTCAACCCGATCCTTGAGTTCCCTCCGAACGACGTTTCTGTGAAGATTTTCCCAAAGAAGATCAGAACCGTCGAGCATGTGGTGCCAAAGGAAGATTTGTAAGAACTCAATCTATTAATTGAAACTTTTAATCCGGGTCTCGAATAACCACATCTAGAAAAATGTTTCCTCACTACGTAACTTAGTGCTGAAATTCCCAGCGGCTTCAATTTCTTATAAAAAAGTTTAACAGCTAGAACGAATTTTCTAATTATGCAAGAATTCAAGGAAGGTTATTTCGCCACTGACTGACCGCTCCCTCACTAATAAAAATATGAATCACTCATGATTGCTGAAATTTAACGTTGAATCAGAGTTCGGACCGTATAACGAAAATTTCAATGAGTAAACGCTACCGGTTTTTAGATCCTAATGCCCCCTAAAAAATATTTGTACGACTGGGCCCAAAAAATAAGTTGAATTACTTATTTAAAATTCGCAGGTATTATGAAAGCATACAATTATTTTTTTGGATATTGGTAGTACTGTCCTTCATATCTATGCAAAATTTCAAGTCGATATATTCAATTGCTGCAGATTTACTCGTGTTTTTGTAAACATATGAAAGTGATCTTATCAATTTTGTTGAGCAAAGAATTTGCATTAAATTTAGTTTGCGGAATTTGAGTCCATTTCACCAAATATTCAACTCATATCGTTCCGCACTCACTGTATTCGCCTACTTTAACACCGAGTGACTTCTGGTTATTCCCTAAACTCAAAATACCCCTCCGTGAACACTATTTCGATTCGATCAAGGAAATAAAAGCGATGCCGACGAAAACATTGAAAGCCATACCGGAGGAGAACTTTTCAGACTGATTCGAGAATTGGGAAAAACGTTGTGCATTGTATCGGGTTTTTAAATAAATTCACCTTATTTTTTGGACACAGTAATATAAGCTAAAATATTATATTTAATTAAAATGTTAAGTTATTCCTAAATGACTGCTATTAGTTTGGCCTGCAAAGATAAATAAAATCAATTTATCGAAAATTTCTGTTATGAAAGGAGTTCTACTGTATTTTAATTTTATAGACGAACTTAATCCTTTCCAGAGTCGAATTACCTCTCCATGTTCAGGAATGCGTACAGTGCTTTACGAGACCATGGAAAGTAGTCGAGTTTTCGCAGCGGCACTATTCCAGCTCGTGCTGCTCCAGGGAGCGGGTGGATAAGGGGGCGATCAGCCCAAGTACCTACCAGCAGGAATTCGAAATAGATAAAGATTTCTCGTCGTTCGACGATACCCTTACCGATAAAAGCGAAAGCTGCACCCCGAGCAGTCGCCAGTCAATTGCTAGTCTTTCCTCAGTCTCAACGTGTACAGACACTTTAACCCCCCGGGGATCTTGGGCCAGTTTCGACCTGCGGAGGTCCGTTAATGATCCTTTAATCCCGAATTTGTTGGATAATTTACCACCGGAAACTATTGATCAGGCGAACGAATCCCGACGTTTGGATGATCGCCAAGAAGCCCTTTTTAGCCTCTATCCAGAAGCTGATCCGGAGGACTCGATCGAGAAACGCCTCATCGCTGAAGTCCCAGTCGAACACTTGGGGCACCGAATTATTGTCAAGTGCCTGCAGTTGCGACTCGAACTAGAAGTTGAACCGATATTTGCCTCAATGGCAATTTACGATGCCAAGGAAAGGAAGAAGATATCTGAGAATTTTTATTTCGACATGAACTCAGAGAACTTAAAACGAATGCTAACTTCTCATGTGCCCTACAGTGATATCAGTACACAAAGTAGGTCCGCTATTTTTGAAATAACGTACCCCAGCAACGATCTTTTCCTGGTTATTCGATTGGAAAAGGTCCTGCAGGGAGACATAAAAGATTCGGTTGAGCCATATTTAAAAGACGACAAGGAGAAATATCGCGAAAAGGCTAAATCTAATGCGGCAGATTTTTGTGAGCGACTCGGCAAATATCGGATGCCTTTTGCTTGGACAGGAATTTATTTAACGAATGTTTTTAACGGCGACAGTTTTGAGAAGGACGAAAAGGACAGGGAAAGCCTAGGAACCGCTTCTAGTTCAAACAGTTTAGGTATGTACGAATATTTTATTCTGGAATCAAAGCTAGCGCAGATTAGGTCTGTGAAACTTCAGAAAACATTAAATTTGTAATATTTTTGGAAGCATGCTAAAGTGTTTTTGTATACATTTTTCCTCCTAGATCGTAAGTCATCCACTAGCAGTTTTGATCAGCTTCGTCGAAAGGCTAGCGATATGGGAACTTTAACGAGACGAGGCTCTTTGGAAAGGAAAAGTGAAAAGAGGCGCTCTTGGTCCCCTGATGACTTCGCGAATAGTATTGAGACATTCAGACCAATCACTATAACCGTGTCGAGCTTCTTCAAACAGGTAAGATGCATACGGATACCTAAAATTTGTGTGTAAGAAAAACGTAATTAAACAAACGGTTGTGTAAGAAAATTTACAGATTATGCTCACTTGAGATAACAGAAACTTTAAAAATGTTTGTAGGAATCAGATAAAATGAAAGATGAAGACTTGTACAAGTTTCTCCCAGAGCTAAAACGCCCAGGCTCGGTAATGAAAAAGTACAAGTGCATACCTGGATCTATCAAGCTAGAAATAGCTCCTTGTCCCGAAGAAGTTAAATACGCCCTTACTCCAGAATTAGCCAAAGCTGAACCTTATCCAGGTATGTAAAATAAAATATTCTTCAAATAGAGCTCTTCAAATATCTGTTTCATATATTTTCAGATGAAAAAACTCGTCCAATTAAGGAAATCCTCGAATTCCCTCCCACCGCCATTTACAATCCTCATTATACTTATCGTAACCTTTTATTTGTTTGTCCAAAGGAACTCAATTTCTCGGCAAGAGCTGGCTCTGCCAGAAATATTGCAGTTCGAATTCAACTTATGGCTGGTGAATCGCAGTGTGATGCTTTAACAGCAATTTTTGCGAAATCGTCATGTCCTGAGTACACTTCTGAAGCATTCACTGCAGTCAATTATCACAATAAATGCCCTATATTTTATGATGAAGTTAAGGTCGCATTACCTGCAAATTTAAACCAGAACCATCATCTCCTTTTCACGCTGTTTCATGTATCGTGCCAGAAGAAACCACAAGAAATTCAGACTTCTGTAGAAACTCCGGTGGGATACACCTGGATCCCTATTTTGCAGGATGGTAAATTAAAAGTGGGCGAGTTCAATCTTCCGGTTATGGTAGAACCCCCTCCCGAAAATTACTCGTTTATTCCTCCTAATGTACAGCTACCAGGAACTAAGTGGCTGGATAACCACCGACCAGTTTTTACAGTGACTATCGACGCAGTCACATCGGTTCACACTTTAGATGAAAGATTGGATAAGTATGAGCTCTGCTTTCTATTAAATTTTTATAAAGTATTTATTTATTTTAACAAAGATTTATCCATTTGTGTGAGTATCTGGAAACTAAAAAGATACCTCCAAGAATTGGGGAAGGAAATATGGAACGAGAACTGAAAAAATGCCTCCTAGACATTCAGCATACAGAGCGAGAGTCACTCGTTAAAAATTTACCTGTAGTTCTGGATAAGTTAATTGAGCTGCTTGTTACCACTCATAAAATTGGAGGACAAGTACTCTCACTCGGGCCTACAGTTTTTGAGGTCTTGTGTCTTGTTTCAGCGAATTTATCCGTGAGTTGTTCTTCACCATTGCTCTGCTGAATAATTTTTGAAATTACGCATTTGGTTCATAGATTTTGCACGACGATCTTATAGTTGATCAGTATGGAAGACAAACCCTTTTATCTACGTATGTCCAGTACCAGAGCAAAATCCCACATCCTTTTAGCGGAAAACGAAGACTCACTGGAAGTCGAAGTAATGCAGAAGAACTCGCAGGCAGCCGAGATTTGCTTGTTATGCATGAAATAACTGCTAAGAGTTTGGACAGAAAAGGTAAGATATTTAATTATAATCTCAAAGTTTCATATGTCTTTCAAAAATTCTATAAATTTAATAATTTGGTAAATTTTCAGAAATCGCTACTGATATGTCCCCAACGTTTGTTGGACGCGATGGGCAAATTCGTCTATTACACGAAGAAATGGCTCTTCATTGGGTAGTAGCCAGTGGAAAAGCAGCTGAAATGGCAATGAGTAATTCCTGGTTCCTTTTCGAACTCATGATAAAATCAATGGTTGAGCACTTAGATCACACCCAGTCCTTAACATCTCCCAGAAAAGGTCGTTTTCCCCACCAATTCACAGACGATGTATCCACCCTCACCCACTTAGTAACAACCAAAATTGTTGGTTATCATACCAATGAACCGAAATTAGCTCAGTCCCTTAATGCAAGTTTAGCTTTCTTCATTTTTGACCTGTTCAGCATTATGGACCGCGGCTTTGTCTTCGGATTAATTAAGACTTATTACAAAGTACTAATTTCAAAGAATGCATCAATACCGGATTTGATGCACTATAAAATTGATTTCTTAAGAATAATCTGTAGCCATGAGCACTTTGTTGCTTTAAATCTACCGTTTGCAACTCCTTACACAAATGTATCAGCCCCGTGCAGTCCAACGCCCAGTGTAGCTTCAAACACCAGCCAAACGTCGTACTTAAGCAATCTGGTACTATTTAAAATAATTATTACTTATAAGGAGCTAACACGAATGCTTTAAATTTCAGGGTAATGCGGACAGAGTTTTACATGTCGATCTTAATGCTGAATTCAGACAGCAGCACTATCTCGTTGGTCTTGTTCTAAGTGAAATTGCGACTGTTTTAGAAGTCTCGTATGTATTTTTATTTCTAAACTATAAAGAAAATGTTTATATAATTGGTAATGAAAATAGAAATCCATCACTCCACGGAAAAGCCATTCGTTGTGTTCGAAATTTAATGACTTCACATGATTTGGATCCTCGCTACGCTGATTCGGATGGTCGTGCCAGGGTAGCTGCTCTTTACATCCCCCTCCTGGGGATTGTGATGGACACAATTCCCCAACTCCATCAATATTTGTCAGATACTCATGATCGGTTTCATAGCATCGGACTTCTCGAAGACTATCAAGGTCCTCATCAGCCAATGTCGACTTCGACAATAAGTCCAGAAGTGGCTTATGCGATTTCTGGAAGCAGAACTTATTCCTACGTACAGGAAACGGTCAAAAATAAATCTCCACTAAGTAGTGAAAATACTCGGCATCTATTAGCTTGCTTTTTATGGGTACTTAAAAATTTGGAAAAGCGAGTGCTTTATAGGTGGACTTTGGGATTGAGTCCTCATAGAGTTCACCAGATGCTTCAGGTCATTAACATTTGTATACCATGTTTTGAGTATAAAGGGCAGAAAAGATTGCCTATGCTTAAAAGAAACACTCAAAGCTTCCGAAAAACACCAGACATGAAAGAGCGACTTGAAGAATATATTAGAGGAACTGGTTCGGCTAGGAATGATTTGATCAATAGGCGGAAAGATAGAAATTCAACAGAAAAATTTCGTTGGAGGAAAGATCAAATGCCCTACAGGACTCAGTTTTACGATACAATGACTAAACATGATCCGGATGTTGAAATGAATTACTATATCGAGGGATCTTTAGCCACAGAAATCAGTCTTGTTACACTTGATACTTTGGAGACTATTGTTCAAGTCGCTTCAAATTCAGAAATACATCACAATCTTTTGGGAACAGTTTTAAAAGTATTACTGCACGCTTTATCACGGAATCAAAGCACTTTAGCACTTCAGAACTTCTTTGCTTCCCAAAGATCTCTCATTTTTAAATTTCATAATTTGTTATTTGACGAAGAAACTGATATTTGTGCGGATTTATGTCTTTTGCTTCTGAAGCACTGCGGATCTCAACTAGCGGCCATACGGTCTCAGGCAGCTGCTTCATTATACCTGCTGATGAGGCAAAATTTTGAGATTGGGAATGTAAGTATAATTTTTAATATTTGGAAAGTGTTTCGATATACAGAAATGATAAAATCAATTCCAGAATTTTGCTAGAGTAAAAATGCAGGTTACGATGTCTCTTAGTTCTTTGGTTGGTACCAGCTCTTCATTTAGCGAACAATCTTTGCGAAGAGCTCTGAAAACTATCCTTGTTTACGCTGAATCTGATATAGATCTTCAGGAAACCTCATTTCCCGAACAAGTTCAAGATTTGCTTTTTAATCTGCACATGATTCTGTCGGATACGGTGAAAATGAAAGAATACCAAGAGGATCCGGAAATGCTGCTTGACTTGATGCATCGAATTGCGAAGGGATACCAAAATAATCCAGACTTACGGCTGACTTGGCTAGAAAACATGGCTAAAAAGCATAAAGAAAGAGCGAATCACACTGAAGCAGCTATGTGCTACGTTCATAGTGCTGCTCTTGTTGCAGAATATTTAAGCATGTTGGAGGCGCAGACTTATTTTCCGGTTGGTGCAGTATCTTTTCAAAAAATTACTCCCAATGCACTGATGGAATCGGCAGTTTCGGATGATGTTCTAAGTCCTGGCGAAGATGGCATTTGTCTTGGCAATCATTTCACTGAAAGTGGATTAAAAGCTCTTCTCGAAGAAGCTGCCAATTCGTTCCAAATCGCTGGTATGTATGAAGCAATGAATGAGGTTTATAAAGTTTTGATACCCATCTGCGAAGCAAATCGAGATTTTCAAAAACTTGGAAAAATTCATGGGAAATTACAAGAGGCGTTCAATAGAATTGCCCAATTACAAGGCAAAAGGGTTTTTGGTACTTATTTCCGAGTAGGTTTCTATGGAACAAAATTTGGAGATTTAGACCAGCAGGAGTTTATCTATAAAGAGCCAACGCTTACAAAACTTCCAGAAATTTTTAGCCGACTTCAGGTAGGTTATTAGAAATATTTTCTGCTTATATATTGTAATGTTTGGATTGCTCTCTAATTACATAAATTTTCAGAACTTCTATACGGACAGGTTTGGTCCAGACACTGTCCACATTATAAAGGATTCAAATGCAGTGGATGTAAATTCATTGGATTCCGATAAAGCCTACATTCAGATAACTTACGTTGAGCCGTATTTTGAAACATATGAGTTAAGGCACCGTGAAACTTATTTCGAAAGAAACTTTAACATAAGTATGATTCAAACATTTTATATAATTTGCAAACTTAAAATAACTATTTTCTGTAGAGAGGTTTATATTTGCCACTCCATTTACAAAATCGGGAAAAGCTCATGGCGAACTACACGAACAATGTAAAAGGAAAGTTATTCTTACAACAGCAAATCATTTCCCTTACGTTAAAACAAGAATTCAAGTTGTAAACCGCCAGCAAGTTGTTCTGGAACCAATCGAAGTAGCTATTGAAGATATTCAAAAGAAAACAGCTGAGCTAGCCGCAGCAACAAATCAAGAACCGTCGGATCCAAAAATATTACAAATGGTTCTTCAGGGGTGTATTGGAACCACTGTTAATCAGGGTCCTATGGAAATGGCTTTAGTTTTCCTTTCAGGATTATCCGATGGATCAACAGTTCCAACAAAACACCAAAATAAATTGCGCCTTTGCTTTAAAGAATTTTCAAAACGCTGCCATGATGCACTGAAGAAAAATAAAACTTTAATTCAGGCTGATCAGAAAGATTATCAAAAAGAGTTGGAGCGTAATTATATCCGTTTTACAGAGCGTTTAGCACCACTTATAACTCTTAGTCCAACCCAGGCGATGGGGGTGGTGCACGCGAACGGATACAAAGTAACACCGCTTAGGTGGTAGACAGGTATTTTTCGCGCATTTAATACTTATGAATTTTATATTTGTGATTTTTCCTTTATCTTGAAGCGTAATTGAAGTATTTTAGAACTAGGATAGTGTTTTGTGGAGGTTGAGCTATACTGTCCCCTTTGTTTTATTATAAAAACGCAAAAGTCGTGTAGGTTTCACTGTCAAACTACCTCAAATGTTTGTTTTAGAGGAGATCAATCAATCGAAATTTGTAATGTGATCTAGTCTAGGGGACGTACAAAGACACTTTTCTGTTGAAATGTAAACCATAAGGATTCAATCATAGAATTGTTCTCGCTGACATAACTAAAAGTATGTATTAATTGTAGGGATTTTTTATTCTCATTTATTAGTAATGATTATTAAGGTTGGGTTTTATTTATATGTACTTCAAAAGATCAAAATAAATCGAACAATTTTATTTATATTTATCCAAAGAATTACTTGTAATTGAAGGAATTTTATTGCTAATTTGTTAAAATTTATTAAAGTAGTCCATATTATTTAATTAGATGAAAACTTCCTCCACAAAACATCCAATTTAAAGCTTCTAGCATAAAAGTTAAAATTTAAAAATAGAAGTAGTATTCATTTTTCTATTAGCCGCCCATTTTTATAATAATCGTAAGATAGTCAAGTTCATATACCGATGTATTTTCATATAAAGACTTTTTGAGAAGTGCATCTTTCATATTAAATCAACTTCTATCTGCCAGTGAACCAAAGCGTAGTCGCCAGCATATTTCATAAAAAGTCACATTTCATTAATTTTTTTTTCTTTAAAACTGGTACAGCTTTTCGAAATACCTCTTAGGATGCCATTTTCCATTTTTTATTATATTTAAGTTTCGCTACAGAACAAAATGCAAAAACAAAAACACAAATCGAAGCACCAAAAGTAATTTTTTAATGGATTTTTCAAAGACCAAAAATTTTACGCTTTAGAGATCTCTTGAAGAAGTTTTACGACGATTAGATTTTTACATTTATGAGTAATTCATTAAGAATTGTATTATATTTAAGCATTTTTTATATACCATCGTAATAAAGAAGATCGTAGGTGACAAGTGGTCTTTTAATATTGGAACCACAATGTCAAGTATTTAAATAATATTGGATACATTATTTGTGAGTATATGGGAATAGCTTCTTATAATAGCATTGGTTTAAATGTTTGCAATTTTTAAAACTTTAATTTTCATTTATTTATATTTTAGTCATTTTTATAAACAGTTCATCGGTTTCTTCTTTTCCTAAAGCTTCTAAATATCTGCTCCTCTCGTCCAATACGGTTTCAAGTTTGACATCATGTTTTATTGCAATCTCCAACGCTTTTCTCCAATTATGCATTCGAATACACAGTCCAATTGCTTCGTTGAATTTTTTATTGTGCAACAAAATTGTTTCAGCTTCAACAAGACGGCCTAGCATAAGAGAATTTTCCGCAATTTGCTCAGCGCTTCCTTGGGGCAGACTCTAAATGTAATAATCAGATTTAAACAATTTTGATCCATATATTTATTATTAAATATTACTTTTATATACTGGAGATAGTTAACTTTATCAATTTGCAAGGCTGCAGAATACGCCTCTTCACTTATTTCCAGCTGATTCCGTTTTGTAGCAATAGCCGCCAAAGTGGCCCAAAGGACTGTATTTTGAGCAAGTCTACATATCTTCAAGGCTTTCTTCCACTGCCCTTCTATTAAAGTTCTATGCATAATTTCACAGTAGGTGTTTATAGACACGGTATAAGCCGCACCAGAACTTCGAAGTGTTATATTAGGCCCCTCAAAAGATTCAAGATGTATGTTTCTTCCAAATTCGCTGTAATTTATAAAAAAAAAAGCAATTAATAACTTATTTTTATAAATTATTCAATTATACGTTGAATCAATTGTAACTGTTGTAAGTGCAACTAAAGTGGGATCAGCACTTCCTTCTCCAGGACAATACCAAACGCTGTAGCAGGCATCGTGGAGTCCAACTAAAATATTTGTTTCACTGGCCCACAAAACAGCAAGGACTTGGGTACCGATTTTGTTAGCCGGACTACCGTCTTCATTTCGTGGTGGTGCTATAAAAAGTTCACGGTTTGTGTCAATGACAACAAAATATTGATCCTCTGAATTTCCTGATCGTGAGGCTGCTACTTCTGTGATTGCTGTTTTAAATTTTACTTGTCGAGGCTCGTTTTGTCGTGTAGCACTGGGTAGCAAATCAAATACATAAACAACTGCAACATTTTGAAACTTAATACTAAACGAATACAATTTGAAAAAACAAAAATTTAAACCTTTCTGATCAGAAGCATCACGAATAATGAGAGTATCAAGACCCACAGAAATACATTTTGGTGTTAGACTTGGGACTTGAGCTTGCGACCCAGGAAAACGGGGATTTAAATGTAGTCGTCCCGTATAAGTGTAAATCCAAATCGATTGGTTATCAACTACTAAAAAAAACCTAAACAAATATTCGATTTTTAGATTTCACACTATTTTACATCACTCATTAAATTGTATTACTTCTTTCCGATTTCAATAATTTTGACGTCAGACCTTCCATCTACAATAATTGGTGTATTAATATAATTTTCGTTGAAGATATGAACCTGTGTAGACGTTGCCACAATTAAGTGACCATAACCTAAAGTAAAATTTATTATTCGATCTGGAAAATCCAAGGTATCATTGGCTGATTCGAGAATGTTTTGAAGTTGGATAGTTTTTCTTCCGGTTGTTGTTGCTTTTAAATTTTTAGATATGAGCTGCTTTTCTATAATGTGGCTAAATACCAAGTTCCCAGTAGAACTTCCACAAGCAACTTGGACACCGTCTGGAGCCCAGGAAATTCCATAAATAGATCCGGTTGGCGGTGCATTAAATCTTGAAACACTGTACGTCCACTGGAATTAAAAAACGAATACAAGTTTTAGTAGAATAACATCTACCAAAACTAATGTTAATAGAAAATCATAAATTTATTATAGAGAAGGATTGAACTTACACCTGAACTGTTACACAACTTCATCATATTAAACCCTCCTACTGCCAGGAGATCGTGGCTAGGGCTAAATTCGACCGAAGTGATGGCCTCCTCATCAACACCACTTGTAAAAATATTTGCACCTTGAGCGTCCCAAATTTTAAAGCGTTGATCTTCACCTCCCGATGCGATGAGCAAATTATCTGGAGACCAACTCAAACAGAGTACAAGTCCGTCGTGCGCACGCCACTGAAATGTTGATACATATTTATTTTTAATTTATATAGCTCAATGCCGTGGAATAATTCTTATAAAGCTTTAAGGCTATTAATTTATTGGAATAATGAGGGATGTTTAATTTAGCCTTGCATATAAAAGACCTCATCTTTTAATAAAGAGTTCAAATTGTTAAATACTTTTGTTGTTTTGCTGTTTGCAGCGAGTGGTTTTATCGAAATAAATCCACCTTGACAAAATAAAATCGCAGAAGAGTTCGGTGACCATCGAGCGCAGCGAATCGATTCGTCACTTTGGACAACTGTTGACCGCAACATACCAGAACGAGACCAAATTTTTATTACTCCATCCTCACTTGCTATAATTTAAGATATTTTATTTAAAATTTATTTGCAACCTTTCAATAGATACCTGTTAGCAACCCAGCACCATCTGGACTCCACCTTCCTGAAGTAATTGCAAGTGAATGAGCTGAAATATTCCGCTCCACACGAACACTTTTATTTAAAATTATAAATCTTCCATCGTTGCTGGTTATTAAAAGGGAATCATTCCCTTTTCCGCCACTACTCCTTCCTAAGAGCCAGTGCAGATCCGTCGGTATAAAATCGTCTGGTAGTTTTGCTATTTCAACCGATTCTCGAGAAGATACGTTCCATTTGTATATTTGGCGTTCATCACTATTATTATTATACATTTATTTATTAAGTACCACTAAATAAATTTTTAACACTGATCTTTTTCAAAATCTTACTTATATTGCGTATTTAGGTACGGGACTTTTGGAATAGATCAGTTTACTTTTAAAACTTATTTTCTTGAATACCTGACAGAGTAAATCTCATCGTTATTGCTCCAATCCAGACATGATACCGGTGTTTTATGACGTTCTTCTTTATTTATATAAAATTTAAATTTCATGTTCACAAAATTGCAGATTTTCTGCTTCAAAACTGTTGGTTACTAAGCAGTGTTTACTTCAAGTTGACTGTTACTTGTGTTTGGGATTCGTAACTAAGGTAACATTTTCTTTTGAATATTTCATCTGCTTAACTTTGAAACTAATTTGAATTTGTGCCGTTTTATTTTAAAACGAAATAAAAAGCACTATTCTAATTGAAATTTATATTAAATAATAATAAATAGTTCTATTCGTCTTAATAGATGTATAATAGCAGAATGTATTCATTTTACATATTTTTAAACATTTAATGAAACGGAAAAAAATGTGAATTACACTGGATAAACCATAGGAACTCCAGTCAATCCATTAATTACGTTTTTTACAGCCAGAACCCAAATGTGGAGTTATTACTTAAAATATAATCGAGTATAATTAGAAAAATTTCTTTATACCAGAAAATGTACCTACCGCAGTTAGGGAAAAAAAGTAAAGGATCATCCCTCGGAAGTGGCTCAGGTGTTGACACCAAGAAACCAAATGTTGCACCAACTATATCTAGTCCCAGCAACTATCTCAGATTCCAATTTTCCCATTCAGACCTTGCTCGAAAAATAACACTTTCAGTTTAAAGCGGTACACAAAAAAAAAATTGCATTCACTAGCCAAACTGCACAAAACAAAAATAGGAAAATGATTTAAAATATAAAAAGTTAATCACCACTTACCTATACACTTAATTTTGTTATAAAATAAAAACAAAAATTGATCTTACTCTGGCTCGCGGTTTTTTCTATACTTACGCCTTAATTTTAATGAACTCTTCACGAAATCGTCTCGCTGCAGTGATCATCAAACCGATTGCGATATCTGCAACAGCTTCATTTACAACACTCGGGGTATGCCCGAGTTTAATTCCTCTTCTTTTTACCTCAGGAACATTGACATAAAAGAAATTAGGTCCTGCAGGATCCAGAGCCTCAGCATCAAGTTTTACATGAGTGGAAATGATGCCATTTATTCCTTTCGACTTTTTTAAAATTTCCTTTCACAGAAGATAACTTCACACTTTTCTTTGAAAAGATCTCAGACGATTTTTTTAATTGCGAGCTGAGTGACTAAAATTTTGAACTTTTTAATTGATGGACACATTTTTATTGATGTCGACTTGATACGTTACTAAATTCGGTTGAAAACGGAACGTGTGTGAAGGGACTCATAAAACTGTTGAGAAAAAATAAACTTAAAACACTCTGGACTGTAAAAATGAGACAAAATTTGAAGAAATTTAAAATAAACGGTATTAATATACTAAAACTCTTCAGTAATACTTCATAAAAAAATTTATTTATTTCGCATTCTATTGAATATTTGAAATAAAAGTGAAGACAAACTAATTAATACGCCGGATAAACCATAGGAACTCCAGTCAATCCATTAATTAAGTTTTTCACAGCCACTGCAGCCATCTCCTGTCTAGTCTTAAAGGTTGCCGAACCCAAATGTGGAATAACGACTGTAAAGCAAAATTTAAAAATCAGAAACACAACATTCTATAAAATGTAATTCTTTTACTACCACAATTTGGCAGAGAAAGCAAAGGATCGTCTTTCGAAAGTGGTTCCGGTGTCATCACATCCAAGCCAGCTGAGAATATCTTTCCATTTTTAAGAGCATTGTACAAGTCTGTTTGATTAACAATTTCTAAAATATTAAAAGATTATAAAAAATGAAAAAACCTAGAAGTAATAGACATACGTCCTCTAGCTATGTTAACCAAAACACTTTTTGATTTCATCCTATTGAATGCAGATTCATTGAACATTTCTCTAGTTTCCTCGGTGAGTGGACAAGCAACAATAATAAAATCGCTTTCCTTCAGCAATTCATCGAATTGTACATGCGATGCGTTATATTGAGTTTCATTCGGACTTGGATTACGTGAATAATAAATAATTTTTCCAACATTGAATCCCTTTAAACGCCTTGCAATTGCTTGGCCAATACCTCCAAATCCTGCAAAACCAACTGTTGAACCAACTATGTCTTGTCCCAGCATCCATCTAGGATTCCAATTTTCCCAGTTCGAGCTATTTTTTCGAAATGCAAAATATTTAAAATTGAAATTAAATTTCTCTTTTAATAACACTTACGACTCAATTTTCATAAGTCCTTCATGAAACCGCCTCGCTGCGGCGATCATCAAACCGATTGCAATGTCTGCAACTGCTTCATCTAAGACTTTCGGGGTATGTCCAAGTTTGATTCCTCTTCTTTTCACCTCAGGAACATCGACGTAGTCTATCCCAGCGGATACAGTCGAAATAGCCTTTAAATTAGGCCCTGCAACATCCAAAGCCTCAGCATTAAGTTTTTCGTGAGTGCCCCAAATGATGCCGTCCACTCCTTTGGACTTTTCTAAAATTTCCGATCGTGTTGATCGCATATCACTGCACATGATAACTTCACATTTTTCTTTGAGAAGATCCAAGACAACATCGGCGATCGCTGGTTGAGTGACTAAAACTTTGAATCTCTGAGCCGAGGAAGACATTCTCACTGGTGATTTGATCCGCAACTGTGTCGAGCTGAAGAGGAAAATTTTTTGAAGAGTGTTATGAAATAGTTGATAACAGTTGAAGAGATAAACATTAAGATAACAGCAGTCCGGGCTCGAAAAGAAGGTAAAAATTTAATTTTAAAGCATCTCAAACAGCTTTCGAATTGTACTGTCCGAAAAGCTCAAATAATCAGCAAAAACTTGTTCTTGTATTCAATACATGAATTGTCGCTTTCTCCGGCTCTGATCGCCGATTTGTAATATAAACAATTAAATAAATTTAATATTACAATAGTGTACAGTCCATTAAATTACCTTCAAATATAAATATAATCACTAATTTGCTAGTTATCACTGACTAAATCCAGAAAAACAATAGAACTGCTGAATTGCTTCGATCAAGCCGTCTTTATGCACAAACTAACCGCGCGCAATTAATCTTTGTAGTTGTAAAATTTATTTGATTGCAGTACCAGTCGAAACTGAAAGCTTCATAAAAATGGAGAATGTTTTAATTGCTGTAATTACAAATTGTGTAAATTTTCTATTTTCATTGAAAAGGAAGCATTTTTAAAATATCTTCCCCGAATGATGATCTTGGGCTAAACCGGTTACAACTTTAGATGAAAGCCGAAAGGTAATCAATCGCTAGCTAAAGCATAAGGTAGTCGGGCAGGTTTTTCCTATTAATAACAATTTCTTTAAGGGAAGTGGAATGAAAATGTTGTGATAATATATTCAATCTAATTTTCTCCACATACATAATAAAATAGAAAAATATTTAAAACGCCGGATGAGGCATAGGAAGTCCATTAAGGCTATTTAATAAATTTTTAATAGCGATTGTAGACATCTGCTCCCAGGCATTATTTGTGGCTGTTCCTAAATGTGGAATTACAACTGCAAAATAAAGTTTTATTTAAGAACTCCTATGATGCCTTCAAGTTAAGTTTTATTTTAATCTTACTACAATTAGCTAAGGAGAGTAATGGATCATTTGGTGGAAGTGGTTCTGGTGTCATCACATCTAAGCCAGCTGCAAATATTTTACCAGTTTTAAGTGCATTCATTAAATCCTGCTGATTTACAATTTCTGTAAAAATTAACAATTCAAAAAAATAGCTTAAACAAATATAAATCACATACGTCCTCTGGCTATATTGATCAAAACACAATTGTCTCTCATCATATTGAAAGCATCTTCATTAATTAAACCTTTAGTTTCTTCAGTTAGCGGACAAGCAATAAATATAAAATCACTTTCCTTCAGTACCTCTTTTAATTTAGTGTGCGAAGCATTATACTTTGTATCATTCGGATTTTTATTTCGAGAATAATATAAAATTTTTCCAACATCAAATCCTTTCAAACGCTTAGCTATTGCTTGCCCAATACCACCAAATCCAATAAATCCTACTGTAGAACCGACAATGTCTTTACCGAGCATCCATCTCGGATTCCAATTTTCCCAAGCAGATCTAATATATGAATAATTTTAAAATTTCCAAAAGTATAAATGTTAAGTTATTACGTTTTAATTTTTAGTAACCCTTCATTAAACCGTCTCCCAGCAGCTATCATCAGCCCAACTGCTATATCTGCAACCGCATCATCTACAGCTTTCGGTGTATGTCCCAATTGAACATTTCTTCGTTTTAATTCTGAAATATCGACGTAATCTATGCCTGAAGAAACTGTAGAAATGGCTTTTAAATTAGAGCCTGCTGCATCTAAAATTTCGCCATTAAGTTTATCGTAAGTACCCCAAATTATTCCATCCATTCCATGGGATTTTTCTAAAATTTCTGATCGTGGGGGACGTATACTGCTGCATATTGTGACTTCACATGTTTCCTTTAGTAGATTTATAACGCTTTTTGGAATAGCCGGTTGTGTAACCAAAACTTTAAAATTTTTAGCATGTGAAAGCATTTCTAGCTGTTGATGACCCTAAATAAGTTGTATAAGTTTTTCTTCGGTTAGAAAAATTGCCCTATTTTGAGTTTAAAATAAAAGAGAGCTTCAAAATGAAGTGTCTCTGGCTAAGACTGTATCTTCAGCTTCTAAGAGCTTTAGTTATAAAAATAGAAAGCAGCATTAACACTCTTTACTTCTGACAGCAATCGGCCAATTATAAAAATTATTGGAATGAAAGAAAAATGAAATAAGCACGCTTATTTGTAAATAAAGAAGCAATTTAAATATGACGAATGCTTACCTGCACAATTACGAAACTACTTCCGTTCGATCTCAAAATAGATCAATGATCTAGCTGGAAGTGATTTCGAAACTAAAAGTCACAGAGTTCCAACCTTCGACTAGGCATTCACACCACTGGTTAGTGAACATGTCTGGTGAATTATTCCACCGGAGATAGATGGTCCGGGGTAAGCTACATATGCTTTTGAGCTTCTTGGAGTCAACTACTTAATTTAATTTATAAAACAGAAATAATGAACTTCTGCTGAAATGTTAACATATGAATTAGATTTGCTATTAGATTACGGAGAAAATTAAAACGTTTTTTTATTGTGGAAAAGAAACGTTTATTGCAATTTGTATTAGAAGCTTGGTAAAATACTCATAATTTGTAGAATTTTTGTTTTGATGCTACATGTGTCTTAAAATGCGCCAGAATGGAAATTTTAAGACACATGTAGCTTTAAGAATTATACCCCTGAGCAGTTCTCATCCTCAGTTTTTACTTTCGCAATTTAAATAAAGGAGTTAAACGTCTTTTTTTACGTAAGAACCTCTTTTTTGTGGATTCGGACTATACGTTTACAAAAGAAGCAATAATTAGTATTAACATGTAAAACTTGTAAGAAATCTTTAAAAACATCATTAGAAATAATCTGAATGCATGACTGCTTAAAATAATGAACGAATATTCCGCCTCCGTGAATATATCTTGAATTCCTTTTGAAGATGATCACTTTTCAAGGTCAATTGCAATTACATGCGATATTCTTTCAAAATCTAAGCAAATTTGTTTCCGTGTGAAGTCATTTTTCTCACTTATCATTACTCACTCTACCGAAGAGAACAGAACAATCGTTTTACCTGTAAAACCTCGTTAACGGGGATAATTTCAGCAATTTGCCATTCGACCGGAGTTCATGTACCAAAGAGCTGCCGCTGGTTTTGTTACGCAATGTCGCTTTTTACCTACATAAAGTGTGCTACAAAAAGGCGCCAACTGAAGGTGGAGTACATTTAAACATTTTTGAATAACAAATTCATTCGAGTGATTTATTTAATTTCATTGGAAAAAGGTTAATTCATTTGTTTACATGCAACGAGTCAAACAATCATAAAATCCTCGAAACGTTTGGTCATTAAAACAATATCCGGTGGAACTACGTGATATAGTCGAATGTTTTATTTTAATTTTAATGTACGTAAAATTATTTCTTTTTAAATGAGATGAAAGAACCTTTTTTCACCAATTAATTTTATAAAAGAAAATCTTGAAATTTGATTCTCCTTCAATTTAATTATCCAAATAACCAAGCCCCCGATGGCGTATTCAGTCAATTATAAATTGTTGAAGAAATTCGTAATGACCACAAGATGACCGTGCTTAAATTACACTTTAATTATTTACCCTCCTTAGTTGATTGATTGATTTATGATGGTTTTCTGTTTAAGTAATTTGCTAAATACTAAACGAGATTTATTTTAGGAACATACCTGCTCATCAAAACTTAAAAATACTCCATAAAATTGGATTAATTTAAATTTTCAATTTTATTAATATAATTTTGAGTAGATATTCGACATATGGTACTTCGACTACCACATACGTATAGTATTTAAAAACTTTAATGAAGAACATCACCCGCATTACATGTCTTCGCAGGCTCTCGATTAAAGATTTTCTTACTAATCCACTTAATTCAATCTGAGCCACTCTTGTAAGTCAGCAGTCCCCGCATCGAGTGGAAAGCTCCTCTCTGGAACCTCGGACTCCAACAATGGCCCCATATCGAACCAGCTCGACTGTGACTTTCAGTTCAGTTGTAAGAAGTCTGTGAAACATTGCAAAACGTTCCAAGATCTTGCGCGCCAAAGTTCATCCCAAAATTTTAAGTAAGAAGCGTTGGCGCAATCCAAGCAGAGATCGATTTGATCACGGATTTAAACACGCATACGCTCCTGCAGTGATTTAAATTGTGTCTGAGGATTTTTGTGGATTTTTGCGAAATTTTTTGTGCGAACATTTGATATTTTTGTGTTCAGTTACTGTGTTAAACCAAAATGGCTAACTTTGGATTAATTGTTGCAACACTCCTAGTCTTTGGAGCTTCTTTCTCGACAGGTAAAACTTTGAATTAAAACAAAAAAAAAAAACCTTCGGAAGAATTCGACACATGAAAATGTTTTTTTTCAGCCGTTTAATAGTGCTCCAATATTCAGTCAATAATCAGTCATGTATGAAAAGAAAACCTTCAGGCGACGTAAACATTGACTCAAGCTTATTGCTCTTGATGGGGGTTTGGCCCTTCAAGGTTTAATTCTTTTGAATGTCGTGTTGACCCCATAAAAATTAATTTCAACAATGAATTTGATGATCTGTTTTAAAAATAAATTATGCCATCACTTTGATGAGAGCTAGCAATGCGAAAAAAGAACGATTTATTTAATGCGTAGATTTGTAAAAAGATTTATTTTGTTTTAAAGATGTGAATCTTCGGTCTTTTTGTTTTTCCACTGAATACAAATTTTATATGATTAATAAGTCCTCCATTCATATTCACAATGAATACAAAAAGCTTAATTAGGGACCTATTATTTCATCATTAAAGTATAAATCCTCATTAGAGTCTAATGTTATCAGCAAATAATGCGTCCGAAATGCTTAAATAAACACCAAATGACACACAGAGGATATTCTAATTTAGTCAATGGACTATTAGACTATTTTATTATTTTTAAATGCTTTTAATTATGTTAAAAACCTGCCATTTTAGAAAATTTAAATTATTAAAGCGTTATTATTGTCGTTTCTAGATTGTTTTTATAAATTTAAATTTTTATAAAGGACCTCTAGTTAAAAATAGGAACATAATTTTTTTCTTTTCTTAAAAATTAAATAACATTTTATTGTACTATAGTAAAAGTACCTTTGCTTTATAAAATACGAATATTATGCCTATTTCTTTTGGTAAAATTCCGGATTCCTTAAAAACATTTACCTATACAACCAGTTAACCAGATAAGAGAATGACAAGTTTATTTACAATATAAAAACTTTGCTATATCTGCGGACGAATCTAACATTGTATTCAATTTCTGAATTCATACTTTATTTCGGGAGCTTAACCTTGTGTATTATGTTGTCTGACGTGTCTACCCACGGGATATCAAACATTTATTTATGAATTAGAATTTTTTAAAAGCAGGTCTTTCTAATAATTTGTGCTCACATACCTATGTTAAAATTTGAAAATACTGCGCCAAAGATCAGTCGAAAACCGGAAAAATTTCTCACTGTCTCATCGCACAAAGTATCTTTGTTTTGTAAGATTTATGGACATGGACGAAAATGAAATGCCGCCGAAGGGAAGCGATATATTTTTAGGTGTGACATGACTCTTTGACGCCAGAAAATGCATGTGCAACTGCACCATTTCGTCTCTTGAATTGACTGTTGGAGAAGTACTATTTTTGAAATGTCTCAAATTAGATTACAAAGTGGATTTGGAATTTAATTTGTTGTTTCTTTGCTTTGATTTAATTATGATGATTTTTAAGTTAGGCTTTATTATAAGTTTTCAAAATATAATTTACAAACAGCAGATATTTTAGTAAACATTTTATAAAAGTTTAAATTTTTGAGCGACTAACGATCAATGATCAACTTTCTTAAATATTGCCATAAATAAAAATGCCACCCAACACGGCCTGCGTTTAAACACAACACCAAGAGCGTGAAATTGATGCGTACCAATCGTTTTTAATTATCCGGTTCGTGAGAAAAAAAAGGAGAGTCACCAATGTACTTACGATCTAATTATGTCAGATAATCCAGGTATGGTCAATTTCAGAAAATGAATTCAATAGGTGACGAGCGAATAACTTTATCATACAAAAACAAGTCCATCAACTGCAAAATAACTTGAACTTTCCTGGGACTCATTCGAGCGCGATTCTATTTATTTTTCCTTTCAGTGAATGAATGAAATTCCCAACTTGACGTGATTCTGATGGCTGTATTAAATGCGATTTTTTAATTAGCAGCAATTAATTTAGAATTAATATGCCGAAAAGGGATATAATAATAAAAATTTAGGTTTTTGTTTGCAATTTTAATTGTTTAATTGATTGCATGCAATTCAATTTAGCGATGTTATTATGTTAGCTGTGGGGTTAGATCATTTCAATTTTACAATGAGAATAAGAGGCGAAGGTTAAATAAACATTTAAATGCTAGAAAACTTGAAATCTCTACTATAGTACGAATAATATCATATTAAACAAATGATGCGTTTTGTACGCCTGGTTGATCAGATTTGCGATCGTATCCGGTTAAAATAATAAGCAGATGTAAAGTCCAAATTGGTTCAATGTTTTTGTAAAAATTTCAGTAGATCATCATACAATTTCGAAAGTTCTCGCTTGTTAGCCAACACTCCAAATGTTAAGACACATTATAAATGTAGAAAATAGATCATAACAAGCTCGGATCAGGCTCATTACTTCAACAAATTTGTAATGTTTTTAAAATTAGACATTAAACATCATAAACATATTTCATCGGTTAAGTAATGTGTCGTGGCTTGCTTCCTGACGTGAATTTTTAATATAAAAAGATCGCAGACTTAATCGTCTGAGGTCATCAATGGCCATCCAATCTCTACTAAAACAACTCGCCTAGGCTTAGATAATTTTCTTGAATCTTTAATAAAAAAACAAAAATTATTTTCCCATTGAAGAGTGGTGAGATTAAGGTGATGTAATCGCGGACGGAGTAAATAACAACAAACCAGCGTGCGGCGTTTTCATAGTCTCTTAAAATTCTCAGCAGCAAAAAATAAACGATCAAAAAAAAAGAAGAATACGAAGAAAAAGATTTTCTACAACTGTTAGACGAAAAGTCTTCGGTGTTTTGGTCTCGGGCGACATGTTCACCTGGTTCTTACGAAGGACAGGTACCTGTAGAAGAAACTGGTTTCAATTCAAAAGATGTGGCACAGGTACGCGGTGGAGACTTGAGAAAGCGCGCAAATCGCAATTGTTGAAATGGTATGCGCAAGTTGCGCTTAATTTAAACATTTCTGAGCGATTTAAATAAACAACCGATATGTTGTTATTTGTTAATAAATTATAAAAATTCTTTGCATTAATTTAAAAACGATGTTAGCTTGTCAAAACAATAATAACTCATTTCTCTTGTGAACTGATCTACGCAAGTGTTTTGGGATCAGACAAAAACCATGCATGCAAGTACCTTGCTCGTTAACTAGATAATTAAGGGTATCGGTTAGCTAAAGGCATCTATTTTTATTGTTAATTTATATTTACAAAGAAATTCTGAAAGTACATTTTTTTTTTTAATTAAATGAGAAATTTTACGAATGGTTTAACTTTTGTCAGAAAAGAAAGGCAATAAAATGTAGGAAAATAACAAAGGCGCACTTTCCCTAATGAAGGTGAAATTTATAGCTAAATAGATATGTACGTGCCGTTTTCCAATAGACCTTTGTTTTCACATTATTTACTAAATTGTTAATTTTCAAACGCTTCAGCGAATTGCCGCTTATTAACCTGAGATAAAAAAATTGAATTTTCACATCAAAGACAATACCAATTTATAAGAAAAAAGAAAACTGCACGCTGCGCTACCATACATCGTGACTTTTTTTCATGAAAATCACAACTCGTGAGTTGCTCTCATAATTTACAGAATTTTAAATTGTTTTCGGCCAGTATTTGTTATGAGTTTAATATTTTATTCATACAAACGATATCTGAAATCGCTTTCGTAAAAAATATTGAAGACTAAAATTTCAATATTAAAATAAAATTTGCATTATTCTAAAATATCTATGAGTAGTATAAAATATGTTTATTATTTTCAGCACAAAATGTACTCAAATGTTGGCGATGCTCGTCTGATACTTCAACAGGATCGTTTTGTGCCGATCCATTTGATCAAGATTTAATAACGCCACAACAAAAATATTGGAGTTATGTAAATTGTACTGGCAGCAGTCCAGCACCAGGACCATCTATGAATTCTAGGCCTGTTTGCAAGAAATTAGTTCAAGAAAGTAAGTAATGTTTTTAGATATACTAAAACTATTTGTAAAAATATTGTTAAGGTAAAAATGAATTAAAAACTTTCAGCAACAGATAAAATTTTATAGTGTGACTGATCCGCAAATGTAATTTAATTACAAAGGTGAGGCTAAGGTGCGGTTAACCTTACCACCGCCTAGTAATTACAATTTGTTGTAGAATGAGTGAAACTACGTTTCAGGCAAACTAAAATCATACTTATCACAATAAATTCTATACAAAAAATTTATAACTAACAACGTAAACAAATGAGTAATCGAAAGTGTTCGAATGAACTGGTTTCACATTTAGCAAATTGAATGCATACTTACAAAAACAATTGACGGTTTCGCGTTATGTAACAATGACTGTAATTCTCTAATCACAGTGTTTTATTAGCATTCAACGCAGTGCATGCAAAATGTTTCCGCGGCAAAAAATACGCGCCTACTCACCCATAAGGTGGTAATTAAGAACGTGACTACTTCCTCGGATGCGAACGTTTCGCTTTTACCATATCTCCTGAAATGTGAATGTGATGCTATTTGTTAAGTCATGGCCTACATATGTACTCAGGTGGCATGGAATAACTAACTACTGCCATTGTTTGGAATGATTGACAATTGACAAATTATGTTTGGCGGGTCGTGTTAATGGAATGTGAAATTAATAAGGTTAGCTTCTAATATGTGTATAGAAATTTAAATAATATGAGCCCTCAAACAAAAAATATTAATTACTCAAACCGACAATGGTTTTTCCAATTTCAAGTCGTAGATGATCTGCACATATTTTTTTAGGAATGTAAAGTTAGTTTATTGTACGTTAGAGACCAAAAATTAATGAAAACGTTATACTGTGACATAATACGATAATGAACATTTGTTCACTTGTATTGTTACAATATCCAACATAATTTACACATGCTTCCAAAACGAAAGTCTAAATAACAATGTTAGGCAATATCTGAAATTAGATCACGTCGATCTATCAACTTTCTCTACTTTGTTAGAAGTTTAGCGAATTATCCCTACGCTTTAATTTCGTATAACTGACCTATAGATCTAACAATAAAGTAGGTATCGATTTAGTTTATATCTCAGCTTCATCTTAGATCGTATTAATTAGAAAACATCAAAAAGGCGAAATGTAGACAATTTGGGCAATAAAAAGAGTGTGTAATCTACTAACCCACTGACCCTCTCGGTTCAGTTCGTAATAAAACACATCATTTTTCGCCATTAAATTTGAGGTCATTCGTAACAAATAGTTCAAGTCCAATCAATTTCTGTAATTAGTTAAAACTGCCAGTTACACAACAAAAATATTTGGTAGAGTTCTAGACTAGACGAAAGTATGGTTGTTGTTTCATAATAATCGAATTAAGCATTGTTAAAGGCAACTACGTGGTGTTAATTTCATTAATTGTGGGGACATTACCATACCATGAGGGTGCAAAATGATCTCACATTTGCATCTGTATGGAATAAAGTAATTGATCTTAAACACCAACAGACAACACGATTGACCCAATATAGTGGGGTCAGTATAACGTGTAAGTGCGTTCAAACTATGGAGCATCATTTACACCTTCTTTCGGTTGCGGTCGCGCACCGTTCGCAGATTAGAACATGCACAGTTGAGTTGTTCACGCAGCATAAAAGGCAAAGCAATGTTCATGCGCGTATTATGTGACTAAGAATTATCATCGACCACCGCCAAACGATCGTTTAAAAGGCCTCAGCGAAGCAACTCATTCAAAGTTCCGTGTGAATTTTCTTTTAGATCTGTACATTACGGCGGTAAAAAACACGGTTTGGGCGCCTTTTGAAGCAAATGATTTATACACCTGTCGCAGCGTCAAGGATCCAAACTGTAGGGTAATTGGAGTAATATGCTACAAAGTATATGAGAAAAGTTCAACCAAACACGGTTTATCAGTCCATTCAACCTAAAGCATGCATGATGATCACCACTTCCACTAGGAAAATACATGAAACTTTTTACTTGTTTTAATTTTAAGCATTAATTAGGCAACCGCAATTGCTATAATTATGCTCTGTTCGCAGATTATTTGGTCGCTTAAATTAGCATATTTGAGTAGGCTGGAATTTATTTAGTTGTCGTACAGATCTTGCTGGTGATCGCTAACAACCATTCGTGTAAGCTGCATACAGCAATTAATTAAAACAACATGCCGCTAAGCGAACAATTAATTTATCCATATGCAAATGCAATTAGTAGAAATTGAGCATTTTTTTACTTTTAATAGATTTTAATCATATTTAGCTCGTCCGTCAATAAAGTTTTGACTTGTGGTTAAAATAATTTTCGCGGTTTATGCATTTTCATGGTAACGGCTAACCGCATGATTCTGATCAATTTCTTTTTATTTAGACGTATTGCTATAATGAATCGGGACTTTAATTTCTGTTAGATTGTATACTACTCCAGTATAAATCTTGGCCTCAAGGGAGATATTTCACTTGATAGACGGATTGAGTGTGCCAAACGCAAACAGTCCGACTGAGTACGTTTTTTACGGCCACTATTTATTACTACTGACTGTGTTTGGTTCGAGTCGTGTTGCGATTTATGGAATTTTGCCAGTCATTCCACAGGCTAGGTGAGCCTCTCTACTCACTTAACTATAATCTGACCCCGTTTGTAACGCTTTTATTTTATTATATTGGGAACTTTTTAATTTTCTATAAAGTTTTAGTTGTTTAGAAAGGAATTGGGTATAAATTTTGGAAAATTTGGTATTTGATTTGTAAAGTACTTACTTTTTTATAAATTTTACTTTTATTTTCAGTTTACGGAAAAACCGTGGTATCTCGCTCATGCTTCTGGGAGGATTACAATGATCCTGCAGACAAATGCCAGCACGATCCCATGCCATCCTATGTTAAAACAGTCTACTGTAAAACATGCACCACAGACGGATGCAACAGCGCTGGAGCATTCGTTCCTATCGCTGCACTCGTCATGATTCCAGCCGTATTATCAAAGTTAATCTCACAATAACTGGGATTAACTTTAAAGAATGATTTAATGTATTTAAATTAGCTTTTACGACATCTAGTTCTTTAAGTTATGAAAAGAATATTTTATTTTTATTTTTTGTTACCACAATTATCACAGGTCTAAATATAACCGAATTTATTCTTGGTTTTGCTTTTATTAATCTCAAAATTATCTTCTCCAAATATGTAGAATCAAACTTGTGAATAAATGTAAAAAAAATAGCTGTTATTCATAAATATTTCATTCGTACAAATCTAACCAAATTGTTAAAGTAACAAGATTGTCTTCACGTAACATCTTTTACATGATCTCTTTATGTACCAGTAAATGTGACGGAATCTTTCAATTAATTTTGTAAATAAGTGAATGCCACATAAAGAACCAGTCGCGTCAGAAGGGCAAAAGAGAGAATTGAAATTGCACGCATGTATACAAAATTCTCGTAATTAAGCAATTTTAATAAATCGGGTTTTTGTTGATTTGCTGTTTTGCTTAGTTGTCCCATAAACGGTCACAACCTACGCTATAAAAGGCACATTAATTGCACAATGAACCGAGGTCATGGATGCGGTCAATTGCTATTCCTTTGATTTTATGAATTAATCAGACTACTTCCGGATTATCATGTGGGATTTTTGTTTTAAATTGTTCAAAATTTCTATTTTTACCTTTTTCTACAACAAAATCACTTAGTAGTTATGAATGTAATAAAAAAAGGAGTATTTATTAAAAGCCGATAGTAATCCTTTTTCCCTTCCTCTTTTTGTTATTTTTATTGCACTATTGTGACCTACTTGAAAATAAGTAAAAGTAGCACCTTTTATACTCAACTCATTTTGCTTTCACAGGTAAAAGGCGGTGGCATTAAAAAAAAACTCGTTCATTTCAACGTAAGGTAAGCGGTCATGATATTTTTCTTCAATGGTTTTAAAAACAAGTATAAATCAATAAAATCCCAATATAAATTCTACGAAATATTACAATTTTATAATGTGATTGGTTTCAGTTTTCAGCTTTCAAATTTACCCTATTTTAAAAATTAGGCCTTTTCTAATTCATTAATTTCTCTATGTTCTTAAAACTCATAAATGATTTATGGATTAGCAATGCAGTTTTAAATATTTCATATTTTTCATTTATATAATTGATAAGGACACATTATCAGTGGCTTCAAAAAATTTTTGATTATTTTCAGCGGTTAAAGGTTACTGTGCGATACAAAATGTTTTGCTCCTAGAAATTTTCGTTTGACCTATCTTATCTGTAGAACTAAATGTGATCTTACCTCAATGACATCACCTCGGTCAAATTCAACTACGAGTGCATATGAAAATGATTTTATTTATTAGTCATCCATCGGAATCAGTTATTTGAATCATCTGTTTAGTTTAATTTATTAGTTTTATTAACAAACAACCCCTCGTTTATTTGAATTCGCAATTATATTCAAGAAAAATTTTGTTATTCAATTACAAATTGTTAACTATTATTATACAACTAGCTGATACCCGTAACTTCGTATACGTGGCACACTATAAAGTTGACAATGTTCTTTATTTATAGAAAGAAAAACGACGCATTTAAAGTTTAAAGTAAAAAAATTATATTCACAAAATTTCTTTGTGTACAATGTTCGCTGTTTTCCCTTCTGTAGTTAAAATATGTAGATTGTCAGGGTTAGTAAGCAAGCGACGTATGGGTTGACTGTGTGAAAAATATTTGGTTTTTAGATCCACACCAGCGGCATTCAGCGCTTGTTCCTGAGATTTGTTAATGATCGTAGCTTAACAAACGCTAATAGGAATTCGCTTAAATTGGAAGGGAAGATTATTAATGGTATGCGTGGTATCAATAAAGATTCCCCTGCGCTACACCACGTGAAAATTTCTGCCTTAATTAAATTTTTCTGTAATTTTGTTACTTTGAGATCTAGTCTTCTAAAGCAATTGTTGTTTGTCTGAATTGTATAGACTCTGAAACTACTGGGCCGATTGAGCTCAAATGTTGTCGGTATATTTGTTTTGAGTTGGTGAGATGGTGTAGAGTTATTAAAAGGTTTGAACATTTTCTAATAAAGAGCGCCACAAATATAATCAATATTTTTAGTATTCACTGTAATTAAGTACGCAATTATTGTATTTTGTAAAATGGATATTGGCACATGATATGACATGACCCATGAAATGAAAATTTAATTCTATGAAGTTAAGAAATTCACCGCTATATTAGATTAAAAAATTTGGAAATGAAAATTAAAGATCAACGACTTCAACAACCTTCTTTTATAAAGATTCTGCAAGCTTTGAAAATGTTCAGTATTGTCATGATATATTGAACCAGAATCTATGGTATTAAGACTCCCGCTAAACAGTACTCTAAAACTCATCGTTATTAAAATATATATAATACCTATATATATAATTTGAAAAAAAACGCATTTTGTTTCGATGCAGCAGATCGCACTGGGCATTAGCTAATCAGCTGAAAAATATACATGTAAAAATGTAGGCACATTAGTGGACAACAAAGATCCAATAGAGTGATACATTTTTATTTATGGCCTTCATTTTAGAGTACTTCAAAGTACTTCTGGTAGTTTATTAATAGGAGTCTAACGTACCTTTCCTGAAGCATAGCCTTTTGGTTCAGTTTTCCATTTAAGAGCATGACAATATGAACATATTTCTGTCATTGCGCCAATATGTCCATGATGATTAATTTGTATAACATAGTTAAAGCCACTTTTATATTTGTCTGACTATAGTAGGAACTCTTCAAGTGGACTTGTGAGGAATTTGACTGTTACTCGAGTTGCAAATTTATCGTAGCTCGAGCTCGGATATGACGCCTTCCAATCAGTAACTTACCGTGCTACTTCAGAGGACCGAGATATTCTCATATTTTTAGAAGATTTTGAGTAAGAGTAGAGGTTTTCTGCTTTTCTAAATATGAATACTTTTGGAAATTTTATTAATTTAATAATGAAAACCAATATAATAATTCTAATTCAATAATACCTTTTTGTATCCGCAAAAAAGAGATATTGCTCATTAAAATGAGTAATATTTAGAAATCCCATTAAATATTTAAAATTGAACTTCTTATAGCTCGCTGAATTTTTACATTTTGTTCACAATTCTAAAGGGGCTGTTAGCTCAGAATTGTGCGAGAGTAACAAGCCAAATGTATGTTTTGTTTTTCACTGTATATTTAGAGGACTTCCTGCGGTCACATTGTGATAAGATATAGCCTGAAGACTGCACTAGACTGCTACCAAGAAAATAAGAGACTAAAGGTGTTACGATTTTATTTATACAAATCTTCTACAAATCTCTTTTTAAAATATAATCCAAAAATCGAGCATTCTGTTAACGGTTACTTATCCGAAAAAGTTTACATAAAATAAACATTCCAAAAGCTCTTATACTTCTAAGCTTCTGTTTTTCGAAATAAACACAATTGTTTGGTAACATCAAATTACGATTAAGCTCTACTCAAATCCAGCATAAATACAAAGAGTGTGGAGCTTAAGTAAAGCTCTTTTATGTCGCCCGTCGGTCTTGTTCCGCAAGAAGAAGAGTTTTATGCGTTCACCGATCGTTTGGAAATAGTAGAGGCATTTAAGCTTGGGTCTTGTTTCGAAGTGGTTGTGGATTTTGCGATTTAAAAAAGTAAATCTTGTTCTGTTAGCGGGTGTCTATCTAGCTTCTCGCGAAGTGTGCTATTAAAACAAAAGTGATATTTTGTTGCATTTTTCATTTCGCATTAAAATTAGCTATTCGAAAATATGGTTAAGTGCGAAATAATAATTGCCGGCATAGTTTTATGTTCGTTGGCGTCCTTCGGCCAAGGTATGTACCCAAACTCACAATATGCACGCAATGTGTTTCATTAAGTTTATAATTTTCTTTAAATCACATAATAAATACCATATAAGACGTATGATATTAAACGAAATAGTCATGAAATCATTAAAATTCAGATTTTTATTCACGTTTAAAGTTTGTTGCGTGAGACTACGACTTGAATATTGAAACTCCGCCCGGGGATAGCTGTGTGTTTCGGATGACTTCAGTAGCACGTCCTCCAATTTCATTTTCTTTTTTACAAACTTATTTTTGGACTATAGTCTCTCTTCCTAGGCAAAGCGCCGGCCGCCAAAAATCACCTCTAATATTTGAGTGGAATATGCACTCTTTTTTATTCTTATCAATAAATTTACATAACAGGCTCAACATTGGTTACGTCAACCGATATTTTGAATCTTTTATCTTCTTAAATTTTATATAAAATACGATTTACCCACGCTCCCCATTGCTCTTTTTACTGCTGCTTCTAACTCACTTTCCGACACCAAGGCCACGGGGGGCTCATTGGTGTTGTGCAAACATCATGCAAGAAACTCGTCTTCCCTGAATCTTTAAAGGCTTTCTCCGAGATTCTTTTCTGCAAGTATTAACACATTAAAACTTCTTACTAATTACTCGACATTTGTTGATACTGCGGCAGCAGGTGTTTATAATAAAAAAATTCAACTTATGGAAATTTTTGTTAGCCTTCTCTGCAGCTTTTGGTGATTAAATTGATATGGTTTGATCACGAGGTGATCAATTTAATTGCGAATAAAGTTAAGTTTTTTTTTTCGCAATAATGAGCATGCAGTCATTTGTTGATGAATGCAAGGAAATTGCAAGCAATGCAAGTAAAGATAACGTTTATATAAACCAATGGAATTCGAATAATTGCAACAGAAGGCATTTTGTGTCGGATTGATTACATCGTAACGTTCTCTTGTTGTCCCTAACCTGAGCTTGTTTGAATTAAAACTGTTTTAATTATAGATAGAGGTACCAAGCTGCAAAAATAACATTTCGTCTTTTAGTTATTCGAACTAAGCTGAAAGAGTAGATAGCAGAAGTTTGTTCTATTAAACATCTTTATGAACTACTTAAATTTAGGTAAAACCTTTCCTATAAGAAAAAATAATCTCATTAACAGCTATGGATAAATTCTTGTATATTAAAGGAAAATAAAATACAATAAAAAAATCATTAAATTATTATTTTAAACTAACAAAAATTCGGCTTACTCACTAAGGCCTGAAAACCTACAAATTGATCGTATATTATAAATGTATTTTAGGTAAAATTCGAAATATAATAAGCACTACTAAGACCAATAATAGAATTAATGAAATGTTAAGTACGACATTTAAATGCATAATGACATTCTTTTGTTAGCCCTTCCAAAACTAAATTATTGCTTCGATTATATTTAGGGCAACAATCAATTTCAGTAGCCGAAAAATGTGGGCTGTTTGATTGCCTGTAAAAGGTGTTAAAGCCTAGATAACCCCCAACCGATAATCCCCACCTTATGTGAATGAATTCATGGAGTTTATTATGTGCCGGAACTATCAATAATTAAATACATTAACGAGATTAGATTTTCATTTACGTTAGGAGGGTATCTAGGATCAGACAGGAAAATAATGGGTAAATACTCTTTATAACAAAGAACAATATTTCGATTTATAGTTGTAGGTGGGTGTACTCGTATATAATTTTTTTCCCTTAACTATCTCTTGTAATTGGTTTTTTCTGGTTATAACTACACAATTAGGTACCTAATCAACTTGCAAATTATGAATTAAATTCAACGTTTAAAGAAAATATTTCGTTCCACAAAACAAAATTCATATCACATACTAAAAGAAATCGCATCACGCTTGGATCATTTGCATATCTTCAAACACGTTTATTATTATTAAATGCAACCAAAAATGTGACCTTTTGTGGAATCTTCGAGGTTAATTTATTAATTTGGTGGTTCTCAACGGGAACTTGAAAAACAGTGATGGGTGATATCATCAGATTTGTGCGAATATTGATTTTGCATTACACAAGATTCATATGTCTCCCTCAGCGGGGGGTTAATTCCTATACATTGTTTGTGGGTTGTCAGGCTTTTTCTTACAAAATAATACAAAGAGGTAATTTTACAAGCACAGTATCCCGGCCCATTGTTGATTACCCCGACCCATTCGTGGATAATATCAAAATTAGAAGCTCGTTCCCTTTTGGCTATTCCTGAATTAGAAGGTAGTTCTGCTTATTGCTTTTATAGGGATACAAAAAATACAAATTATGTATAATTTAAGGTTCCGCAACTACAAATGATTAAACTTGACCATGCCAAATTTTTGGGGAGGCACCGATATAATTTAAGAATTTCCATTAACTACACCGAGAGAGCAAAGTCCTTTTCAAGGATCGATGAAATTGTCACGAGATTTCGTTTTCACCTTTTATGTTGTTGATTTTTTTGTTCCCCACAGTCCATAATTAGATTGCTCGAATTTTTATCAATCGTAAAACACATGGCGCAGTTGTTGATTTGTTTTTCTTTTCTACAACTGAAAGCTAAAAGTAAATGAACACTAATTTTTTTTTTTTTTATGTTAAATTAATCAGATATGGAACAAGAGCGAGCATTCGATTACTTTGGAAGCTTAAAAATTATTGGTAGCGATCAAGCGTTTGCGTTTTATCTTTTTAAGGTCAATTGAGTTATTTAATAGTGCATGCGAACGACTTAGTCAAATTTATTTTTCGTGACTCAGCCCATTTTGCAAATTTGTTTTCCGTTGCTTAAGACAATAAATTTAAATATTGTGCACGGAAGCAACAATTAAATGTAATTTGTAGAAAAGTGGAAAATACAAAATATATTTATCACTATTTCATATATGTGTACTTGCGAAAAAATAATAATAAAATTAGTAAAATTCTTTAATTTATTTATGAATTTTGAATATATCTCAAAAACATTTTATGATATATTTACAGTGGATGCCCTGAAGTGCTGGACTTGCTCAAGTACCATGGCAAATGGTGAATTTTGCAAAGATACATTCAAGGAAGATAAACTAAATGCAACCGCTAAAAATATTTATATGAAAACCTGCATGACGACCGAGAATAATCCGAACTATAAAAGTGTTTGCAGGAAGCTAGTGAGAGAAAGTAAGCAACAAACATTTTTGTTTAGTAGCATTTTTAATAACATTTTTAAACAGTCAACAAACAAACGGTCTATGAGCGTCGATGCTTTGAGAAGAAAATCAACACAGAGACCACAAAGCAAGAGTGCATTGATGGAACAAACGCCCCAACTGCATCATCCCTTGATAATGTTCAATTCTGTGAATTATGCGATAGCGCTGATGGTTGCAATGGGGCCTCTGGTTTTGCACCAATCGCCACTTTAATTTTAGTACCTGTAATTCTTGCTAAAGTGTTTACTTCATAAGCTTATTAACAAATTCGAATATAAATATAAATATTATATGAAATTGTTCTTTTCTCTAGACCACCGCAATATTTACATTAACCCTAGAGAGGAATCTTTCCTCTCATTCAAGCTAACTATTCGTTGAACGGACAAACTATGTTTTAAAATTATAATTTATTATTTTTTTTTATATATTGTATATGTACCTATTTGAGAATGTTTCTTTTTAAAACTAGAGTATTACATAAAAGAAGATTGTTATTATTTTTTATTATTTACGTTATTATAAATAAATTGCTCTAAATCTTTCGATTAATTCATTTAAAATATTTTGTAGAGTGTTCACTGAAACGATAAAGGTTAGCCATTTAGGGGTTTAAAACAAAATTTAACTGAATTAAATGCACATATGTATTTTACCACAAATTTACTTACATAAAACTTATTGTTAATTACAACCGTATTACTTAAGAAATTGTTACTTGTAAAATCTTTATCTGTATTAATTAGTAAGGATGAGAAATTGGGACACACATGTACTGTACGTATTTACAAATGTTTGCGGTTACAGCAGTAAAATCGCTTTTTGTGATGCTACTTCTTGCATAAGTTTTACTGCATATTAAACGTATTTTTAATAAAGTTGTTTCTTATGGTAAATTTCTGTGGTTTTTATTCCCCAGCTATCTTTTCATTTAAATTATATTATTATTTATTTTATATATATAAAAGAACGCAATACGTAACATCACTTTAAATAAAACAAAAATGATCCCAAATATTCTTACCCAACGGAAAATTTATTACAACATACAACATCAGATCTGTATAAACAAGAACATAATTATAAATAAAAATAGTCTAAACTGTAGTTAATTGACTTGACACATTTAAAAACAACAAATAAAGAACAGCATAAAAAATTGTTGTTTGTGCTGGCATTATACTTTGGTTGCATAAATGATTTGAGCATACATCACAGAAAACAGAATCTGAATAATTAACGCATGGATTCATGCATCCCCGTTTAACTACAAGAGTTCCATTTTTACCTTAAAAACAAACAAGTAATTGTTGTATTTGTTTTCTTGAAATTGTCTACTCAGTATACCTTTAAAAATTTCCTTTCCACAGAGTTGATTTGTGCTACAATATTTCTTTACGCCGTATGTATCACTAAAATTTTTGTCTTGACAGAAATTTGATTTTCTAGAATCACAGGACCAACACATCATAGAAGCATCCACTAAGCTTTTTTTTTATTTATTTCTGTTATTTTTAAATTAATTAAAAGCTTACCGTGGTAATTTTGATTGGGTACATAATATACTGCAATAATCACCAGTAACAGGAATGATTTTATTATTAAATTTACCATTTACGAAAACATTTATGTGAGTGAAATTAAATTACTGACATTGAATTTTGAGTTCTAGTTTTATTATGACAAAGCGAAAGTTTAAATTAGCAAGCTTAGGACGTTTAGTAAAAATCTAGCATTGCACTCTAGAGCATTATTAATTTATCAGGTTTATTTTATAAAAAATAAATTAAAAGTAAAAGAAAATATTTTAAAAACAAGCTTTTATTAAAATGCACAAAAAAGGAAAAAAGAAGTCCATAATGTTGTGCAAACCCGAAGCCAATAAAAGGGTTGAATAAGGCTGCTCTATAGAACTGTCATTAGCAAAAGTATGATAAAATATGTACGTACTATTTATAATCAGTATGACTCTATTCTTATATGATTTAAAAGCTTATCGCGCAATTTCCTTAACCTATCCCTTAAAATAAACCCCTTACCCATCGGATAGAGCCATACTTGTGCCTAACGAATACTGTGATCCGTGGTGTGCTTTTGGAGTTTTCCTTCACTTGCAAAACAATGCTGTCGACGCCCAATCTTCCGAAACTACATACGGTAGAAAGTCAAGTTTGATTTTGCAAAGTTTCATGTCTATACTGCCAACTGTTGATCATGCTAAAGATCATGTTTAACTATCCAAATTAAACGTATATGCAAAGTATCGTGTCCGTGCTACTAACTATTGAAAGTACCCTCATGAGGCGACAGTCCTGACTTATTTTAGTGTATTGTCATCAGAACTGAAAAGCATGCAAAATTTCAAAACCGAAAAAGTCTACTTTAACAATTTATTGCTATTATTTCTTCTGCGCCGTACCATATTTTAAGGATATTTTGAACAAGGGTTTTTATGGAAGAATTGTGTCTTTTATAAATTTTCAAAACG
This sequence comes from Philonicus albiceps, assembly GCA_963969385.1. Classification (NCBI taxonomy): domain Eukaryota; kingdom Metazoa; phylum Arthropoda; class Insecta; order Diptera; family Asilidae; genus Philonicus; species Philonicus albiceps. The sequence continues at coordinate 21,345,090 of OZ017775.1, forward strand.
TACCAAACATTTTCTATGAGGTTTAGGTAGGGGGAATTACCTGCGCAAGGAAGAACAGGAAAGGGATTTTTGGACATAAAATTTTAATAGATTTAGTTATATGGCACGGTGCACTGTCCGGTTGGAAGGTCCACCCCTCTCGTCTGAGGCCTGTCGTGGCGATGTAAGGCAATATGATATTCTTTAGGACCTTTATATACTATTCCTGGTGCATTGTATCATTTACTTTATAGAGGAGACCTGCGCCTCTCTAGCTTATTCACCACAAACATGACTCAACCATTCTTGGATACAGGAAGATTGAAACTTCTCTTCGGGCCTCCTCCACACAAAATTTGTTGAAGTAGTGAGGACTTGGAGCATTGTTTCATCGCAGGAAATAATCTGGGAAACAATAAAAATTTCGATGTTTAAATTAATACACCGTTTAAAAAGGTGGAGCTTTTATTTAAAAGACTTACTTTATTCCAATCATCCGCTCTGAAGTGCCGATGAGCTTTAGCGAAGGATAGTTACGCTTTTTTTCATTTTTGGAGTCAGTCTAGGCTTTTTTGTGGATCACCGACATTTTAAATTCATCTCATTCCAACGACGTCTGAACGTACGTTCTGATTTTTCAGATTCTTTCTTTCTTTCTTTCTTTAATTCTTAGAGTATTGCGGATTTCCCTTAATGGTAGAGGGCGATTCGCGGCAACTGTAGTAATTATTGCCCGATCTGTTCTCTGACTCTCTTCGGGGTCCTTTGACGTGAAGAAATCACCCGGTCTTTACCATTCCGGTAAGTCTTTCCCAATTTAACTACACTGCAATGGCTGGCGCCCTCCAACCTAGGGATTTCCCGTAGAGACAGTTTTTAAATTTATCACTACCTCCAAAATCAAAAGAACAATTTTATCAAAAACTTCATTATAAATTTTGTTGAAGCCTTGTAATACTTTGTAATATAAAATTTGGAAGAAAAAAATAGTTTTTCTAATTTGTGTAAAAAGTTGTTGAAATTAAAAAAAATTAAGATCACTGAAATTCATACATACCCAATACTTTAGGTACTGAAACTCAAATGGCACAACACTACAAAGTGCTTAATTAAATAAATGATATGTATGTATATACCTACTTGGTATATTATTTCTTTAGAAATGACAATTTTAAAATATCACTAAATAGCTTACAACAAAATTTTGCATGTGGTTATAATGAGCTGGCCACCTACTGTACAAGCACGTGAAGTTAAAGATTAGTACAATCTTTATTGTATTTATATTTGTAATTGTTGTAAATTGTAAAACTACCACTCAACATATTTGAGGACAGACAAACATTTGGTGAGAGAATCATAAACGTTGTATATTACAAAAATGGAATAAAGATGAAGTAAATGGCATGAAATTTCAAAATTCGTGACCAGATGCTTATTTGCTTAAATGGCAAACAAACAAATGTCTAAACTGTCTACAGTTCAACACTCTGTATAAAATACTAACAAAAAATGACATTGTAATGATTGCCTTAAAAGCTATGAGTTATGAGGTCTAATGTAATTTAAGCGTCTAAACAATTTGTCATACAATGTAAAATATTCAATCTTCATAACGAACCCATTGGCGCCAAGATAATATTAAATCCCAAATTTATGCTCGTATTTTTCGGAAAATCGCTTTCAATTTAAAGCTCCATTTACCATCGAAGAAAACAAATCAAACACATCGTTAAGCTTGAAAAACTTTTGCCAGCATCTCCCAGCCTCCCACAGACTCAGCTTTAAAATAAAATAAAAATTACCTTAAAAAAAAATTACACTTAGTCAGTCACAAACGAAAAGTATAACCCGCTTCAAGTGGTTGTTTATTTAGATCGGTTTTGAGCAGTTAAGGTTCGAGTGGCGCTAAGTCGTATGTGGTTTTGATAACAACTGGGATTCAGTGAAGAAAAAAAAAATTATATATATAAAATCCGGAAGTGTTTTAAATGGTCTATGAATAGTGGGGCGAGTTTTTCGTCTTAATTTGTATCAAATTGATTGAGTGAAGATATAACACAATGAGGAACAGCTATCTAATTGTTGTGACATTTTTAATATTTGTTGTAGCAGCAGCTAATGAAGGTACATATTAGCGTACTTCTGAAACGACGAAGCATCTTGGTGCTGCAGGTGATGATCGCGGCGAGTCATCTTAGTGCAAATGTCTCCAACTTCTATGAATAGCCGGGGCTTCTAGACGAGCTCGTGACGTAATTTAAAATATTTATTAAAAGATACTCTCAGCTGTGCCGCATGGTGAGCTCCTCACCCACTTAAATATAGTTTTTCGGGCATAAACTGGACATAAAATTTTGAATCGTTAAAAATGGTACCGGCTGCGATGAAAGGCCTAAAAGGCGGTAGTACGCGGCGACAGAGAATGACTGGATTTAGAAGCGTAGACGATTATAATTCAGACTACCCAATAAAGCAATTTCATAAATGGCATATAATGAAACAAGTTTTTTTTTTTACTTTATATTATTTCTATAATAAACAAAATGTTTAGACGTAAAGTGCAACTGGTATGCATGCAAATGGGGTGATTAACTTCCGTAAACTTTGAATCTCATTCTATCAACGAACCTCACCTGTATTAGAAACTCAAAAAATTAGGAAGAATTTAAAATGTTGTGGGCAATGGAATGCCATTTTAATATTCCATCTGTTTATTCAGAATGACCTTCAATAAAACTGCTATTTTAAAGAAAATGATGCCTGATCATTAGATCATACTCTCGGGTGCATTGCATCATTATTTTGTAGAGATTTCCTGGAGTGAAAATTAAGCTGTTTTAATTATTTGCATATTAAATTATTTTTACTTTGTTTTAGTGACTGCATTACATTGCTGGACTTGTTCGACATCGGCTATAGATGGACAATTTTGTAGAGATCCTTTTAAGTCAACCGGATTGAGTGAAGAAACTCATCAAATTGCTTATAAAGAGTGCCCACAAGCCAGTCATGGACTTAAGCCAGTTTGCAAAAAATTAAAGCAAAGAAGTAAGCAATTATTTCTTTTATGCATTAATAAAGATGTAGTTTTAATATCAGTATTATTATATAAAACTAGTTAATCTGCTTAGCATATGCTCTAATAACTTTATAAATAGAAAACAAATATTTTATATCCTTTCACTATTTTCATTGTAGTAGACAATGGACTTGAAATCAAGCGAGGATGTTTTTACCGGGATAGTAGAGATATAGTAACAATATCATGCGCTAATGATCCAACACCTCCGGATGTTGTCACACTATCCTGCGAAACCTGTGAAACTGATGGATGCAACAGTGCAACAAGCATATATCCAATTTGCAACTTATTTATTCTTCTAACTGCAATTATAGCACTTATTCTTAACATTCTGCATTTGTGACCAAATAATCATTACCAAAACTGTTAGCAATTTTATCAACCAATGTACCTCTGTAAAACTTTTGTACATATTTTAGTTTTGCTTTATTTTTAAAAGTTTGTTAATATAAATATTATAAAAAAAACAAAATTAATATGTTTTATAACATGCATAAATGTAAATATTTTTTAAAAAGAATGTTAGTTATAGCAAAATAATTTTGCATTGCACTATGTCATAATGAGTACTTAAGCTGGGATGTGCCAATAATAGATACGAAATTAAGCATTGCAATTAAACAATATTTAAAACGCAATTTTATTTTACATTTTATTCTTTTACAAACAACAGTGCCTCAAATATATAAATGAATTCAAAAATATATTTCCAGGAGGTCCTGAGGGGTATATGAGATTAAATCATAATTGCAAATTATTAGACTGTAAAAATGACTTAGTAAAAAGGCCAAAGCACATTCATCCATCCGTAAATTATGAAAAACGGACGATGACAATTAATAATAAAAAATTAATTAGACTACCTACTTACCTATTATTTTTAATAATTAATTTCTATAAGCTATTAATAAGTAATAATAATATATTAATAAATAATTTATTTCTTTAAGGTATTTTTTAAATAAAAGCCAGTAATTTTTACTGTTAAATTTATTTAAATTACCATTAAAGCTCATCAGTTCGAAAAGTACTTGCGGTTGGCAACTCATTGTATAAGTAAAGCCCACTTCCAAAAAGATGAAAAGCCCGTCAAAAGCTTTGAAAGATTCAGGCCAACATCTTCCCTTAATACTTGTTCCAAAATCTTAAAACGTTTCGCTTACTTCGTTATGACTTCAATTTCTAAGCAAAGGCAATCGGGGTAAAGTAATTGCGTGACCAAAATCACTTATTTAGCGAAAGGACCCAGCATAGTAAGGGTTGTTTCTAAGTACATACATATATAAATTATTAACATTTTGCCAAGTTTGTAACGTATTTTTGTATTTTACATTGTAAATACTTACCGAATACACTTAAAACAAAATTTTTGAAAAAATGAATAAATCGGGATTTTGTGCTTTTGTTATCTCACTGATTTTAACGATTCTATCCTACGAAGGTATAGTGCATTTTTGATAATATTTTATATATATTAAATTTTTTAAAAACTATAGATATATAACACACATAAAGTTTTTAAGATGAGTAACCAAAAATTAGTGTAATATGATAGTAACGTAACCGTAATGATGAAGTTCGTGTAAAAGGTCAATGTCTAAACTAATGACCGAATTTTAGCAAAATGAGGTTTATTTCCAAGTGGAAAGGTGTGTCTATATTTCGTGATTTTTTCGCTAGTTTTTTGTGGGAAATGTGCAAATTGGGACGCGGTTAGTTAGATATGGCAAATTCCGTCATGTGCGTGCGTGTGGTACTGCCTCCTTATTATCCGGATAGATACGTTCGCGCCCTTGCTGCAATAAAAGCAGTAATTAATATTTGAAGGGTGTGGTGGTTGGTAACTGAAATTTATAACACAAGCCTTCCCTGTTATAGCGGGTGTTTTTTTTTTTAAACCAACAATCCTGCACGCAACTTATGCTTAATACCTTAATCCTTAATGGACTCTATTCCTATACAAATGAGGAATTGTACATTAAGAAATTTATGTAACAGTTGGTTTAAGTCTTAATCAAAATTTAATCGTTTTTTTCCTATTTAGAAAGGACAGGAAAATGAGGATAGTGTGGTAGTAGTAATAATAATAATATTATTATTATTTAATGCTAACAGAGATTTAAAATTAAAGACTTTAACTTTACTAAGACAAATTGAATCTTGAAAATTCACTCATCTATTTTAATGATAAATCGTTAAAATGTAAGTTAGAGCAAGGTTAGTATCGCTGGCGCCACGAATCCTTTGAACTGGGGGCCGTGATGAACTCATTTTGGATCGAGTCTATTGACATTGCTCTATATTTTCCCATATAAATTTCTTGTTAATTATATAAAAACAGTAGTTTTTCATTTCAGAATATCAATTTCCATTTGTTGATATATATCCTGTAAAAGTACATAGTTTAATTTTTAATGAGGTCCCTAGTTTTGTTAAAATTTTCAAATATTGATGATATTAACCGATAATTTTTAGACAAAAACCCAACAAAACAAGTTTATAAAACATTTTATACGAACATTCCCTATATACTTTTTTTTTTACAAATACTATCAGAAATAAGAGAAAAATTGACCACCTGTGATTGATGTCAGCTAAGGTGTCCATCCGCTTTCTCGTGGAAATGTTTTCGACCAAAAATATCTCATTCTGTCTTCGAAAAAATCCTAAAAATAAACCGGGAAATATTTATCAAAGACATATCGAAAGACGCTCATTGCATAAATTATTCTAATCCCCCTTCGAGCCTACAACATTAAATCTGTCTAAACTATTTTAGTTAGATTTAAAGATTGGTAATTATTTTTATATATATTTTCTGATTTATTTAATTACGCTCCTTTTCACCATGAATTTTAATAACTCAATTAAGTCACATTCAAAAAATTATAAGAAAAATAAATTTAGTAAACAAAGGATCGAGAAAGGTTCTTCTCTGTTGCGTTACGTTTGATAATTAAAATTGTTTTTTAAACGGAGTCTCTTTAGCCCCTACACGTAAAATATAATTATAATTAATCACTTACATTCGTGCGCGTGTAATAATTTGTTTTATCACTCACCGCTTCTTCACATTGTGAAGACGAAGTAGTGTAAAATTAGATTTACTCGTATGGTAATAATTTATTAAAATTCGTTACGCCATTAGAATGCCTTTTCCACTAAAATTGTGGAAAATTGGCTTCATTAATAAAAATATATCAATAAAATGAAATTTATTGTTCGTTGTAAAATATTGATAGTGATATAATACAAAACTATGAGGTAAATTGTTGGTTTTTCCTATTGTTTTTAAATAAATAAATAATAATATTATATTTTTAATCGAATAGTGGTCTCTACAGCTTATTTAGAGGTTATATTCGATAAATTTCTTTCTCTGGAGTATCAAAAGATGCATATATTTCAATTTATTCATTTTAGAAGTGTATAACATTTTGATTTTCACTTATGAAACATTGAACAAATTAGAAAATGTAAGAATAAATGGTTGATTATTACGAAGTAAATGTATACAAGAGCACTTATTATATATTGAAGCTAAAATTAATTTCATATTTATATGTATACATATGTGTGCCAGTTGGGTAAGATATGGAAAATATAAAAATATACATATATATGTACTCTAACGCATTGCTCGTTATTAAAACGCCTTCTCATTATTTTGTTTATCCAGTGCCAGAACACTGCTCAAAAGTCGAAAATTTAAATTACATGCATCACTGCACCTGTATCAAATGAGTCTATTTTAAGAAAAACTATTTTTGATCAATATAGAAAAAGTACTGACAACTTTCTACAAGAAATTTATACGTAGCAAAAATATAGGGCAATGTCAATAGACTCGATCCAAAATGAGTTCATCACGGCCCCCAGTTCGAAGGACTCGTGGCGCCAGTGATACTAACCTCGCTCTATGGCAAATTTATGCGTCGTTGACTAACACTGATTTTCGTCCTGTTTCCACGCATAATTCTGGCTCCCTTAACAGCGTTATAAGATAAATTAGGTAGGGGATGATACTCCCCCACATGGTAAACAACACGTCCCCTGGGACAGCTCTCGCCACTATAAAAAAAAAAAAAACTACTTCCTTAAAGATGAGGCTGGCTCCAGTTTGGCGCCTCACAAGAAATATTCTTTGCCAATTTTGTGGGGTCAGGGTGTCGTAGTTTATCGATTTTCTTCCTTTATATTTTTTTTTTTCAGAGGACTGAGGGTTAATTTGTTAAAGGCACAGAACAGCGGGAAATTATATGAATTAGAGGAAGATTTTGATTTTGTGTTTTCCTTTCAACTATTTTTAGCCGATGCGCTGAGATGTTGGGTTTGCTCCACCGATGCGACAGGAGGTGAATTTTGTGCGGACACTTTTAGGGCAGATAAAATCATTGACCGGCAAAAATTGTATGGATACATCGAGTGCGGACCTTCAAACACTGAGGGAATGAGACCTGTTTGTAAAAAATTAAAAGAAAGAAGTAAGTCTAATTTTAGGTAGCCTATTTCAAAAAAATCTATTAATATCTAACTTCTAAAAGTTTTTAAAAGTAAATAATTTAAAATATTATGAAAAATACCGACCATTATAAATTTTGAAATTTCTATAGACAATTAATAATCGTTTACATTTGTTCGCACAGTTAACGGCCATCAGGTAATAAAACGATCATGCTTTTACGAAGATGAAAAAGATTCTCGTGACCAATGCTTAGAAGAAACAAAGGAGTCCGCTCCCGATGATGTCGAAGTTGAATTTTGTGAAACATGCCAGGAAGATGGTTGCAACGGCTCACAGAAATTTGGACCAGTCATCACAGTTTCCTTAATACCTGTGCTCATCGCGAAACTATTAGCTTGGTAAATTTGACCTTTTCAAAATAAAGCTTTGCACTTGTAAGTATCTCATTAACCTACCAAAATTCTCTCAATGTACCTTTATTAGTATCATAAGATATATTTATTTTCTATACTAAGTATAAAATATATTTTGATCGTTAAATTGCTGAAAAAGTCATTTTTCGTTTGAACATTTTCGCTAATAAGAACTGATTGCATTCCTAAATATCTACTCATTTGTTGATTGTGTATTGATGTAAAGTTAAGAAAAACAAAAAAACAAAAATCTACTGCCAAAGTCAATGCGTGAAACTTGTTGGCCTATTTCATTTTTTAATATTTATATAGATTTGCATAATGTTCTAAAAAAAATTATATGTCCGAATTAAGGCAATGCAACCAATTGTTTTCTAATAAAATACAAATAATATATTTGTTGAAATTTGAAAATCATTTATTTTTTAGTGATTTTACAATAAAATTGACGTACTATTTATTGATTACTGTGTGTGATTATTGTATAAATTGTTGAATGTACTTTTAACAATGTGGCTGACCTAAGTGCAAATTATAGAGGTATTGTATAATGTGAGGCACAAATGAGTATTGTCCTTATCCATTAACTCACTGATTAATATATTTACAATATTTAAACAACTAACAAAAGTTGAGATGTACTCATCATTCCAGAGCTGTTTAAAACATGTTGACTGTATAACTTTAAATTATCCCATAACAATGTATTCAATTATGTGAATAAGTTTTCAGAGTGTGAAAATGCCACATTACCATTAATATACAACACCTAAAAGTTAAACTTGTTTCTTTGTATTATAAGATGTAGTTCCAATTTTTCAATAACTTGGTATCTGATACTCTAAAACAGTTGGACCTGACCCAAAAGGATTTTTAGGCTCGTTACTTACTAGCAAAAGTTTTGTGAAAATAAGGGATCATAAGGGAATCATGTTTATTTGTTGAAATTTCTTTACTATGTTTATTTCTCTCATCTTATAGGAATATCTTCCAACGGATGAAAATAAATTGAAGGCAATAAAAATACGTTAATAACCGCAATATGGTTGTACTTAAGATGATTATCATTATTAATGCCTCAAAATCAAGCATATCGATTTCATGATTCTTGGTGGACCATAACTTAGTTCTAAAAATTGTTGATTTTAATAAAGTAAATACAGAAGACTACGTAAATGATGTAAGTGATTAAAATAACCATACATATAAGTCCAAACATTTTCAAATTAAACAGATCATCTGACGCAGACAGAAATCGATGAATATTATTTACGATGAACTCGACAAAGGATTCTAAGAAAAATAGTTCTCTTTGAATTTTAATGAATGACGCAAAAGTTCACTTTTCAATAAGTTTGTGCCAATAATTATATAAGTTTGGCGAGACTATCGGTTCACTTATACGAGCCGCAATTGCCTCTGCCATACATATGAAATGAATTTGAACTTTTAATTGACCCCAGGAGTGTCCGGCCTAAGCCACATTTATCCGCCATGTATAGAAAAGAAAATTTTGCGGCGATTTACACGGGATCAACATCAAAATCTTCACCCCATCCGTCGGTGTATTAAGCGTTCTGAGCATCCATCATCACTTACAGCCTTTGTATCTATTTTTACCGCATAGCAAAAAGTATAAACTTAAAAAAAAAGCAAAACGATTCCGAAATTAAATTCATATACTCGACTATGTGCAAGGTGGCCGAACCGTGCCAAAATCTCCTTTGTAACATTAAGAAATTCCGTCTTTTAGGAAAGTTCAACGCCTAAGGTGGCCAGATGTACTTACCTGGGTAATCAAATATGAAGCGAGTAATTACTCAGGCGCACCGAGGAAAACTTAATCAGCCCGAAAGCCATAAATACGGCATTCGTGCCGTGCCGCTGACCTATTTGCTTTCAAATATGATTAAGGAGCACCCCCGAGGGGTTTGGGTTTTGGGGCGGAACACCTAGGACAACCAGTTCTGGTCTATAGGTTTAGTACACAAGGGCGTCTAGTGTCCAAGTCCACACCCTTCTTGGAAAGATACCAGATACCAGGCCGGCGCCAGTACGGTTCCCTTGACCTAATTTTCTAAGCGAAATTTCATCCATATACTTCCTATTGAGTGATTAATTCTGCAAAATCGTTTGTGAACATTTCTTTAATAAATCTTAAGATTTAAGGCTTGTTGCATTGTCTTGTCACTGTTTTCGATTTGTGCCACTCCGCTTAAGCCAGTCGCGAAATGGAGCAAGTATTTATTGACGTCAAGTACTGATGTATATTCCTCTCGAGAGGAATTCAATTTTGGTGCCATGTGGTGAACTTACTTTCACGCTTTCAGTTTTTAAAAATTAATAGCAAGCATCGCAAATTGGTGAAATGAATGGGTTAAAGGATGATTTACGAGCTCCATTTCGGGGGTACAATTTTGATTGCTATTTGTAGAATTTTATTTATTTATCCAGAGTTTGAGTTTTTGCTCAGGCCCGTTTAGAATCAAAGTGGTATTTGTACAAACCCATCAATTACAAAAAACAAAAAAATTAATTTTATTCAACCGAATATTCTTTTCAATTCATTCAAAACAAGTGATAAAGTTTTAAAAAGAAAACGAAAAATTAATGCAAGTCCAAAGACGTCATTATTCTGCGAAAAAAATAGTTCCAACTAGGTTAGCAACAAAAAAAAAATAAGTTTCATTGACTGGCAATGAGAGGAAAAGATTTTCCTGTTCCTTTCTTATCCAGAAAATTTATGCGCGTGACATGGCACGGTTGATTGCCACCGATTTCCATACCACCCACAAGTTTTGCATGATTCCACTTCCACTCATATTGAAAGTAATTAAGTAATAATTGAGAATCTTCTTGACATATTTGATTTTCTCTCAATATTTTTTCACTCAAGCGATTTTGGTGTTGATTACGTAAGTAGCAAAAAATTTGAATTTTTATCCTGCACACTGGATGCTAAATATGATGTAAGTCAAAATAAAACTAGTTTAATATAACACAAAACTGGAATCGTAGCAGTCGAAACTAGATTTATGCATAAAACATTTTTAAAAAAAGAAAAACCCAATTTGGAGTGTTGTTATAGTAAAACTATTTGGACTTAAGAAATCTGACTCTAAAATCCATGCGAATGTCTACGAATTAACTACTTTATGACACTCCCCCAGAGAATTTTATTCGTTGGCTATATGACTACTATATGACTACTATAAAATATGCATATATCAAAATATACATACTGTGGCTTTATGTTAATATGAATGACAAAATTAGCTTGGTTAGAAATGCAAAATTTGACTAATAAAATATGGTTACGAAGATTCAACCAATAACAAAAATTAGGAGATATACAAAACTGATAAATAGCTCGAACTATCTATGATAAAAAAATTTAATGTTAAGTTTAAGTTAATGTCAATAAATTATTACTGGTAAGAAGATATTATAAAACTGAATTTAAAAAATTGTAATGAAATTTCAGTTCCGAAAGACATTTTGGATAAAAAAGAACTTCTGTAGGTATCTGAAAACGCAAAAGTCTCTATTCAAATGTGTTTTCCTAGAAACGATGTTGTTTCAACTGGTGTAAGATCAAACAAACTGAACAGTCTGAAATTTTTTGATATGTTTTTATCACACATTCCATTAACTTTTGGCAAGTCTAAAATTGCGAACTTCATCACAGTAAAAAAGTGCTGTATAGTAAAAGGGTAGTTATTTAAATTTTTAACCAACATTAAATGCGTGTTATTATGATAGCATTAAAGTTCCTCTAAGTTTGATCTGTTTTATTTTTTGTTTATTGTTTTACATAATTAAATCAGTTGGTATCTGGGGTGTAATAACGAATAATTAAAATAATTTTTGATGCCTGCAGTTGGAGGTTAGTTCAGCCATACACATCGAACGCTCTCCCAATATTTCATGCATTGACAATATTTTAATTTGTTTAATTTATTGGTATTAATGCATAATATATTAAATTAGTGAACGCTGACGAGTTGTTTGCGCATTTTTACATATCACATTTACAAGAGTTTACATTTCAAATCACATTTCTTTTTATATAAATGATATAAATAGACGAATTATAAAAATAGTACCTACCTATTTGCCACTTTGAAAAAGATAAATTATTAAAAATTTAAGAAACAAAGGCATTTGAATTTTTACTAATCATTCGAGCATACAATAAAAGAATTAAAATTCTAAGAATACTCAAAATCAACGATCCATAGAGGAACGCACTTCTAGATAGATTTAACTTGGCTTTGTTGACCTTGATTTTAACTAATGTGATCTCAGATAAACATGTGCTACATTACGCTTTTTAATTTACATTCATGGCCTTCAGATTAAAATTACCAACTCTATTGCACTGAATTCATTTTCTTCCCATTATGTAGTAAATTTAGAAACACTTATTTAAAAAAGCGAACTAAAGTAAATAGAAGAACGTGTTATTAAAAACTCCTCTTCCAGTATATAAATACTTAATTAGTTAGTACGTATTTTTAAATTAAATGTCTAATTAAAATCATCCGATGTTTACTGTGAGCATATTCACTAATTAATACGAAACGACATTTTTTTCCTTAAATTTTGTTTGGTTTGTTGTTTTATTGCATATTATGTAATAAAATTATGCTCTCTGCGATTCACGCAAACACTTTTCAATGCTAAACATTTTCGTGGTTGGCGGAAATTCGTTTTAAGCTTACACCCTTTCTGGTAAAAGTTGTTTTGATAAAAAAAAGTGCAATATGCCTTGAGACAAATGAAATTAATGAGTATACTTCCTTATCAATAACATTAATTCTCAAATAAAATTAAGATAAAATCCAATTAGCAATTTGCCTCAGTTGATTAGCTCATTTAGTAGATTCATTTTTACGCATTATTACCCAAACAGATTACATAACTTAGTAGTAATATGATGACTTCATTTTCGTTTATCAAAGTTTGCTGAAATTCAAAACTCTAAGCATGGTATATAAATATAATAGTACAATATATTTAAAAACAGGACACAGGTAAGATGATAATGATAAGATAATTAGGTAAATGTTTTCCATAAGTTGTAGAGTAGGTAACTGCAAAAACAAAAAATTAAACAATTAACAGTAGGATATCTGAGAAAGAAAACGAACATGAATTTTTTCCAAAAAGAAAAAAAAATATATTGTGTCTCTTGCAATTAAAGTGCATGTTATCCACTTATCAATTTGCGTGTTCACTTGTACATTCGAATGTTTTCATAAAACTTAAAAGTATTCTAAATACAAAAAGCTTAGCTATACCTAGAATCGAATTAATTGAAAAGACATGGTAGCACTACTTGACGAATATGCTAATAAATGTTGCACCGACCAACACCAAAAGTCCAAACGAACTCGCGGCCGTTGCTCCTCCGTTGCATACATCGGAAGTGCACAGCTCACATTTTTCGTATTCTAGACCATACTCTACAGGACTAGGTACGCACAAAAAGTCCTTTTTCGCAGGATCACCGTAGAAACACTGACGAATTACGACGGTTTTACTTTGCTCTGGAATATTTGAAAATTGTTAGAATCTACATGAACGCAACTTGTGATGAGTTTAATTTACTTTTCGCAGTGATTTTTGCGCACGCTGAGGCTGTGTTATTTTCGCCTAACAAAGCCCACAGGAATCTTGGAGCATTTTCTTGATTGCAATCGCTGGTCATAACTCCTTCCGATTTAAAATTTTCTCCGCAGTTCTCGTTGGCATCCGATTCGCAACGATAACACTTGATGGCGAACGCTGTAAAACCAATAATTATTTCTAAATATTAACAGAAGAGATTTAAAGGCATATGTTCTATTTATAACCGACTTCTAAAAAGAACGAAACTTTGTAATCACCGCGTACATATTTTACGAAATTTATTTTCTTGTGTAAGATTGCTTCGAAATTGTACTGAATTTGAAATCTTATTTTGAGACAATAGTTAATTTTGAAATTGGCGCGAAAACCAATAAACTGCTCTAAAGGATTGATTTCAAATATTTCGTACAATTTTAGAATGTAAATCACAATGGGATATGCCCTTAAGATAAAATATCACAAAAACGAAAATATTAAGTCCAACTTATCCGCTGATTCACCACAAAGACCTCAGAACGCGCCGTCAAAACAATCAAGCATCACTGTATCTTACGCATCTCATCGCCTAATACCAAGTGACGTAGTCACTTCTGCCACAATTGATCAATTCTTAAGTCGAGGAATTCAAAAGAGATAAAGTAATTTCTTCAAACTTACCGAAATGCGCGAGGATCGCCAGAATCCCCGCGACAAAAAGAATTCTCGGCGAAGTCATTGAAATTTATATTAAAAGTTCACTTTGTACCGAAACGGTTGCTTGTAGTAGCGGATGCGACACTATCTAAAATCGGTTTAGTCACCGAACCGACCTGCGATCACTCACTAATTAGAAGGCGCGAATCGCGATATGTGAGATGAGTTCGTTAATTAAATTATGGCTGCGCTCCGCTGGATGCTGCTGGCCTTCCTGCGACTCGAGTAAGCACTGAATCTACTAGTGGTATTCGGAAATATTTTTAGATGTCATCGCAATGCTATTTTGAATCTACTTCTACTTTACACACCACGAACACGCTCTCGCGAATTTCCCACTGTTTTTGGTGTACTACCCGTCGATCTGTGGCGCTTATGAAAACTTGCGGAATATGCGTGGTTTTGCGGCTTCTTTATCTTCGGGGTTAATAAAATTCTGGGCAGAGGCCCAAATGGCGAGATATGCACGTTAAGCGGCTCTGTCACCGCCTCGTGCGCTCTTATTGCCTCCGATGGAGAAGATGCTAAATTGTGTTCATTCACGAATTAAAACAGAAAAGTTTGTCAGCTTTGAAGCTCCCTAGGCCCCCCCAGAAAAGCTCTCCACCCACTGAAGTCCCACTCTTCGCTTAAGTCTAGTGTCCGTTAATTTATGCATGCGTCCTCGAGCATACCTTCTAATTGGCCTGTGGCGTGTAGAAAACGCACCTCACCTCGCGTCCCACATGTTCAAAATAATCCTTTATCTCCATCATAATTAGTTTTCAGATATTTCTAAGAAAAGTCTGGTAACACATTGGCTCGCGTGATGCGACATCTTCCATATGCTGCATGAATGCACGAGGAAGAGACACGTGTACCATCCACACCTGGTATCAGCAACCTGCATTCAAAGGAATTACATAAAAATCCATTTATCTCAAGTTTCAAGAGTTTTAACCCAAATGACTTCGCGATGCCAAGGTCATAATTTCAATGATACACGGATATCGCTACATGATGCCATTTGGTCAGACAATCTCAGATTAGAATTTGTTTGGCGTGCGCCAAACAATTTCCTACGTGAGTTTTTGTACCTCGTTCAGGTGACTCATATTCAGCAAAATTGACCCACTAATAAAGCTCAATGATGTACATATCTAATATACATATGGTTTGAATGTTACTCACATAATTTCTCGGTAGAAAGAACGATAATGCTCTAATTCTAAGGTTTGTGGGTCAAGCACACCCAAAACGCTAAATTATTTAACGAATCGCCAGCAATTCAGGCCAAAAGAAAATTTTGGATATAGCTCGTCTATCTTACACATCCAATTATTAAAGAGTGCTTAGAGTCATTATCTTGTTAAGCTAGTTATCGCTAACAAATGAATGACTAAATTATACCATTGCATCGATGAGGCGAAGTTGTTTGTTCCCTTGACGAGTTTCATGCCATTTAATTTATAGGTACCTTGTGCAGTTTCAATTTGAATCATTTTCCAATCAGGACAATTAAGAGTTATGATCTCAAGAATTTCTTCTTGGAAGAAGTGATTCATTGTTAAATACTTGTTATTACCTATGTACAACATGTAACTTTCTGCTTTCTTGGAACTGAATTTGGAAGAACATTTTAAATTACTTCCTGTGAATAATTTCTAATTGCTGGATGAGTAAAACTTAATAATTTTTGTCTTATAAGTTGAAACTAAATCAATTTATGAAACGTACATACCGTCGACTAGGGTTACTTTAGCCCTGAGGGTTACTCTGTCCTATTCTTTAAATATTTTTTTTTTACCCACTTAGAATTTGTGTTTAAGTTTGTATTTAAAAATAAACATCTTAACCTGATGTAGCATTGAGGTAAGTAGGGTTTAGCAATTTTTAGTTTGATAAGAAAGTTATATCAGAAAAATGAAAGTAGCCGCCCAGGGCCAAAATAACCCAAATCGACGGTGCGTATATGAAAATAAAATTTTCCTTTTAATGATGATGGAGATAATTATTTTACATATTGGCATAAAAGATCGATTCTGAAACTTTATTTAGATTAAAAAGTTTAGTTGATTTCAATTTGTTAACTCAGATATTTATAAAATGTTCGAAATTTTCACATATTTTAGTTCGATAACGTTATCATAAAAATTAAAGCATTTACTTGATCCTCAAAGTGTGAAAAACTACTTTCTTTATATGGCTTATTAAAGTTTGTTAAATTTAAACTGTAGTTTAAAAATATAAATTTGTACAGTTAATGGATTTAAGTGAAAACAGTTTACAGAACTTGTATATTTATTTGGTCAATTTAAACACTTAGCTAAATATTTTGAAAACATGTTTCACAAGAAACGCGACAAGAACAGGAACCAAAATAAAAATATTTGTTGCTGTTGATTTTACAGATCCATTGCAACCGTCCTGCTCGCATATTTCACAATTCAAATAGACTTTTGAATTTTCAGGATTATAAGTGCATCCGTGCTTCTTATCTGCGACATCCCCAAAGTAACAGGTCCTAATAACTACGGGCGTTCCATATCCTAAATTAAGAGAATAGAATAGAAAAATACCACTTGATTTGGATGCATTATTTAATTTGCATTTTCCTCACTTTCCGTGTCAATTTTCGCACATCCAGTCGCAGCTCTTTGCGATCCCACGATAGGTCTTAAGTACCGAGGAAGTATCTCTTGATCACAGTCGTCAAGAAGAACGGAATCAGCACGAAATTTTTCACCACAATGCTCATTGCTACCAGATTCACAGCGGTAGCACTGAATTGAGAGGTCTGTAAAAAGTAATTATTCACTTTAGATTAATTAAAACTGAGCATAAGATTTTGAGTTTCTTGAAAACGACATCGATTAAAACAGGAAAACGTCGTTAATATTTGAATTAGCCATTAGACGGTTAGGAGCACACAATTTTTCTAAATATTTTAAAATCACGTACTCGATTTAAGGGTCACAGCAAAAAGAACTAGTGCTAAAAAAATCCTAGGTACAGCCATTGTGTGGGCTATATTTTTTAATTCCACCTATCCTCGAAGAAGTGCCACTCTTCTGTATCCAGATCAAGCCAAGCCGGGACTAAATTATTGCCAATTTAACTAGAAGGAACCGCAATCATCCGCACGCCCGACTTGACCTTATGCATGGAGAAAAGTGAAAATGTGTTCTCCAAATTTACTCAATGTTAATTTTTTAAGGTCACATCAAATTTATGTCTCAAGTTTCAGCCAGCACGAGATGAATTTTTTCCAAATGGCATCAGAGGATATGAATGGAATTTTCATTGGTGTTACTAAAGGCCAAAAAGCCCGGGAGCTAGTGGGATAGTGGTGCAGAATTGTACGAAATGAAAATTCTTTTGAAACTTTACTACTTTATTCTATTTTATTCTATTATTATTATGAAACCCCAGAAATGTTATAAAAATAAAATAATGTAAGAAACTAATGACTCAACGGACAAAATATGACTTAATCCTTAAAAATAAGCCCAAGCAGGAAGCGTTGGTCTTAGCATAAATGCAAAATTTATGCGGTCATGAAACTTACATTGCATTTTCCAGTTAGAGGCAGAAGGGACCAGCTTAGCGTAAGACAAGCCCTGGAAACAAAGTACTGCAGCACAGCTCCAGATGTTCACATTTATTTGCATCAAAATTGAACTGTGTTGTTGTGGTATCTACCAAACTCCAGGTCAAATTACATTCAAATATAGTCGAGCCAGTGCTAATGAAAATATGTTTTTCACCAGCCGAGACGGGTCGACATGTGTTTGATGAACTAAATTATGGACACACATTTTTAGCCTCATTTAATTAAGACGATTTGTAGGTTAGTTGATCGTCCATCCAACACACTGCTTCGTAGTTCACTGCCAATTTTAATGAGTTTTTTCTTTTTTTTATCTTTTTTAGTCAACACTTAACTTTTTTATTTTGCAACTGATTGGTTATTAAGACGTAAATTTGAGAGAATAAATTGAGGGAGGATGTCGTTTTTCTATAGATTGAGATTTAGTCAAAAAAACGACCCCATGTTCGTCAATACTATTTTTAGCTATCATCAAAGCCCTAATCCTTATTCTACCATTGCTTCTATTAAAAAGACTTTTAAGCCTTCAGTAAAACCACCTATTGAAACTTTGCGTATTTTACTGGTATAATTCCTATCCATTGAATTCTGCTTTATAAATACGAAGCAAAAAGTTACCAAACATATTTTAAAACCAGGTGTTATTAATTATAATTTGGAAAATTCTACTCAAACTTTAAAATAGGAAAAAGTTAAGTTTAAAATTACGTTTTGCGATTTTCCTTGAATATATGAAATATATGAATTATCAGATTTGTTACAAATTAATTTTCTAATTTGAAGAATGAGAATTTACTAAAAATCCCAAGTATCCAAGTTGCAATTAGAGAAAATATTAAAAATTGTATTTAGATTTGTAGAAATCATAAAGATGTTATAACGATTTCTTGGCTGGCGCCATATTTTGTGGACGTTGGAGTTTTCAGCAACAAAGTTATACTTTTGATAGCTTAAAAGATTTAGCTCTAAGCTTTTCTTAAGCTTTTTTAATACATCAACATGTTTTTGCAGCTTACTTTTAAGATTTTGGAACTGAGGCATAGCCTAGACTCAGGCGAATCATTTAAACTTTGGTTGATAGTTGAGTGACATCAACGACTTCCAATTTAAATAGACGAAAATTTCGACACGAACAAAAAATAGCGTGATAGTGATTCATTCATCATTGAAGGTGCTAAGCAGCATTGTAGCAATCAGCGGGAATACTAAAAACATACTCTAACAAGTGCTAATGCTGTGATTTTCAGGTCGGAACAGTGGTTTTACTCATTTTACGTTGCTTTGAATTTTTTGGTTGGTTACTACTACAGGAAAACTCTCCCACATTTGTTCAGATAGATTTCCAATGTTCTGGGAATAAATAACATCGAGAAACGAACACCAGTGGTAAAACTTCGTCGGTACGTTCCAGAGGTGATTCAAAATATTGCTTGAGCCAAGAATCAGTTTGTTTTGAGCTTCCACTAAAATCACACCACACACGATTGAAGATGTACCTGAGAAAGTGCTTGATAACCGTCCTTATAGCCCTCTGCTTGGCTGGAATTAGTAAGTAGTCGCTAGATTTTGGTATTTCTAGAAAATTTAATATTTTGTGCGGAAATTTACGAAAACTTTTTTTTAAGACTGTGACGTTGTTTCCAATGGAATGCTCCACATTTCTATTTTTAAATTCAACTCCGGGAAAATTATGTTCGATAATAAATTTTACTGAATTGCAGTGAATAGAGTTCCATTTTTAAACCTCATTGCGTAATCGCATTCTATTGAACGCAATCAAAGAAAAATAGTGCATTCGGTTAATTGTGTTTTTTTAAAATTACAGGTGACGCTATTCGCTGTTACGATTGCCAATCCACAGTGGACTATCACCACTGCGGAGAAGAGTTTAAGAATGGAAACCAGGTGAAGCAGGTTGACTGCAATACAAAACCAAAGCCTCCAGGTTTCGATTATGCTCCCCCACCAACCAAATGCAGCAGAGCCGTGATTGAAGGTAAAATAAAAACATTTTGTTTATTTATTTCGGCGCAACATTGTTGAGCCGACGATGGGGCGGAATATACGTCGCTTAAGACGCTCAGAACGGACTATGACATCATGCGGCGGCGACGGCGGCTTCGAGCTCAATTACTTTGCATTTTGGTCAAGGCTTGGGTGGGCTGAACTTGTTCAGTAAATGGTAATTGAAGGAAAGTGATCCAAATTTGGCTGAAACTATGGGAAATGGTGAAGACACGACTCGCTGCATCTTAATTTACCTCCGAAACGTGACGACCATATGCCGCCCCATTCCGTCGTACAAAATCGACACTTCTAAGAAAATTACCGAACTGGTTAGAAGAGAAAAAAAAAAAAAGTCTGTAGAGTAGAGGTAGAGGTGTTTACCTGTTCGTGATGTTTACTGACTGGAGTTAGGTAATCGCGATCGTAGAAGGCTTTGTTGTGAATCGAAGTTAAAAAGCGACGCCGAAGCCGAAGACGCGTAGCCACACCTTGCTTCAACCAGTTTTTCCACTATATGTTTACTTTATTACTCTTTTTATTATTCCCCAAAAATCACACATTGCCCATAAGCTTTCGATTGTATGATTTTACTGTGGGAATTATTTATGAGACTATTACAGCATAGTGACAATAACGCTTCGCATTGCTTCGGTGTTCGTAATGTAATTTTTGATAGACGCAAATTTCCATTACAAAATTCACATGACTATCACGAATAAATTGTTCGAACGGGGATTTCCCATTAAAAGCATTTTCCGAAAAGATAGTCTAGGTTATTCTAGAAAAAAATGAACACATTATAATAATTTGAAAATTAGTGCCTGTTTTTATCTTATCCTCTCATGATAATTTTTAAATTAGTTCTGTTTTTATCTTACGTTCCAAATTAAAGGTAATTTTTTCTATGTTCTCAAGGTTGAATAAAACAAAAACAAAAACATTCATACACTAAATACATAACTATGTGTGTGGAGGCGAACACAATGTGACTTAAAATAAATTTTAAATAATTCCTTAATAAATAATTCATCTGATAGAAACATAGCCGTTAGATTTTCAAAACTACTAGTGTAACATAAGTAGTCTCATACTACATACATTTTAAAATTTCAAGGTAATCGTTAAAATGAATAGACAGAAAGAATTGGAACTCCTATTGGTCCTATTGAAAAATTGAAATCTTTGTTGTCAAGTAATAAATTCTAACGATTCCAAACAAATATTTTAAAGACGTTCTGTATAAACAAAAGTTTATTAATTTTTTTGTTTTCAAAATTTAGATTCTCGGGGTAGGGTGGTTATTCGAGGATGCCACTATGAAATAAATCCTGGAACAACGGAGTGCACAATGGAACCGAACCGTCCGAGACCCGTACAGTGCTCATCCTGCCAAGGAGACCTTTGCAACGGTTCACCAAAATCTATAGCTGCTGTAGGCACGGCGGTCTTCTTACTTACTAGCGCTGTTTTTATGCTTTAAAAATATTTCCGCTACGTTACTGTAAAGTGTAACTTTAACAGTTGTTGAGAGAAAATAATGTAATTTTAATTATAGTTGTACTATACCTTTATTTTTCCGAATAAATTGTATCACTAATGTTAAATGGTAAAAATATTTAAATGTGTTCATCATTTACCTTTATTTATTTATGCATTCTACTGCGTGATATTCTGTAATACTTAAAATTAGGACTGAAACCCAATATTTGAAATCACTTCATCAGTTCAAATCAATTTTAAATTAACTTCATTAATAAAGGAAATTAAAACATTTATTAAAGGATACACCTTTTAAAGCCCTATACAAAAATTAATAGAAAATTAATTACTCACCTTTATTAAGATAGCTCTGTAAGAAATTAAACTGAACCTAATGAATTCAGGCACGATATCATAAGATTGATGCAATTCATTTGTTTAGTTTCAAGGTTTCATAATAGTTGAGAATTTCATTGGGTGATTAAAACTTTCTTATTACGTAGAATTACGCAATCCTTTATTCCTATCTCCTGTCTATTGAATTCAAAATGATTCGTAGGAAAAGGTCTGAACATTTTTACATTTAAATTCTTCTGTAGTTTCAAGGTTGCAATTTTATAAGCTGAAAGATATATGAGCCTCAGTGGGTGGAAAGGTGAGTAAAGAAGGCTAACTACGTTTAAGACATGTACGAAATTAGAATTTTTCTTAGAAAATTAGGTTTGCTTAACTCATTCGAGACAGCACAGTTTTTTGGAGACCATCCCCAGGAGCCGAAATGTTGTCTGGCTATTTAGAGACCATTTTTGTGCTTTGCCATTTTGGCTTTGGGGCACTAATTTTAGTGGACAAAAGCTGATTGACGGTGCATTTGTTTCTATGTTCTTTATACCGACGATTTCCCTGTTTTTGAATACCGGAATCCTGCTTAACGCTCTCCTAGCTGCGGAAAGAACATAACTGCACTGAAACACTACAGGTGACAACAAGATTAGCGATATCGGCAGTGATATAAAGGAAGGACAGAGAAAAGCAAGAAATCGTTACGGATGTGTTCATCGAGGACATCTAGCTTGAAGAACTGCAGGTACTTCCAAGCCACCAATCGAGGTAAATGATATACACGTATAAAATGGTGCACGACGACCAAAGGATACCTTATCCTATGTGCTTCATTTTCTACACCCCGCGGGATAGCCAAATCGAACTCCAAATGATGTACACCTGCCAGCCCTTCAAAGGGAAGCGGATCTCACAAGAGTGTATGAAATTTGCAAACTTGATAAACCACCCGCTCAGAGAAAAACTCAAGTATAAATGCCAAAAACTTTCCATTTTGTTAAGAGTAAGGAGGTTTTTATACAAAAGTAATTAGCGATAGCGTAGCTGTAACCAGTTCAAGTAGCAGAAAGTCAATCGCTCGTACTTTATATGCCCTCCGAAAAGTGATAAATTTTTTACATCTCTCTCTTTACAATTTTTGTGGTCGATTTGTGATTTTCTGCCATATATTGTAGGATTTCATATTTATCCAAATAATTGTACATCAACCGTATTCTTTTGTTTTCTTAAATAATCGAAAAACCAAATACACATTCTAAGATATTATTTTGATATTACACACGGTGTGCTGCCGATCTTTTTGGCTCGGAAGTGCATTTCACACATGGTGTCCAATAGTCTCGAATGTATTAACAGAAATATTCAGGAAAGATTGTTTATTTATTAGTGTCCTAAGAAAAACTGAACGCTTTTATTATAAATATAAACTAAAGACTCAGAATAATTTTAAGTCCTTTATTTTAAAACAATGTACAAAAATATATACCATTCAATCTCTTTGGACGGAATTACATTATGTTTAAGTTGAAGACGAACGGGGCGACGCGACGGTTAAAAAGTTGTTTTACATACTGCACTTTATTAAGTTACAATTTCTTTTTTCAAAAAGAAAACTCAAATAGGACACAATAAGTGCTCGAGAAATCAGTTTTTACAGCCGACTGCTTTCCAATTGTTCTTCTTAAATTATTATTTATTTTATTTTAATTATTTTAAGTATTATCCTAACTTTGTGGAATGTATGGCCGTAGAATGAGTAGTAACACACTCGCAAATTTTAAATATATAATGTTAAAAATTGAGAGTTGTAATAATAATGACAGTTTCAAGGTACACAATAAATGAATTTACTTAAAAATAGTGTAGAGAACTAAATGGACGGAATCAGAAAATGCATTTTAAGATATGGGTTTGAAGCCTCGAAAATAATGAGTGAGATTAAAGATAGAACCTTCGATATCTTCTAAAAATCTAATTGATACTTTATGGAATTAATATTGAAGTTCCAAAAATAGGAAAAAACAAAAAAGTAAAAATTATAAAACTGCCGCACCGTCTCCCCGGCTTTCTATAAGTGCGCTTATGGAATAAGTACTTAGAATTGTGAATTTCTACGTCGAGTAGTAGCAGTGCTTTCTTGATTCGAGACAATATCATTAAACTTAGCAAAGCTAATCAGGAAAGGGACTTATCCTAAGACGTGCAGCTACAAGCAAAAGCGGAAGACACCAAGAACTAAAGCAGCCAACGCAACAGAAACTCCGCTGGCTGAAACTAAACTGGACGAGTTGCAGCCGTCCTTGCTGTTGCAGGTGCAGTACTCCATGAAAATGTTGTACCCGTCCCTCCGCATCAGGCAGAAGCGCTCGTCGCCCGCGATGCCTGGCTCACCCATGTAGGCGCAACTCCTGTAGTACCTCCACTCCCCATGAGCTGTGCGATTATTAAAATTCAATTGATGAACAATTGTCTTTCAATTGGTGACCTCACCTTTTTGCCTAATCTTCCGGCACATAGTCGCCTTCACCCCGGGAAGGTGGGACAGCTCCGCGGCCTGGCTGCAGTCAGTTATCGCAAGGGTGCTATTATCAAATGGGTCAGAGCACTTTGGATCGTTATCGGACCGACATTCCCAGCATTTGATGCTAAAAACTGAAGGAGTATAAAATTAAGTAGTTCAAATTGGGCATCACCAATCAGCCCCACAGACAACAAGAGAAGGAATTCAACACTTACCAATACTCAAGGTACACAGAAATACTGCTGAGAATGTTACGAGTTGGATAGAATGCATTTTGGTGGAATTCGACCGCGATTTTGGATGTAATTAAGGCACTTATTGGACTAACAAGTAAAAAGTACATAAAATCTCGCCTGTGTTTGACAACTGAACTACATTACCGGCACGTCATTGGCACAGCCCATATTTTTGTGGATTGTTTACAGTATAAAGTTAAAATAAATTTGAAAACTGCCTCCAGCTCTTTAATTATATTAAGATTTTTCGCAACATGGATATTTTGTCATATCAAATAAGCTTAATTTGTCTATAAAAAAAGAATCCTTTCTATTTAGTGGTTATTATTATAACGCGTTTTATGTTTAAAACCTGATTAGCTCGTCTGGCAATGCTGTATGACTTAACAACACTTCTGACATTCTAATGACATTTCTCACTCGACCAAGTTGTTTGTAAATCCTGCATATTTTTGTTTACGTTTAATATCTCCAAAAAATGGGGGTCTTTTTAAATTGTATTTTAATGTTAAGTGTTTTACTTATTCTGTTTGTAATAAAAGATGGTAAGTGCTCGAAAAACTTCCCTACCGAAGATGATTTACAGAAAATAGTAAGGGCGTGGCTCATTAAATTCTTCGTATTTTCTTAAAGTTTCAGCAATTAGATGCTACCAGTGCTCCTCTGGAACAGACCCCAAAGGTGTAGACGCTTGTGGGGCATACAAAAAATTCAACAGAACCGAACACATCGCCATCGAATGCAACAGCGATGAGTCGCACATGCCCGGATCGTTTTGTGTAAAACGTGTCGAGCAGGGCCCCAGAGGATTTGTTTGTAAGATGAACAGACTTATTCCAGGTTCAATAAACTTTAAAAAATAATTGTTCCACTTTCAGGGGACGGTAGGTGGCGGCAAGTAATAAGACGATGCTCCTCTGTGTCCGACACTGGTGTAACAGGTGTCTGCAATTGGGGCGTCCACAAAAACGGGGACTACTGGGAAGAGTGCTACTGCTCCGAGGATAGCTGTAACAGTGCGGGATTGGCAAAACTATCGCTCCTCTGCCTTTTTATAGGCATTTTAGCGTACTTAAGATAAGTTTTTGATAGAGGGCCTGTTCATTAATTGAACTCTTCGCGAGCCCTGCAAACTCTATGTACAAGTGAATATAATTCCAAGATTTGATCAGTCCTATTATTAACAACATATCTACCTAAATTTAAAATAACTGCTGTGCAGTGCTGAAGTTCAATTCTGAACAGGCTCATTTTTTAAAATTTAGCAAAGGAAGTGCGCTGAATTCGTCCAATTCCATTCCGTCCTAGGTTAAGAAAATCCGTCCAAAATTTTATAAGTTTTAGTGACCTAAGTAAAATAGTAAAAAATAACAATCTCCTCAGATCTGAGATATTTCCATCACGTTTTATACTCGATCATTGGCGAATGTTGCAATTTAAAGACGAAAAAATGTAGAAAACTTCTCTATAAATACATTTATGATTCATTTAAATAATTAAAGCAGTTTCACAATTAATTTCCTTTACCTTATAATTGAACTACAAACAAAAAATGACGAAAGAAGAACGACTATAAATTAATGGGCATAATTTAAAACTCGTAAGCGCTAAATCCGTACGGTTGCCACCCCAGTTCAGGTTTGTATGCTACTGCCATGTAAATAAGTGTTCCGTAATCAGGAATTGTTTTTGCAGCAACATACGTCCGTTTGTCCGGTGACCAAAAGGATGATTCCTTTATTTTTCCGTCACCCGACTCACCGCCGCCACCTTCTTTGCCTTTCCGTTTTGGTCTAAACTGGAAGGTTTAATTTAAATAAAAACTATTTTTTTTTTGCTCAGAAATAAATACGTTATTTTATGTGATTAATTAAAGCTTAATGAGATTAAAAGACTTACCCAGGTATCGTACTGTGGCGGTTGTGTAGAAACAGCTGTTTGCAGCATCTTCAAAAAATATTTAAAAAAATCATTGCGATTACTTTTCACTTCAATACTTGGTGCATCGAGATCTAAACACTTTTTTATAAATTTTGCAGCAATCATTTTGTCTAAATAACAATTAAATTGTTTTTAAGTAAATGTTTAACAATATTTTAGTAAATTTCACCATTCGGCTTTTTCAGTTGCGACAAAATACTTTTTGCAACTTCCACATGTCGGAAAAATTCTTCATCTAAAATTTCAAGATACTGATCTGGTTGAACTTCAAGATTTGCCCATGCCATTTTCAATCAATAAATAAATTCACAATTATACTAAAAACGCAATGAAATAAATAAATTTAAAAGTAAATTAGAACGCAATCTAAATCGAAACAAAGAATTTTTAAACTGACTTATTGTTCTCGAAACGAAATTCAAGAATTCAAGAAGTTGACAAAATTTTCAGAGGCTCCTATCATGCTGGTGAAAATAAAATGTACATTTTGCAAGTACTCATCTACCTAAAAGAAAAAATTCGAACAATCTAAATTTTTGGAAAATTAAATAAAAGTTATAAGTCCCGGCAACTTGGTTTATTCAGTTATATTTATTGTTTGCTTACAATAATTAATAACATTTTCTGGTAAAGGTTACATTAAAATTTAACGCCTATAGATACAAAAACATTTCAGTTGGTCATATCCGTTTACAAAGCAATTCAAAGTTTTGTTAACTTTGCAAACAACTTTTTTATTTGTTCGTCATGTGACGGTCGGAAGAAGGGAAAAATTATGATTTATGAGAGTAATAGAGGCTGATGATGGGTCACTTCATATTCTGGCTTAGAATTACAAAAAAGGTTTAAGTATATGATTTATATAATTAGTTTTTACTTAATTTACTACTTCCTTTCCAGTGTTGTAATTTTAAAATTTTACAATTCACTAGCCTAGACATGGATAATTTCGTGTTTACTTTTGACGATTTCTACGTTTAATTTATAGGATTAAATTTGTAGGGAATTAATAGGCTATCTATTTACATTCAACATTAATCTTTTAAAATTTTTCTAAAAATCGCCATTCTCGTCTTGCAGTTACTTTTCAATCACAATTTTTGCGCATTTTTGTAATCTTTCTGGGCTGTTGTTTTTTTTTTTCAATTAAATAAAACGATTAATCCCGAAATGGGTGTTTTCAATTTTATCCTTTTTTCTTACAAATTGACTAACTTTGAAAGTTTTGCTACAACTAAATAATAAGCTCCTCTGGCAGTTTTTTTTGTTTTTTTGTTTTTTTATCAATAGATCTTTGGAATTATTAAATGAATTTGAAATGAATGAAAGATATTAAAATTGTTATAGTTGTTTAATAACTTTAACCTTTACCAGAGAGGATAGTCATACTCGTAAATAAAATATTTAAAAAGTAATTAAAATATTAAGGGGTTACGCCGCTCTAGGATATTCAAAAAATCGATTTTCTTTTATTGGCTTTAAAAATAATTTTAACCCTATAGAATAAGAAACAAACCGTTTTGTAAGTATAATTATTTCCCTCGAAATTCGAGATCGCCGACGAGCCCGTCTAACCTGTTCCGATGCGAATACGTGTGGCGAACTAGCTTGGACAAAAGGTTTAAAACACTTCCCTATTACTCTAAAAGGGCTTTATTGTCAGTCCGAGTGTAATTTAGTAATTTAGCGTCAGCAAGCAAACCGTAAAGAGCGTCTCTTCCTCCAAAACGACAATTTTTTCGAAAGAAAGACAGTATTAGATATCGCGTCGAATATCGCTAGTTGTAACTTCAATGGCGGCTTCAAGAGTATTCTGCACATAGTCAAGATGCTGGAGATGGAGATTGGCCCCCAGTCATACAATTTTTGCATTGAAGTCGATGTTAAACGAGTCCAGCGCACCGAGGCATCTTTGAGCGACGCGCGCAGTAAATCATTGAACGAGGAAGGTAGCGGATGACGAATTTTTGAACCTAGAAGGTCAACTTTATGGTGCTGGGGCTGCAGACTAACGATAAACATTTTTTTAACCACAAATTTTCCATTTTTTTCCATAGAACACTACAATCAAAACTTTAAATGCGTTTTTCTCAAAAAACAATTCTTCAAAATGGAACGCAGCATAACTCGACCAATTTTCATTATTTTGACTTAAAAATTTTACCAGATGTTAACAATCACATTATCTAAAGAACATCGTACGGGATTTTCGATAACTTAATTTGTTGATTTTTAATTAACAAAAAACATGCCCATTACCTAAAAAATTAAACTTTGCCAAATTTTCAAATTTTCAAAAATCAATATTTTTAAAATTCCGTACGAAGTTCTCTAGCAAAAGCCTCTAGATTAACGTTTTTTTTTTGTTCCAGATTCACACATTTGCACCCTCCGTTCTGCGTGCCACAGAGCTCTGTAACAAAAATATGGCCTGGGAGGATGGCTGCAGAGCCATGTTGTTGTTTGAAAAGATTTGATAATAAAGTCTAATGTATGCCCGATAGCACTATTAAAACGTTTTTCATTTTCAAAAACCATTTTTATTACGAGAAAAAAAATGGCAAAGAAACCCATCTTTTCGAGCAGCTAGAGTGGCGTAACCTCTTAAAAATAGTGCACAACGTGCTGACAAAGTATGACTTCAAATATCAACCAGTAGCTTTTTTTTATAAATAAAACTTGGAAAACCTCCTTAATCTTATCCTGTGGCCTAAGGTCCAATGAAAAGAATTGATAAATTGTTCACATATTTAATAAAATCACATTGAGCTCGAATAAAATTTTACTCGAAGTGGGTTTTTCTGGTTTTACATATTACGACATTCTCCTTATTCATTACAATTTTAATCTCAAAGGCTTATATGCAGTAGTAATGTATGTAATGTTTTTGTTTCCTTGCTATTTTGAGCATTTACTCACTGCCTAGAGACTTAACTAATTCATTTAGAAATTATTACACATTTTACCATGAGAATTTGTTTCTTTTTACATAAAATAAATTATTCTCACTACATAACTGTTTTATATATTTATTTTCTTTTATTAACTTAACAGTAATTACTTTTGTAATCTAAGATTTTTATAAGTTTCCTAGCCTAACTTTCCCTTTTTACAAGTAGAATCTTTTTAAGACGCTGATAAGTAAAATGTTCACAACTTTCAACATTTATACATTTTTATTTACTCTTGTTTATATTTTTATTTAATTTTACTAATCAAGTTTGACTTCCTGTTCTCACAAAACTTTATGATTTTGTACTAAAAATAATATTTACATTACAAACGATTGCAATCTGCAACAAAAGAAATAGTCGTTTTATTCGTCCTGTTAATAAAAGCGCCAAAAAGGGGCGCATAAATTATCAATAAAAGAAATATTTTTCACCCAAAGGGTTGAGACTCATTATCAAAAATTTGATAATTTTTAAGCGACCTTTTGCGACTGTTTACATATTTTGTATGATTTATTACAGGTCAAATTAAAACGACCATTTCATCTTTCGGAATACAAATTTCAAGTTATATTAATAGTTTTGTATAGTTTTTATTTGTTGTGTAAATTTAGAAATTTTAAGTATATTAAAAAATTCTTAATCTTATTGTCTGAAAATGTACACTTTAATTGAATTTTTTCGAATACTTTTGTATAGTTTCAAACAAGTAGTTTGCATAACAAAAAAATATATAAAAATTGAGATATATATAAAACGTAAATAAAAATTAGGATAATAAGACTATTTATTAAATTACCCTCTGTACTTTTTGCTTCATTGTTGCTTCAAGTTGCTGTGTGCAGACAGTCTTTAACAATTTGTATTAAACCCTTAAAATGTATTATCAAAATAAATTACGCTAAAGGTATCATGGGTGAAATTTCACTCCAGTATATGATAATATTTGTTTTCTTTTAAGTATAATAATGACCATTAAATGTAATTAAATACATTATTAGCATTATTAAATGTTACATTTCATGATTGTGTTATTTTTATAACGACCCTACAAATGTATGTAGACAAAATCATAACGTTTTTCTAAAATTTTAAAAGAGCAACTTTTCTGAGATGAAATTACACCCATCATACCTTTTAAGGGTTAAAGTATATAAATCTTCAGAAATTTTATTTAGGTTTATTCTTAACTTGTAGTACCGCCAAGAAATTCAGAAACATTTTACGTCTTCGTCTTTAAATTATTGGAATAATATTTACGCGAAAAGATTATTTTGCTGAGTTGAAAATTGGAGTTTTAGTGAAAAACTTAAGATGAGTTTTTGTTTTTCCAAACGGAGATGCCTGGCTCATTAATTCGAAATGTTTTAATTTTCTAAAAATGTAAATGTTTCCAGGTTTCCTGACAATAGAACGAATATGTAGATTTAAATTATAATTAACCATTTAAATTGCAAAATACACCATTCTTATATCACTTCCTATTTTTTACCTACCTTACACAGCAATCCATATTGGCAAGTTAGTCTACCATACCCTACTTAGCAATGAAATGAAAAATAACATTTTAGATTTATTAGATATGTGTGCCAGGTATGTATGTTCTATATAAAAAAAAAAGAAATCCATTATCGTCAACAAGCAATCAAAAACACAGTTCATCCATAAGAAACACGGGTAATTTCGTAATTGGCCCAAAAGCAATGGACAACATGTGTACGTAAAAGTCTTTTAACGCTCCGAACCCTAAAAACAGAGCCACTCTCCAAATCATAAATGCTTCCCATAAAAGTCTATTTCAGTTCAAATCCAAATTTCTACTTCAGTGAGTAAAATCGACGAAACGTCGAGGGGTGGAGCACATAATCAAAATAAAACGAGATGACAAAAAAAAGGAAATAAAAAGACAAGTATATTTGAAAAGAGCTTCTTTTCCATTTTCCATTTAATTTATTGATAGAATTTTGTTGCTAAAACAACAGTCGCCGTGTGGCGGTGTTCTCTTTCTAAAAGGAGCGTAGTCAGAGGAGTCTCGGGACTTTTTTTTTTTTTTTTAAACAATGAGGGCGGCTACAAAATCAGTTTTATTAAATATGAGTTATGCGACAGAGCGGGGAGCTCTTCCCTTTATAGTATTTTTTCCCAAGCGTTAAGCAAAAAACTTTATAAGCTTTATTTACCCCATTTTCATTTTAATATAAGCTGCGTTGGGGTGCCTGGTGGTTGGAAACTTTTAATGCGTGTTTAAGGGAAAACTGCAGAAGTAGGTCTATTTTAAAGACAAAACGTGCTACTAAATATATAAAAGTCGTGCCTTCTGGGCGGGAAGTTTTAATTGAATTCCAAGCGATAATCTCGCTTTTCTGTAGAACTGTGGAAAACTAATAAAATATTATATTTATGTAGAAACAATTTCGCCAGCTCAAGGAAATTTTGACTTGTTTTGTGAAAACTTGCTTTATTTCATAAATGCGCCAGAACCCTCAGGGTTTTCAATAAATAGAAAAAGCTTAGTAGAAAATCGTGAAATGAATAAGGGAGACTACTTACTATAAATGTATGAAATTTATATTTTTACAAGATTTATTTTCACTTCAACAACATTTTCCGAACAATTTCTTTAAAATTGCTTCGTTAGATAGATGTGAAAGTAAATGGAATTAAAAACTGCAACTGTTAGAAATCAGATAAGGAAAAACCAACTTCTAAGATGCATATCAATTTTCAAATACAAAACGATTCTATAGTGCGTTGCCCTGAAATACATTTTAAAGGGTTATATCAGGTGCGGAGTGGTAGGCTTATAAATAAATTATATCCAATTCTGGTGTCTATAAATATCTCAAAAAGTTTCGTCATAAAAGCAATTCACCGAAGTGGAATAAATTGCTCAAAACCGAGTCACTTCAGCAAGTCCTCTTTTCTGTTTCAGTACTTTTCACAGGTTGTAAAAGCGGTCATGTGTGGCAAGTTGCGTGGTAGCGTCCTTTTGGCGCTGTACCCCAATCCATTATGATTTTGTTGTT
Source organism: Philonicus albiceps (assembly GCA_963969385.1). Classification (NCBI taxonomy): domain Eukaryota; kingdom Metazoa; phylum Arthropoda; class Insecta; order Diptera; family Asilidae; genus Philonicus; species Philonicus albiceps. The sequence goes on from OZ017775.1 coordinate 21,377,451, forward strand.
TTTTATTAATAACAATATAAATGTAAACAATATTAAAGTCACAACAGCGATCATGGTACACGTGAAGCAGTCACGCGAATATGTTACAAATATGAAAAAAATGTACAGAATGTTTTGTAGACCTACTGCTTCACGAGGTGTTTCTTGTGTCTTTATATCTCAAAAGCACATTTACCTCTATCCATGTAGAGAATTTCGAGAGTATGTGAGATAGGTTCTTCGGTTGAGGGTTCCCCACAGGGGTTCCATCATCCACCCACGAGACAGGGGAGTCTCTCAGGCGGAATTTATATAAAGAATTTGCATTTGCTAAGGACGTTAGTGGGAATGCAAATTTCATGGTGATGTGGTGTGAGCTTGTGTCTGCGGAGGATTTCAATTCTGTTCAGAAACTAAGATACCAATATTAAGATACTGTGAAAACACCCACGCCTTGCGGTGAGGGTATTAAGGCGTGCAGCTGGGGAAATTAATGCAAGGGCAGGTCTTGTGGCGCTCTAAAACGTATCATCCTCGTCTGAATGGAGGATTTCAACCTGTTGTTATCGGAGCAGGAACAACGTTCAATTAAACTTCTTCGAAGGATTTAGGCTTTATTCATGATTTTATATACTGAAAAAATCATGGCAGAATTTATGTTTTAGGGAATGAAGCTTCCTTCAAGTTCCAATTTCAAAGAAATTAATTCGAGCATTTTGGGCCAAGTAGATGATATAATCGCGTACAACGTTATAGCAACTTTTAAGGGCAAATACTTATCTTTTGAATAGATTTTTAATTCGTACCTAAATCGAAAAAGGGGCCATTGATTTATATAAGCACAGTTGAAACACTACGCTCTTCTTATTTTTATCACTGTTAAGCCCATATGCACTAACATTTTACACTTAATAAAAGAAATAGTAAAATGCTATTGTGGGAAATTAGCAGATTAATAAAAATTACTACATAGTAAAACATTCTTGCTTTCTTTGATTAAGGCTGTATTAATTTAAAATTCTTATTCTGTAAGGTTACGAAATTAAGTTAAGCTTAAGTTTTAGTGCTGTGTAACAAATCGTTTCAAATTAAATCCAAGGTATTAAATACATGCTAATTAAATAAATTAAAAGTTTTTGAAGAAAGGCATTGTTATATAATGAAAATATTTGAATCTAAACTTTTACTGCTTTTATATTACGAATGAAAGAAAAACTTTTTACTACGACAATTCGTTTAAATTAAATTGGCAGAGATTCTCTCTGTGTTACCAAAAATTCATCCGATAATTCAAAACCAGACCTCATTCGGAGTGAGGAAAAGTTATTGACGTATCGACGTGCCTCTTTAATTAAATCACTCCCCGACTGCTGACCCAGAAATATTTCATTTATCCCCAACATCCTCCGATCGAAATAAATATTACTTTTTTTCTGTTTTGGAACAATTCCAAAAAAAAAAAAAAAATATTTCTCTTTCCCCTACGACATTTAATCCTTGTTGGTGTTTGCCTTTAAAAATATCAAACAGCCATGAAAACTTGTTGATCCAGAGATGGTAGAGGAAGTTTTCCTCGAATTATTTCACTTATTGACTGATGAGCAAATAAATTAGTCGAAATTGCGGCCGGATTTCTACGGTGATTGCCTCTCGAGGATGTTTGTTCCGCTTTTGCAACAGGACCCGCTCACACAGATGAGAATAAATTGGAGCGTGTGCCTCTGATGTTTTGCTAGAATCCTTTAGGGAATAGCACAAGACTCTGTTCGGATAAGACTCTGGCGAATTATGAGCGGATTAATTTGCAGAAGGAAAATAAATAAGAAAACATTTGTTACAAGGACACTGATATACTGCTCATATGGTGTCCTCCTCCTGTAATTCCAGCAATTCCAGCAAGAAGCAATTCAGATTTTTTAGCAGGAATTTTGGAATATCGCGAAGCTTTCACGGTTGGTTGCCACCGCAAAATTTTTATGGATCAGACAAACATTCCAAGCAGGGAGTTAAACAAATTTTCTTGTTTGAATTGTAGGCGGGAAGTTTTAAACAACCCAATAAATTTGAATTGTATTCGCTTGAATTACAGAGGGTAGTAAGACGTGAAAGCGTACAAAAGCAGAGCAGCTGTCGTAAAATTCAAATAAATGGAACTTTAATAGCAGAATATGCAGGGTATTATAACAATTTATGATACAAAAGTTACCCCCATACACAACGAAAAAAAGGGGGAAATCAAAAGTTTTCTAAGGGGTAGATAAGGTGATATGCAAATATCGTTTAACATAAAATGTTTGGTTTTAATGCGGATCAACGTTTCGGTTCTGTGAATACGGGCACTCAAAGATATACCTCAAAGAGATTTGCATCCCACTCAATATTTAAATATGTAAAATAATGGAACTGAAATTTTTCAAACCCCAAAACGTATCACTTAAAGCAAGAAATTCAAAATTGTAAAAACGAATAAAAGAAAATTTATAGTAATTTATAAGGAATTATAAAACTTGTTTTATGTTTAAATTTGAATATTAAAGGCCGAAAACGTAAATTAAACAATTTTTGTATTATTTCTCTTGTAAAACACCTCGAATCATGCTAATTTTATATAATGTGCATTAAATGAGGTTGCAATATAATTCAATATTAACTCAATTTCGATCGTCGCACTTTATAAATGGAATTAAGCTCTGGTTTCTGTGCCTTCATACTGAAAGTATATATTTAAAATTCAGTTCATCAATTTTACATTAACATTTTTTAATATTCTTAATGCATATGTTCGAGAAGATCTCATTTTATAAAAATTATTTTCTCTTTCCATTGAGTGGTGGGAGACTTTTACTGAATAAGAATCAATTTCGCAGTTTGTTAAATCGTCAATTACAGAAAATTTTGGTGTGATTAAAATTTATTGCGTTCGCAAAAAAAAAAAGGTATTTATGCCCTTAAATGAAGAGGAAATAATATAGCATAAAATAGCATATTTCGTGGTAACTTTCAACCATTCGTGAAACAAGCTTGCAACGCACAGCAACCCAATTCCTCGCAGTCTCTTGTCCCTGATTCTATAAAAAGATTTAATTTTTTTATCGGTTCACCAAATCAATTACATTGAAATCCCCCGCTGCCATGGGACACACCTGCACACACACATATTATTTTTTTGTTTTTTTACACCCATATCTCTCGTCATGAAAACACCTATTTTTTTTTTTTTTAACCAATGACCCCCGCTGAGGGAGCTCCATCAAAGCCATATTTTTTTTTTCGGTGGAATACAGGTAAACAACACTCAACAGCTTCTTTCTGGTAGAACGTGTAGCAATAGAAAGCTACGCTCAAAATATTCTTCCAAAGAACAGCATCGCATGATGATTCGCCCCGGAGAGGCTTTTTGAACAACAAACATTACGTTTAGTTAGTTATAATTAGCTTACGACATTACGACAAGCGGCTGCTAACTTTTACAGCTCTTAAAACGACTGGTAACAACATTAAACACCGTTTAGGGGATTGGGTAACAATTAATTAGCTTTTGCCTAATTTACAGATCACATCTAGTATGAGGGGAGGGGATCGGCAGAGTTAGGTGAACGACGCACCTGTGCCACCTGTACAAAACATGTAAATTGGATCCTTTCTAAATTTTACATTACAAAACAATCGAAAATTATCCGATACTACTTAGTAACCAGACGACTTACGACTGTAGCAGTCTTTGAAGCAGGTATGTTGCGCTGCCATAATTCCATAATTCATAATTATTCCATAATTACACTATGATGGGGGTGCGAACGTCGAACGTTTTGCTGTTTGTTGTCGTCGACAGTGAAATCGATGAGATGTTGTTGTTCTCCTCGAGTGTTGATGATGACCGTGTTGAAGCATCTTCCGTGATATTGTTTATAGTTGACATCGAGTACTGCAGACCAATGCTAGACTCCATTGAGCATTCCATTCCACTTCGTTGCCCATGTCAGACTCTTTCAGTGCCGTTTGTTTGTGGCGTTGGTATGCTTGTTGCAGGGTATCTGAAAATAAATTCGTACAATTTCCACGACAAGATGTTGTGGCGCCTAGGGGTTCTTCTTCAATACTTCCTAATGACTTTAAACTGTTTTGAACTTAAAACATTCCTACACCCTAAAACCTCCATCCTAAAACTTTTGTTTTCTGCTTTTGTCGTTAATTTGTACAATGAGGTTCTTGCGAGTTAAGGTTGTATTGTGGGTATCTACATCAAAGGTTCTTTAATTGCTTAGCTACTATCGAGATAATTCAACTAACTCTTTTTATGTTTAGTGCTTCATTTAGGTTTTTCCGAGTTTGTATTCAAGAAATTATTTCAATATTTAAAATTTCATTGTATTCATTGTGCTAAAATATAACGTGTAAGTTCTAATTTTTGTTGAAATTCTTTAAAATTAAAACTTTGCTTTTAATATTTATGGTATGTTCCAGGAAATTCAACAAGACGTTGGGTATTGCTTTTCAAAGTAAAAAATTTCAAAAAATAAATACTTTAGAAATTGAACTATGAAATTAAACGCAAAATAAGATTAATGCAGAAATATTTAACTGTGTAGCTAGCTATCGTAAGGTTTTTAATAGAAAGGAATTCAACGAAGAAAAGTTTAAAAAGCGTTGGCTTGATAAGGTCCTGACTAAAAGCACTCAAGGAATTTAGTCCTTCCCATGCGTATCAAGTCGTACCCTCGTCACGTTCAGTATACTTAGTAAAACGTGATGTTTTACCAAAGGAGAAGGGAAAACTCCCTCTGTCTACAGTCCCGGTCCCAGAGAGTTTGTTTAGAACTGCGAACTGCCACTTTGTCGAGGAATTATGAGTTTCAACAACTCCACAGTTTTGTAAAGAGGACAAAAGAATTTAAATTACTGGAAATCCTGGAGGGTCTCTGTTTAAATATTTCATTTGTAATAAGCTGCTGCTCTTACCCGAGAGAGTTGGCTCCTAGGCTGTTTGACCCACTGTGACCGTCATCACTGATGCAACTGTTCGGCTGAGATGTTTTGTTGGATGTTTGAGTTTGTGCGGCCACACTCTTCCCGAAAGGTGTCTGGAATGATGTCGATGTTATCGTAAAGTAACCACCGGGCTTCGGTTTAAGATGCCGGTTATTCATCTGCATGTGTACTGTTTTCATGAACTCTATTTGATGGGCCAACTTTTGTATCTCCTCCTGCAATAAAGGAAAAATATTTATACGTCCTCCACGGGCTATTCTACCTTGATTTTGGTTTATTATTATAAACTTGTTTTAAATTGTAAGATAATAAATAATTGTAAGATTGTAAAGATAGCAAGAAATATTCACTCTTCATTTAAATTACTTCCCTCAAGTGTAACAAAAGTGTTCATAGTTTTTACAAAGATGTTTGAGTAAACAAATTGACAAAAATATGTAGAAGTTAAGATACGTTTTGCTCTGTTGACGCAAATTCAAAAGAAAACTGGTAATATTTTCAAACAATAATTTTACAGAATATTTTAATACATAGCAATAATAAAAGTAAAATAAACCGAATCAGAATAACAGTTTTCAAAAAATAATAAATATTTTAAATTCTGCGTGTAAAAAGAGGCTTTCACAGAAAAATAACCTCTTAACCGAGCTGAAAATTGTCGGTTGGACCGAAAATCGTTTACCTTTAATTCCTCATTCTCCTGGTACAAATCGGGAGAATCCTCTGGAACTAGACCAACCCCATTCAGGGAGAACGACGCCGTAATGCTCCTGACACGTGCCTTGTTGTCCCATTGATCACCTTGTCCGCGTAGAACTCGCAGGACCTTCGGTCCGAAAACCAATAAAATGGTTACGGACGTAGACAGCTGTGTTCGGATGAATCCCAGCAAATATTTGATGTCAGGCCCAGCTTGGGGGAATATGAATAGGCTGAAAATTTAAAGAGAACGCAAGTCGGATGAGATGTAAACTTTTAGCGCGATATGTGCTCCAACAAGTATGCTGGGTGTTGTTGTTAGACTGAGGTCAGGGAATGGTGTAGTAGAACCTAAAAGTTCCATTCTAATGAAAAGTTGCCTTCCACACCGGAAGCGGATGTGTCGTTCCACCCTGATCTAGGGTGAATCTATGGCGATTTGGGATTATTCTCGCAAAATTTATTTGACGGCGGAACTGTGATGGAACTTTATTTCACATTTCTGCATTTTCCCTCTCAGAATGTGTCGAAGTAAATTACGTGTTACCTTCCGATTTTCGCCCACTTTCCCATCGTGCGTAGGTTATACATAACTTTTGCGAAAGTAGAAAATCGATCGAGATAGAAATTCCGCAGGTATACGGGAAAGTGCGCTGACAAAGTACCTGAGGTTAATTGAATTCAGTCAATTAAGTCCTTGCTTGTGAAATTCTGCACAAAGATTTTCTGCCCTGCTCCATTCGCTGTCTAAGGACTGTACGTATTAGAGATTTTCGTTTCTATGATGAATTTTGCGATATTTTTTTATGATTGATGGGAAATAAGATTTATATACCCATTTACTTTTCCTTTACGGGTGCTCTCAACATGAAAAGATTATTTTTAGGTACCCTAGGGAAGGATTTTGTCTGTTATGAGGGAGGCAATTATTTAAGACCTGTAGCCATGTTAATGGGAATTAATCGTCAAAATTAGGAAATGAATAGGCGGTTAATGCATATGAAATATTAATATCAACATTCGCTAATGGTTTTACCCTTTTACAGAAAGCGGATACTTAACACCAAATGTGAATGGTTTGCGTGTTTTAGGATATGTATGATAAACGAGGGATTTTCCTGGTAAATATATGGCCAATTTCAGAAATATACTCTCATCGCATTTGCAGGCCTACGCTAAAATAAATGGCCTCCGTCAAAAAATCAATCACAAACGTAATGTGCTTTATTGCCTGTAATAAGATAACATTTTGGGAATTCGAGCGGTGGGTAAAGTAAAGTCAGTTTCCAAGGCGTTATGTATTTACTTGAAAAGTTTTGATGGAACAAGATAATAAAACACTTCTTTTCTTTCTCCTAGCAACAAGTATTGTTCATTTTTGTTCTAAATACTACACTTAGGCATATTTTACGGGATGAACAGAATTGGTATCAGTTGCATAAAAGGAAAATTCAAGTGGTCTTTAAATAAAAATAATTAGAGCTTTTTAAATCATCAAAAACCTTTTGGAGATAAATGAAGAATATCAATTCCATCCAACAGGTTTAATATAAATGGACCTTTAAATGTGAAAACAGAAAATAAACATGCGTAAAAATAAAAAAATATTTGAAGTACATCACGCGAAGGATTAAAATTTAAAAATTATATTCCATGGAGAAGATGTTAATTAATCCACTGACCTTAAGCATCTACACGAGCCGTATTTGCAGGCATTTTTTTCACAGAATCGTTTATTTTTAGATTGAACAGGATGTTTTAAAAAAAACTCCTTAGCTTAACATCTGGAAAAAGGTACATAAATACCCACATTTCCTCAAACCTGTTCTTAATACCTTCCCAAAATTTGAAGGGTCCTCAATATCTCTTAGCATCCGGATATTTCAACGACAATTTAAGAAGGAGCTCTATTAGTTTCCTCAGTAATTATTCAACGTGAGATCGATGATTTTCAAACGAATTCATTCTGCCTTTATCTAAAGTGAAACCAAAACCCAATTTGCGTGCAAATTTCATGGACATCTCATCTAGAATAATGCAATTACGTACCCAATTTTAATGGACTTTAGAGAGCTTTAAAATGTCTCCCCTGGACCTGGAGCAGGGATAATGCAGAAAGGCCCCACTTCGGGGTTCACACAGGATACGGGAACATTGTAAATGACGGTAGTAGGAGTAATCACACATTAAGCAGGATGAAAACCATTCGGGATTTGTTACCATGGCAGATGTTAAAGTAATTTCGCAAACTTGCAACAATTTTTCCACACGAACTTACTTGGTAAAATTATGACTTAGACAAATGGGACTGCATTCTACAAGATTGTTAAAATTCTAACAACGTTTTGAAATGACCTATAATAATAAATTTCATTGCTGTGACTGAATTCAGCAAAGTTTTAAAATAGTTTTTCTTTCTTTAACTACCCCTTACTTCCATTCCAAACAAATATACTGAAAAGGACAATCAGAATTTCTGGTTTGGACATAACTCGTCAAGATAATTCAGAAATAATGCGACATAAAAACGCATGAGGGATCCATAAATTTCTTAAACAGATGATATTCGAGGAAAGTAAAGAAAATGTTTAAAGAATTTCTTCTGAATACAGAATAAAAAAAGTTTCGCTTTAAGATTTTATGGACACCTTTTTTCTTTTCTCATTAATGATCTGTGGCCCTGCCTGTCCTTTTTTCTTCTCTCTCCGATTAAAGAATACTTGAAATTCCTGGGAGTGTACTAATTTCATGTGAACGTCGGAAAATGAAAAAGCGAAGAGAATCTTTCACTCATCAAATTAGAAGGGATAATGATCCTATTGTCCCTATTATTTTAATAGGGATCGGGATGTCGCACCACGGTGTATAAGTAATCGATGCTCGGGGAATTTTTTGTAGAATTAATTACTGATTATTGTAAGGAGTTTTATTATAATAATACCATTATTAAGCGGATAGAAATTTAGTTCAGAATATATCGAAAATAAAATGAATCGAATAATTATAATTTTGGATTATGGCGTTTTTAAAAAAACGTAGTTATGGCATTCTTAAAAAACGGGTTTCTTTTGGGTATTCTACATTTGTTTATTCACTAGGCCTAAAACACGATTGCAAACGTGATAAAACTAGACCAAGAGCCCGTTTTAAAGAAAAAGAAGCGAATTTTTCTCGATGCTTCTGCTTTAAAATACACGTGTCGGCACTGCAAATATGTTCCCGAAGTAACTTTCAATAGCTGATTCACATAAATGGTATGATGGCTTTCTACTTTAGAAAGGAAAAAATTTGTCTCACCATACAGCACCCAAAAGCAATTTTAGACTTTATCTTCACTTCGGCTCAAATCGATAAAATCTAAAGTGCATCTCGAAACGAATTTAGTACCACAAACCCTTTGAATTTCGACCCTACCTTAACCGTATACGAGCAATAAAACAAATGATACCGATAAAAGCAGTCATATCCTGCAATCAGTTGCTGAATTAAATTGATCGGAATTTTATCTGAAACGGGAGTCATAAGGAGTTGAATAAGAAGTCATGAGGAGTTAAGGGATGATATTTGGAAAAATGTGGAGAAGGTAAGACAAGGAGTATTGATGTTTTTAGATTTTCAGGGTACTCACTGAAAGGCGACCATTGTAGTGTTAACTATGGCTATGTTGTAAATGGCATACGATATAAGTCGGGCCTCGTTGTAAAGGGACTCAGCATTCCGAACATTGTAACAGACCCGTATGCCCCAGGCTAGGAAGAGGACCTCGCCGATGGCTAAGCTGTGGTCCCACCAGTTGTATGTACATTGCTTGAATTTCAGACTCCGCTGGTCTCTTATCTGACGGTAAGAGAAATGGGCGAAGAAAAAAAAAGACTGTCTTAGAAAATGGAATCGATTTCGGCCCTTGGGCCAACCCAATACTGGTGCTCACCACTTCTCCATTGGGGGGAGCAGATAGAGTCCAAGTGCCCAAATAGATGAGCATCACCAGCAAAATCGGCACCATCCACTGTAAAAGCTGCTTATCGGTAAGCTTCACTTTATGAGCAGATTTGACACGGTACGTCAGCGACACTCTGGAAGTAATTAAAAAAGAAGCACCATGTACCACCAAGGACACATAAGGAATTAGCCAATCCTTACCTCCACGTCTTCATGAGCAGGGACGTGTAAGTGATGCAGAATCCCATGTGTCTGGTCCATTTCGTAGCTATGCACCACGCTGTGTCTAAAACAGGAAAAATAGCTACCATCTGCGAAAAAGGAAAAGCAATTTCTTACAATTCAGCCCGAATCCCTTAGTACGCAAATTATGAATTATGAAAACGTCGACGGGGCCCCATGACCCCGCCAACGTCTTTTCTGGCGTCTCCCTACATCAGCATCAGCCGTGCGATAACGCCAAAGTCCCGAATTATCCCATGGGCCACCCGAAGGCTCTTTGGGCGGCTCTCTTGCTTTGTCGACTTTAACTTGATTAGGATTTATTCTCGGAAGGGAAAGACCCGGTCGCTTCGCCCCATTAAATTTACCATTTTATTTAATAGGCGTACACCTAAGGCGCTAACAGATCCTTCTGCCCTTTCTACCGCGTTACTGCAACTTTTACGTTAATTACGTAATTTTTGAGAAATCATTAAAAATTGTGCGAAGAGCCATGAAAAGAATATTTCTCTTTATGGCCAAAAATTATGATATTAAATCCCGCCGAAGGGCAGTGGTATTTTTTCGAGAAATTATGGTTTTAATAATTGATGCAAAACGAACATTCTTCGTCAGTGTTAAAAGTTAATTAGATAAGATCATTATATATTTGTTTAACTGAAAATTAAGTATCAATTGACCCTCAGAGAACATTTAAAAGCCTTTAGTGCTGGACATTAATAAAACTATTTAAAAAATTTTTGTTTCTTATAGATGTTTTTAAATAGCTCTTTTAGATATTTAGAAAATTGGTTAGTTGTTTTATGGCTTTTCTTATTTTTAAACATTTTCCAGCGAAACTAAGAATTACAAACAATATTTTGCTAAATGTTTTCAAGCATACCATTTGCAATTTTAATAACTGTAGAAAATTAAAGCAAAATATAAAGAGTAAATAACATTTTAGCTGGCTTCCTGAAAATCGATAATTTAACGATGTAAAGTCACTCACAGACTGAAGTTTAGATTTGATTTTCGTAAAAGTGTTAAAAGGATAGGACAGAAGCGACATAACTTTTAAAGCAAATTAATGTAATTAATTTCTATTATAACTCAAAGGTTGGATACAGTCCCAGTGTTCTGAGGCAACCAGTTTTGTCTGCAGATAGGTTTACAATGTATGGCAATCGATACAGAGACATATTTGAGATGCTGCAGATGATGTATTATGATAAAATCTTCAGAAGAGCTTTATTGTAAATTCCAAAACCCATTTCACTGCATTCTCCTGCGAATACCAATAATAAATTCCCCAGCAGAGAATGAACTTACCTCCAAGTACATTATGGCGCACCCAATCAATGTAATAAGCAAGAAGATCGGACTAGCAACTTTGAACACCTTCACCCTGCGATGCCGGTACATGTAAGCCGCCAGCAAAATGGTCGATAGAGCGCAGCACACCGATATTATGAGCAATGATATTCTGGAAAATAAATTAAATTGAGACTGGGACGAGCAGAGCCTGTAGCATAAATACCTAAATGGCCAGTTGTAGTTGGCCAGACAGGGCTCTGGTCCTAAACAATGACCGCAGCCCGGGGCGCAGGGTAAGCACTTAAATACGTCTACATAGTACAGACTAATATTGTCCTGATATTCCTGATAAGCGACTTCCATTATAGTCCCATTGAATCCGTCAGGGTGCCGCAAAGAATAGAAGCCCCTTTTGCAAATGCACTGATAGGCTCCCCGGACCCATCCGTTGGTGAAGGTCTGAAGGATTTTTGTGGTTGGCGGAGGACTCGGTGGCATTCTGTATTCACACTGCGGTTGGGAGTGAGGGGGTTAGTGTAAAAGGTATTCCAATTTTACGACTGAGGAGCTCTTTACGAGAAACAAAATCTTACCGTCATGCTGTCTCGGTGGCATTTGTGGGATCCATGAAAGGCCTCGATGTCTTTGTGCGGGTCCGTTTCGGGGATATCTGCTGCCGTTGTCGCCCCCAAGAATGATCTATTTATCCTTAAGCTCTGGTATAATGAAATCTGTTTTTGCGGGCTCTCGCACTGGTTCACTCGGAGATTCGTTACGTCGATGTCGACGCTAAGGAATCCTCTAAGACCGTGACGTCCCAGGGGCGGAATAGCCACACTGTATGACAGAATCCATTTTTGTAAATTGCATGAATAGTACGGGAACGTCCACCACCCTTTGTATGAAATGTTCGGTGGGCTGGGTGCGAATTTCGGTGATCGAAGCCTTGGCGTGGAGATTTCATCCTCGAACCTGAAGTTGGGAGAAAACAAATTAAATTAATTGAACTTCTCTCCCACATTGTAAAGAATTTCATGAAGCTTAAGTTTTCGAACAAAGGCAAAATCCGATCTTAGAAGAAGAAAATTACTTTGATATTTGGCTTCATCTTAAGTAGTAAGTAGCTCTGAGAAAAGAGGCTTTTCGCTGTTAATGCAATACTAAATTCCAATACTCACGAAGTATTGGCCATTTTCTGGCACTTGTATATATTAATAAATATGCATTTTGCTCATTATATAATACTTTAATTTATTAAAACTAAAGTTACTTAAAAAAAAACAAGCAATGTAAATAATGGTGGGGTAATCGCTGGTAGAATTCCCCATGAAAAACGTTAATTTTCTTGTCCGGTATATTAAAAGTAACCTTCAGAATTCAGTAAAATAAAATAAGAACAGAGAATAATTTAAATGCACGTGTTAAAGAAGGGCAAATCTACATAATGATTAAATAGCGGAAATTTTGTATTATTATTAAAAATATAGCGAATGAACTAAAGACTACGGGCGAAGCTGTTAAAAGAATAAGTAATATAAAATCAAATAGTTCAATATTCTTGTCTCCAACAGAAAAATTTGAAATTTCTTGAATAATACTACAAATTAAATTACATACAGTGCCCGGAATAGATGGAATAACTGCAGCAATACTTAAAATTGCTAGGGAGATAATTCCTGAAGTACTAGCAAAAATAATAAATGAGAATCTCGAAGCAGGAAAGTTTCCAAACTGTCTGAAAACCTTAATTATAGTTCCAATTTATAAGATAGGAGATAGAAACTATCCAGCCAACTATACGATAGTTTTAATAAGTTCATTAATCTCTTCAAGAACGAAGTTTTGTTTAATTATATGTTCACTTATTTCTTAATTTCTTAATTTCTGAACACAGAAACAACAAATGGAAATCCATATTAACACTTTGCATGCGGGCACGGTTTTCCAAGTATTTGAACATGTAGCGGGCAAATCCAGGTTCGCAACTGATATTACAGTATCCCGCTTTCAAGGTTTGTTCTTTTTCGGACTGTGATTACAGTCTTCCGTTTGCAATGTGTTTGAAAAGCATGTAAACCGTTCTGAAATGTAACAAAAATAATTAAGAGCGAGCGTAAATCAATTACAAAAAGTGAACGATATAAGATATGTCACTAGTTCTGAAAAAGCTAAACTACTTGCACAAAGGTTTTCAGCATATAGGAGAGTATCAAGTAATCTTAGTAATCCCCTAACCATTGCTTTTGTTCAAAATTCAATAAATAAATTAAACAACGAAGATATTCAAATTACACCTGGCTGGTATGTTAGACCTAAGCTGATTAAAAATAAATATAATAAGAGCCTCTCGTAGGAATAAAGCACCAGGGATGAAATAAGTAATAATTGCTTATTAGCTTTGCCTGTAGCTGGTCTTGACCTCTATTATCAACTCCTGCCTTAAACTGTAATATTTCCCTAAAATATGAAAGAATGCAAAGGTAATACCTGTACCTAAGCCTGGTAAGCCAACAGATGCCCCGTCTAATTATCGGCCCATCAGCCTATTTATCGAAAATACTTGAAAAAGTAACAAAATATAAAATCTTGGACCATATTGAAGTAGGCAATATAATACCGAACCAACAGTTTGGGTTTAGAGCTGATCATAACACAACCCAACCTGTTCTAAGGATACTCCAATATGTCAAAAGTAATTTCGATAAAAGATATTCAACTGGAATTATCCTACTAGATATACAGTCAGCCTTTGATTCGGTGTGGCATGACGGTCTTGTACATAAAATGTTAAAATTTGGATTTCCTATTGCTTTAACTTCTTTAGTAAGTAATTTTTTACAAAATAGGTTATTTAAAGTGTTTATTGGGACTGTATCTTCGACTAAACAATATGTGACCTCAGGTGTACCTCAAAGATTGTTCTTAGGTCCAATTCTATACAACATCTATACAACTGATTTTCCAAATATAACCCAATGTCACTCATCTATATTCGCTGATGATACAGCTATATATACCTCCGGGGAAAATGCCCAAATATACAAAATTGCTTACATATCCTCAAAAAATATTTCAATAATTGGAAACAAAATTATCCCCAACAAAACGCAAGCCATGTTCTTTACTCGGAGAAGAAGTTCATCATACCTACCGAATAGTAATTTGAGGATTAATGGAGGTGACATTATCTGAAATAAGCACGTAAAATATCTAGGAATCACCATTGATAAAAAATTTACCATTGCAAAGCATATAACAATAGTTCTTAACAAAGTAAGCATTCTAATAAAAGTTTTGTGCCCTTTTATCAATAAACGATCAACACTCAGTTTGGAAAATATGGTCATAATATATAAAATTATATTTCAATCACTTATGCTGTATGGCACACCTGTATGGATTCAATGCGCACAAACTCATATTAAGAAGCTTCAAGTTTCACAAAATAAAATTCTCAAAATGATTTTTAATCCACCCTGACATTTCTTTACCACTCAGCTATATAAATTAGCTGATGTAGAATTAATCAGCAACAAATTAAGGAGTGCTGCTGAAACATTTCATAAAAGGTGTAACTATGTAGAGACAATCTCTTAATTGCGCAATTATCTAATAGTGAAAACGTAGTGTACTTTAGGCTAGGATATGCATATAAGTTTTTAGATTAATTTCTCTCATTGAGTTTTTAGAAATTTTTCTTTCACCTAAAATTTTATATTAAAAAACATAAATACACTCTGGCTACATCAATGAATGAATGAATTAGTCAATGAATATACCGCTATAAAAATAAGAGTCCTATTTGTGTAGACATTGTATATAATATAAATAAATACACTACTACTACTACTACTTATTTTTGATCAAGAGCTATTCAGAATGTAAGACAATATTTAAAAACAAGAAATATATAAAAATAAACTAAGTTCTCACATTTGTCATTAAAGCGCTATTAGTAAAAAAATATAAAGCTTAATTTTACAAATGATATCGTTAAAATAAAGCAATAATTAAAATTAATTAAATTTTGGACAATTGGAAATTTATTTATCAAATATTCACGATATTTTCCCAATAAACGAAAAAGAAAGCTTGAAACAATCGGAAGAAATTTTGAAATATTTTTAAAGCGGTGAGTTTCAAGTAGAATAAAATATTATCAGTGCTGCTATACTACGAGTATAAAACTTTTGACTCTATTTATGAAAGATAATCTAGTGTAAATTTATGTAATAGTTTGAACAATTTTAATTTCTAAAAGCTAAACGTACAAATATATGGCAATATTGATGAAGAGGTTAAGTAAGATATAAAGGTTATATACATATCCGTTTCTATTAACAAATTCTCGATATAATTTGTTAATAGAAACGGAGTTTTGAGTTTGATATGAATACAATTTTAGATAAAAATAAATATGTAATAGCAATATTTATGGATCTAAGAAAGGCTTTTGATACCGTGGATAATAAAGTATTATACGAAGGCTTCGAAGAACTACCACTCCAGGGAATTACCTAAATAAAAGAATCATTAAATCGAAATTAAGCAGAATCTAGGAGAAGCATATCAATATCAGCACACCCCAAGGATCAATGTGAGGACCATTACTTTACTTATTATGTATAAATAATATTCAATTTCAAAATCTGAGCGCGAAGTATTGGGTTGTTCGGAAAGAAATTTTGTTTGTTTTTTTCTTTTTGTTTTGAAAATGAAAAACGATTTTCTAATAGGTTATATAGATGTTATTCAATTATATATTCTCTATTTTGATCCAGTACATTTAGTTCATCTTTCTGGCAGTATCATGATTCCCATTCTCAAAAAATTTTGATTTTTGCTGTGTAGAACTGATCTAAGTAACTTTTGACGTTCTCATTTGAAGTAAAGGTTTTGCCATCTAAAAAATTTTTTAAAGACCAGAATAAGTAATAATCCAAAGATACCGGATCTGAAGAATATAAAGGGTATAGTAATACATCCCATATAAGCTGTAAACGCTTTTGACAAGTTACACCTTTTCTGTTGATCAATTCTGGCCTTTTATGTTTGAGCGAATCATTCAATTTATTCAGTGCATAACAGTACACTTCAGAATTGATTGTGGTATTATCCTGTAAAAGCTCAAAAACCAAAAAACGATCCCCTTGAAATCCCACCAATAGTCAGGATCACCTTTTCTTTTGTGAATAATCGGATTTTGAAACGCTTTGAGGTGGTTAATCTTGTTTGTTCCATGATCTCTTGCGTTTAAAATTATTGTAGACAACACATTTCTCGTTCCTAGTGTTGATTCGCATTACAAATAGATAATTTTCTTGTCGTTTGAGAAGCAAATCATGTCAATGCGACGGATCAAATGTTTTCCTGTAAGAACATGTGGAACCCATATGTCGAGTTTTGAAATTAAACCAATGCATTTCACGTGATCATTAACGATTAAATTCGATAAATTTAATGTTAGCGATGTCTGGACTTGTTATACGGCGGTTTGCATCAATCAATGCCTTTATTTTGTTTTCATCAGCTTGAACTAGCCTTCCTGAATGTGGTGCATCTTCAATATCAAAATTACCTAAACGAAACTTTGCAAGCCAGTTTTGGCACTAGTGTTCTGTTAATACATCTTCTCCATACGCATCCAATAATTTTTTTCTTTCTTCAACAGCATTTTTACCTTTTCGATAGTAAAAAAGTAAAATGCTGCTTTCGATTTTCCATATTTAATAGATCGCCAAACAAAAACTATTGCGCAAAATTAAATAAATCTTTTTTCCCAAAACAAGCCTTGTTCTGCCAGCTGTAAAAAAATAATATATAATGACAATACGACTTAAGTGTGTGAATTTAACTGCGAAAAAAAACGTCCTATGTTGGGAAAAAACGAAATTTTTTTCCGAACAACCCAATACTTTATATTACCATATATACGCTGACGACATGTTATTAATGCATTTAGGAAATTCGCCAAGTGAATTGGAAAACAGCATTATTGAGGAGCTCAAAAAATATGATCACAGGCTGCAAGGCAACAAAACATTAATGAACATGTAGAAAACAACCCATATGATTTTAAAACAAAAGAATAAAAACGATATTAAAATAAATATTCAAATCAATGGAGAGGTAATCAACAGAATATCGGAATATAAATATCTAGGAATGGTAATAGATTATCAAATAACTTGAACGAAACATGTGGACGGCACCAGGAGAAAAATAACGAGTCTAATTGGAATCATGAAAAGAAATAGCTAAATACTACCAAACATTAAAAATCTAATTTATAACGATATTATATTACCGTTGGTAGCTTATGGCCTAATAATAAGGAGTCAAACCGCAATTAAGAACGTCCAAATTATATCGAGATTATTAAATAGAGCCATCAAAGTAGCGCTTAATATTCTTCGGCACACTCCAACTGAAATTCTATATGAAAGTTCAGACAAATTTAGCCTGAAGCAATTAACAGAGATTGAAAAAGATAAACCCATCACAAAAAGACATACAAACTCATTTATCAACTTAGTGTTGAGAACACAGATTCACAGATATAATACAAGGGGAGTAATGATGGGAAGTTATAATCTACCTGCACCAAAGACCAATCGATTGAAAAGGGACCCAATTTATTCTTCAGTTAATTATTATAATAGTCTGCCAGAAGGATTAAGAAATGCTCGCAGTATTCTAGAATTTAAAATACTTATTAAAACTTTCGTTTAAGTCGAAAAATTAAGGAAAATAACAACATTTAGATTAAATAAAGGGAGAATGAGTAATATTATTATTATTGGAGTGGGCGAGACGTGTAGCCTTGAGCGCTCAGACATTTTGTTTATTGCACTCATTGACCCATTTTGTTCGTAGAATAGAATACCATGGTTATCGTGGGATTCGAACCCACAGCCTCTAGGACGATAGGCCAGCGCGTTAATAACTAATATACCGTAGGCCCCCATTAGTAATATTACTTAAATATGTGTGCCCCTTATACCAAACCTTGTTTGACTATGGAGCACAAAATTGAATTATAGTCAAATAATAAAAAAAAAAATAGTTTTTTTATTAGTTTATAGTTTTTCTTTTTTTGAGCTATTTAGATTATAGGATAGGAAAAATGGATCCACAGGCAGTCTGCAATCAGGTGAATGTTTCCAGGTGTATGTTGAGAAGTACAACTGGTAAGTCTATCATAACAAAAAACAGCTGTTTTAAAGGTAGATACTTTTGAGCATATCTCTTCTTTCAAAACAAAATAAGACTGACAAGTACGAGTAGAACTCGCACCTTGAGGGCTCCATGCCATTACCTATATATTACCTTACCTTTACCCAGTTAATAAGTAATTACTATTTAAATTGAATCATTTATCACATAACAAGTCTATCATTTTGACTTATTTATATAAACAAATTTTCTCCTATACATCAATATACGTCAGGGTCAATTCTCCAACTGGATGTGTAAGTTCGTACGCACAATATTGTTTTAATTTGCTCCTCAAAAGTGACCCCCATATTCAAAGTTCACTTATTTACTTTACACGTTCGTATATGGACTACAGAAATTCATATGTGTACCAAATATCAACTTAATCGGTCCAGTATTTTCGGAACAAATTGGCACAAACAGAAACACGAGTGATCCTATAAGGGTTCCATTTATTCATTCGGGTGTACGGAACCCTAAAACCATGAATCTGCCTGACTAAAAACTACAGAGTGTATAAAAGGTTTTAAAAATCTATTTTTTGAAAATAATTCGTGTGAAAGTTTTTGAAAAGAATAAAAATATGGTGCAATTTAAATTCTTCTACTAATGTGGACACAATAATTAATTGAGTAGCCTCAACATTACGTGACCCCAGGTCGTCTTAATAGACCTCATCTATTCGTTTTTATCACTTTCCCTTCATTACAGAAGATTTAATGACGCCTTTAACATCAATCTGATGGAGGGAAACAGATAGGAAAAAAATTCCAGTTCGACCACCTTGCGACGGAAACGGTAGTTGGCTTCTTAGTTATTGAATGGAGCAAAAGGAGTGACCACGTAATCAGCAAATGGCCACAACACATTACACCTTGAGTCCCGCAGGTATCGAATTCCGCCCCTGCCGTCGGCATCTCAAGATCCAATTGTGATAGACGTCTAAGCATGACCCTCCGCATATTATGCTCTGATCGAGGGCGGCGCTATCAATTAGGTGCCGAGACAAGAAGGGCGGAGTCCGGCCGATAATTGTATTAAAGGCATTCGAGGTATTGAGTCGCGGTGAAATTAGAACTGGCAACAGGTCGTACCTCGAATGAGTTTCTGCTAATATTATGTTTGCCCACTAGGCCCCCAGGGCTGAGGTCCACAAATGAATTCGACCAATTCCAGTCACGTATGGGGCTGTTGTCTTTTATTTTAGCACACTTCCAGAAACCCATAGTGCGCATTTCATTCGCCAGGGTTAAAGCGGCCTTTATTAAAGTAAGTGGCTGAGTATTCAAAGCACCCCAAAAATCGAAGATCTGGTAGAAGGGGGTAGTGACCGAAATGAAGATATCGGCGCGGGATGAGGGCGTTCACTTTCGTTTATTGATCTTTGGGTAATGCTCCCGAGGGTTGTCAGCGAAGATGCTCCATGCCCCAAAAATAGAGCCTTCGGGAGTCATCGAAACGCATATGAAGCCCGGATATTCTAGAAAAAGGGAAGTTTTATTTCTACAGTCCTCCCACAACATGCTTTATGTAGATTTTATTTGCAGTTAGAAATGATGTTACTTTTTCCTCTTTTTCTGCTCATTCTACGGGTTGTTACTCATATGAGCTTCCTGGTGAAGTCCTCTAAAGTTGAGGAATGAATTGTCACGTTTTAAGAATGGCTTGGGATTCCGTGAAATAGACTCTAGGGGAGCAGCGACTCGAGAATTTGAGGGAGTTTTATTTGCTCTTTCTTTTGAATTCAAATTGAATTTTCTGTTTGTTCTTACATCGAAGAAAAGTTTATTGCCAAGAAACCTTAAAAACTTTTAAGTCGTTTAGCAGACACTTTAGTTGAGGAGCAATACTCAAATGCATTAATAGAAAATTTTAGAAAAAAAAAATAATTTCATACCAGGGATAATTGTTGTTTGGTTTTTTTCCAATCTGGATTCCTTCCTGTTCTACTTTGAGAGGTTCTCCAATTCCACCACTGGTGCTAGCCTTTTCATTTTTTATCCACCATACAGAATAAGATACAATGCCATTTGTCACATTCATAGCAAGAATTCGCGCTCCAGTTACATGATCATCGGATAGTAGGCCCTTAGCCAGAGCATCAAGCAGGCCTGAAAAGATGTAATAAATAAAAATTTGTCAGAAAATTAACAATAAATACAATAATAATTAATTTTATAATTGCCTAAATTTATTGGCATGTATCAATCAATGCTTTGATTTTTTATTAAAAAAACTAAAGGTCAGATCAGGTCTTAAGATTTCATGTTGGTTTAGAGGCAGAGCGTATTATGTGGATTTCGTTTTTCAATCAAATTAGAAAATGTCTATTCTTGGTTGAATTACCAAGTGCTTGTTGAAAAATATTCTGAACTGACATTTAAATTGATTTTAGCATGTATCTTTTTTATATGTTATTTTTGGAAACAAAATTGAAACCATGTTGCTCAGGAGTCCAATTTAAGGCACGCAGCGTTTGTAATTTAATTTCTAAAAATAGCGTGAAAATTGAGCAATGTTTATAAATGAAAATTCTTAATAATCAATAGAATGCTTGAAATTGTATCTGAAATTTATTAATGTGTTACTTTACAAATTCTTATAGAACGTTTCCTTGGTGAAGTTGGTCGACTTTTCTGTTTGTAGGTTCTTTTATTTAATTAGGTCGAGAAAATGGGTTCGCGCAGCCATTCCTTAAGGTTAAATGATTCAGTCCATGGCACTTGACCAAGTCAACATCATCTCCGGTCTATGTAAAATAACTGGGGCATGAAATTGTTTTGCATGGAAAGTAAACAAAAACCAGGACGTTTTGATCCTTTAAAGAAGCCTTTTTTTTTAAATATTCTGTAAAAAAAACAATTCAGTTAAAAAAACGAGAGCTAAAAAAGAATTGTTTTCAATCAAATCGGACTCTGCTCTATTAATAAGAACGAGAAAAAGAGCCTACAGGCTCTTCTGAACTTTCCACAATTTTCTGACCCATTTCATTTTAAACAGTCCTGACGATCGTTGAGCAAGAGTTGAAGAAAGTGAAATAAATTTCTTCCGACCCCTCACACCCTAATTATTTAGTTTAAACACTGCTGTTAACATGCAGTGACACATGTGCACCCTGTACGGACTTGAAGAAATAGCCATCGCTTTCGGTTCAAATGAAGAACGTAATTTGGTTGATGGTTCGACGAATAATTGCACACCCTTGCTGCTCATTCATTATTCACCCCATCGCCGTGTATAGGATTTGGAAGGAAAAAAATGTGTCACCCTGTTGACATATTGGCTCAACCTACCGTAAATAATTGGGGAACGTGTTGACAATTTTATCGTGTTTCTGTCCACTTCCTGACCGAGGGAGGACGACAATAAAATGAACCGCAACGTAACTGAGATTTGTCCCCTTTTAGTTTACTATTTGTGTGTGGCCTTTTTCCACCGAAAAGGGCTGTTAATGAAGGTACATGTGGGTGTGCAGAGACCACTCTAAAACAATTTTGATTTAATTGAATCACCCTGTGCCCGTACAAATGAAACTTGCTTTGGGTTGGAACGACCAAAATCACTTTTAAAGTTTACCCAGCTGCCACAAAAAAAAAAAAAAAAACAAGTAAAATAAAATTGGTTCAAAGTTTCTGGTGAAATTTTAAAGGTCTTCTCGAGTTGGAAATTTTTCACTCTGTTAGACTTTGAGTTTTATGTGATGCTGGAATGTGGCTGGATACCCCCCATAAATGGGATAGATAAGGGAGAATATTGTAGATAACTTTACCAATGGATTTGCTAATGGTTCTTTCCATAAAATTTAATTGAAAAATTTCTAGCCAGCATGCATGGTGGACATCAAGCTATAAATTCACAACTAAAAAAAAAACAATTTTATCATTTTGTAAGGCTTATCGCCATATACGATAAAAAATGTAATTGATGCCAACAGTTTTGTGAAAATCCAGCTGAATAATAAAAGAAATTTAAATTAAAAATTGTAATAAAATAAAAAGTAACCTTAATTTCAATTCTTTCCCAAGCTTTTTAACCAGA
Source organism: Philonicus albiceps (assembly GCA_963969385.1). Classification (NCBI taxonomy): domain Eukaryota; kingdom Metazoa; phylum Arthropoda; class Insecta; order Diptera; family Asilidae; genus Philonicus; species Philonicus albiceps. The sequence goes on from OZ017775.1 coordinate 21,399,834, forward strand.
GACCAAAACTACCAGTTACTTTTATAATTTCATATCAAAAAATCATGTACTAATTTTTATCGGATTTTGCTTTCGATTACAGCAAACTGTAGCTCTCTTTCAGGAGAATAGCGAAATAGTTTAATTTCATAAACTATGATTTGTATAAAAAATTTATCACATAATTGTTAATTTTGACTTTTTCAATAATAATTAAAAATAACTGATATGATATGCAAAAATTACATCTAAATAGTTATTTAGCGATAACAGTTATGAATGATTTTTATCTTGTTGAAAAATAAAAATCACTTTAAAATTTTTATTTTTTTATTCGACTTATAAAAATTATAAAAAATCAAATAAGTAGATAAGATAACAGTCTAACACACAAATCAAATTTACGGACAAACTAACATACAGAAGAACAAATATACAAACATACCATACACTGAAGAGCAAAAGTGTTTCAATGTTTGCTAGGAAGGAGCGAAAATATCGTTTAACAAAAGACAATAAATTATTGTAAATTTTTAAATGGGACATTTATTAACACTTTCCTTTATCTTACGAAATAATTAAAAAAAACAAATAGAATTATTCATTATTAACGTTGAACAGAGTTGGTTTAAAAGCAGGAAAAAACCAGCCCTTTCATCAAAAAATGTAAAAAAAAGGAGACGTTTTTTTGAGATGCACAAAAATTTGAATCTGGTACTGTTTGTCACAATATTCTCAATATAAATAATTTTTAATCCTGCGAATTACATTCGGCGGCGGATCAATAATGGTTTGGGTTTTTATTACTCCGAATGGTTTTGGCCCAATAGTGAAAATAGATGGCAAAATGAATAAAGAGCAGTATTTAGATATTTTGAAGAACAATTTACTCGCAGCTTTAAAAAAATGTAACACGGATCAAAAAAAGATTATCTTTCAACAGGATGGGGATCCGAAACATACGGCGAAAATGGTTCAAAAATGGCTTTGAAACCAAAAATTTGGATTACTAGAATGGCCACCACAAAGACCGAACTTGAACCAAATAGAGAATTTCTGGAGTTTTTTGAAATTATTCAGAACTACCAAATGTCACAAATGAGTTATGAGAACGAGTGCAACACAAATGGGCTAGTATACCTCCTTTCTACAAAATCTTCGACAGTTGCAAGCCCTGAAGTGGTACGGAGCACGCACACATCTATAGTGGAAAGTGGTCTGAATCTTTAATTAATTGCCCAAAAACTGTATGGCAAACGAATTAAACATGGGAAAAATTCGTAAATTAAAGCTTATATTCAAAAATGATTTTCACTCACGATTAGCCTGTGAAGTTATCCTTTTGATTCGCGATACATTTTGAGTTTAAATCCAACTCAACAGGATAAGCGAGTTCCAGACCACTTGCAAAGTATAAGGCGGAAGAACACTTGGTTCCGAAGAACCGATAAATTACTGCACTTTTGCCAGAAATTTGTTAATATTTTTGGTTTATATAGAGTGAAACTCCTTATAGTCCTTGTGTTTTTATTTTTATAGAACTGAAATGTCCCTAAAATACAAAAATTCCCTCCACATTACTCCTACCCACCTTAAGTTTGTGTATTTGTTCTTCTGTTTGTTTGTTCGTCAAGTTGTGTTTTTTTTTTGTTAGACTGTGATGTTATCTACTTATTTATTTCTCTGTAACTTTGTTTGCAGTTTGTTTGAGTCTTCAAAATAAAAAATTCCAAAAACGTTTTCTCATTTGTTTTGTTAATTGTCATTAAGTGCGCTATGTGTCTATTTAGTTCCATGCTCCGCTGAATCAGAAAATCTCTCTGAAAAGCTCTTTACTATCACGAATTTGGGGTAGTAATTGCTTATATTGATTATATTGAGCCACCCTTTTGTTTAGCCTTATTCATACCTCATGCACGGAGGGTTTATTTTATGTTCCCGACATGGATGATGTCAATGAAACGTTCCAGTAATGAGTTGACAAAAGGTGATCATTTATCAAATTAAACCTAAGTTCAGCACTTCTTCGCAAATTCGATAATCTAAAACTTGAACACCTCCACAATGCTCCATCTTCCTCTCATTTGCTTCAAGAACAGAATAAAGCCAAGGTGAGTTTAACTTCACTCAGTGTAGGTAAAAGACGACAATGAGCCGACAGCAGGCAGAATTTCACCTGGGTTTATTAAATTGTTGTTTAATAACAACAGGAAGTTGCTGTTTGTCCTGGTCCATTACGACTGGAGGCATGTTGTTGAGAGAACTAAAGAAACAAAGGACAATAAGCAAACTTGCTCGGCATCCTTTGAACTCGCTGAGGGGCTACTCCAACGTGGAACAAGATAACTTCCCCTTGAGCCGTGATTCTTTCGGAATCGCAAATGTACTCCCCGGGTTTCCGCCCCTTTTTAGGTATGTCTTTAACGATGGGAAAAAAGTGAAAAGCCATCCCGAGAATAACCGTCCTTCTCCTGATGATTGTATAGTCCCTGTTCCGACAGGACAATCTGCGATGGCATGAAATCCTCATGTTTTAAATGAGTGACATCGGATGGACAGAGTGTCCTTGCTTTTTGAAGCACTCGCTACCCAGATAAATGGTCTGCAAATGAGCAGAATTTGAACTTGTCTAGCCGACATTCTGGAAGTGCCTGACATGACCCTTTCATTTCCTGTATATTGTCCAGAGTTGTGGAAATCTGTTGATCCCACATATGACACCCATGCCACACAAATTTAATGTATTTGTGAATCTATTCAAATGAGTTTACAGTAAAAATGTTTTAATATTTTTATCCTTAGTACTTTTAAAAATATGCATAGTTATAATATGCCTTCATCTAAAATTTTCCTAGGAGAAATTTTATAACAGAATAAATTCGTAATATAACTTTTAATTTTGAGTATTTTATATTCCCGTAGGAGCTTTTGAAACATTTGTTCCATTCTGTGTGCTCCAGACAAGTTCCTTTTAGTTGACCTTTTAAAAGTCTACCCCATTTTAAGCACTTGCAAATTAATTAATTATCCAACTGGGAGGTGCACTACAATCATATTCCTCTAGAACTACCTAGAATCTAGCAAAGCATACTCAAAGTACCGCGGCGGTAAATGTAGCCGGAAATGTTTACTTTGCGAACTCTAGACGTCTAGTCAACTGAACCGGGGAAGTGAAGAGCTAACTCTCTCTGCGGCAAGAATATATTAATTTGGTCCATAGTTCTCATGGGGCTTTAAGTTTTCTTCTAGTCTGTCTTTTTTGTTCTTCTGACGACCCACTTTTTCGCGTTAATTGCAATTTGGACAGACGATAACTTAAAGAGTTTCACTTTATTTGGAAGCTGGATTTTAATAATTGAAAAGTATGCAGAAATCTGTATTTAAGTTTCATTTCCGTTCTCTTTCAATTTAATTAAGTGAGTACTGCTCGTAATTCGGCGAGTATAATTGCCCCTCCGGGTAGAAAACATTCAGAGTCCAGATAGTCGTACTCGACTATGACCATTCCAACAAGCTTGGCATTGTAATGGACTTCCTTTTAAAAAGAATTCATCAAAACTTTTCCTCCTCCTTCTCCATTGGGTCTTCCCCAGTCCTTCCAAAGAATCTCATCAGAAAAAATCCTTTGTCAACTTTCAACATATTTTACGCCGGCACATAGCTAATTAAAAAATTAAAAACAAAAACGAAATTGAATCCGTTTCGGAGGAAGAATACAGCGCCGGGGACGGGGATGGGTCAGAAGGGCATCATAAAGCGCAGGATTGCAAAATACACCCCACGGTACAGGCGCTCCCACAGGAGGTATTCTTCCCTGATCCCGAGCAGTGCCGTATAATTTTTCCGGGAAAGTGCGTCTATGGTCGACGCGTAATTTAACCCTACACGGCACTCTGAAATGCCATGAAAAGTTTGAGGCTCGTAAAAGCTTACGACAATCTCCGTGACGGCAGTTAATTACTCCGGGTAATTGCTCCTGAAAAATTCAACCGTTGAAATAAGCAGGATTGATTAAGATTTATATTTTTGCCCAGTCGAGGGGATGGATGCGGCGCAACAAGTGTCACATCATTCCTATTAAATTAGGGAAGTCGAACGAGGGTGTCCTTGCGGGCTGAGGTATGTCTCAATGGTTCCAGTGGCGCCTACAAAATAATTCAATTATAAGAATACAAAAAGGACAATTGTACGCGTGACTGGGAGGGATTATTACAATGCAAAATATTTTCATTAAAAGTTTGTAATGAATTTCGCTCCCATAAGACACTTGGAATTTTGCAATGCTCTATTTTGGGCACAAAACTATTCCAAATTTCCACTTTAATCATTTCAGTGAGTGAAATTCATTTTAACGCAACTGCTATTTTGAACATATTTTGAGAAATATTCAAACAAAAAATAAAATGAATTGTGCCAATGATAAAAAACGTTAATATATTTCTAAAAGTGAAAAAGCACTATTCATTCACAAACCATAAGTCAATTAAATATGAAAAACACAATTCTATTCGGCAAAGACAGCACATTTAAAATAAACAAATTTTAATAAAACTCTTCTTTGTTTTCTAAAAAATTTTAATTCAAATTCCACTAGTATTTAGTGTGTCCACTTCGATTCTTTAAGGCATTGAAGAAATTGAACTTTTTAGCAAGTTGTCTTCAATGCTTTCCCAACACTTTAGGATTTCTGTCTTTAAGTCGCTACCGCTACTAAATTTCCGGCGGTTGGCATACATTGTCCTGACCATTATACCATTATATAAATTCTTTATAGGCTTAAGCTCAGGGCTGCATGCATGCCACCATTTTTAGAGACGTATAATTGCTGCGTTGGCTTATTGAAATATTAGTTCTCGATTGCTAGCAATATCCTCCAAATGTGGAATCAAGACGCTCTCCAACTTTTCAGAATGTCTTTTTGGTGGCACAAAGCAGATTTACAACTTTTCATAAACAAAAAATGCCAACCCATATCTTTTAAACTTCCTCCTCGAAAATGTCTACTTAGCCTTGGAAGATTATTATGACGTAAGTCGTGCCACTATGAACTAAGCCCATCAGGATCATCTAAATTACATTTTTTTTTGTTCATCATAAAAAATGACGGTATTCCATTTTTCAGACCAGTTCATCGTAAGTAAAAGACAGGCGTGATGCTTTATGGTGAGATTTTAGACATGGTTTGCCTTTGCAATATCACGATGAAACACGAAAATGCCATCTGAGCCGAGCTTTGGATATGTTATACATAAGGTTAGCCCTAACTATACCCCGTCAACCGAATTGTTGTAACGGGTCAAATTAAAAAGTTATTAACAATTGAAAATTGAATATTTTTTGACTGATAAGTAGGTATTTTTTTCATATCAATCGATTGGTTTTTTTGAGCTGAATTCAAAAATATCGATACTTTGCTGAAAAAACATTAAACAATTAAAAATGTGATTGTTGAAAATTTTTTTTAAAAAAAAAAAAAGTTGGAAATTTAAAAAAATTTTCAACAATCACATTTTTAATTGTTTAATGTTTTTTCAGCAAAGCATCGATATTTTTGAATTCAGCTCAAAAAAACCAATCGATTGATATGAAAAAAATACCTACTTATCAGTCAAAAAATATTCAATTTTCAATTGTTAATAACTTTTTAATTTGACCCGTTACAACAATTCGGTTGACGGGGTATAGTTAGGGCTAACCCTATGTATAACACATCCAAAGCTCGGCTCAGATGGCATTTTTCAGTCAAATTTTGTAGCGCCGTGTATTTGGACAAACACATTGCTTAGTAACAGACAAGTCAAGTTCGGCTATTATTTTTGTAATCGTTTTTTAGTTGCTTCAATGTATAGTAATACGGTTCTTTTTGCTTTACGTAAGCTTGGTGTTACTTTTAAAATGCACTCTCTAGCCATAACTTTCCCCAAGTTTTTTGAAATTTCTAATTACTGCTTCGAAACGCCCCATTTCTCTTCCTATAGGCATATCGCTTTCCATTCTTTCTATCAAAATACGAATTTTTATTTTTTCCTCTGAAGTTAAGTACTTTCCTTGATGATTCTTGGTACAAGTACAATTCAAAGCTGGTTTCGCTAGGTAGTTTTCTTATAACTAACAGTAACGAACATTTGCCGCTTGTAAGCAAACACGTAATAGTTCTCGACAGCAATATGCAGTTGCGTGCGATATTACTGAATAGTTAACTTCATTTTTGATGTAATGGTTAGAAAATTTTAAGGGAATTTAATTGAATTTCGCTCACTGCATAGGAATTATTTTTCACATATAGTAAGTGTAAAGTACTTGAATTACGAAGACAATATTTACTTTTCCCTCCTTATCCTTTAGAAAATTTAAATTTATTTATTTTAATATTAGTGTACGTTTAAAGTTATTACCAAAAATATAAATAGAAGTACTACAATATTAAAATCAGTATAAAAAAAAGAATTTATTGCCACTTTTGCTACCAAAGCATTAGAAGAAAATCGTCTACCATAGCCTAGAGGAATGGTATAATTTAATTGGCATTGGATAGCATAGCATAGTCATTACTGAAAATAAACAAAATATGCAATTTTTCTTAACTGAGTTGAATATTTACGACGCTGATTTAGGAACTAAAACCGCATTTAATAAACCGTGAAAAATTAGTGCAACACATTGTCATAAACTGATAAACCCATCGCGCATATGAGTCGCCAGGTTAAGTTTAAAATTTTGGAATTTATATAATAAATTGTCTCTCAGAATAACCCACAAATACTGGTGTATAAATTGACATCAGAAACTTTTGAACATTACAAAGTCCTTCGTTTCATTCAAAAACGAAGAAACTTATATTAATTGTATTTCAAAGAACAAGAAGTTTGAGATATGTAATTAAGATAACCTGAGAATTTCTAGAATTTTATTGTTTATCGGGCTTGTAAATCTTTCGCCCACATATCTTTATACACCTGAATTGTCGAAGTGAAGCCCTGGATTTTAATTTAGAAACTTATGATGATTTCTTGTGAAACTTATTCGATTTTCCTTCTCATTTTCTTATATGTACTCGTATATTTTATATTATAATTTTACTTTACGACACAACGATTCTCCCTCTTAGGAATGGAAATACATTTCATTAGCAGAGGGAATGAAATTAAAGGATTTGAAAGAATTAAACTTTTTATTTTCGGACTGAGCAAATCGCAATTTAAAAACTGGCAGAACTTTTTTCTCAGCAATAATAAAAAGAAGGGAAGAAATATTCAGACGTTTTTGATAGTACCTATCCTTTTTTTTTACCCTTCTACAGAACAAAGTTATATTTTAAGTCCCCTTTTCTTTTTCGCAAATTAAGTTGATTAATTCAGTCGAAGAGATCCAAGAGTTTTCTAATTAATTATTCATATAGTGTGCGTTTATTGTGGATTTCCTTGCTGCTGCTACTAGAGAAATTGAGTGGGTGATGGATGATGGAATCTTGCGTTTTAAATAAGTTAATAATATTTTAATTGCTAAAAATTAAAAAGTACTAAGAGTATCATCATCTTTAAGTTCGTTCCTCAACCACTAAAACTACAATACTTAAGTAAAAGAATAAAATGTGAAGAGCATAACTTCATTGCTTCAATTTCGGTGTCATCATACAGAGGAATTTAAAAAGATAAGAAGTTTTTAATACCCACATGAAAATGGAAAATGCACTAGTTATCGTTTCTCATTGCAGTCGAGATAAATTTCCAACGAGTTTCCATTACCTCAGAAAATTTGGTGCCACATCTTCTTGCCATTTAATGTCAATTTCCAATTTAATCTGCATTCAGAGTGCATCTCGACTGTAGCGTTGGGGAAGTAATAATTCAAGAATAAATCTCAGCTGGATTTTGAATGCAGTCACTTAGTCAACTGTCCGTTTTTAATTTTCATTCATAATGCACGATAAGGAGAAATCATCGAAATTTATCTCTCTCACTTTTTTGGAATTGAAAATAGCTGACTGTTAATCAAACAAAAAATGGTCTGCAACTAAACGTCTGGGCGTTTTCCTAATGAATTCTCAAGAGTCCTCAGATTGTAGTCCGCAGCGTCCTTCATGATTACTATTTAATGGCTTCCCTAGACCAAAGGAATCGATTTGGAAGAAAACCGGTTGTTCGTCGTTAAGCCAATCTCTGTGCTGCAAGGAGGAGTTTTTATGGCCTCCGATTCTTTAAAGCTAAAGAATTTATGGACAGAACAGTAGAGGGATGTCGTCAGCATATATGCAATATTGGCTGGCTCATCGTTGCACCCTGCTCCTGTCCTGGATAGACTTCTTATGGAGTTATTCATCCCTGATTGACTTTGAAGTCGTTTCCAAAAGCCTCAGAAGTACCTCAATATGGCAATTCAGCTACGTGCACTGGGTTCTAACTATAAAGACCGGCTGCGTTCGCTCCATTGAAAGCCATTTGAGGTTCAAATACAACTCATGTCGGGATAGGGGCTCCTCTAAAAGGACTACGACTGCAAAGTTTTTTTAATGAAAATCCATCGAAATGGGAGTTTATCCAGAGTCCATTGATGTATTAGACCCGGACGTGATGACTGCGTGCTCCCCCCCCCCCCCCCCCCCAAAAACACTTGGGGCTACTCCCGAGCTATATAATTTATGGTATAGGTCCCCAAAGAGGATTATGAGAAGCTTCTTACCCCCATGCCGGTTGACTCCAACCTCCTGGAGGACCACAGCCGCCAGGTCAGCCTTTTGTCTAGCACTCTCGTAGAGCTCCCCGTTGACAGGAATCTCCAGCGGCCGAAAGGACTTCGACACGCACAGGGTGCCCAGATTCTCAGTCGCTATATCATGGACGGTGACTAGGGAGTCTTCGATGTCTTCCTGTGGAAACAATAAATCAAATTCAATCGTTAATATCGTAAGAGATGTGTGAACAATTGCAATATAATATTTTTGGTCTTTGGGGTAATATAGGAGGAAATTATGGCAATGGGATGTTGAGGGACGCTCTGGGGATGCATAAACGAATCGCTTTAGGATATATTCAGAGAGACTTCAGAATTTAGTTATCGTAGGATGTTGTTGGAAGTATGAGGTATATTTGCTGGAGGAAAATTTATATTCTTATAAGGTTAATAGGAAAAAGGTTCAAACATTGTTCAGATAAGAATAAAAAAAAAACGTTTTATGCTCAAATAAATTTAGAATCACCCTTTATATCATATACAAATTTATGCAAATTGCTAAGATCCAGGGAAAAAGCAAACTTATCTATCTGTCTTTACAGATCAACTTAAAATTTCGTGTATCGAGCTACTACCCAAACACAAAATAATTCGGCTACCGTGAATTTCTCCAGAGCATTCATATTAAGAAATATTCTATTAATAATAACCTCATCATAAGATTAAAAATAATTAACAATTATTAAAAGTCAATATATTTTTTAACTGAATATAGCAAAATTAGTTCTTTACCTCTTAGGTTTATAAAATAGTACGGGAAACAAAACATAAACACTTCGAATATAATAGTTCGGCTGATCAAAAATCAAAGCAGAAATGTTCAGCTACCATGGGGTAGCTTTTCTCCTCCTTTTCTGTTAATAGTGGATTTCATACGTTCAGGTATAGAGAGTATTAGCTTCTGATAGTCTTCTTAAGCTATTTTTAACCTAAGTCTTTTGCGGAGCTCCTCTAGTGTCCTCGCTGAATTTTTCTTTAATGACTTCTTCATTTTGCCCCAAAGTTACTCTATAGGTGGCAAGTCTAAGCTGATTGAAGTCTATTCCATCAAAGGAATGTTGTTTGCAGATAGTAGGAAGCACTATCCTACTGGAATATGTATTCTTTCGTAGGGGACTGCAGCTTAGGTATGGAAGATAGAAGCTCGTTTTCTAAAATTTCTCGATATTAACTATATCTTCCAGAAAGCACAGTTTACCTGTCCCTCGGACTGATATACAGCCCCATAACATAAAAGAAGGTGGAAATTTTACGCTTCGTTGTAAGCAATCCTTATGGAAGGCTTCCTTACGCGTGCGTAATACATACATTACCTCGAAGCGCTCATCACTCCATATTAGAGAATTCCACTACGTTACAGTCCATTCTCGATGTCCTTCAGTCCATTTAGGACGCTTTTTCTTTTGGGTTTTTGTTACTAGTGGTTTTTTTTGCCTATTTGAATATTCATCATGGTACACCCAAAAGTCATTTGATCTTAAAATTCTTACCTTATAAAAATCGTAGCCAAGGTTTTTTAGTGCCCATTTCCAAATGTCCACAGAACGATCTTTTTTAATAGGACACTTCCATTAGACAGTTAAATCGGTTGCTGTAGCTCTCCTATCATTTTTAACAATCTTCTTTAAAATTCGACGCTCACTTCCCTTAGATCAACAGATAAGGCTCTTCCACGAGGCATTTGGCTTTGCAATAAGATTAAATAACAACTGAAGCTTTTTATCTGCGATCAATTTCTGCCGACAGTTTTATTTCTATGCTTCTAACGGCTTATATTTCTAAAGCTAAGGCTGAAGGATAACGAGAATGGACCAATGTAATACGAAATGTTACCCCACGCTAGTCAAACATTTTTACTTTGATTTTTAGCCAGCCGAACTATTATGCTCGAAAGGTTATGTTTTGTTTCCTATACTATTTTATAAATCTAAGATATTAAAAAATGTATTGAATTTTCATAATTTTTAATTGGTTTTAATCCTTCGATGAGTTTATTACTAATAGAATATTTTTTAATACGAATGCTCTGTTAAAATCCACGCTAGCTGAACTATTTTGCTTTTGGGAAATAGGCGACCACAATATAGAAAATTAAATGCATAAAAATTTTAAACTGCTGTATACTTAAGAAAAAAAGTAATCATAACGCAAAAAACTGGTGATAATCATCAGATTATCTAAAGTATAAAAAAGTTATTAAAAGAGGCTTAACTTTGGAAAACTGAGTTTATTAACATTAATTGAAAATGTTTTCTTTCCAGAATATTTAAAGTGCCCTCTGGCGCATGAATTGTAACTACCTGCAAATCGAATTATTCCAGAAAACAATTATATAAAATAAATCAACTCCAATGAGATTCTTAAGCAGTTTACCGCCAAGGAATTTATTTAATGGGAAAACTCTTAAGATTTCCTTCGGAGTTCCCAATAATACTTCTTCTTAGAAAACTTGTGAAAAGCTAGGCTGGAAAAGTACCAGGAGCACGTAAACTCATTTCCCCGAATATCCAGATTGGCGTTTAAATCACTTGACGTTGCCGTTTTCGAAAAGCTATGTAAGTGTTGCAGTCTCTATCCTTGAGACCTTCTACCGAAGTCAATAAAATTGAATTAAATTCCAAGAAAACAGTGCGGACGACGAATGTAAACGTTTGGTTTTAACTGCACTCGAGAGTGGGGAGATTAGGGACTTCCGACAGGAACCGGAGGGCGGGCTCCGATCTTTGTAACGGCCGTCATTAAAATAAAAGGCCAAAATCCCCTTAATACTCAACGGAAGGAAGTATTAGGCGAAGAAATTTTACGTTCTCAAGAAATATTCATTGGCTGAGGGCATGTCATGAGAAAATGGAATCATTTCCTTATAGCTTGGAAACGCCAGTTTAGAGGCAGGACTAAAAATCAATAGCCTCTTCTTTAAGGGATCCGGCTTTGAGCTATTCCAGCCAATAAAGGTGAAATTCAATAAAAGCCGCGGAAATTAGCGAATAAATGAGATTACGCTTACAATTTCCGCGAACGTTCAAACAAAACGATGGTTCTGTTCTGCCCCTTGCTGTGTACGAACGATGAAGAGGCATGAGTGACGAGGGTTCGGGGTTATAAAATAACCGGTGTTCCTTTTTGAGGCGCAGCCGACCAGAGATTGGATCACAGGTAATTTTCAACAGCCAAATTAAATCCTTGCTTCATAAATTTTGTCATCCTAAAATTGGTTGCAAGTTTAATAAATTCAACAGACAGGTTACTCGAAATTCAACATACACACGTATGTAAATGGTAAATTGTAAAATCTTTTAAGGAATATTAGATCCTTGGTGCTCTCCTGTAAAACTAATCCTGAAATATATTCCCTTTTTTACTGAACTCATGACCAAAGAGTTTCTTCAAGTGATTCTTTTTACTATTCCTGTTGCTATTGTACATAGACCAGGCTCCAAATATTTCAGTCTAATGGCTTGAAGGACTTTTGGAACTTTTTTAAAAGGTTGTGAGCGCTAAGCCATATTATGGGAAAAGTTTGCTGTCTCCGCAATAAATTTTACCAAAAATAAAGGTAAACGAAGCACCGGATATATCCCAATAACTATATAACAAAACCTTGTTTCAAGTCCATTAAAGATTTCTCCTGTGAATTAACGTAAAAGGAGTCGAGATGGCCAGAACAAAAAACTCGAGAAGCTGAGAATTCTGTCGTCGTCATGGGCGGTCTGGCCTCCAGAACAATATCAAACTTGGATGAACACCAAATGGGATATGAATCATAGTGGGTCCAGGATATGAAATGAATCTGGAATCTGAGCTGGGAGAGCTTTATATATAAGATTTGGTGACATAAAATCGTTTTCGCATGTAATAGAGGGTGACTGATAGCCAAATTCTGGCAGAAAACGAATTTACGGCCATAAAATCAGAAGGACACAAAATTCTCGTGATGTTGGCTCTTACCTCGGGTAATAACTTTCACCCATATATAAATGTATATAACTCGTTCGATATGTTTTCCGGGCTATATCCCTCCAAAGATCGATTTCGTTAAAAACACATTTGCTTGTCCCGGCTGAATCCCAGTGATTACATTTTTTTTCCGCCCACGCGGCTAATGTAATCTAAAAAATATTCTGGATGTGAAAATCTGAAATTTCCGGCGATAGCCCGCTGGCTTTACGTCTACCATTTTTTTTTTTTATTTTATTTTATTTTATTTTTTCTTTAGGGAAGAGAAACATTTTTCGTTTTTTACCAGAGAATTCAGACGAACCTTTTTTTATCGGATTTAATTTTAATGGTGGCGCTTGAAGTGTGCTGGATCCGCAAATTCCAAGGATTTTTATGTCCAGCTTAAAGCGTTCCGAGAACGATGGAATTTTCGCTTTTGAAATTCCAATATTGCTAGGAATAAGACGCTTTTACGACACAGATAACGATGGGTCTGGGACATATATCGCTATAACAAAATTAGCCACCATAAACACGAAAAAGGAAATGTTCACTCATCGTTCGTCTTGAATGCTCAACTTCTACCGGTTATTCTCTTCTTCAATAAACAGAGAACTCAACTGACGCCCCATTGCCCCAAAAACGGACTTTCTGACTCTAAAGAAAACAGTAATCGTTGTTGCGTGCCGGTCTGAACTGCTGTAGGTATGTTTGGCTGCAACATATTCCGAAATTCATCACCCACATAACACCTACGGTGGGATTCTGGGCCTACGTTCAGCTCTACTTAAGAGGAAATGTGCTAGAGTCCAAAGTGGACACTAAAAGACATAGAGTTCACGTTTCGTCAATTACCTTCTTTATGATGCTACCGTCCACAAGTTTAACGTGGCTCTTGGTACCTTCGACATGCCTAGGTGGTTCGAGTAACGAAACTCCGATTATACTTAAAGTAATTAGTCTTGTCCAGGCTATGGAGCTGTGCCAACACCACAACCTCGCGGGTACCGATCTCATTGCTGACAAACATGGACATAACCTGAAAACAGAAATAATAAAATTTTATTAGCCATTTATGATAGTTGGCAAATTGTATTGTAGCTGCAAAACGTTTATCTCTATTTAATGACTTCATGTGGTCACATTTTATCGTTTTGAGAGGAGATTTGAGTGTGAAGTGTCGACGCCAAATACATCGTAAAAGGGGTTTTGTATAGTGACTAGTCGCATTTGTGATTGGATTCTTGACCGTTTTCATTTTCATGGTTTATTGGAAAGAGCAAATGGTTTTTTTTTTACTAGACTACCTAGAAGCCTCCACGGACGTCGTAACACATGAACTTTTAGTAATGATCATTACTCATTTTATAGACGCAAAATTGAATTGCAGAGAATCAATCAATTCTACAATTTATGAGCAATAAGCCCATCTGCATTATTGGAGTTTACGAATCCATATGCGTTTTTAAATCATAAATTTAAAATGTTTGCATAATTGAAAATATAATTAATTGAATGTATGTACTTGATAATATTTAAAATTTGAAAATATTGATAACACCTTAATTTAAAATTGCACACACCCTAAAAATAAATTCAAATTACAAGTGAGGGCTTCCAGTTGTTCCGATTTTCTCTACAAAAAGGAACCATCATCCCTGTTTGCAAAAGTAATTAATTGAAACAAACACAAACCAGACATTAAAACACTTAAACATTTCATTTAAATCATTATAAAAGAGCTAATTTGATTAACAAAATCAAAAAGGGGAGAAAATAAATGGATCTCTTGAAACTTCTGTGATGACAGACAGCGAAAAACTTTTCTTCTTTGAAGTCATGAAAATTTTATGCCTTTTCCCTTCTTCCAAAAACGGGAGGGGAAAAAGGAAATAAAGTACATAAACCCTCGGATAAAGGTCCTTCCTCTACTTGGTGAAATTCTCGTCTTGCACCTTCGATTTAATTTTAAGTAAGCTTTGTTCACTTCTTTTTCTCCTTTTTCATTTTTTAAGGATCTACGAGAATTTGCTGTTCCCTTTTTTGAGGAGTTGAGGATTACATATAAAATCACTACAAGCCTTAGAAAATCTCTCGTCAATGTGCTCGTCATAGTCTTAAATGGAATTTACTTTATAGAAGTTATTGCGTGTCATTAAGATTCAATTTGAGCACACGAACATTTTGCAAAATGATAAATAATCGTTTTTCTGTAATCCTATTTATAGTCTTTATTATAAGCATTAAAAATCACCTGCCTGTTTAAAATATGAAAAACCGTGTGGGTTCCGTGCTACGAAAAGAGTATAGAGCTAATTTATTTATAAAAGAGGCATATTTTCTTTGAGGCATATCTTTCTTGAAATCGTTTATTCTCTTTTGCTTTAACTTTTACAACTTAACAGTCGAAACATGATCATTTTAAATATATACCTAGGTGTCTTTTAGCAAAATATTGAAAACAAACATTTCATGATTTTCACCTTTAAATTTAAAATTTCAACTGAAAGGATAAATATTGCCAAAAACATTAAGCATTTTGGAATTTTATGACGTGATTATACAAAAAGGATTTTAAACGCAATAAGTTCCACTCAATGATTTTTCTTTCCGGTAAAGTAATTATCTTCCTTCGATATTCTGTTCGCATCCCTGACAAGATGAAAAAGGTTTGAATTGGAGCCCTAATGTGATAAGGCGGGCCGTGTAATTGGTGTCAATAGGGTGAAGAGAGGCTTTCAGTCATTCATTAGACGGCCAATTTACTGTCGAAAATATTTCCAAAGGTATGTACCATACCCATCACCAGAAAAAATTTTTATGTTCTTTCAGGAAATATATTTTTTTTTTTTTTCATTCAGAATTTACGCCATTATGCCCCGACCCCAGATAAGGCTGTGTTAAAAGCAATCGCGAAGGCATCAACTATAATAAAGGAAAAAAATTTCCTAGTGTTTGCGAATGGTGCGGAGCAACCAGAAATTGGCTGTCGGTAGTGAGAAAAAAGGATTTTCTTGTCCGAAAAATCTAAAAAAACGAAGAAAAACCTTGGGAAGCACATCGCTCTCCTTTTAGTCTTGGACTATATCAATTTCCGGGAACACAAGTTCTCCCCGTACCCCATCGGGTCCCTTTCCTTATTTGACGGGATTTTCTGAATAGATGCGCTAGTCGTTTTGCGGGGAACTCTCATCGTACCGCACCCACATAACAGCCTGACCCACTTTGACTAGCTTTTCTTCGTATTTTCCTGGAGCAAAGTGTCCTATTTACGGCACACAAAATGTCAAAGATAATTTAAATGTATCCAAACCCACTCATTTCCCAGCCTTTTGATTTTATTTTTCGCATACACATGGGGGGTGTCAGGCGTATATGTTCTCTGCTCCTGTGGGTATTTTAGGTATAGAACTGGGCACCCCCAGTTGCTCTTAATGCAGAGAAAGTGTTCTATTCCTTTCCTATCTTTTACCGAGAACGTGCGCCTTTCACAAAGCTACAAAAATACAGGAAGCCCGCAGGTTTTTCTACACTATCGGGAACTGTCGCAGGGTGATTTCCATATATACGGGATGCGGGGGTTAAAGTTGAAATAACATGGGTTGTCAGACTAAACAGTTCTACAGTTTAAAGCAACCGTCATGGATAAGTTCCCACTTTTGGTTCAGACATAATTACCGACTAAAAGAACAAAGGATTTGCTAATATATTCCTTTTATAATTAATTAGTCAATATAACATCTTTTTATGTTAAAGAAGGTTTCTTTTAACATATAAACAGATTTTATGTGAAATTTTCAAAATCTTAGCTGATTAAAGTAAAATTGAAACTTTAAAAGAAGGTTTTAAACAATTCACGTCTTTGCGCGACCTTATCTTATTTTGTAGAAATCTATCGATCGTATTCCACACCTGACACCATACATTATGTTTTGTTCATTTTCATATTAAGCATTTTGTTGTTATCTTTAACGATTTCGGACTGTTCCTACAGTGATAAAAGAGAAATTGAATTATTTTATCATACTTTAGCGGAAGCAAACAGATTTTGTTACCTTAACATGTACAACAATTTCTCTTCAGTTTCATTCACTAATATAAGAAGAGCAAAAAAGACAAGGAGTTCATCAAAATCTGAAAATCTTTTTTTTTTTCCTTTCTGGCGATGGTATAACAATGCAGTTCAGAGCCTTTTGCTTGTTTGATTTTCCAGGAAATGTTATCACTCGAGGCACATTGACTCAAGGAGGTCGCTCTTCAACTAAAGCAATAGCCTTGTAAAATTGCATTTACGTGTCCTATAAACTGCAAACTCTGTAATCGCTAACAATCACAACCTGAAAAACAGACAGGAGCAAATTCTACTTAGAAAATAGCACATTTTGTGCGAAAACATGCATTGTAGGTGTATTTTTCAGAACAGAAATTGCCCGTTAGCGGTCTAATTAAATTGAAAATAACTACAAAAAATAGAGTAGAAAAATGTGTAATTATCAAGTTGTTTGCTACGTTACGTTTTATCCTGCGGGTTTTTAGAGCTCTTTCTATTGTAGTTAGACGCGAACATGAAAGGATATAGCCTCGGGGGTAAAAACTTATTATGTTTACTGTGCTAAAACACATAAAAAATTGTGTAAGGAAGGCTTAACGGCGCAACAAGGATTATACATCTTTTGTCCATAAGAAACTTTATTAAAAAAGTGATGACTTCAATTTCTAAAGCTATGGTTGACCCAGGTGAAGTAAATTGCATCTGTGTAATGGTAAATTAAAAAAATATATATATACCTCCTAGGAATACAGAGGATTGAGACACCTGCACTCTCAATAAAATAATTATAAACTTAATTTAAAAGTTATCCTGTGAAACAGCACAAATTTTCCCAGTTCAAACTCCTTCCCTTTGAATCCTTCGGAGGCGTTAGGGTGCTAAATTTTATGACATAATTCGATGCCGTGAGGGAATTGAGATTTTCAGAAAAGAGATGAGACCTGGATCTCTGATCTAAAGAAAGTCAGATGACAAAGAGAAACGCCTAAGGAAAACTGCTGGAATAAATTTGTAGGAGTTCTGCATTACATGAGACAATCCTTTTTCGGGAGGTGATTGTCATAAAATTTTAAAACAACAACCTACTCATTCAGATATACGTTCATTTTACCATTCCCATGCAAGAGAGTGATATATTTCGACTTCTATGTTTTATTCTTGTTTTGACTTTAATTCGGTTTTCCGGATATCCTAAAGATAGAAACCAAACTAAATGGCCTTTCAAGGTTTTTTGATGGCCTTGGAAATGTTCGTGTGGAAAAGCAGTTTCCGTGATTATCTGAATTTCTCCATTTCTCGGTTTGTTGCTAATTTTAAGTAACCAGATCAATGAAATCACTGTTGCTTCTAGAGTCCATTGAGTAGTTACGAGGGTTCCTGATTAGGCTATATTAGGGTTTAGCTAAATAAAGCAATTAGAAGTTAAAATTAGATATTTACATAGAAACCTAATGCAATGGAATATAATTCTAAACGAGGATACGAAGAATATTTATTTTTAGAATGTATTTATATAACACAATTAAAAAAATTAAATTAACAAGACTTTTTCCTTAAAAAATATACTGGAAAATGTCGTCAGAGTAAATATTTAGCGATTTCAATAAGTTCCGAAATTCAAGTAATAGTCCTAATTAATGAGAAAGCATCTATTTATTAACTAATACTAATTAAGACTGATACTTTGAAAATTATTCGTTATTAATCAAATTGACAAACCCCCATCACGTTTTCCCAATTTTCTTTTAAAAATGTATTATAGGCGATGACAAAGAAAATTTAATGAATAAGTTACTGACACTACACAGAAGATCTAATGGACCTAAAGGCGACTAAGCAAGTTATCTATCACACTGTACAGATAGCAGCTTAGTAACAAAACAATTCTCTTAACTGATTTCCCTAATTTAAGCTGTGGCGATTTCCCCAAAACTTCGTGATTGTTCTTGCCCATGAGCGATTAAGTCCGCATAAAGCATTTTATGGGGCTAATTTTGTTTTATAGACCGAAGTCCATTCCTGGAAGGCGATAAGGGGATCAATGTCCGAGAAGTGATTTCTAAGATACAAAATCGCAAATTCAGCTGGGTTTCTCGAGTGGACTGGTTGCTTTGAGGGCCACTCTCAGTCAATCCATCAAGCGAAACTTACACTGGGGAGCTCCTCCTAAGCCTCAGCCAGATGCCGAATTTGAATTGGCACTCATTTTACAAGGGCAGACAATGAGCAGGGCCCTAAGGATCTGGTCGTTGATACGTGCCGCTGACAGCTGGGTCACCCAAACGTAAATTAATTAGAACCAGCAAAGCACTAGTAAATGGCATCGACATTATGCCACTAATTGAGAGTGCTCCCCCCATTAATTCAGTTCAGGATTTGATTTGTCTCTGACATGCCACATTACTCACGAATTTCACCTCTCATCGTAGTTAAGTGGTAGGTAGAACTACGGCTGGATGATAGCAGTTAAGGGGGTAGAATGGGGCGGAGCACTCGGCATGAGGACCATGACAGGAAATTAAAAATGAAATCATTTAAAATATTTAAGCCTGAGAACATTTTCGAATGCTTCTTGTTTCTAGATGCTAATAACACATTGAGAGGTGTGGTGAAAATTATATGCTTGTATGGTGAAATTACTTTGAACATGGAAGGTATTTGTAAAGTCCCATCTATATGGGCCTTTAATAATTTATTTAACTGTTCCAAAGCGAAGAAAATAAATAAACAAGAAAAAATCGTATTACAAATTCAAGCGACTTCTACACTTTCAAAGAATGCAAACCCTTCGTCATTGATTCTAAAATCCTAAGGGTATGGCCCAGTTTTCAAACATTTATCAGTAGCCTCCCAATCGATTCGACGAGATCCTAATTCTAAAAACAATGACTGCAAATCACGTTTCAAAAATTAAATTCCCTAAAGAATTCAGGCTTACCTGAGAATTCCCTGACTATAGATTTACAGATTCTTCAGGGATGTGTTCTAAAGCAGGTCAAATAGTTCCACAAAAGCGATTTTGCGTCCCATTTCTCATTGATTTTTTGGTCTGCTATCTGAATGCATCAACAGCCGCAATTTTATATTATAAAATCCCGTCAGACGTTCTTCAAAATTCGAATTTTTGCGAGTGATCCGTTCATAAACGGAATGAAAAGCAGTTGTCTAGTCTTGGGATCCGCGCGGTTAAAAATAAAAACACCCAGCCAGAGGCACGTGCAATACCAGCGTTGTGTGTCCCAACCTGCATGTAAGAGTTTTTTGTACTTCCACGTGCCTTTTAAGCAAAAACAAAATATGAAAACAAAAATTTCCCCTGAAAGCATCATTTTCCCCGGGGTTTTAATAGAAAAGTATGAGAGCACGTTTTCCCGGATTAGGTTTCAGTGTGCCTCTTCCGCTTGTATATGGGACAAAAGGAGTTCTATAGTACGTAAAGATTTTTGCGACATACATTTCGATTCAGATTAAAATGCTGCCCAGAATAAACGACAGCATAGCAAAATACGTAGATAACATCGACGCCATTGAATAAATAGCAGCAGTGATATTATGAATTATCGCAACATGAGACGACCCCGCCTACGGGAATAAGTCATAGAGTTCATATCATGGAAAATATTGCAATACCAATTGGAGTTATGAAACGGATGGTGCATTTCAAATATTTACTATTATGGGGTTGAAAGCATTGCAACCAAAAATGTTATTTTGTTTACCGGATAAATAACTGATGAAATTCCTCCTTTCGAAGATCGATAAACTTCACAAAAATAAAACTGGAAGGAATACCAAAATTGGGAAATATTGTCACGAAACGGAGGCGTGCCGCGCAGCAAATAATTGACAATAATATTTGCATTTCGTTCCAAATAAATCGATAAACATTCAAATCCTGCTAGGCTATTTACAGCACGTTCATTTCGTTTTATCAATATTTAAAAACTTTTTGTATGCAAGAGGATTAAAACTTTATTTTTCAAATTCTTCTATTTGATTTTCACCAATTGTAATATAAATCAAAAAATTATAGGAAGAAATTTGTATAAATACAGCTGAATATTTACATACATTTTAGAAACTGGGAAAACTACAACAACATTAATATTAATATAACTTTTAAGATGTGTTTTCACTTGAACCAGCCGATAACAACTGTAAGCAAAAGCTAAACAGAACAACACACGAATTTCTTATTTTGGAATAATCTGATCGAAATCCACTGAGCTGTAAAATCATCTCATTTTTATTTTTAAATTGTTTGTGTAGAATATCATAAAGAGAAAAGCATGTTATTATATAATTCAGGTTTAATAAATTAAAAAATTAATTTTAAAACCACAATAAAATTAAATAAATGCATAAAACTTATACCTCCTTTTACATCTTGACTAGTAAAGTGCCTATTTTATTACAAAAACGTTTTGGTTCTGTACAAAACATATTGCAAGTCATCAGTTTCAGCTACCCTTTGGGCTACACTGCCTGAAGGTTATAAATAAATCTCAGTTGAAAGGAAGTCATAATTCATAGGCAACCTTCCAGCATTCGCTTTTCCGGAAGTTTCCATATGAAAAATGCCCAACAAGTGGAACTGACTGAAATTTGTCTTAATAATAAAGAAATTTGATGTATACAAAATGCCATAATTTGTTTTCAAGTATACCCAGCTTCTATCGTTTCGCGCAATAAAAATTTTAACTTTTACCTTAAAGAAGCGTCATGTTTTCTCGTAAAATATTCATTTCTTAATTTTATGAAACTGAATGAAAAAAATAAAAATTAATACCTGAAGCTCTAAAGTTTTGAATGAGTTCGACGGGGGAAAAAAAAGACACATTTATTCGTAAGACGCAGACGAGACCTTCTTAAAGTGCTTTTTCTGTGTACCAAAATGAATAGGATGCGATGTACAAACGTTGAATATTTGATGGAGCATATTTATCAGAGGCACAATTTTTATGAAAGTTTCCCCTCGAATGACGGTGTTCAAGGGCCAACTCCAGATGCCCTTTATGAGCCTCACTTAAGTCCTGGACTACAAAAGCTAGAGGCAATATCGCACCGACTGTGAGGAATCTTTGCATTCGACCAAAGGAGGCGCTAAGGCAAAGATAAATTGAATAAAATTGCACAGGACGATGATATGAAATTAATGGGATTGTTAACAAAAGGAGACGAGAATATACAGAAGAGGGGGGTGGATCCGAATCGTTGAACTTTGGATGGCTCCAGGCATTTTTTGTTTTTTTCGTATTTATTTCGAGTTTTACCCCATAAACTCGGGGAATTTTCTCAGTTGTTTACTATGAATTACGCTTTAAAATAAAATGACTCTTTTTTTATTACAGCTGTGGAACAGAAAAGTTTTTCCGCTTTTCTTCGTTTCATCCAATTGTAAGTATGATAATGAAATCGGTTCAAATATTGATCCTAGTCCTTTCCTTTTTTTATATTGTTCACTAGGAAATTTTCATTAAAATTGTTCATTGCTGGAAAATGTGAAAATTGAGGAACTTCACCAATAAACCAAATGAAAAGTAAATAAAAACTCTTCAATAGGATCGGTATTTTTTTCCAAAAGCTTAATATACTCGTAAATGTTAAATTGCATACCGTAGGCGTTCAGTAGGTTCATATATAACTTTAAATGAATGAATGAGTAATAATTAATAATTTATAAAGTAATGCAGTGGTGTAAAAAATTAAGGCATTTAAATATAATGATAATTTATTTACTATCAGACCAGGAATTGGTTAGTGGTTGCAAGCGAGCTAGCCATATGAGCGAACTTATTACAACCGATCTTCACAAAGTGTTTATCTCTGAAAACTATCCTTCAGCGAAATTTCATGAATTAATTTATTCAGGCCTTCATTATCCGCATATTCAAATGTTTTAATTAAAACTGAGTTGTTTAAATGAACGGAAAAATACCACTATTACACAGCATCGTATACCCCGAATTTTGTAATTAAAATGCAATTTTTACATTTCATGTATTTTTTAAAGATTTTTAAAATTGTTATACAAATTCAAAGGATTGGATTTCATTTTGATATAAATTTAAATTGAAAATATAAATAATACAGTCCGTTTCAAATTAACAAAGTCAGCTGCCAAAGTAAAACATATTTGCATTTAATGTCCTTACGAGGAAGTTTTCATAACCCTTAAGCGAACTTTGAAAATTTTACTAACTTTTGAAATTTTTTTTTACGAACTTTTGAAATTTTACTAACCTGATAGATTGCTAGAATTAGAATTAAAGGCTTTCCACGTGTGGGAGCATGAAAAAAGTAGGATTGATATATACTGGACTGAAAACCTTTGCATAAAGGAAACTTCTCGAAGGATTGATAGATCTTTGGCTGTTGTGCAAAATTATATTAACCCCTTGACATAGAATAACGAGTTAGGGTCGTCATTCATTTCATATGCCAATATAGACTTTGACGAGTCTGACTCGTCAAGAGCTATTTTCGGCAGACGCTGTACTCATTAAATGTTATATAAAAATCAAAATAAAATGTACTTTTTCTCAGCTTCTGCATCACTGTTCAGTTGAGCGAAATTAAATAGTATTCTTTGGTCGCATCACGTTCACTTTTATTTGTATGTGAAGGGGTTAATAATGTTAATGAATATGGAAAAAATAAATCTACCGGACGTTCTCTATTACTTTCAGATAGACAAATTCAGGTTCTTGAAACAGAATCAAATTCTTTGAAAAGCTGTAATAACATTAAGCGAGAATTAGCTTTAAATGTGTTCAAATCTACTCTCTGGAGGGCAATAAAGAGCATATCGTCTAAGCAAAATTAAAACCAGCATTACGTTTAAAGCCTATTCATATAAAAATAGATTAGAATTTGCCACAAAAAAATTGCATAATTTGAATAAGTCAGGTAATCTATTTTATCCGTAGGATATTTTAAGGTTTTAGTGCTATTTAAAAGTTTTAGATTACTTTTTCTGATGAGAAAAAATTCAATCAAGACGGTCCAGATGGATTTAATGGTTATTGGAGAGATTTGAGAAAGTAGGAACAATATTTTTCCAAGAAAAATTTCGGTGGCGGTCCTTTAATGGTATGGAGAGGCTTTAGTGCATTGGGAACTACAACTTCGGCATTTCCATCTACCTGAATGTATAGGACGGAGTAGCAAGGAGTCTTGCAAGAAAATTTAATTTCATATTTAAACGATCTTCCTAGCAATACCTATATTTTCCAACAAGATAATAGTAGATCTCATAACAGTGTCAGTGGAAAGTCATGGTTCAGGAGACAAAATATCAATGTTCTTGATTGGTCAGCGTTTTCCCCCAACCTGAAATCTCTAAGGTATCCTTGTTCGTCAAAATTTACTCTGAAAATAAAGAGTAAGCAACGAATGCTGAGCTAAAAGTTGCAATTTTGACTTCTTGGCACAACTTTTGATATACCACCTTAGAAAAGTTGGTTGAGTCTATGCCAAACAGAATTTTTGAGGTTATTCAAAAAGGCGGCAGCCTAAAAAAGTATTAAAATAAAAGAAGAACGTAGTTTTGTTTTTATTTTTGACTTTATCTTTTCATTAGCGTTAAATATTGAATACTTTCTTAAAGTTTAACATTATTAAAAGCGAAGCAAACGTTTGAACTTATCAAGAGTATTTAATTTAATTTATAATGTGACATCTCTATTAGCATAACAGCTTTTTTAAAAAAAATAGGAAATACCTAAAATTATACAAGTGACTTTATAAATAATTTTAAAACGGACTTATTGAGATTCCGATCATTTCCAGAAATCTTTACTATATGCAATTTTAAACAGAATAGACAGACATAGACGCGGTGCGGACGCAGGGGATTTTATTTTATTAGCCAACTAATTTTCGAGTTTTGCGAAATGAATAATTTATAAAAACAAATTCTTATTAATAGGAAACTAATTTCCAATATAACAAATGTAAAACGACAATTTTTAGTATGTTAAGAGAAAGGTTGATTAAAATGATTGCTCTCAAAATGAAAATTAAATTCGCTTTAACCAAATAAATTCTTAAAATCCACTACCTTTTTTATGAAAAGAAACAATTTAAAATTTATTAGATTTCACTAATTCTCGCTGAAATG
This sequence comes from Philonicus albiceps, assembly GCA_963969385.1. Taxonomy (NCBI): domain Eukaryota; kingdom Metazoa; phylum Arthropoda; class Insecta; order Diptera; family Asilidae; genus Philonicus; species Philonicus albiceps. The sequence continues at coordinate 21,424,655 of OZ017775.1, forward strand.
TTTGAGCACAAACACGGACGGTAAAGCTATCAAACTATAGATCGTAGTCCGTAATCTAAGTAACTATATAAATGGTGTTAAGTGCATTCCCATGCAAAACACCTAAACAAAACGAAAATTTCGATTTTCCGGCTTTCTTTGAGTTTTCCGAATTTACTTTTTTCCTAAACCACCCCAGTTTTGAGGCGTACAAAAAAGAAAAAAGGGATCTCCAAATCGGTCGAAGCATTCTCAAATTTTTGGGAAACTAACGCACGGCAATTGATTTTTATATACGAGTATAAGATAACGTAAAAATTCAATACAAAGCAAATACTAAACAAAATATAAGTACATTTTATAAACGAAATTACCACCAGATATTTTCCCAATAAATAACGAAAACTTACATTAACCTTGTATACAATGCCACAATTAATTTCGAACAAAACACATTCAACGATTCCTATGTGGATGTGTTCTTAAAACAACACCCTTCTTAAGCTACTAAAGGCTGCAATAAAATTATCCCCCGAAATTGAATTAGGGCTCTTTCGAGGATATTAATTTGGGCGCATCGATATAGAGATTAATGTCTTGAGGTCGGTCCCAAACCAAATAGATACATCGGTCTCTGGCAATCCTTAGTTTATGAAATTAGGATCGAATGGGTCCGTCCGGATCCCAACATCCTTCACAGGATATTTGGATGATAATAAGCCTTGGGAGCGAAGGATTTTTTCTTAGCTCCTACACCTGACCATTTCTAATTATCTTATAGGATTCGAAGGGAGGGAGTAGCTAATGAATATGGGGAAATTTGCAAATAACAAATAAGTATAGAATTAACATAAATTATGGATACGATTCTGACCAATACATTAAATTTACATTTCGGATAATCGGATACATGACGGTGCACTGAATTAAGTTGTCAACTGCGTTCGCAATCCACCGGTTACATAGAGATCGATAAAATATAATTTTATTTGAATGGGGTGCTGATTGATTGGCCATTTGATGAATTACGTCAAACGTGATCTGAAAAATTTTCAGGGATGGATTGAAATTGATTGGACTGAACGATGATTTATGGAATTAGATTATCTAATGTCGTATGAGATAATTAGACATACTGAATTCATATGGATAGAGGATTGCTGGTAGAACTCCACTTTAAGTCCTTTAGTACATTCGAAATCGTGCCGATTATGTTGTGGGGTGGATAGATAAATTACAATCACATGAAAATGTAACATCGAACATTAGGAATGGTGTAAATTTCTGAGTGGGGTTTAAGATAATGCGTGGACCCCGCTGCCACGTGTAGCAAACAGAGGAAGTAATCTCTGTGAACGCCGCCGCCCACGTTAAGACCTAGACAATGTTTCACTTCTCCCTAGTTTTAAATAAATCCCTCGAACCCGAAACATTTCACGTATATAAATTCCATTGTCTTCACAACACATCGCATCGCATCTGTTGCTTACTAATTGTGGCTGTAACTGGCGAAGAATATTCAAAATCGATGTAGGGTCAAAGGCTCGTGGAAGGTATAATAAATTTTCGGATATCCACCCGTAATGCCACTTGTCACATTCGGGTTAAACCCCGGGCTTCTTTTTTTCGCATAGTACCGAATATTCGATCTATCAACCGCATCCCGGAAAAGGAAGTGCCACGAAACAGGAAGATATCAGAAAAATTTCACGGGAAGAGGATCTTCGGGAATTTTCAAAAGGGATAACAAAAAAGGGGGGGAAAAAAGGTAAAAGCATTCGGGAAATCGGCTTGTATCCACTTTTCAAAATCATTTACCTTCTTCGGCCCACTCCCACCGATTTTCTTGGGCTTTTGTTATCTCCCGGCAACATAGTGTAATCCCCCTTTTCCCGGGGCACAGAGTGGGTTAGAGGATCAACAGGTGCGTTTCCCTTAGACAAGTAGGCGGATAGGTGCCTTACAACTAATCCTTGGAAACTTAATTGTGCTGTATCTGTCGGAGTGACTACCGGCTGAATGTTGGACTTACATTCTAAAAGATACCCCGAACGGATCGTTAGACAGACGATTTCTCTTTTGTTATGCTCGGGCTCAGCGCCGATGAGCCTCCAAATCCATTCATGTCAACACGAAATCTTAAAAAGGTTAATAACATTACGTAGCACATTTTCTTTTATTTTATTTCTTTTTTGGAGAAGATATTTTCTTTTTTCTTCCCATTTCCCTTTTTCCATCCTTATGCCAGACGATATTTTATTTTTTAAGGTATTTGAAAGACGTTCTGGGATGAATTCTTTTCATATAACTTTAGCGGAAAGAAGTGATACCTTTGATTTTCTTGCCTGGTAAGGCAATTTTCGAATCAAAAAGGATTTATAAATATTCTCAATAAAAGAGATTTTTTCCACATTAATTCGATAAATCCTGAATGCTGAAAAAATTGCATATTATAACATTGGGGTATTTAAACCTAAAAATACAAAATGATACAGGATGATTCGTAAAGAAGTGTTCCAACATATGCTAATCGATTCCTTACAGTTTTGTGATCAGCATTCACCCCTTTTATAACAGCTGAAATACTTTCGCGTGTATAGGGTGGTGAGCTCGTACATAACGTAATAACTTCTATTCGAAATACATTATGATGTTTTTAACAGTACCTCAGATGTCTTGATCCGTTGGCCAATGTGGCAGAACGTTAAAACTTCAACTTTCTAAGCTACGTCCTTAAAAATTTCCTTAATAAGGATATGGTTTAAAAAACAAAAAAATAAATGTTAAATACTTTCGCGGACTAAAGATATTGACATAGTTCGTTTTTTATTTGAAAGATAAAGAATGCATTTTAATAATAAAAAGGTACATTTTTAACCAATATTTTTAAAAATTTTAAGTTTTAACTTTCATATCTGCCACATTTGCCAACGGATTGAGACATGTGACGTAAAAAGCTCATAATGCATACTTTTTATTAAAAACGTAATTGTCGTCTTACTGCGGTTCAAACAGAAGTTATTACGTTTTTTGTTGAGCTCACCTCCCTGTACATTCGAAAACATTTCAGCCGTTAAAAAAGGAAGGGGTGAAAGAAAGATGTTACGAATATATTACTCATCGTGAACGCTGATCACAACACTGTTAGTAGCCGATTGACCTATGTTGGAATATTTCTTTACGAATCACCCTGTATATAACATAAAAAAATATGTAAAAATTTTAATAAAAGGTTGATACCAGAAACCAATGCAAAATATGATAGAAACTTGATAGAAACAAATAGTAATAAGACCAGTTGTGGAGTACTATAAACCAAAAATTGGGTAAAAATGATTACTTCTTCTAACAATGAGACAAAATGCCTAATATGAATCAATATAGTACTTTTATGATAGAATCTTTTAATTTAAAACAAAAACAATAAATAATATTTAAAAAGAGTTTGGTTTTTATTAAAGGATTGGGAAACAAATACACTTGGCACTATAAATCATGAAATTTTATTGGATAAATTGTATTGCTATGGAATAAGAGGTTGTGCGATGAAACTAGTCAATAACCAGTTACCTATCAAACTGACAAGTGTTATGGCAAATAATGTATTAAGTGAATATAAAGAAATTAAAACTGATATGCCACAAGATACCATTTAAGGTCCAGTACTTTTTATTTTATATGTCAATGATCTCCTTAGTGAAATCACTGATAATAATATTGTATCATATGCCTCTGATAGATCAGTGCTGGCCTACTGTCAGTAATTTTTTCTTAGTTTGTTAGACACCAGTTTCCTACGGTCAAGCATTGTTATACCTCTGTAGGAATTACTATGGTATTTTGTAATACACATGTAATACTCCTACTGGTTTTTGAATAAATAAATAAATAAGAGGAGATATTTATTTATTTATTCTACAATTTGTATGAGTTTATTTTTTACGTCAGTTGGCGCAACTGGCGCATTTAACATTTTTGAAGCAATTTACTAAAAATTCAGTGTATAAAACTCGAATTAAAATTTCGAAAAGATATGCGATCTTTGTGACATACCTATGATATAAATATCCATTTTTTAATAGGTATAAAAAGCCTGTAATACCCATGGGTAAGCCATCGAAAAGAATTCTGTTTGTAATTTTACTAATTTTGATACCACGAAATAAAAATCTAGTCCTAAACTAATACAAGACCAGCAGTGTGTATTAAAACCCTTCATTAGCACTTCCTTCGCTTAGTTTTTTTTTGTCTTAGCACCAAATTCCGCCTTAATTAAAGACTAAGCCGACAAGTTTGTTTCGTACAAATCTCACGTAATCCACGCCAATTTGTTCTATGCGCTCAGTAAGAACCACATTTTCCCATTGAGGAAATTTTTGTCCGTCTTAAGCGTAAATCCCCCGGGGAATGTCTTAATAATATATGAGCTGTGTCTGCTGTTAGTTAATTGATGATTATTTCACTCGGTCACTGATATTCAACCATTTCTCCACCGATAGGTTAATTTTTCTTAAATGTACATATGTAATCCAAGCCCCGAAAATGTCTTTAAGGTTTGCTTTAGTGTCTCGAAAATAAATTGAAGCGCTACGAGTTTGTTAAATAGTTCAGGTCATGGGGAAACTTTTGCCTTTCTCGAGCACAATGGCATAAGCTGGTACAAATTCCATTTCAGGGCAATTCCAGCCTCAACATAATGAAGGTAATAATTTTGCATGGGTAAGAAGTTTCAGGCAGACAGACAATCGCCGAGGAGCAGAGGTTTTACTGGCTCTTATGTTAGATAGGGCTTAAACTCTTGCTACATGATCTACATAATTTAATACCTTGTGTTGCAGTAATTAAAACATCTAATTGTGGTGATATATGAAATTACCACTACCCCGCCTACTATGCTCATTAATAATTAAGAATGGTAAAAGTAATTACGCTGTGAAAACTTCTCTAACCTCCTTAGAATTTTGGGATCAGCATTGTGACTCTATAAAAAATGTTGACTCTAGCGTGGCGTGAAAAGTAAAGCTTAATTTAAAGGCGACTGTAAAATATAAAAATTTCAACGTGATAGAAATGAGATATTAAAAAATTTTCACAACCTTCATAAAATTTCCCTGAATGGATAAAGTAAAGCATAATGCATGTCATCGCAATTGATTTTCACAAATTGGTCATTTGTAACCAATTAATACCAAACGCTTTCGGTTTGATGCACATCTCCGGATGATAAATAACCATTTTAAGCGTATCTCGGACGACAACAGCAATTCAAGGTTGTGTGAGAAACTTTCCAACGATAAGAGGATTGTCCGGACGGAATCGATGAAAATTCGCCCAGACCATACCCATGTAAAAGTTTCTGTAAGGTCGCTCAGAGCTGCATTTGCAAATTACAACGCAGTGCAGTAATCGATAGGCAACAGTTTGCACTCGACTGTAATAAAATTGCTAAATCAAGAGTAAATGTTGACTGTCGACAAACGTCCGATTGTAATAATTGCTCACAACGATTTTATGTCGAAGGGCAGTTCGCTGATTGTGATGTTGCAATTTAAAAAAAAAGATATTTATGTAGGTACTGTATAATTGCACAGTTGACAAAGAATGGTATACAGAAATAGAGAAAATTATTGTATATTTTGTAGAATTGAAGTTATCTGGTTTTTTTAATAACAATATTATTAGAAATTAATTTTCCAGAAGTTTAAATATGTAAGTTATATTAGATTTATCAAAATACAGTGAGCGAAATTCTCATAAGCGCTCCTCATATTGCTCAAGTATCTGATAGGATAAAAATTCAGCTTTAATTCTAGTATATGTGTATTTATGATTTCATATACTAACATTATTGCTTATTAGGTATAGAAATATTTAAAATATCTTGTATTACTTATTTTATGTATTTATAAAGCATGATTTCACAAGTGAATTTCTTTTAAACGCCTAAGATATAAAAAGAAAATGAAAATGAGAAAACATTTTTTCATACTACTACTACTTTGTATGCTTGCCGTTGTTGTTGATAACCTAATAAATTCGATCTGACATTGAGTTTACCAGCTTATCAAAATATCAATTTCGAGATTGTGCTGGGAGACGGTTTTATTTCATTTTTTAGAGCACTAATATTGGGAAATTGGCGAACGTACTGGTAAAATTTTCTAACTATCGAGACCTAACATCATCAAGTACAAGATATGACACTCTCTATATTACAACCCCAAAGCTTTAACCCATATGCAATTTCTAAAACAGCCTGGGGAAAATTTTCCCATTAGATAAATCAGCAAAGAACTGCTGCTTCCCATGCCTTATCTGAATTCCAATAAGGACGAAGGAGTTAAGATTAGCGAGCCAAATATTCTCAACCACAGCACTTACAGTGTAGAGAATAATGTGCAGTGTTTTTTTACCACGCATTTTTAAAGGCGAGCCAAAGTCTCAGGCACACTGTATGCCTCTGCATGCATAGTGTTAGCGCCGTCCCCGTGCAATGTTGCAGCATAGGGTAATTCTGAATCGATAATGGGGAAGATGCAGGTAACACACTTAAAGCATATGTACGAATGCTATTTACATTTTTCCACTGTGCATTTTTAAAGGCAGGCCAAAATATTCGAACGTGTGCGCTGCTATTGGTGATGAAACGTAATTTCAATTTTTGTTCCGCCTCTCCCTAAATTTTTATCTTTCTCTCACACGTTAGCCCTTTATTACTATCTATTTTTAGCAAAATCAACAAGGTCGGTCGGTTAACGGGACCAAGGTCGAAAAAAAATAAGAAAATACGTCACGAATGTCACATCTTTTATTAGATGATCTTTGGTTGGGACTACAGGCTAACCACTCTAGTAAAGGAACTATATAGAACCATAAAACCATTCTTCAGAATAACAGTAGACATGAATCGCCGCATTATCCTGTTGAAATATAAATTGCTGATCTCCTTCGACATCTTTTGAATAAGACATCAAAACATCTCCAACATTTTTATGTAAGTAACTGAGTTGGTTTTCGTTGGAATAAAATATGACTTTACTCTTCAGTTGGAATAAAAATCTACTCACAGCATCATACTTCCGCTTTGAAAATTTCGGGAAATTTTTCTTGGGTTGTCCTTTCTTAGGTCATGCCAGAATGATGTACTTGTATACTTATCGGGTCCAATGAAATGCTGCTTCCCATTCCTTTTTCCAATGCATATGGGATTTGGCAAATATCAGACGAATTTCCTTATGATGAGCCTTTAATCCTTACAGTGCCGAGCGAAAAATTGAAGTTTTGCAGAAAGTGCCAAGCAATTTTTTCCGAATTTTAGGAAAAAGATGACAAACAATTTGTTGCAAAAGATAATATCATAAATCAGAAAGGTACATGTTCAGAACTAAAAAGACAAGGAATGTTTGCCTATATTTGTTGAAAATTATGCAATGCTTATTAACGCACAACGATATATCGTCGTCGGCACTTTTCGCTAGTGTGCTCAACGACGATATATCGTTGTTCAGCACTGTAAGAATTAATAATGATTTCTTGATTACAAGAATTACCTGGTTTACCACCAAGGTGTGGTGAGCTTTTCAAAATCTGTTGGACACGTCGTTTAGTAACTAGCAATTGCAACAAACTATTTAAGAAGCGCTCAGTTTATTCCCACTAGCTTCCAGAGGAATCTAAATTTTCTGTTTGCGAGTAAGTGTGGTATTTCCTCTCCTGGGTGTATATTTCCCGTAGTTGTCGCCTAATTTCAAAAAATTACAGATCACACATTCTGAACGACGAATTTCCCTTGTTATTGCCCTTTTAGCTGCCCCTTTCCATGCGTGTATTTTTCTCTTGATTTTTTTCTTCGTCGCTCAACATTTATCCTTTCGGCAATGAAATAATGTTTAAAAAGCAGTAGTAATAAATTTAATTTATTAGCGAGAATACAAAAAATATATAAAACCGTATTTACCGTTATCAAACTATATTTTTTTAATAATAGTTTCGCTATTTACTTGAGAAATACTTCTAAGAATTTCCAGCTGCAGAGTGTACCCAAATAGAACCATTTTTTTCCTAATAATTTAGCTTTTTACTTAAAATAATTCTTTGAACTTTGAATGATTAAGACGTAAGTGAGAAAATAAAAGTGCAGTATTCCCATTAAACTGCGTGTAAATGATTTATAATAAAACGAACGCAGCACAGGGTGCACCTTCTGAATGATATAAAATTTTATGAAAAATTACAAAAGCGCTTATGAGAATTTCGCTCACTGTACTATCCTATCACGTATTCCCTTTCTATTGACAATCTCCATTCAATTTTCGAATACATTCTCGGTTAATGTGCAATAGGAAAATAATCAAAAGCTCTTAGTTTCGCAATCTCTTTCAAAAATTCATAAGCATCCCACTCCCCAAGTCCTTCTTAAAGATTCTGGTAAGACGTTCGAAACAATAGATTTAATTTAGATGATGCGCCATTTCACATTATGCTTACACATCCCATAATCACTAGCACTGAAAAGTTCTAGCGACACACGTCCCCGCATTTTCAGCAACTAGATTCTCATTTGCCCGACCCAACTTCTTCAATAATTCAGAAAGCCACAAAAGGCATCACCACTCTTAAGATAGGCCATTCTCAAGACATTTTCAGGGAGCTCACTTTGGGTGTCTTATCTGAGGAACCTCAAGTAAATTATGTGGGGAAAAATGATTGATTATGTTCAGTTGAAAAATTATCATTTCTGCTCGACGCTGAAATAATTTTTGGCACTCACTTTATTAATGGAAGGATATTCACCGGCAATACACGAAGATTTAAAAGATTTCCCGGATGGACGGCATCACTTTTGGAACGGTGTTGATCATTTTTTATTTAGAGAGGGAATTTAGGATGATTTAATCTGGAATTATAGAAGTTCTTAGATGATGGCATAAATTTTCATAAACAAACCGTGCCCTACTACTTCGGAATGAGGAAAATTTTAAGTAGCCATCTTCTCAGTTTACATAGTCCCCTTGACGGTTTTGAAACACGTACTTTGTTGATTTATTAGAGAAGAGAACTTAACTACAATATAAATTCGATTATGTCTCTAGTACTATTACATCGTTTTGAATAATTAATTTTTCAATAGAATGCCATTTACATAAATTCTTGTGATCTGCTTTGAAGAACGGTTCAATACTTAAGCCCAAACCTAGAAGAGAACGGAGTCGAAATTTAAAAATAGTTAAAAGGAAGGAGAAGAAAACACTAAATTTATTAATATTAATTTTGAGAATTAAATATAGCAAGCCTTTTTGATTCTTATTATAAAATCTTTTATCGGGTAAATACTGGTGAGAAATTAAAAATTTGTACGCTGTATTTTGAAAATTGAGCTATTATTTTTGAAGGTGGTATAAGTAAACTTTTTGAAATGTTCATATGAAGGCTATCTACTCGCTAAAACTTATTTAGAGAAGTTGTTGAAATGATATGTTAAAAAAGTGAACCCATATTCCTGGAAGCGTATTTTTAGTAAATATATATGTGTCAAAATTAGAAATAAACAAGCCTTGAATTAGCAGTTGTACTAATAAAATTAAATGAATTCACTTTTTTATTCGTAAAGTTACTTGCATTTTGATTATATTAAGTTTCGTCAAGGGAGTAAGAGGGATTGTGATAACTTACCTCTTTTATTATCAGATATAGCAAAACAAAAAGAAAAATGAATTATTAAACTCATTATATCGATTTGAACTTTTTAAGGGTATAGAGTCTAGACTACCATATCTGTTTTCCCCTCCTCCATTTCAGCGTCTGAACTTAGATAAAAGTTTCTGATTAAGTTAGTCCTCTTCTTCAGTAGCTCTTGTAAAGAAAATGTGAAAAAATTTTCCCAACCACCTCGAAAAATACTCCTCCTCAGGCTCCTTAGATTCGTCTAAGCGCCGTAGCTCCTTAACTAGCTTACTTTAAGGGCCCTTATGCACCTGTGCGCTTTGGTTCGTCCTCATTTGGGTACCTCACTTCTTGGCACGTTCTGACGAATAATTACATAAATAAATAATCGGGTCTGTGTCTGAGAAAAGAAAGGAGGCTCTTGCAGATAACCCGAAATCTATTTGCACAACGTCTGCTATATAAATTGGTTTTTTTTTCGGGAAAATGAATGGGAATGATGGGGATAATCCCAAGCTGGGTCAAGAATGGAAAAAAAACCTGAAACGCGTGATAATAATGATAAAAAGCTGAAGCTAAGTAAATGCATAGTCGATATAATGGGAAATGGCTTCGATAGATAGCCCGGTAATACTTTTTCGTTATTTTATTTTGGGGAGGGGTTATACTCCTCAAAGCACCCTAGTAAGTAAGGGAACCGTCGTCCCTTGTCAAGATAAAACGTCGAAAACACGATGACTCCTGGGATCACTGGTGAGCCACAAATAATAATAATATCCCAGGCGAAAAATTTTCCGGGTAATAGCCGAGCATCTTCGATGCTATATAGTCAGTCGAATTCATGCGATAGTCCCGGAAAACCTCCGTCGATTCACGAATATAAAAATAAAATATCCGAGCGACAATGACTCTACGTCAGAGGTTGTTTTCATCTCGTAATGTTTTTAGACGCCTCTACATCGATCATAAACTCGACGGGGTTGTTATAAATATCATCGCATGAATTTAGACAATTAACATTGCCCGATCGGTGCAGTCGTGCGTCATACGCTTATACACCCTGGAGGAAGGTGTAACACCCCCTAGTTTAATGGTTAACCACCCTGTAAAATTGGTAACTTCTGGAAGGAATTGAAACACCCTTTACAAAATGCAAATTGTAATGTATTGTCTTGCACAAAATCAGGTATTGCCGAAGCTTTTGGTATCCCACACAAGATCTATATACAAAGGAATGAAATTGGATTAATATTTTACGAACCGTTTTCAAAGCATCCTTAAGAAGTGGTTTAATCCTCTTGGCTGTTGTCAAGGTACTATGCACCGGATAGTCACACTTCTCACTCTTTGGTCACTATTTGTTGAACTTCATAACCACGAATCTATCACACGAAAAAGATAATTCAATTTCCCCTTTTAAATAACCCCGATAAAACCGACCAAGTCCACTATAGGATAATTACATTTTTACCGATTATCTTAGTTAATTTTTCATGAAAGCAGGTGTTGACAAAACAACCCGAGTGTTGAAAAAATAAATAAATAAATATACTATATAACTTCAGTCCTTTTGGTATAGAGTGGCAACGCACCACTTTGCAAAACCGCGCGTATTCAACTCGAGCTCGATTCCCTCGAAGGTCTACAGAAAACTAAGGACTCAGTTCGCTGAGAAGTCCTCTGCCTACGACACTGTGGTGAATATCCTCCCAAGAGCTTTTTTCCTCCTCCTTGCAAACACCTGTAGTTTACAGGGTGCAGGGCTCTCAGGACTCTCTGGCTGTTTTTTATGATTAAAGGGGATAACAAAGTGTTTTCGATGACTTCGACCCTCGCCAACGTCTGTTCTCGTACGTTGCTAAGAGATTCCGGTACCATGTGGGTGGATTTTTCGAGGGAGCCGCGCATGTCCTAGCAGGGGTTGGTGTTGGCAATTTAGATAAAAAAAAAGATATCCACAGGTCGTTTGGATCAGGGATGAAATTGAGCTTTCTAAAAGTTCTACATTGGATCGAAGCTGTGGTAATGGGGTTGAAATACAATAAGTTTGTTTCTATCCTCCAATATACCTTACAGGGTGACTCCATAGGGCTTAAAGTAAATCTTTTATTTTGTTTACGATAAGTACCAAAATAAGATTTATTAAAAAGTGTGACTAGAAGCATATCATTGTGGTCAATATTAATAAAATAACAACTTTCCAAGATAAAACAAAATTATTTAAGTACCTTTTCCCAATTTGTATAGTCCAAAATTCCCGTCATTCAACTTCTACACTAAGATAAATGTATTTCAACATCTTCAAATTATTGTTACGACAAGAAAATGTAAAAAATCAAATATGCAATATCTATTTTAATTTTGATTAACTTTAACGTACTTTAAAATCGTCAAAATTCGTATTCTTATAATTTTTACACTTGGTAGTATACCGAAATCTATTTTAAAACGCATAATCCTGTAGAGAAATTTTAAGAAAATTCATTTTACTTCAAATTGAATGTTTTGCAATAATGAATTCGATTTAGACAATAATTATTATAATTTAGGGTAAAGCATATACAGTCAATTTATGCAAGTGACTGAATCGCTTTTATTCTTAAGTCTGAAGGTTTGCGGAGGAATAGAAAATAAGATTAAATTTCACGGAGTACTATACAAATTTAATTTTAAAATGTTAAAAACGTTCATGGATCCAAAACAAACGAGAGATTCATTATTCTTCTCTTCTTACTCGTTTTTTTAGAATATGAGCCACAGAAATAAAATGAGGAAACGAAAATGAATTTGTCAATAATAACTGGGCATTATTTTGGGATTAAATTAGTTCAGGTTTTACAAAACATTTTATGTGGATAAAACAACAAACTTAAAGATCCTTTACATCTCTAGTTGGAGTTTTAATTGATTACCCTTAATTTTATTTTATTTAAACATTCTATGAGTAGTCATTTGAAAACCTAGTGCCAATATTAAAACAATGTCTTGTTGTTCCACAGGTTATGCTGACTTTCAGAGCGTAAATAGCACTTTAAAGGTTGCTTGTACAAGCTGGAGTAGAATTATTAAAAGTTAAAATTAAAATATTATAGAACTATTCAACTTTAGCATTTAAATTGGTAAGTTTTAAAAAATAAAATCAATAAAACAGCAGCACTCTCATGGAATTTGATTTATTTGTGCAAAAAAATTTCATAAATAAATTTTGTTTTTTTATTCTCTCTTTTTCTAAATTCAGCGGAACCATTTTGGGTCCCCCCAATCACGTCACTTAACTACACACAAACTGTGAAAAAAAAAAATTAAAATAAAAATAAACTAACATTGCTCACGTACGCCACCTGCTCCTCTAAAACAGAAGGATAAATAATGGAACATGAAAGAACAACGGATCAATGCCGGTTCAGAGTGAGTCCTAGGGACCACCTACAACTATTGCTAGGTAGCTCTCTCTCTAAAGATTGATTCTTACGATGTCTAGAAAATATTTACAATTTACAGGTTTTTGACTCATAGGCCCGTGGGGCCACTATTACTAAAAATTTCTTGATTTTATTGATCGCAAATCGTTGGTCCATTGCTTTCGGGACTCCGTCGCTGGAGGTCGCTCGGGAGGAAATGTAAATGTACTCCGGAGTCGAAAAGACCTCCGTTTTGCTGTGATGCTGGCATCTGAAAATAGAGCTGCGTGTCCAAATTACCAAGTTTTCCAACGATTTTTGGGATCTTATCACTCTCAGAAGTGTGGCCCCCACCACATGTACTGCTTAAATTTATTCCCCCATTGTGGGTTTTGTGTTTTGAGTCATCTTCTTGTTGATCTTGAGCAAATTTAACAGTGGACGCATTTGATGCGGTCCGTTGTAAGTTTTTGGATTTGTTACTTGGTCCTGTACAAGTTTTGTTCGTTTCGTGAAACGTCTGTGTATTGCTTGAGGTAACTGAAAGCCTCATTTCTGTGTTGGTATTTATAAGATTATTATCAGTGATCTCTGTAATACTCCCATTAGAGCCGTTTGAATCACTATTTGAGAAACTATCCTCAGAGTCTATTGACTTTGAGTTTTGCACTTTTGCAGCTAGCTCCAGCCAATGCTGCCTGTTCTCTCGCACACCGTCGACTAGAGGTTCTAACTTATCTGATAGCGTTGAAAAAGCCTAAAAATAAAATTCAATATTTAACTTTTACCTCTAAGTACGCTATGTATAAAACCCACCTCATAAATTGGTAAACAAATTGACTCAATGAATCCAACTTGCATCATTGGTAACTGGTCCTCTTTCTCTCTATTCATAATATCCTAAAAAGAAAGAACAATCGCAATAAATGACTGAAATCTATCTCTTTAAGTACGATACTTACTATGGGCGTAATGTTCAACTCCTCCTTTTCCATATCACCTTGCTCGAAGAACTCAGAGCTGACCAGATCTGCAACCCTTTTCTCAATTTCCCAGGGTTTGGTAATGGCCGATAAATCACATACAGTCATGCTCATCGCTCGCAGAAGAGCTCTAGGCTCCTCACTAAACCAATAGCTCATTGGTTTCTCCTCGACACATTTTAAAAATGGTCCTCGCTTTCTAAAAATATAAAAAACAAAAATCGTATAAAAATGTGAATCAGTCATACTCGTATATCAAAATTCTTACCTGAAGTAAACGGCCAAATCGGTAGACAAAATAGCGTCCTCTAGCACACGTATCACGCGACTGTAATCATCTGAGGATAAATTCGAAAGTATTTGATTTCCAGGACTATTCAGAATCATCAAGCACTGGTCAAAATGATGATGCTCCATAGTTGAGGTTGAATATAACTGCGCCAGCGGTGATGAAGCTCTAATAAGAATATTTCAAACATTTAATTAAGCCTGACCTAAATAAATAAACAAGAAAAATTTACTTTATCTGAAATGAGTTATTAGTCCCCCGATGGTCCAAGTCGTGACACAAACAGCCGATTATTAAAGCAAGGCACTCAATCTCTCCAAATATCTTCCACCATTGCGTGGCCTGCAGATTTGTGAAAATTGTTTTGAGGTTCAACGTTGAATTAATTTAATATCATACGCTTACGGTTAGAATGGCGAACATCATCTGAGCAACATTAAAGGCATGCCGCCAATTATGATACGTCACGTTCCGATAGTTTTTCTTTACACTCAGCAGCCATCGACAAAGTACTTCGTATTCGATATGAAACCTCTCGACAAAATCGAGATCTAGGAACATACGGAGACAAGCCTGCGTTTAAATTAGTTTTTTTTTTATTAAGGAAATTTCTGATTTTATAATAAATGTTTAAAACTTACTTTAAGCGTGTCGTCATCATCCATATCAATATCATCAAATTTGAAATCATGCAAGAGGAAATAAGCTGCTGATGGAATTTTTAATCTCTGAAATTAAAAAAACGCAGTCCTTAAATTTTTTCTATATTTATGAAGTATACCAAGTTCTGTAGGCAGGGTTTTTGTTTTAATTTTTCCTATTTAAAAAAACAACTGAAAAACCTACCTCCAGAGAATAATTAAATGACACACTACCCGATACACACATCAAAACACACATACGGACAATCATACACATTACTTTACTTTGAATAAAACGAAGTTAAATAAAAAATTCGAATTAGAACTTCTGTTGGTGCTTATAATGTAAACGAATGATGATTCCTTCAGGTTTACTTGTTTACAATTTATTCACACGATACATGAAACTAAGCCTAGTCGATTTTTAAAACCAGACAAATTTCACTTACACCCTGTTTTTGTGAAGAAAACTTGTATCTAAGCAAAAATTCATGATGTATTTATAAAATTTCAGAGTACATGTGGCATACATTAAGAATGAACTCGCAAAGCTTTATTAACTTATGCCATCTCAGTTCACAATGTTCAACATTATACCGAAGTTGATTATATCGTGATGTTGATTTTTACAAAACATCTTGCATTTTAAGCAGTTTTCTTTAAGAATTAACGTCAAACTCGCTACGTGAGAAAATTTGTTCTATCGCCAAAAGCATGTATCCGTGTGGCTCCAAAATGTTTAGCAGATAAAACCAATAAGAGTTTCGCAATGTTTTTTTGTATTAGATGTCGGTTGCAATAAAATTCTAAGTGACGGTAATGGAATTTCTCGCAAATAAATTGAAACGCTTACTAAGGAGAGTAAGGAATATTGTGGAATTTTGTGGCAATATTAAATGTTACTACCCAACCTTCCTAAGGAATATAAAATAATCAGTATTGTAAATAATTTTTCATTTTCAATTGGTCTACCTTGACCTTAGAAAATATTATCAATTAATTATTTTTAAATATATGTATTATAAAATTTATAATTAAAAGGGAGAATATAAAATTAAAAATGATGTCTAGACCAATAGACCAATATTTTGATATTTTCATTTTAAAAAAATTATTTCATTGTGGCGTTCAAACATTTCACTGTATATTAAAAAATAATTTCCAATTTAATATATATTCGTTACTTTTCTAAGAAAAGGAAATAAAACCAAGATACAAAAAGCAGCAAGTTGTAGTGTTTTCCTTTGTTAACATCATCAAAAGAGTACGTATTAATCCAACGCAACTTTCTTCTGTTTACGGATTAAAGTCCATAATTGGATTCAATGCTGTTTTACATTTTAATTAAATAAAAATTGTTTGAAATTTTTCTATCACAAAACCATCAATAATTTAATTCTCTATTCAATGTATTTATTGTTATACAACTGCAAACTTTAGAAGGTCAATTTAGGTACACAAGGAATATAAATCTCAACCCTTCTACTCAGTTTCCCAATTACTTCAGCGGTATTAACCCTATAAAACTCGAAATAATTCAATCTTAATTATAGACTTCCCAACCTTTCGTTTTGTATGATTTTCTAGAAAAGCCAATTCAATAGACAGCGCTACAGACCCTTATCAACCCAATTATTACTCTTCAATAACATAGAACCACAAACGCGTCTGGTCTTAAACCAAAGCTAAAAGGGTTAGAGAAATGTTCTAATTTTATTGCGGCAACTGCTCAATCAAAACGCCAATTTCGATTGTATACTCAGCCCATCAAATTGTCTGAAAGAGTCCCGAAAAACAATAGGAAGAGCAGGCACCTAAATCGAACCGAAGAAGAACACCCTCAGATTGTCCCTCAAGTTGAATTATCTGCCCTGTCGAATTCGAATAATGCAACCCCTTTTTATTGCCGTAAAATCCCAAAAGACAAGAAAATTGTAATTCCCGAAAATATCCGGGAAAGTTTTGAAACAATATTGAAAGCGAACCCTTCTGCTATTATTTTATATATTTACCCTCAGTCGCTGAGCATCGTCGATGGAGGCTGATGCGTGGTAGCTAAGAATTTCCAAGGTGACACTTTGTTTAGCCATCGCGACAATCGCCTTTTCGTACATGTGCGTGTTGTGGATGCCCATACCGCAGAAAATCGCGAACGCTTCCACAAAGTTTTCATCATTTTTGGTAAAAGTCTGCGGATGATACAAGAAAAAGTTTTATATTGACTTATTAAATTAAGAAAAGTCCTATCGGGCGACTTACCAGATCATCGAACTTATTTATTAGTTGAATTACACCTATAATTTGACCTAGTGAATTTTTTATCGCCATGCAGAGGATGGACTTGTGCTTGAAAGACTGGCCCTCGTCCACGCTCGGATCGAACCTGCCGTCCTCGTAGGCATTTGGTATATTAACAGTCTGTCAAAGTGCAAAAGATCACTTATTAAAATCAAGCATCAAGGAAAAATTACGTTAGATAGTCGTTACATACCTCACCTGTTGTAGCGACATGCCCTGTAATTCCAATATTGATAGGAAACCTTGACTCAAACGGGCTGTAATTAAGGAGAATAATTTCATTAAGCGATTTGTTTGTCCATCAAGGGTACCGAGAAATGTACACTGATTACATTTACCTCGTCCTCGAGTTCGAGTCATCCTCGCTCAAGTCGTTTGCCTCAAAGTCGAACACCCTCGAGAAGCTGCCCTTCGTGGCCTCGTGCACCAGTAAAATTTGAACTCTTTGGCATTGAATTAGACTTTGCATGTGGCTTAGGATCCTGAATACCATGTGCTCAATTGTGCTCTGCTCTTCGAATATCATCCGGGCCAAATCGAGAAGGACTTGATTACGTTTTACTTCGAGTTGAGATTTTTCATACAGTTGAGCATTTCGTAGACCAATGCCACAGAACTGAAGGTAAGAAGCAAACACCTGCCAAATAATAAGAAATTTCGTTTTTAATAGCTCGACAAAAATTAAAAAACTTTTAATGCATTTTAAAATCCAATTTGGTATCAGAGGTGGGAAGAAGAAAACTAGTTTGGAACTAACAAAAAGCCATTAAAATATTATGTCTTAATTTTAAGAGAAGAAAATACAATTTACTCGCATCAAAGATAATTTAATTTTAAACTGCGCAAACAGCAATTTCGTCACAAAATTAATTTCACATTGAAGGTCAAACAAATCCTTGTCTGTCGGCATCTTTAAATAAAGAATGAAAACCTTGTGTCTCTGATGGGATAATAACCTTAATTCCCCAAAGGATTATAGGGCAGTTGGCATTTATTAAAATAAAAGAATCTTTTTAACGCAAAATAAATAAACAACGCAGCCCAATTCAATCAAAAGAATTTCAAATTAATCTAAACAGTCAGATCCTGGAAAATTTATTTTTCCCCGAATGAAATATAAATAAATATACCACAAAAATTGCTGTCCTGTTTGTTTAAAACCACTTTCTTGAGATATGGTCGGGGATTTTAAGGAAAGGATGGGAGTTAATTGATTTACCAAAAAAAATATGATCTTTTTATAGAACACTCTGATTTAAAAGCAAACTTCCTTTTTATTTGTAGCAGCTGCAAAGTTTGCAACTCTGATAAATGTGTAGATAAGGTAAAATAATAAAATGTGAATAGAACAGAAAAAGACAATATTTTTAGCAAAATAAAAAATCTGTAGGTTAACGAAAGTTAAACTTTGAATTTTGATACGGACGATGAAAAGATATTTTTCTTTTCTAATTTTAGAACATAAAATTCCGTTTTAAATCATTCTGAGAGTGTCATCATTACCCCAAAGACTAGAAAAATTATGGGCTGTTTTAAAACCATGATTCGTGGCTCATTTTTCAAGTCTCCCCTCAGAGTATTTAAAAAATCAAATATTTTGAACTCGCTAAATAAACTTAAAACAGTTCCCTATTTTTTTTCGCTACGAACCCTTTTTCACAGTGACCACTTCACTTGAAGTCAAGTCACGTCTCTATGAAAAATGTCTCCTCCACTGGCAACAGCAGCTAACACCAGTTAGTGACAAGTACACTCTGACAAAGTACTCCCAGAAGCCACTTAAGCATCTCCACGTGTAATCACTTTACAACTGCTCAAGGGGTTGACAAAATCGTCACACCAAAACCTGAAACTTAATTCAAGCCACAATATAGCACCCATGCCGCCCCAAAAGTTATACCCGTTATTCGCGTCATTTATTATTACCCACCCACTTCTAGAAATAAGACTTCTATAATGCTAACTTTACGGGAAGGTGGGGGACACAAACCTTTTCATCATTTTCTGTAAAGCGTTCACCATCAAGCTTGTTGATGACTTGGGCAACACCGACAACATCGCCTGAAGAGTCCTTAATCGGCATGCATAGAAGCGCCTTCGTCCGGTATCCTGTCAGGCTATCGATTTCACGATTGAACCGCTCATCCTGTGGATAAATACAGAAAAAATTATTGAGGAAAAATTGTTTTTCTTGAAAATTTAAAATAAAAAAAGGTTAAGCTATGCCATGTTTTGTGGGCGTAGATAATCCCAGAAAAATAGTTGGATTTCGAAGGAAAAAATAGAAAGGTGTCGATTCAATGTGGGGACTCAGAATTCCTAAGAATCAATTAACCTTTCCAGAGAAATTTTCTTCTTTTTGAAATATCTTTTTATAAGGAGCAAATGCCAATTTATCCATTTTTTGTCTCTACGCATTTTCCGCAGATTTGGTTTTTTACGGACAGCTTTTCATTTATTATACTCTATCTGTTTTATATTTATACTCAATCTCTAACTAGGAATTGAACTGCATATTCATTGTCTTTAATATGAAAGAGAAAATAATGTTCCCCCTATTTTTCCGAATACATTTTAAAGAAAATGCTTATAATAGAACTAATAAAAATTTTATAAATATAAGTAACAACGAAAGTTTGAAACTATTAAATATTAATCAAATGAAATGTTTCTCAAGTTCTCAGAAGATTATATTCGAACAGTTCATACATATAAAAGGATCCAATTTCCTTAATTCGCTTTGGGATAGTTTACCATGTTGAAAGCATTCAATTTCCGGACTGTTCTCGAATTTTGCATTTATTACAGAACAGTCAACAGATTTTTCACGATTTAACAACATTTGAATTTCGTGAACCCGAAATGAACGACATCTTTCAAAAAAAAAAATTATATTTCCGTGGCAAATTCAACGTTATCTTCCATTTCAGCCGGTTGGATTCCATTGTTTGGAGCAACATTTCCGTAATTATTATTTTCATCTTTTTAATGTTTTTTACAACGATATGACGAGCCAAATTAAAAATTATCACTTTTGCTCTAGGGGTTGGACTTTTGTTACATTTTTCCGGATGTCCACGTGTAAATCCACCAGAGCTAACACAATGGTGAAATTGATTCATTAAAATAACTTTCCTCCAGAGAGAAAAATTTACTGACCGAATATAATTTGCATACAAAAAATAAAAAAAAAATATGTATGTATTTTTTAGACATTTGGGCTTGCAAAATCTGTACTGCATGAATGTATGTATTCAAATAAAACTGATAAAAGCAAAAACCTTTTGAATTTCCATCCAGCTGGCTTAAGAGCGAATAATGCGGGCAACGTTTGGTTTATTTGGCTCAATCAAACTAGGAAAAAATTATTGTTAAGAGGATTCGCACAAAGAATTCAAAGAAAAAAAAATACAAAGCACGACACAAAACTTAAATTCTTCCGGGAGCAAATTGTTTTAATTTAAAAATTTTAATCAATCATCTTCTACAGTTATCTAAAAATAAGATCTAATTTATTCCCATAAAATATCTTCAATTGCTCGTTATATATCAAAATCAAAAAAAATCGTTTATTCAATTTAAAAAAAAAAAGCAAGAAATCAAAAAGAAAAATATTTTCACTTCCAGATCTCATGCGATGCCTAAACACGTAAAACATATAATCCTGATTTCCTATTCACTGGATTGCCTGCTCATTAGAGCACGTAAAACCTTCACAGAAAAAGCGAATCGAATATTTCTTGGCTTCCTTCCCATAAAACTTCAATTTACTGCCGAAGTCAAAGGTGGCGATGGGGTATACTAAAAACGTAATGTGATGGATATTTTACGACGTGCAGATTGAGCCATTGATGTGAATATAAAATAATTTCTACAGCATGAAGAAAACAAACGAAACATGTGCTGCTTTCTGAAAGGATATACCTGATTGTTTTTTTATTTTGAGGAGGCGAATAGGGCTATAGGCTCGTCATCCCAATTTTGAGGTAATCACAGATGATTTTTGAATATAAGCTTTAGATTTAGATTTATCTACAGCTCTATTACTTTCGCCAAGTTTTATTACAATAAATAAAACCCTATTTATTAAAACTAAATACCGGAAAACAAAAACACAATCTAGTGCTACATATTCCAATAGCACCCTGTAGGTGCGGTCGAACTCGTAAATTGTTTTATGGAATATTGCAATTCATTTTGATGGAAAACCCTATCGGGATATTCCACTCAATCGACATTCTAATCTTTTTCAAGATAGATCTTCCTACCCAAAAATACACATATCCCTAGAAAGGTTCAGCATCAAAAAGAAAGTAACTCTTAATAACTCTAGGGAGGGTCTCATATAAACACAACATTTACGAACCCATCGATAAATAAAAAAAAAAAACCTAACAAAAATAGTCTCCAGGGTTTCTTGTTTGTCCAGGCAAGCAATTCACTCGTGCTTTATCATCCTAGCGATTATCTTCATCCTGCTTGGAGCTGCAAAAAAATAAGGCAACGAATAAATCTGATGCTCGTTTTCAGAACATTACGCCACTTGTTCGCTCCGAATGCCTAGAAAGCAGCTTGCTGGAACTTTCTTCGACAGGCGCTTATCAGTCGAAAGAATACGAAAAACTGAAAATATTCCGTGCGACTTCTGGCCTGACTTCTAACTTGACTTAAATTGTGATTTTGGTTAGAAGGCATCCTATGGGGAACCGAAGGTCCATGACAAAGGGATCTGTGTGCATGATTAATTACAAAAATGAAATAGGGTTCCGGGATGGCAATGCACGTGACGAGTGTATCTAGCACGAATATTGGGACATGCAAAACTTGTGTATTTTGATTTTAGCCAGTCACGTAGCTTATTTCTGCACTAAAAGTCCCCTTATAAGAATTCCAATCTTCCTTAGCTCAGTTCATAAAATCTATAAATAGATTCGTCCTACTGGAGGCCTCCTTAGTACGTTTATATTTCTTCCTACTTAAATTAAGAAAAATACGAACCTGGTAGGCGTCCGGTATGTTGACTGGTTCACCACTTTCTGCGACGTGTCCTGCAATCCCAGTGCCCCAAGCGACTCGCACCTCATCCTGTTGTTCCATTTCTTCAACCGTACTCCGGGAGCACACGTCGAAAAGTTTCGACACAAGACACCTAAAAATATATAAAAATAGACGTAAAAAGATACCCCAATAAACATTAATCACCAGCTAGCTCTTTTTTGTCACAACGACATGTTCAAATTTTAAAACGGATACTACTTAAGTACGATATGGCGAAACATAATTTTATTTTTTATTATTGAAAATCTCAGGATTCAACATCATTAGTTCCGCGACTCTCAATTATTCTCGTAGGTTGAATTGATTTCTTTCAATTTATTCCATGCTCTGTTAAAGAAAGCAGGTAAGTGATAAATATTTTTCTTTTAGCCTACGGCGATGAATATGCTTACCGTCTTAAAACGTTTTTAAAACAGATAGAAGGGGTGTACATGAATATTGGCGCAATTTGGCTCCTTGTGGAACAGTTTGAAGTATTTTACAAGATTATCTTGAACACGCGCTTTAGGGTGAATGGATTTTGTGCGCGTGAACTCTTACAAAAGATAAACTAATTTGGAAACGAGCTGAAAGTTTGGTTCGTGAAATGAATATTTTACGAGGTTTGTAGTAAATAAGCCGCGAAAACAAGATGTCTTATTGTAATTTCAAAACAAATGCGCGTTTAGGAAAGGGGCAGTCACGCTGAGGTGCCAAAGTATTCTCTTTGGAACGCGCGAGGCAAGAACAACAAGACCCTTGTTTATGCTCAATTAAAGAAACATGAAATTCAAGGAACTCATAAGTATACACCATAAAGCTACCACCATCAAAATAATTCCAAGAAGTTCCTTCTTATGCGGCCGTGAAAGTTACTTAAAGTTTCTACATCAGGTTTTGCCACCAGCGGCATTTACACCCCCTCATAAATAGACAAATAAGTTGCCTGGGATTGTTTCTTTAAAGACTCTGAAGAAAAGCAAAATGATGGTAATGGGACACAAAAATTAAATTTGCAAATCTCTCTGAGGATAAATTATAAGAAGCCTACGACGCCTTTCCCACCCTACAGACTGGCATATATTCAATCTACAGAACACATCTCTAGGTCATTGTCCTGTTGAGAATAGTTTACCCTCGAAAAATACTGAAATTGCTCGAGCTCCAAATGAGGACGTAATCGACAGCTGAAGTTCTGGAGAAGGGTGATGAAGCGATAAGAATAAGATAAGAGCCCAAAAGTAGAAGCCCTACGCTATTATTGTGTCCTGGAGGTGCACAGGAAAATCTAATTACGTCGGACCACGCCAATGCCACGTGGTGGACTTAGAACTCCTCCCCAGCCCGATGAGCGAAGGGAGGCAAGGAAATTAATCCTCATCATCAGAAACGTAAGTCAGACAAATCTTCTGGAGCAACGCAAGGAATTATTTTGTAATCCTCGACTATGCCGCGCATCTGTCCCTATAGTCTGCAATATGCGGGAGGATTAGGCTGGAGTGGATTAGGTGTTTCATTGACCCTTAAAGTTTGTGCTGTCTTTATTCATGAAGAAATTTGTGCTCGTCAAGAAAAGTCTAGTCAATGTGGAAGGAGGACGAGTCATACTTATTGAGGGCTCGATAAATTTTAGATTATTTTTTTTCGACGCCAATGAAAATATTTTGTGGGTTCGTCTGGTTTCATTGGGGTTTGAGTTGGCGTGATTATTTGATGCATTTAAGTCTCAAAAAGAGCTTTGTTTAATAATTTTGTTGAACCAAACATTATTGCGTGTATCTATTTTTGGAAGCATTTTCTTACACAATAAATTGCCGAGTTTTTGGGTTTTAGTGGGCAGACGTTAATTGATAAAAAATCCTTTTAATCATTTCCGTAGAAATAGGAGTAGGTCTTTCTTGGAATAAAATGAATCAAAATGATAAAATTTTGTTGAAACGAAAAATAAAGAGGAAAACAAAAACCACTTAAGAATCAAATTTAAAATTAGAAATAATGATCTTTGCTATCAATTTCTAACCCAGGTTACAAAATAAGAAAATTTGACTCTTCGCGGCAGTTTAACTTCTCTTAAGTGCTAAATATAAAACATACGTGTTCAATAGATCAAAAGTGAAAAAAAGACTAAAACCGACTTTCGTTTCTAATCATTAAAAAAAAATCCGCAATCGATTCACATGTTCCTGCAGGGGTCTACTGCACGTGTTGAAATAAATTCAATAACTTGGAGTGTCATGATAATTTACACGTTTTACACAAAATTATGATATTTTCTGCACATGCTCAACAAAATGAAATAACTTGATATTTTTGCACAATGGCAATTCTTTAATGACTTCTAAGAAAATTCTAACGATTAGCTGCACAAAATTGATTTTTTACGACTTCACTTACGCAAGACTTCATAACGACTTCATAACGAATGCATCATTTTAACGATTTACTTTACACTCACATGTAAGTTTGTCGAGCTGCTTTGATTTTGATTCTTGTCAAATATGGCAAATTATGAAAATAGCTTAAAAAATATTATTGCAATTAAATTTATATTTAATCCCTGTAAAAATATGCGAAAAATATTCCTTTTTGACGGTTATCTAAAAATAAAGTTCATCACTTAACCACTTCCGTTAAATTTTTCTTTAATACTAAAACCACAAAAATTATCTAGAAGTGCAAACAATTTCAGAGCCAAGGATAAAATAATTCGAAAACACTTTAGGTCCACTTATATCTTTCAAAATTTATCCGTCGGATAAATAATCGCTAAAAGTAAATTAACCAACCCAGGAAAAATGTCCAAAATATGATCCATTGCCTTTTAACTTTCATTTCTGTCCAATTCGGTCGGTCGTCTCTAAAGAAAAACTTTTACCGAAAAAAATGCCTGTTGCTTCTTTTTAACCCCCAATAAGAAATATGAGTCCTTATAAAAAAAAAATTATCTTTTAAACTTTTAAAAGGAACCAAAAACTTTTCTGTTAGCCTACATCCAGCAAAGAGATTAGGCAAGCAGAATCGAGCAAAAGTATTCAATGAGCGGATGGAACCACATCTAGCAGTAAAAGGCTTTTTTGCATATAAATTGAAGAAAGGATTTAGATGAAAATTGCTAGAATATCATGAACTTAACAGAAAGCAAAGAAAATTGTTAAATTTCATTTCCACGCAGTGCCTTTTAGCGTTCTTCCAAATGCCTCTGGGAAATGGTGGACTACTTGCGGGAAATCCCGGTTTTGTCTGAAGAAAATTTGTCCTTAGAGAGAACCTTTTTAATCGAGCTAGGGCTTTCCAGGGATTTTGTTCCCTGTGCTCAACTGTTTAAGAGTTTTTTTTTACTCACTTCTTTGGTCCATCGCTGCCATTACATTTTCCTTGCACAAGAAACAGCGAGCCTCGGTCAGCATTAAGAAGAATCGAAACATTTTGGAGGATTTTATGACAAAGCGACCGTACGTCCAATTCGTTGCATATATCTTTAACCTGAAAGGAAGAAATATTTTCAAAAAGTTTGGACAATTTCGTATAGTAAATTTGAAAAGCTTTAAAATAATGTCCTACACTTAATAATTTCAAAGAAAAGAACATCGACGATACCTTACCAATTCAAAAATCAATTGCTTCTCATCCAACTGCTTGAGTTCATTTCTGGAAAGTCGTTGCGGTCGGTATGGACCGAAATTGTGGGTTCCAGTTTGTCCACCAATTGGATGCGTTGTACTGTCATTTTGCATCCCTATACTTAGGAAGGTTGGTGTTCCATCAATTGTGTTCACAATAGGCTTTAGAAGTCCACCGCGCTCAAACTCATGAGCTGATATTTTTCTGTGTAAGAAGATTAAGTTTTTAATACACTATTATTTTAGAGATTAGACTTTAAATATACCTCACAGGTGTTGTAGCGCCTGATCCCCCCCTAGATGAACAATTTGGAGCGTTACTATGGGTTGGTGAGCCGCCAACATCATTTCCAGTTGATGTCGCATGTGAAACCAGCCAAGCGTCCACCACCTGCCTTGTAGCTTTCCTGCAGAGATAAAAGACTTTTTTTAAGATTTTTAAAATGTCTTTCTCGTCAACACAGAAATTTTGAATCGGACAAATATTTTCATCATCAAAGTGGGTAGTATTCATACCTCAAAAAGTAGTCCTGTACAAATTCTGGATTCTCATCCAGCCATGCTTCCATGCGAGCATATTCAGCATCATAGCAGGCTTGATTCGATGGAAGCATCTGGAGGGGCAGGGGGACACCGGTACGAGATCCCAAGTTATCGAGTCCCATTGCCGGGCCCCCCTGCTCAGATGGCATCCTGTTGCTCTGCTGCTGGGGCTCCTCTATGCTACGCAAATGTAAACCTGGAAGAAAATATCAAAATAGCACTGAGTTAGTAATCAACTAATTGGCGGTTTGTCCTCGTTTGTTTTATACAATGCTTGTTTGCACCAGAGCGAAATTTCTTGTGAGTCAAAGGTGCTGTTCGGATCATTTTCACAAACTTGGTCGATGAAAAGTTGCACTATAATTGCACATTGGCAGCGATGTAGGCAAAGAGCCTGTTACACAATCGCTATAAAAGGAACAAATTGCATTATGCAAAACCCTGGGAAACCAATATAACTGGGTTGGGGCCCAACTCCCGAGCATATGTACATAAATACTACTGGGCTTGAGGCATTAGATAAATATTAGGGACGAACATTTGCATACAGTTGCGATACGTATTCGGAATTTCAATTAGTTACCACTGGCTGATATGAAACTTGATATGGGGGTAAAGTAAGACCTTCGTGTCTAGCCGAATGCACCCACGCATGATGCAAGAGGAATAAATTAGCAGACACGCTGCGAAATTCTTCCATACCTGGCTTCCACAAATTTCGGCAGAAGGGAAAGTTTAAGAATATTATGCGTGATACTTTCGTTCAAGGAAGAACTTTATGATTTCTTGAACAATTGTAAGCATAATATTAAAGACTAGTTGCCTAAAACGAGAAAATAGCGTTGGTATATTACCAGTTTTAAGCTTTATAGTCTTTACTAGACTTATTAATTTTAAGATTAGACTGTTAACTTTTATTTCAAAATATATCGACTTAATATATAATATACTTAATATACTTAATCGTTGCTGAATGGTAAGCGTAACACTTATTTTTAACGAAAAAAAAGCCTCGTACGAATATAGTGCTGCAAGAGGAGCCGTGTGGAAGCGACAACTTTCAGCAAATCGGTTTGTGTACTCATGTGGCAAGGCCCAATAACGTTATTTTAAAACTTCCCACCCAAAAGATCGACTGTCACATGGCTTGTGTGGCACGGCGCGCCATTCTGTTGAAACCAAATGTTGCCCAAGACCATATCTTCGATAATAAGCCACAAATATTCAGTTATCATTGCGCGATAGTGCTCACCTCTTTTTCATTTTCGAAGACATTTTTCCCATTAATACCACCGATCCAAAAACCACCCCAAAGAGTTACTCTTTGAAGGTGCATTGGCTTCTCACGAACCACGTGTGCGACAATTTTGTTTATTAACGTAACCACCGAGATGAAAATAAGCTTCGGCAAAAAAAGATGATTTTTGGGTAAAAATGTTCATCTTCTTTCGTTAACGTTACGGATTATCATGTGGCTTCAGACATTGTACCAATTGAACTTTGT
Organism: Philonicus albiceps; assembly: GCA_963969385.1. NCBI lineage: Eukaryota > Metazoa > Arthropoda > Insecta > Diptera > Asilidae > Philonicus > Philonicus albiceps. The sequence goes on from OZ017775.1 coordinate 21,452,613, forward strand.
TGCGGTGTCATTCCGAGGTCTTCAGAAGTGTGTGAAATGTTCAATTCTTTACAACGATGGCGAGTTAATGTGGTTGGTTGTTCTTGTACACTCTAAGCAACAATAGCAATGTTTTCGGTTTTGCGCACTGTACAAGTACGAGGTCGTGTTATTTTATCCGATAAAGGTCCAGTTTCATACACACGTTTCACAAATTGATCCACAAATTGCGTGGAAGGCGCTTCTTTTCTACCAAACATAATTCTCCTACAGTTTCGGCAGAAAATTCACCATTTACCAAGTGAATTTTTAATACTTTCCAGCGTTGTTCAATCATACGAGGATATCGACCCATTTCGTTAATCGGAGATATAAAACTAACTTTCTGTCATAATACGAATAACATTTGAGTTGCCACACTTAAAATAACCAGTAGTTCAAATTCCAAATTGTAAATGGTCAACTTTATTTCAATTTCGAATAGAAAAAAATAAATGATACTTCATAAAGTTGTTTATATACATTTTCATGATAATTTATTTTATTCTTAGATATCAATTATCTCCGGATGCCCTCACGACTATTTATCCTAATCCCTTTTGCTCGGCCTTTTAAAGTACATCGTACATCTTCCAGAAGTATCCAAATCGCAATAAATACGAAAAGTATGCGCATTCTTACTAATCCAAAAAACAAATATACTTCAAACTATTTTATTGTTTCCATCCTCAGACAGACGCTGAGTATGGACATAATTGCCCATTTTGCGAGGGAATGTACCTCATTCCGTCCGGTAAAATTGGAAAATCCAAACAAATTGCAAACCCGTTCCACTTGTTAGAATTGTGCTTTCAATGACTTCACGAGTCACATACCCTTTTCCAGGAGGTGGGTCGGGGATGTTCGAAGTAGCCAAGACGATTGGTTCAATGTACCTCGAAAATGGTTTTATTTCAGTCACGAAAACATTTTCAATCAGCCGCCATCATTCGCCCAAAAAATAAGTAAAAAATAGAAGGCGAAACAAAAAAAATTTAAATTTCGTGCGAGTGGCGAGATAAGCCTTTCATTTTATTTTTTTCTTTTGGTGAATCCTTACAACGATTCTTGGGATTCGATTTCGAAATTGTTAAGTTGTTGGTGAGAAAATCATCTTAGCAACCATCTGCCCCATTATAATATTTGCACATGGAAAATACATTGAAAGCATTTTCCCACCTCCATTGCAGAGGATGGATTGACGAAAATAGAAAAATTATCAACTCGGCCCAGGCCAATATGGGAAAAAATTCCAGGAAAGGAATACGGCTGCATCGAGCAATGAATGTTTGCTGCGACCACGACCTTAGGGCGGAAGGTTCTAATGTTATTTTAAATCTAGAAGATAAGGGTTCGCTGAGCAGGCAACTAATCGCAAAGGAATACGTAACAAATACCGAAGATAGGTTTATATTCAGGCAATCGATTATTTATTCAAATCGAAGGCTATGAGGCGTGAAATATTGGATTTTTTTACGTACTCAAATGTCGTTATTTTCAAAAAGCATTCAACCTTTCGGATTGATTTTATGCGAGTAACCCGCTTTATTGTCTGCCAAACGAGGAAATCCCCTGTGGCGACTATAAATAGCCCGAAAAAAGGGAACACACAAACTAAAAATAGCTTTTGGCCGATAATTCAATAAAGTTCCCTAGGACAGTACATATTTAAGTATTTACTCTGGCGTTTATTCTCTGGTTAGAGATAGCTGCAGATTTTTTATCACGTCGTATGCACACCAAACCCTTCTCCGAGATATGGAGCAATGTCTTAAAACGGGCTCACCAATGAACAAAACCCATCCGAGGAATATTGTCCTCGTTTAATGGCATGGCAACGTGATGGCACAATGTGCAATTCGTATGTAATTGAGTTCTTTGAGCCCCGACCTACCCTCACTTAGCTGTTTAAAAATTTGTGATGCATACCGTCGTCGTCGTATTTCCCCATTTTCGTCTGATATTGCTGCGAACGAAGTCGCCAGAAAAGTAATTGAAACGTCATCGACCTTAGTAAACTTTTTATCAGTCGTAAATAGGTTTAAGGATGATCACTCAGGCATACCTAAGGGAAGAAGCTATTTAGTTGCAAAAAGTGCATGTAAATAATTTTTCAAAAGATGAATGGATAATGCGCCATGGAGCAGAAAAGCTGAGACGTTTCATTTCGTTTTCTTGATGATATGTTTCACAAGTAAGAGTTATATAAAAGATACTTCTGTATTTGTATGCGAACGAACTAAAGTAAAATTTGACGGAATAAATGAATATTGCAACTTTACTGATTTTTCTAAAGGATTACCAATCCAGGAAACTGATAAGACCTTGAAGTTGTCCCTAGAGAATTTGTGGAATGATAATGAGGTTATAATTACGTCAGAAGATCCCATTATAATTTTTATTGTTTGTACTATTTGATGTAACAAAGAAAAATCTATCCTTTTTCGATAATTTCGACTTTGAGATCAATATTCTCTCCTCTTACACAACTTCCAAGATATCGTCCACAATTTAAAGCAGGAGCAACTAAGTCCAATAGAATCTGGTTTTATATATCTATGTCACTGTACTTGGTGATGTACAATCTCAACATACTCTACAATTTTAAACTCTAGTTGAAACTAGTTACAATTGGACAAGACCGGACTTTTAGTTGTCGTTCATGAATTTGTTTTTCTTCGACACTGAAATGCTTATCTGGTAACCAAAAAATTTACTTTCTAACAACCCTAACAATAACCAGTTTGTGAAGCTTCAGCTACCAAATTTGTATATTTCCTTTAATATAATTACGATTTTATTAAAATTGTTTGCTTCTTCTGGTAGTTAACTACGAATTGGTGAAATTTAAAAAAGATACCACATTATTTTAAGTTATTAATAATGAAAGAAAATGATTTTGGCAACTATGAATTCGGAAATATTCATTTATAAGGTAATATTTCCAAAAGAGTAGTATTAAAATTTTGTTACGTGGCCTTTTGTGTTAAAATAACGGCGGATACTCTATCCAGAAGAGTACTTATGAGATTCTTCGGGTGTTATGGTATCCCATATTTATTTCATTTTATGTCTTAAAAGGTCCATTCTCTTGACGTGTATTATATAGTCTAAATATACTAAAAGATAATTTTTTCCTTGTTGGATTTATTATAAAAAAATTACTTTTGTATACGGCGATTTAGAATTTCACACGTTCTATTGAAGATAAGGAAGTTTTTATTGGTTTTATATTCCTTTTCTCGTTAAATGCTTTATCGATTAAAAAATTGATCTATTTTCAAAAAACAATTTATAAAACTTCTGAATATTTAAGAGTGATTGTATTCTTAAGATTTTAAGCTATACCATACAGGAGAATACTTGTTACTTTTATTTTTATATTGATTCTCTGTCTCAAACTCAAAACATACAGGGTTTTGCTGCATTACACTGTTCAACCGAATATATAAATCTCAATTAAACTGATGAAATGAAACACCATAAAAAAGCAAACGTTACTGCAGGCATACACCGAACAGTCGCAGTCATAATAATTCTGTACTTTTTCAGGAGTCGCAACGGGTAATCCTTTATTTCACCCTATTTTATGCCGTACTGGGAGCCCCAAAAGTACACGCATGTTGGCCACAACACTGTCGAGTATCATTTATTGATGTGCTTCGAATTGATACCAGAGCCCATAAAAGTGATAAAAACACTCGTGGCCCGCAGTTATCCTCTCAAAAAAAAAGAAAAAAAAGAAAAACAAAATGGTGTCCTTTTCACCGGAGCACCCCACAGCCCTATATCTAGTTTCTAGGAGTCCGATGCACCGACGATTTCTATTGATTTGAAAACGACCAGCCACTTGCTCCTGTTGCGAATAAAACTTTTAATGGCGATCTAATTTTGTATGCCAAAGCCGCCCGGCGACATAGGGCTGGGTTACGTGTATGGGGCCATTCGAGGGTAAGAAGAGCTCCATTAAGGCTGTATTTCATGTCTTCATAAATGTTCACAGACTTGGAGCACGGACCAATGGGGCAGACCCGTGTGCTGTACACTCATCCCTGAGGAATGCTTTTGATTTTATTGAACAATTTCAAGAAAACACGAGTGTGAAATAACGAGCCCCATGTTTGCAGCTGTAATTTCTGTTGAATGCGTTGGAAATGTTTAATTTAAAATTGAAGAGGTTTATTGCCGACCAGCCGGACTGGTTAGTTTTCGCGATTTTGTATTTTTTTACGTGTATTTTGAACAACTTGCAGTACTTGGTGCCATAATTTCGACAATTCTTTCAATTTTACGACCAATTCAGAATCGTAAAACCCCTGTAGCGTTCCATAGAAACAAACAACTATGCTTAGGCTCAAGGTAAACTCAGAAACGAGAAAGAAAAATTAACATCTCAGCACAAACGAAGAAAATGTTTCCTTTGGTTCTAGCTTTCGTTTGAAATTCAAAGGAAATTTTCTTCAATTAACATCGTCCCAGTGAAATCGGTCTTTGCGTAAGAGGCTTTTCTGAATATACTTAGTAGTCGTCTTAAATGAGTTCCACTTAGTTCATTAGCCAACCGACCAATACCTATTCAAATAGAACGACTTTTTGCATATTATATTTATAAATGGTCTTACTTATTATATTGTGCCGGACAGGAAAAGGGGGGAACGGAAAGGGCCAATTTTCGTTGGTTGTTTTCGCATTAGAAGAGGCATTCGATTTTTGTATTTTAGGTTTAATTATTCATTACTAAATTGCTCAAAAACTACTATACAAGTATGACAGGTAAACTAAGAACTTGGTATGGAGATTAACTTAGAAATAACTTTATTTCAAAAGTAATATTGTAGCGTTTGATGAATTTATAAATATTTTACTAAATATGGCCTTAAATAAATATCAAGTTTATATATATATATATACATATAAATTCCCCCAGTTACAACAGAGGATTCTATCTACCCTTAATTTTACCTGTCTCGCATTAAACATCTCAAAATCCTACTTAACATCTTTAAATGTGGTATACGAATTTCATTGGATCTGTTTATCCAACCAAAACTTTCCGCGCAACAAGTTAGCTTTTATCTGAAAATTGCCAAATTCCCAAATTTTGATTAAAAGTTAGTCGACACAAAACATAGGACTGTGATTGAAAGCCCTAAATTTCAACATAAGAAGAGATAATAAGACGCTTAGCAACTAGGCTGAAGACTCGGGAGACCTAAGCAAATTGGGTAAATCGAGAGCCAGGGAGTTAAGAAGTCGATAAAAGCACTGAAGCAGAACCTTTTAAGGGATATAGTAGGAACATAAATTTGTAATACGTTATATGTAGCTCTCTGATTTACGATGAAAGGGTGGTAGTTCGTCAAAGGATACAATTCATTCTTAATTCGAGATTTTAAGGTTAAATGTAAGACGAAGAAATATATGCTATTTTCTACCTATGTCCTTTATAATATCTAAAGTGCTACGACCGCTCTTTCTAAATTTACCCAAATGAACAGACCCCTACGGGTCGAACCACTTCACCAAAGTTCGACCTCTGTCACGAGCTCCTCAGTCCTAGGTCCCTCATTAGGGGTGACTGTCGTCTAATGCTCCCCTGGACTGATGGCTGAATAACATAATTTTGTCGCCTGCTTATCTCCTTTAGCACCGCAATTCTTACCGTCCCCGGAATTAACCCCTGAGGCACAGTAAATTTCTTTCAGCAGATTATTTTTGCTCATTTATGAGGCGATAAAACGAATAAAACTACAAAAGATGGGCATCTAATTTACCTGATTAGATCTGGATACATATTAGCATAATTCAGCCGCGGGTCGTACTCCGCGGGAATGAAGGCTGTATACTCTCAGGAGCTATGCAGCAGTTCCGGGGGGAGAAGTTATTAAATAGAACCTGCCCCGAGATGGATCTTTGCTTTTATAGGTGCGGACTGCGCGTGACTTGGCATCGGGTTTCGCATTAATGAGGCAATTTAACATTTTCTAACAATTTCCCTGTGTCCCGCCGCTTGAGAGTTTTCTTGCAGATTTTCCGGGAAAAACCGATTCCCGCCTTTAGATGTGATTTATCTTTTCGTACAATGTTAAATCACGCTAAAAGACGATGAAATTTCCGTGATTTACGATGTTTATTTAATTACAAGCCCATTAATTTTTACTAACGTCAAAATTATGTACAAGTATATAAACTATGTATATAAAATGCTCAAATCTACAATTAGAAAATTAATTTATTTAGTTATAAAACAGATAGAAGTTGAAAAATCATTTAATAAAAAATCTGTTTTTTTCTTGATCGCAATATAAATTCAATTTAAAATGATTCCAATAGATCAATGCATAAAAATTAACAAATTTCGTCTGCTGAATACCGCAATTTTCTCTAATTTGAAATTAAAATATCATAATTAATATTTTTAAGACATTTCGTATATTTATTAAATGAAATTTTTAGCATGAAAAAGAAAATTTCATACCAATTATTCTCTATTCTTAATTCATAAATCATATATCATACCTGCTTTGTTCTTTTTGTAACGACATCCACGAAATCGACACATACTAGCAGCCTGGCCCATGGGGCCTGCCAGTAGAGCAAATGTTAGACCCTCCGTTTTAGTAATTTTAATCTCACACCTCTGAAGGAAACACTCGTGTTTTGCATAATTCAGTCTAAGGCCATCTGGTTTTAACTACGTACCCAAAATTCACTCAACACAAAATTCCACTATTCTCTTTTTCTCTCTCTATTGTTGCAAATTAGCACTCACATAAATTTAAATCATCAGATCTGTTTGCGTTTTCATTAGTGTTCGCATTTTAAAATTTTTCCTGTCAATTCCTTCATAATTTCACACACCAAAATAATTAAATTCTAAAAATAGAAAAATGTTGCGAAAACATCCTTTAGTGTTTGATGCCACAAAAATATTTCATTTTATTTATTTATTTATTTTTATTTTTGTTCATCAGGAAAATTACCCAGAACATTACTTTTTGGTGGTGAATGCGTGATATTTGTTTAAGAAATTAAAAAATAGACTGATGTCACCGGTATACTGTGCAAAAAAAAAAAAAAAAACACAAAACAGATGCTACTGAAAATGATCCACTTTCTGAGTCGAGAAGTGTAATTTAATTTTCGATTGCTCATACGTATTGCATGGTTAATTGAATTTTCGGACGATTGGGAAAATTTTGTCGTCAGATGGACCTGAATTTGAGCCATGGAAAATTCCCATGTTTTAGTATTGGAAAATTTGATTTGAAATGCTATTTAGATTTGGCAATGGACTGTTTGCTGACGTAATTGATTATTGGCACCGAGAATAAAGTACGTTAACCTGGACCTGGAGCAATAATAATGCAAGGAATAGTTTATTTCAATCTCATTTCGCAATCATTTTAATTTTATCTAATCTGCACTTATTTTCTATTTTATTATCGGAACATTTTTATGACAAATAGATCATAACTATATTTTTAGATGAGAAAACTAATTTTGCACAATGGAATTTTCTCTAATTTCAAAAATTCTTGAAAGTTTAAAGACCAGAACGTTAAAAATACTATTGATCTTATGGATGGCAACTGAATGAACAGTTTTGAATGAATTTGCTATTCTATGGATTGACAAGGTATATTTATAGAAAGAGGCATTTGTATATCACGCGGGCATACGTTAGGCATTGAAGTTTTAAATAGTAAAACGAGAGCTTGTTGGGCGCATGTTTTTAGTAATTTTAGCACATTTTGAAAATGAGAAATAAAACTATATTGGGTGAGTAATAATACATTACGAATCCATGAGAAATTCTGAATGATGACCACAAACTCATTTTAAGATTTATAAAAGTACCTAAGTGAATCATATTTGATTATTGACATGATTACAACTCATGAGTCATTTGGGTTTACTGAGCTTGGACAAATTTATGGGTGTTTTTATAAAATTCTGCCTAATTTAATTTTTATAAAATTGAGCTGGCTTGGAAATGCATCAAGAAGACTATTAAATCTTAAATATTCCAGAAATATTTGTACATTTTATACAACATAACAACTGACTAAGTACAAAACCTAGTTGGGAAAATACCGCAAGCGATGCCATTCTTCTTCTGGTTAGAAAACAAAAAAAAAGCTCATTACAAAATAGTATAGCCTACATCTTCCTTAATACTATAATTAAAAATAATTGCCGCCATTAAAAAAAAAATTGCTATCTTAAAAGAATAAATGCAATAATTTTTGTCGACATTAACGATATTTCCTCCAACCGCTTCACAATGAGTAGAACTGAGAAGAGTAATGAAAACGAAGCAGCACTTTATGCCGCGCTTATTAATTTTACTCACTGTTGAAAGGGTCCCTTGGTCCCAAAACTCTCGGCTTCCTACGAAAAAGTGATAAATTTTTTTCCTGTAAAATTTTACTACCCCATTAACTTGCCAACACCCTTCCTTTTTTTATTTTAGTCAGTTGTTGTTTTTTGTTTTTTTTTGTTTTGTTATTTGCTAAAAACAGGCGTTTAGACAAGGATGCTGCCGCCTCTACACAGGACATCCGAAATAATCCCAACACTTGTTAAATTTTAATTAGAATAATTTTTCTCAGCGTAATAAGTAAAAATCTCCGAAAAACAGAAGATAAATCATTCCCGAAGGATTCTATTTTGTATGTCTTACTAAAACAATTCCATACCCCCCCCCCCCCAAGCAGACACATCCCGATCAATACGCCCATTCTAGGGTTCCATTTATTACCATCAAATTTCCCAAAGAATACCCTAAATGCGTGATTTTGCTTGTTTTGATCTCCGCTTAATGTACTTATATGCCAAATGAAATCCCATTAATGCGCCCCAATCCCTCGACCCGATAGGGAAGAGACGGCGAAGCATCACATCATACAGGAGACAGCTTAAGGTAAGTGCAGGAATTTGTCATTCGGCGGGTTTCGACGTAAATCCTCTGCGGGCATGCGAGTTGAATGAAAAAATACACATATCTTCATCGGAGCCAGCCAGGGAAATCTCGCACACGATAAATTTTTCTTAATTTCCTGGGACTGCTTTTATTGGATTGAAGGCAGTTAAGCGAATTCCGGTAGTGTGGGCGGGAGGGTTGCCTCGCATGGAACGAGAACCGAAATTTTTAGATTCAACAAAAGATATTTCTTCTGAGGGACGAGATAAGTGTGATTGAAGTATGATGGAGGGACGACGATACCGCGACCTAAATTGACAAGACATGCGGAAGGTAAAGTGAGTTGTGGTTGTGGCTGGTGGTATCGGGGCTTGTCTTCCGCAATTTGGAAATGGGCTTTACTCCCACATTATCGTCATTTTGGCCTTATTTCGGATATTAAGGAGTGCTTTTGAACAATCATGGGCTATACTTTATTCATGCCACGTAAATCAATTTTTGGAAATACAATTATGATGAAATATGGTCGTGCACATCACAATCACTTAATCCTGGAAAATTACGAAGATGTGTAGGCAGTAGGCACAGAAACAATGTTGTTTATAATGGAAACCTACATTTTTGTATTGTTAACACAAGCGAGAATATCGTAAGACAATATACAGAGCAGAATTAACGATATTTTAGTATTGAGTTCAGTTCAAAATTGAAGAGCCTATTTTATTCAATTAAAACGTATAGCGTGGTATACATGCATATCACTTTATTATCTACTACAAATCAATATTCTAATAAATTTGTTAATTAGCATTAATAACTTTTTTTGTGAGATAATTAAACCAATTTACCAAATTAACATTTTCTTTTATTCAAACCAAGTTAAAAATGATTGTACTTAGAATTCTGAAATAAGTTTATATATAAACACTTTATCATTTAAAATTTATTTGGCCCAAGAATAAATGTTATCAACAAAAGTTAAATAATGCTATTTATATTTTCTCTGCAACGTTTATTAATTTTGTGAAAACTGATTCTCTATCAATTATTGAGTGATCTCAGGAATAACGACTATATGATTTTCATTAGCATAAATTGTTAAATTAAATATGATTGCACAGTTTGAGCGCTTAAAGCAAGCAATCAAGAAGTCAATCCCAGGATGAGTTGCGCATATCCTGTCAAAGGCAGAGATCGTCTGATTAGACAATAACTTAAAATCAGCTTCCAATCTTTTCCATAATCTTGTCATGCAAATAGATATGTACATAATTTGGTCTTCGCGGAATACCTGTCGATAGAAAGATACCATAATTTATCCAGATTTTCATATAGGTACGTTCCGCTTTCCCTGCATGTTACTTGCAACAATGAACCTCCCCTCAAAGAATTGGTATATTTTGAATTTGTGCGAACAGCGATGCCTGATTTAATGCCATCTAAGCCAGATGCCAGGAATCACACAGCTCAACTGAAACGTGATTTGCATCTGGATTTAGCTGTATACAATTCATTTTCCCCAGTTGTATATTATAGTTAAAATAGAATTCTATCTGCCACAATGATAAGCATCACTGCTCCCGCAGGAGGGCGGAAGTAATGCTCTAACCTACATTCTACACTGCGGCCAGAACAGGGACTCAAATCATAAAATTGATCTGCAACTAGAATACGCCTGGTTTTGACTGTCCCATTCTTCTAGAGTTCTCATGTTCTAGTTATGAACATTGGATGATTGTACAACATTGGACATTTGGAGTCATCACGGCCACTAATTATTTCGCATCCAAATGATTTCCACGACTAGATTTTCTGGTCATAAACATCGGCCTCAATTTGTCTATTTACAGAGCTTCTCGTGTAGATGAAGTTCCTTTGGGGCTTTTCACCGATTTTGCATAAATCTTAATCTTTAAAATTATTAAACGAAAATTTTTACTCAGGTTGCCGTTTAAAAGACATTTTTGTCTCGCGGCATAGTGTCCCTAGGGTACAATTAATGCACCGTGCGGGGATCTGGACAGTGACGAAAGACGGAAAACGGGGGACGAGCGTTGCCAATTCCATTTCCTGCTCGTCGCGGTAAAGTGTTTTCCCTGAAAATTTCGTGGTCGTTAAAGTTTATTTCTTGCTAATAACCCATTCACTCCTACCGCCGTCATAAAACTTTATTTTGCAATAAGCACAACAGCATTTATGGCCCTCGTCTATGATAAGCGATGCGCGGTGCGGCGCAGCGGCAGCGTTCCCGTGAACCATCTCAGATATGAGATATTATAGCGCCTTAGAAGGTAGCGGAGCGATATTCATTTCTATGATGGGGCTCCAACGTCTTCGCTGGATCCAGCGAACGGGGGTTAAGGCTAATGGATGGGGGCTTGCGAACCACCGCAACACAAAATTACTGCTACGAAGGGAGGTAGAGTGCGGAAGAATCGCGGGCGGCAAAAGTTACGTCCATGCCAGGAGATCAACTTGATTAATGGTTCATTGTTCTGGCATCTTACCAAATGCCAATTTAATTGACTTGCAACCAAGTCGAGAGCGGTTCACGTCATCCTCTGGTGTTTCCGCACGGCCCTGATTTGTGGCCGGAGAGATAAATACTGGACAGTAACAATTAGGAAAGTTTCCTTGGACAGAACTGCTTTCTAGCGACTAAGGCGGTTTCGACGGCAACGGTAGATATCCAGCCGATTAGGCGGATCTACAGCCTCTTAGACATCTTTGTTAAACGGAATCGGTCCATTGTTGCGCACAAAGGCCATTCGTGTCATTTGCATCTCCGCCTATTACTTTATTCGAAGAGAAGTGCCTTTCTCGCTTTTACTGGGTCAGGAGAGTTATGACAAATGGGGCTCCGGTGCGGCTATGGAAAACTCTCAATGAAGTGTAATACCCCTGTCACCCGCAATCGCTTCAGGATGAAAGCCTCAATTGTTTTAAAAGCAAAGTTGTATATAAGCTGTAACCTAAACCCTATAATTTTTCATAATTTTCCACATTATTTGAGACACTCTACAATTGCTTTACTATACAAAAGAAATTATTATCATGTTACCATAAAGACATTCGAGTAATCGCGTAAATAAGGAAATTGCTTACATAAACTATACATAGCTGCTATGTACTATAATTTAAATATCTATTGTATTACGTATAACGTGCTACTTATTATAAAGGGTATCAGAATTTCAAGTTAGGAAGTAATTTGTGAAAAAGAAAGCAGTCTTTTACACGCTCAGCCCGGCGTGGAAAAAAGGTGGTTCGCAGGCATTGCTTTAATCTGCCGGTGTGTACCACCGGTGGTACACACCTAGTTTGCTCCGTTTGGCGGCGTGGACTACCGATGGTTCACATACATATGTATGATAACGTGAACAAGCACCGCCAGAGGAATAAACAACTTATCATCTCGTGCACGCCGATCATAGAAACTATGAAAAAGTGTGCTGAGTTCAATGAAAAGCTCAAGTTTAATGTGAAGTACATTGATGAAGGTCAAGTTTAATAAAACAAATGTGAAGTACATTGATGAAAATATCGACCAAGTGACCACCTCTGGGACATTGGCAGACATCTGCACTTTTATCGACATTCTAAAGCATGCCTATAAACAAATGTGGTTCTCTTTTAGTTATAGCACAAATAATTTCATCTTTTAACTCCTGAGTCGTTTATCTTTTAATTTTGTTTTTGGATTCCAAGAAACATCACCATTTAAAGAAATTAAACATCGTTTCGTGTTCAGTAAAGCAGACGTTGTTCAATCGTATAGCGTTCCATCAATAAAATTTTCCATTTTGCTACTTTATAAATATTAAAAAATGATAGTTCAATATTTGAAATTTCATCAAATGACAGTTAATTCACTTCTTAACCCTAAATTGGACACCTTTTATACTACAAATTAGCACATATCCCTTTACTATAAAAGTTTTTTTTCGAATTTTTTAAATTGGTATAAGAGTATAAAAATCATTCCTGGAACAAACTCTTTAACTTTAGTGAGTATTGTAATTTTAGAATTTTGAATAAGTGGATGATAATAAAATTCCTTTTTTCTTTATGATAATTTTCCAAAATTCTTGTTACAAATTAAAATGCATTAAAATTAAATTAAATTTTAATACATGTCTTCATATAATTGTTCTTTTAAAAATATTGAAAAGACTTTTTAATTTTGAAATAAAAATACATTTCTCTATATTACAACAATACGAACACAGTAATTTACACTAAAGATCCCACAAATTAAAATGTTATGTTACCGTGTTTGAATCGACCTACTGAACAAATACCATAGTACAAAATAAAGCTGTTCGGTTCTATTTTAGTTAGATCAGATCTGTATCAATCCAGTGTACACTGGTTTTAAAGATTATTCGTACTGGTAAAATAGCGGGAAGCATGATAATCATTCGTTCAAAATTTGTATTTCAAACAATCTAGCTTTTTCTGGCATATTTTATTTTATACTATGGTAATTCAAATCTTCTGATTTAGTAAGCGCGCATCTAATGTGTTATTTAACTTTATCTTTACAACGAATATTTTGAATTAATAGACAATGACACGGCAAAAATTGATGAAATTAAATATTCGTAAAATACCTTAATAAATCCTAGTAGGACCATAACAAAAAAAAAACTGTCACCTCAGACAAAATACAAACACAAATACCCTTGCCTTTCAAAATTAAATAGGGTGAGATGAGAGTAAATAGAAAAGAAATGTGTAAACACAAACCGAAAAAAAAAAACATTCTTATCTAGAGGAGCGCGCCAAAATCTTGGCAGAAGGCACAAAAATTCACATGGTTCGGACTTGAGAATCGTGCGGGGTGTATAAATCCTATAAATAGTTTTCGATTCGATAAAAGAAATTTTTATAACAAATAAAGGTGTTCTGGTCGCAGCAATAATTTCTACAGGTTTACTCAACAAATAAAAAAAAGATCAGACATGTTTGCTAAAGATAAATCGGTGCGGCGTAAAAGAACTTGCCAAAAATATTTAATTGTGATAAAAGTCCGCCAAATGAAAAAAAAAGGGAAATTCTTGTCGTCTCAACAGGAAGTTGTAGGAGAGTATTAATGTCTTTTACACGCTTGGAAACAGTTTTCCTTGAGTTTCACATTGTAAAGGTCGTAAAATTAAAGTAAATGTTTAAGTGTCTTTCATCAATCAGAGCTGATTGTCCAATTCAACTGGATTGAAGTTCGGACGCAAAAGTACAACTCCCCAAAACAAAATTTAAAGTTTAATCAGAGTGATTGATTGAAACCATTTTAGGGCTGCGGCAGATGTACGGACACCTATTTATTTTTTTGAATTGTATATTCAAATTTTGTAATCAAGAGGCAGCCAACGTGATATTAAGAATAAAAGTGCACTTCACTAATGAGTTCCCACAATTTTTGTGTTTCGGAAAGGTGAGGCTTTCATACGTGTGTACATACTTCATTCAAAAGAGCAATTTGTTTTTTAAAAATGTATAGCGCATTTTCAATTTCCATCTACTGAGCGTACAGGTGAAAAATAACAGCAATTTGCCCAGCTCAAAAAACTAAAGCCGCCTTTTCACATTTTTAGTTTTCTAACCATAGTCGAACCCAGACGTATATGTACTGGCACATGATTTATGCTACACCGCAAAAGGTATTCAACCCCTAAAAATATTAAATTTATAAACAGAAAAAAAAAAGTAAAAAACTTAAGCAATTCCTCAAAGCATACATTTTCATCGTAGCAAAAACATCATCTCCTGTGGGATTCACCTTAGCAATCTTGAAATTTGCATTGCATATAAAAAAAATATTACTTTTTTCCCTCTGAGTTGGCGTAAGAACGTCGAATGGATTAATATGCTCAGCTGATCAATATTCTGATGTTTTTCGAGGATGAAGAGCGGGAAGTGCGGCTTGTTGGCCCATAAAACTGCGTAGATTGTCGTTATTAATAGACCGCTTCTAGATGAGCAGTTTGTAAGAGTATAACCAACCCAAACATTGCTTCGATAGCGAAATAACCGCTGCAGGAACATAGAAAATCGATTCTTTTGTACCCACTTTATGACCTTAAATTTATTCTGTTTTCCAATAGCCTTGATATATAGTGCTTATCCTCATGGCTTAGTTAGTGATTTTTGTTAAGGACATGTATAGAATTTATGGACGACAGTGAGATATGTTTGTCTGTCAAGGATGCGATTTCCATTCTGCAATTAGAGAACTAATGGGTTATAATTTTTGGTATATGTAACAATATTTCATTTTGATAGGAAAAATAATTAAGCACTGGCCACTGTAAAAGCAAGACAAGACAATAATTTAAAATGATTTTATAGTTATTAGATACCAAACCATGCACTAATAATCAAAATCGAGAATTGAATTAAATATCGAAAATTGAGTTTCTAGTTCTAGTTCTATTTTTTTTTCAATGTTGTACAAACTAAAAGTTTTCCAGCAAATGATGCTGTCACTCTAAGAACTGAAAAAATCTCTAAGTCTCCAGTTTTTAGCGATTAATTATAGTGTTCCCTGATTGTCAGTACTTTGCCTTTTCTCCCCTTCAAATAAATCGATTAAATTGCTCTAAAACATGATATCAAGAAAATAGCTGCTCATGTACAAAAGCTATATATTTTCCTGTCAATGAAAACATCCAAAGTGTTTTGGAGAATCACCCTTGGAACCCCCAAGACACTGTCCCAACGAAAGTTGAAGGATGCTATAAAAACAATACGAGAACGGGAATTACAATCGATATGTCGTTATTCTACTAAATTCGTCCCAGTTTACTCCATCTGATCCGGCGATTTATGTTGTTTCCCCACTTCTCAACATACGGAATAAATCTTCACCCGAAACAAAACTAAACCAAATTCGGAGAAAACTCAGTGGTAAATCCCTAAATAAAACTATCAGGAAATTTTGGCACTTTCCTCACAAGAGTGCAAGTAGTAAAAATTACCAGAAAAATTTGAGCTTAATCGTGACCAACGTTCGGGAGTGTCCATCAGGAGCCTCGTTCTGGTCCTGGGTTAAGTGAATAACTGAACGGATTCGGTCGATAGAGAATTTGTTCAGCAACGCGATCAAGGTCAGAGTCTGTCACGCACTGTGGTAAGTGGTTTCCCTGACCATTAAATCTACAAAGGACCAGTGCTCTTCCCCGCACATTTTCAATATATAATCGAGCAAGTCCTAGAGACCCGGCTGGAACCAGGAGGAAGGAAGAACTGATGAAACTGAAAATACTCCGGCGAAAACTTTGCCTTTTCATCAGCATATTTCGGGGAGAATTTATTAGTGGGGCCTGCGGTTCGAAATTGGAATGGATCCAGAAATCTGGTAAGGGAGCACTTTCAATATTCGGGTGCGAAACCGCTGAGGGTCCTTGAGGGCAACTCTTTCTGGCTCTTTGCGAATACTTCACACCTCCTTGCGAGTCACCACCAGATAATTGCAGACATTTCGGAAATTCTCATCAAGGCCAGGGTACAATGATGACAAAGCCAAAATGTGTTGTAAATTGCTCCTTTATGCTTTTTAATTTCCCATTCCTGAAAGACGAGAAACAAAAAGTATTATGATCATGTAAAAACTCGATTCTGGCAGACTGAAATATTTTCTATCATCTATTATTTGTCGTCTATTGTCTATCACCTATTGTCTGCTGTCTATCGGATTTTGTATGTCTATTATCGTGACATGTCTGTCCTGCATCATATGTTGTCTGCAAATTTACCGGAGATTCGAATATATTAAAATATATTTAAAAAGTATGGTTCTAATCCTTTTTCCAATTTTGTATTTATTGAAGCGACAGTTTAAAGTATTGGGTCCACTCTACTCCTTAACTTTAATTTTGTCATATAAGAAAACGTTTCAAATGTTTTCAGTGTGAAACAAATAAACATATTTCTGGGTCTACAACCAAAAATCAATAATTTGCTTCAAAAGGGCATTTAAAAGGCAACCGTCCTAAACCTAGCCTGGAAACATCTCAAGAACCATTTAAACAGTCCGCGGAATTCCGAACAGGACGGAAGCGTCTATTTCGACCCGGAAACTATCTGCTCCAAGACAAATTTTATACTTGAAAAAAAAGGACAAATAATTCTAGGCTATAAATAGGATATCGCCGCTCCCAAAGGAGCTCTGGTCACCGTAAAAAGAAATTCCAGGCAATTCCTCTAGCGGATGATCGACTGCTGCTCCGAAATAGTCAAGAAACAGGGTGTTGCGCTGGGAGAATAATTAGCTCCTCTTGTTTGCCCTCTAATGTTAAAAAAAATTATTGCTGATGCTAGCAGCTAGCACGTTACTCGATAGATGGATGAGAATTAAAATACCACCGCGTTAAATGGGAGCCACAGCGCGGACGGGAAGACCTATTAACTTCTCGGTCAGATAACCACTTCGGGCGGTGAGCGCAATTTTTGAAATATTGTGAAGTTTATTACCTCATGAAGGTTTCATGGAGTACTAACAAAGGCAATTTTATGATTAGCTAAAATTAGAAGAGTTTCATATTTTTTAAGGACTACTTCCATCACTCTTGGGAAAAAGAAATATTTCGTTTTTATACAACCTTCACTGAAAGGACTTATTTTAGAATAACAAGCAGCCTGTTACCGACTGTACAGATTATTAACGTAATTTTAGACATCACAGAATTTTTTTTAATGAGGATATCTGCATAGCAACTCAGAGAACCTTCTTGAATAAACGATTTAATCTTTACTTTAGTCTCTTTAAAAATCATTGCCATTTTTAAAAGTTTTCGTAGATGTTAAAGTTTTTAAGACATCATAAAAAATTTAGAATACCTTAACAATTGAGAAATTTCGCTCAGTTTAAATACAAAACCATTGTGGAGGTCAAATAAAAATGTAATTACTTCACTTGAATTTTTCTAAAGTACAGACAAAAACTTAACATAAATCTTTTATTACTTAATAGTTACACCCATAACAAAGTTGAAATGCTGGTTATTTTAACAAATTTTTAAAGTTGGGGGGTGGAATCAAACATTTCAGAATTTTTTTCAGTTTCAGTTTCAGTTTCAATTTTATAAAAATTACAAATTTACAAACGGTAATTTTAATCATCACCTAGTCAACAAGTTTTTAAAAACCATAAAAAGAGGATTGTTGACCAAAACGAACTAAATTTGAATTTGAGTCCACATCTTCCAATACCTTAAAATTCAGTGTTATGCAAAAAATTAAGACTTGCCCGAAATTTTTACAAATTCCCAGTTTACAACGTACGTAAATAAAAAACGGTTTAGTTGATTAATGAAAAAAATAGAACTGCTATGCAAAATATTAAGACCACTTAACCTTTAAAATAATACCCTTTAGCTTCGACGCAACATTAATTACTATTCGTATTTTGCATATTAGAAATAATATTCCGTTATTAATTATTACAGTTTGTGGAATTATGATATATTTAATTGTTTGTTTTAAACATTCAATAGCACGGGACTAAAAAGCAATATTATTATGGCAGGTAAAATAAATTAAATTTTGTTATAACAAAGGTTTGAATATGTTTTTTTTTCTATTGATTATTGCTCTTCATAATAGCGGATTAAGTAAACGAGCGATTGCAAACCAATTGCACGTAAGTAAAACGTGTGTGTATCAAACTACTCAGAGGCACAGCATATATCGGTTCTGTTAGCAACAAGAATAATTCTGTTCGACCAACATTATTATCGTTAAACATAAAAGAAAAAAATCCACCATGGAGATAACCGATCAACTTGGTCAAAATATTGGCGAAAATTACAAATCTCGGTCAGTTGTTAAAAAAGCCTTTTTTGAGGAAAAAAAAAAGCATGCTATAAGACCAGATTGTCCAGGGCTCATATAAATTGGACATTAAACGAATGAAAGAAAGTTTTGTTTTTCAATGGAAATACCTTTCAACTTTTTCCAAATGATCAAGTGAAAGTACGACTTCCTTCGGAACAAAATGCACTATCCTGCGTTGAACCATGTTGACAAAGTGGTGAATGAAAAGCGACAGTTTGAAGAGGCACATAGTTGTATGATCTTACAGAATTAAAGGCAGTAGACTAAAATATCTACATAGACAATTTGGAAAGAAAGATGTTACTTTTTTTGGAAAACGAAATACCACTTTTCCAGCAGGATAATGCACGTCCACATATGGCACGACGAAGATTATCATGACTAGAACAAAATAATGTAAATGTTCTTCCATGACCGGCCTGCAACCCTAACTTAAACGCAATTGAAAACGTTTGGAAAATGTTAGATGACAGGGTGGCCAAAAGACACCCCATTACGAGCCTTAAAAAGATATTTAGAGGAGGAATGGAAAAGTATCCCCAAGGAAGCTATTTATAATTTAAACATTTCCAATGCTCATAAGGTCCAAAGTTGCATCCAAGCTATAGGATATTATTTTAAAGGCTAAGATAGTCCTGAAAATTTTTGATTGTGAATTTTAAATAGCTATGGAAATACTTGTAAGAATTAAAATTAAAAATGTAAGACGCATGCAATAGATAAGTGATGCATGAATAGTTCACCTAAGTCACTCACAATTGTATTCCATTGCAAATGATATGAACTATTGTGTGGATTTTCTTAGCTACAGCTACACAATTACATATTTCCATAGCTAAATTTAAAAAATTAAAAATGCACAGTCTCTAATTTTCAAGATTATATACATATATATCTGTATGGGATTAGGAATCTGTATGGGGTTAGAAATCTGCATGGGGCTATAAGAAATTATTTTATATTTTCTAATTCGTATTTAAAAACGTGATACGTTAAAAATTTATTATTTTTATTATAATTATTTTCTACTTTTTAGTCTTGTATGAGTAACTTTTCGATTTTAAACAGAGACATGTGGCAAATTTCGATTTATTCTAATTTCTCTTCACCTGATCTTATTTGAGATAGAAAATTGTTATACCTAATTGCCAATAATATAACCAGATCCTTTTCAGTTTTTAAATATATGACTCACTTATGGTGGTATATGCCTAAGTTATCGCATTCTTGCTATCTCCTTTATTCATTGCACGGTGTTTTACCAGTGAGTTATGATTTTATCGAGTGCGATAGATATTATGAATGGATTGATTTGGAAATTAGAAAACATCCAGGTGCCTATTAATACTCGAGTTTACGGATATTATGTATACTATGTACTATGCATTTTAAATGTAAAAGTGCATTTTAAATTTTAAAAAAATTGTTCCAATAGTCTTCTAGAAATCTTCAGATAATTACAACAGAAATAGCAACACAGCAGATGATTTTTCTAAAATTCATGAGCTTCCAAAATAACATCCGATAATCGACAATAGCCTTTAGGAGTGGTCCTGTAATGGCATTCGTGATTTATGTCTACTGAAATGGTTGTGTCCAATCGGTCGTAAAAGTGAGAACAGCTGCTCGGAGTTAGAATTTTTACATCTAATCTTGATAGCCCATTTCACGGGAACGATAAGTGAGTGGGCGGTCCCACGGCAACTATTGCCCCACTGAAACTTATTTGCATTGCTGAAAGCCCGCTTGTTCATGTTTCCCATTAATATATATATATTTTTTTATTATTATTATTAACAGTTTCACATACCTAATACCTAAACGACATTATTGAGGAATTACCCTGAAGCGATCCACCCAGTGGTTTCCCATTACATCAACGCCGAGTTTCCCTCCTTATCTGGGCGGTAAGCGCGAAGCTATTAGTGATAATCAATACCAATAATTTCCGATAATGCGTTAATTAGTCAGACGAAGCGGTTACGTCGACACCGTTGATCACATACCCACCCGTGTATCAAAGATTAACCAGAAAAAAAATTTCTATCAGAGGCGTTAAACAAGGAAGTCGTATATTTTTTTTAAAAAATGAATAAATATTTTACACTTGCGTGACGGGAGCTCTATTTTTACGCGTTCCTGTCATCTCGCATGTGCTACATATTCCACTTGAGATAAAACGCGAGTAATCGAACAATTGTCGATTTCTCGACCTCAATGAAAAGCTCAGCTCACCCTCGGAAATTTCTTCAATGACGAAAGCATTATTTTCGACCCCACTCCATGGCAATGTACGACTCCATCTGTGCGTTCCTCAATTTCACGCTTTTTAGCGCAATTACACAGTTTGTAAGCAAAGTAAACTTTAAGAAGCGGATTGAGACGTCTTGAGACACATGTCGCGCTTTAAAACAGCCAAGATCACCGCTCTAAGCAGCTTCTATCACTGAATGGAAATTCCCATAGTACGCGGGCTGCCGTATTAATCTCCCTGGCAAATATTTGCCTTTGCCTGTACATTTTTTCTTTCGAGGATTCATCTCCACTTATCAATCGTAGCTGCCCGGGGCACTTTGGAACCCCCCACATTGGGCTGGGATGGGAGGGGTACCATCGACAAAACGATTGCGACGAAAACAACAACGTCGCGAAGGTTCCGTGCATCGAACTTCCAAATTGCCAGTAAACTGGCTTAGTAGACAGTGGCCGGTGATGAACGACGTCTTAATTAAGATGTAAGATCGCCGTGCGCTCCTTCTAGACGGACGCAATTTGTCGCGGTGGACTTAAGAGAGACTCTGCACGCGCTTCACCTACATAAACGATTTGGGGGCTCACCTAAACCGGGACTCCATTGTTTAATGAGTGAGACCCCTCCTCTCTCCCTCTTGACTGGGTTCGTTTTTCTATGGCGCAATTTGATTTTTGCCCGGAAGAAAGCACAAAAGACCTGTGGCAATTTTCGCGGGTTCAGGGAACTCTTATTTTGGCCGAAAGTAAAACCCGAAACAGACTAGTGAATAATGTGTCTATCGAATTTTATTGAACTTCTATCTTTCTGTGTTTTTCTCTACCTATATTATTCGGACCCAGTTAGACGTGGAGCCAAGGTACACCAAGTTTTTGCAGCAAGCACGGGAGCTTTGTCGTGCTTGATTTTGTTTACGCGCATTATACAAACGCTAACTTGCCTAATATTGCAAGCGTAACTTTGTAAAGCTAGTTTTTTTTTTTTTTTTTTTTTTTTTGAATTTTTTGTATATTGTTTTTTGTTTTTTCTTTTTTTTTTTGCTGAAATCTCTTTTGAAAATTAGTTCGCTGGGACGAGAAGACAGTTCATTTTATGAAGTTATGAGATTGGTATGACTCTGACTGTATTTTTGTTTTTACATTTTCTAATGTCAATGACCATTTCGAAACAAGAAATTTCAGCTGCCAACTTTCTGGGCCAACTTTTCACCTCTCATAGTAGAAAAAAAAAATTTAAATTCCTTAGTAGAGTCACGTTTAAGTGAATCATTTGGCTAAACTTATCTATAAATTAGATAAAATAGTAGATAAAATTAAATTATATAAAAAGTCCGCTTATTTTATATTATCTTTCATCTTTCTTAAATAATTTTTGAACTTCCAATAATCACATTACACATTAAAAGTAGGGCTCTTCTTATTTGTAGCGTTCATAGTCTAATTCAATTTCTTTTCAATTTGTTTCGCATATTAATATTTTATTTCTAGTATAATGTCAAAACTTATTTAATTTCTAATAGTGCAATATTATTCCTATAACTTTTCATAATACATACTAAACTCTCTGTCTTGCATGGAAGAACATTCCTGCTACCAAAATGAATACACAAAATATCTCTCCTTAAAATTCCATCAAAGAATACACTATCCATAAATAATTTTCACGAAAACGTAAACGATATATGTCTGCTGGTAGAGTTCACCCTTCCTCCAAAAATAAGACACATAATCCCAAGAGCCATTGGAGGAAGAGGCAGCACGGCACAGGGTACACAGAAGATTTATGAAGACTGAGAAAATTGCGCTAAGCACGATATAAGTTTGTCAGCGATATATAGATTCATCTTAAGAGAAAAGCGGGAATTTATGACAATATCAGTAATTCTACTATAATGATGAAGTGCACTATTGTATTTTGAGATTATTATGATATCTCGGGGGGTAATGAATGAGATATGAGCCCGGTAAAAGGGGAACTTATTACTTCACTGCCTTCCTCTGAATTAATATGGTATTAAGAGCAGCCATAAATTTAATTTAATCGGTTTATCAAACTTCATTTGTTTGAGAGCCTAGGAAATAGAATGGGAATGTGCTTTACGATGTTACTACATCTATCTATCACGATGGTTCTACAGCATGGCAAACTTAATTTTAACTATGGAAATTTCAACTGATAATTACGGATTTTAATTATGCTATGTGGGATTTTCTCGAAAAAGTAACGACTTGGACCAGGGGCACAATTTGAACTTGAGATCTTCAAATTGGTGTTTCATTACTCTAACCAACTAAGCTACCCGATGCCTTTCGAGCAAGTAAAATTTAAATTTAAATACAAATACTGTACGTGAAATATAATAGACTTTTAAATTTTTATTTTGTAAATTACGAGTCGTCTATTCGATTTTTGAATGGATACCTGTAAAAAAACGTAAAATATTATTTTTTTTTGGGGCAATGAAGAACAAAATATTATACTAAGTTTTAAGTTTGCTGTATGTACTGTATGTACTTTTGGTTATCAAAGATTTTTTTTTTTTAATGATGAATAATTGTTGTTTATTTATTAATCATTAAAAAGTACATTTACTAAGCTTAAAACTGAGTATATTTTTTTATTCTTCATTAACCCAGAAAAGACAATATTTTATTGTTTTCCCAGCATTCATTAAAAAACGGGTGCGCATCGGAGTAGTACACTAATATAATTAGATTTATTTTCACGAATTCTCTTTATTTATATATTTGCATTATATTATATTTGAAACCTCTGATATATAAACCTAAAACGTAAAGAAAACATAATCGTTATCACAAATACACCAATCCCTACCATTATAGCCCACTTGTAACTTGACAGCCACAAAGTTTAATCTTAAAAAATAAAGGGTGATTTTTTTTTTGCTATTTGGTTTTTCAGCGCTCTGTTTTTTACAGTTCAAGCGTAGTTCAATTGTTTAATTTGCATTGCTATTTCATCATGGAAAAACTTACACTCGAAAAACGCTTACAAATAACTGAATGTTATTATTAAAATTTCTCTATGAAAAATGTGTTTCGCGCACTTCGATCATTTTATGGTCGTCATAATCGCCCTACTGAGCAGACTATTGAAGCCATAGTGACCAAATTTCGCAACAATTTCACGTTATTGAACATCAAGCCAACCACCCGTGTGCGTAGAGTATATATAAAAGAAGATATCGCTGCCGTAGATGCTAGTGTTGGGGAAGATCGTGATGTGTCTATCCGTCACCGTCCGCAACAACTAGGATTGTGTTATTCCACTGCGTGGAAGATTTTACGCAAGGATCTTGGTTTGAAGGCGCATAAAGTACAGCTCATTTAAGAACTGAAGCTAGACGATCTGCCACAACGTTGTGTTTTCGGGTCGTGTGTCCGATGAGCAACCACAAGCAATACAAGAGCTGCCAATGCATCCTGAAAAATGCACTGTTTGGTATGGTTTATGGGCTGGGCGGTACTTTTTCAAAGATGACGATGAGAACAACGGTACCGTCAATGGTGCTCGCTAACGTGCAATGATTTCCAACTTTTTACTGCCCAAAATACACGAACTGAATCTGGTTGACATGGGGTTTCAATAAGATGTTGCCACATGCCAAACACCATGCGAAACAATGGACCTATTTCGAAATGAATTTGATGAGCAATTCATCTCTCGTTTTGGACCAGTGAATTGGCTGCCTAAATCGTGCGATTTGACACTGTTGTAGTCCTCCTTTTTGGAGGGGTACATAAAATCTTTTGTTAATGCCGATAAACTAGCATCGATTCAAGCACTAGAAGATAACATCACACGTGAGAGATATCAGCGACTATGCTCGAAAAAGTCACTCAAAATTTGATTTCTCGTATGGATCACCTGAAACGTAATCGTGGCTAGCATTTACATGAAATAATCTTTAAAAAATCAATAGCAAGGAGTGATTTTTAATCACCAATATAAATTTTATACTTTTTTCAATTCTTCTGTTCTTTTCTTTTGATAATTAAAAACGAAACGCTTCAAAAATCACCCTTTAGTAAAATATGATTCATGAAATACAAAATTAAAAATATTATATTATTAAATACTATCTACGTATATAATACGACATATAAGAATAAATAATGATAATTTTACAAAATTATGGTGGTTTACTTTTATCTGCAACAACTTGCAAAATAATTTGCTTTGAATCTTCAAATTAGACACCGAGAGACTGTTATAAAGAATATTGTTAGAAAATATATACGCTATCTTGTGGAAAATAATTAAATTATTTATAATATGTGACTCGAAAGTTACACGGGCTCATAGAGGGTTAATTTACTAATGCCTTTTGAAATCTTTTTTATCATTATTGAGCTTAAAAACCTGCAATTTATAGGAGAATATGTAAATTTTTATATAACACTGATCCACCATTTTTGATGTTCACTTCTGTAACAGAAAAAGTATAGATTGCTAATCCGCAAACTATGATTCCCCAGATCATCAAGATATTGAAAGAAAAATGGAGAATGCAAAAAAAAAAGTGTTTTTAGCCACTGCCACTTTTAAATTTATTTAAAACAATTTAAAAGCATCATTATAAGGTAGCTGAAATAAAATCTTGAACCTTAAAATATTTGTATAAGATACATCATTTAGACTTAAAATTAGCCAAGTACCTTCAAATTTTTTTGTATTTTGAATTCGAATGGGTTTCTGATCCCGATTTGATATATAAAAATGGAAACTTTGTTTCAAGAAAATTGTGAATCAAGTTTTACGGAATTTATTTTTGTTCTTACAATTTAAGCTTCTATTTGCGATGTATTTACACTACATATATTTATATAAGGTTTCCGTGATTTTTAAACGAATTTTGAAATTGTATCAAAAAAGGATTTCTGCATTTTTTTTGATTCCATATTTTTCAAGAAGCAACAGATTGGTAATGTATATAGCAAATATTATCAAAACAGCCTATCACATGATCTGTGATCTGTTCTTATTATATCCAAAAGTATAAAATATACCAATTTTTCATTCTTGTCGCAATAATTTTTCAAATCTTACATATCATAACCCTAACTTACGCCAGTCATATTTAATTTGTATTTTTAAGTATATTTTTAAACGTCCGTGACCCCGAACGGACAATTCAAATGCATCCGAGTCCCATTTGCTCACAACTTCTATGCGCCGTAAAATAACTCACTCATCCCGTCGGCTGTTACAAATGAGTGAATCGTTTCAAATAATTAATTACCAAAGCAAACCCGTCCAGCTGTGATAAATAGGGCGAAGGGCTTCTGTCCGCACAAAGAAATGGGATTGTCTGGTCGTCGGGCAAAAACTGACATCACTAGGAACCGAGATGACAATTTTCCGCAGGAAAGCTAAAAACCTTCAAGAGTTTACCCTGAAACCGTCTGTTGCACACCTCTTTTAAACCCAAGGAATGTGCTACAGTGGGCTACAAGAAAAATTGGTTGGTTTATCTCATTTTTTAATAGTACTTTTTTTTTTTAAATAGATTTAATCCACTCAACTTCTTGGGCAAGAGCACTCAAGAAATTTCAAGGAATCACATGTAAAGTGTGGCGCATCGCAGCACAGCATCATCTTCTCCTCGGAAATGAATTATCGTCCGAAAATATACTCCCAGTAATTTTACAACCATCGTCGGAGGGAAAAATCAAAATGGATTTAATCCAGATCTTTAAATCTCATGGGAAAATAAACCGATAAAGCACAGCATCCGGTTGGAGCGAGGGAACCATCATCTCCAAAAATTTCAAAGTATGTAAACAATATCTAGAGCAAACATTGAGTCCGACTCAAAAGAAGGATTATTTCTTCGAGTAGCGGTGAACGTCTTGAAAGAAATTGCAAAATGCACAAAAGAAGCCGCCTAGGCCAAGCATTATTCTTCCCATTCAGCTAGTGGCAACATTTCGTGTGTGACCACACAGTTCACATCGAAGACAGACAGACACTACCAGGCAAAAAATAAAAAATAAAAAATAGAAAAAAAAGTATCAGAAGAAGACAATTTCGACGATGCATGTTCGACAAGCATCGCGAGTGCAAAGACATTTTTCGGACCTTTGCGCTATTTGATTTTATTACTTTATCTTTACTTTTTTTTATTTTATTTTATTTATTTTTGTTGATGACACACATCCATTGAAAACGAATCGCGCTTTCCTCCGTCCAATGGACCGCGGGATCATTTGGAATCACGACAACACACTACCACACACGTCCTCATCTGCACTTATTTTTCTTTATTTATTTATATAATTTTTGTTTTTTTTTTATAATTCTATTTATACGATAACCGAATCACACTTGTAGGATAGATTTTTCTTGATCTTTTTTTAGTTTCACCACTGTCGTACGCGGTGGGCACTGCAAAAACAACTGATATTACACTACCACGCCAAAAAAAAGAAAATAAATAAATAAATACAAAAAAAAAGAAATACGGCTCGAGTCTCAACGGGACGCGAGATAAGCTTCGTGCGGAACAAAACGAGTGCCGAGCTGATAAAGTTCTTATTTTTTTTTTTAATTTACTTTACATTTTTTATTTTTCACTTAATCGAAACGAATGCGAGATTACGCATAGTTAGCATTTAAAAAAACACAAAAATTGTACGGTAGTAATTTTGAATGCGGTCGAAAACTAGGTGGCTTAAGAGCAACCTTAAGGAACTAGACCGATTCAAAGGATTGTCAGTATCTTAAAGATACTCTCGAAAAACGTTCGCAGCGCACACCTTCCAGCCGCGCACAAAATCTCCCTTGCAGCAGCTATAACCGGCTGCGGCGGATCGACTAATAGCAGCACAAATCAAACACGGTGTGGACTGAATTTGAATGCCGCCGACTACAATCCACATCTAAAGTATACACAGAATTCTCCTTAGAACGCGCATAGGCACTCTGAAGATACTGCTCAGATACCAGAAAGAAAAAGTCAACGTCTACGTCGCGGTACCGCCATACGACCGCGAGCTTGATTATGCCCCGTGTAATCGTGATATGCTTCCTCTCCTGCTGCTCGCTGAGCTGTCGTTCGCTAGACTGTTCAAGTGGGTTCCACATGGACCCGGTGGAGCACCCGTTGTCGTAGTCGTAGTCGTAGTCGTCGTCGTAGTCGTCTCTATCCCAGTTTAAGAACGGAATATTCTGAAAAAGCTCGAACTTCCCTTGCGTTCTCATATCATGGGAACACTTGCATGTGTTGACTGAGTGGGCAATGGGCCCCAATCATCCACACTATGTGGAAACTCGATTGTATCTTTGTGTAATGTTGACGGTGGAGAGCAGACGCGAAAAAGCTCCACCGATCTGTCGTGATACAAAACAATTGCCCAACATGTGCCCACCAGCGAGCTCCTTGGGGCTTTTGAATTGTTGTCACTGAATGTGGTAGCACTGGCCTTTGTGGCGTTCTGTTTACAAAATATCATATTAAGTGTTCGTACAGGAGACGACGACGACGACAATGAACATCTCATTAGGAATAGAACTCTCCCGTATACCCGAAGGCGTCGGAAAAGATTTATTCCGAACTGATAAGATATGGTCTTGTTTCATATTGCATTACACACATAACAACTCTGGTGACGATAACAAAAAGGGTTAAAGTTACATTATCGATTTCTAATTGATATCTTTTAACAGTTCTTAGAAATTCATCAATTTTTAAATACAGAAACCATTTCGAATAATAACTCTCACCTTGCAAAAATAATTATATTGTATTACATCATGAGTCAAATTAGTTCTATTAAAACATTCTTATAATATTCAAACATCATATTTTTTGAGTATTTATCACCGCACAGATGACTGTTTTTAATACGCAAATCAAATATTGCGGAGAAATTACTTTTTACTTTTCTAAGAAATATTCAAAAAATGGAAACTATTTTTTGGATTTATGTATATTCAAGTAGATTATATATAAAATAAAAATATTAAATAGCCATTTAATAAACTTTGTAAATACAAAATAATTAATTTTATTCAAAAAAAAATTAATGTTATTTAAAAGTTTATTTTATTCCATTAATGTTTGAATATTACTTCGGGCATATAGCCACTGCGGCTGTTCCGGACGTGCTACAATCTTTAAGTCCAATTTTTCAAGCAAATCCGTTGTTATCTCTGTTATAACTCGTTCAATGTTGGCTTCTAGCAAATCCTGTGTTATCTCTGTTATAAATTCGTTCAATGTTGGCTTCCGCCAATTGTTGCTTGTTATTACACCAATGATTTAACATACCCCCACAAAAAATAATCAAATGGTATTAAATCACACAATCTTAGAGGCGAATTAACAGGAATTATCGGAAGTACTATTTTTGAAAGTGATACAAATCCAATTTTTTAACATAAGTTAAAGTTTTAGCGTGTTGATAGCCCTCATATGAATATTCCAAAAAGTGGACGTATACCACTTGTACCAGTTTTAAAAATAACGACTCATATTTGAATAATACAGTAGGACCTCTATAAGGCGAACATCAAGGGAGACGCCAAAAAATTCGAGTTATAGAGTTTTCGACTTATAGAGAATTTCGACTTAGGCAGATTTTGATTCGACATAAAGAGGTTGAGATTCATTCCTATAAATTTTGAGTTAGGGAGGTAAAATAAATAAAAATTCAAGTTGCAGAGGTGACACACATATTTTTATTTATTATAAATCAACATTATTTCAAAACATCCTTAAAATAAAAAAATATGGCATTAAAAAAAGAACTATAGAGGTAATAAGTTTCGAGATACAAAGGTAAAATTTAATTTTGCGAGTTATGGAGGGAAAATATGTACCAAAATGGCTTGGAGGGACTCACTGATTATTTCGACTAATAGAGGGTTGAGATTTCGAGTAATGGAGGTTTTGGTGTTTGAAGGGAAGGGAACAAAACATTTTTTCGAGATTTGGAGTTTTTCAACTTATCGAGGTTCGACTTAACGAGGTTCTACTGTATATAAAATCTCTATCTGATGATTGATTCAGATTACAATGGCCAAATGGAATTATAAGTTACGAATTCGTAAATTAAAATGCTCCATCGCATCACGTTTTCGATAAAAATAGAGTTAAAAAATACAGAGGGTGGTATTTTAGTTATTTCTGAAAAATCAAAAAATAATGGAGATAATAAATAATGTTGCTAAAATTTATTATATAAAAATTATAGAACAATTTAAAACATTTCAAAATAATCCGTCAGTTTCCTGCAATTTTTACTTCAATTTCTCTCGAAAATGTGATGTGATGGAGCATTTTCTTTTACGAATTCCTAATCTACGCAAAAAATCTTATAGAAATGTTCTTTGGAGAGAAAATATAAGAAATTAACCAGTGTTCAAATAGCTTTAATTTTTTATTAATGTTATTAAATAATTTTATTAATATCTTCGAATACCTTTTTGTTTTATTAACCAAACCTAGCTTGTGTATTTTCTTCTCAAGCCCTTGAGAGGAATGAAATTTCATCATGAGATCGTTAGCAGAGTCAACTAGAAAATATATTGTGCCTCAGAAAGAAAATATTTTACCGGCAAACGAGAAAGAAAGTAATTGATTTTCTCACTCCAGCAATTGGTTTGTATTGCGCTCCGTGCGCTGGCAGACCGCTTGCAAGAACTTTTATTATCAGTTTGATTTATTGGCACCGCATCATCGCATCTGTCATGATTTTTCTTAAACAAAGCCCGAAAGTATCTTGCGGCAGAGTTCTTCATCTTGGAACGAGTGCTCCATTGAAGAAGACCGCAGCTTGCAACAATGTTGCGCTGCACATATACGAAAGATTTGAGGAGGCGTATCGAGGGCGAAAGTGATTTATGGGGCCACTTGCCAGGCTCTCCACTTGGTACTCGCTCTCCCTTCGCTTGGGCCCCGAAGGTGCACTTTGTCATCAATCGGATGATAAATGAATTTTAAATTTTCGACATTAGCTGAACCCGGAGGGAGTTATAAATGAACGAAGTTACCCACTCAAGCCAACCGGGTACTACATTTTGATAATGTTTAATTACTAAGTTTTAATGGTTTTGCAGATGCTTCATAGGATGGAATTTAACTGCCCCAGAATGTGTGGTCCATTAATAGTCAAAGTTTTACAAAGTTATTTTATCGAGCGCTTGATAACCTTTGCTACAAGCAAAGCGATAACTTGGGACGAAATATGTTGTTTTTCTTCTTTTTTTTCAAACAGTCAAGGCATGACCTATGGAAACATGAAATTTGTTGCGAAAAAAACGCAATACAACTGCCGGGCTTTATTCAAACGTAATTTATTACGATGTGAAGAATATTAATAGAGTTACAAAGATATTGTCCCACATGAATTGCGAATATAACGAAAATAATGAATTCAAAATTAAAAATAAACCTAAAACTGTTCATGAACTTTTGACAAACAAAAAACTTCAAAACGAACTGATGTTATTAATCATCTATACTTTATTTTGTATCTAAACTTATATAGTAAACTAAAACTTTACGTTCTTTTTCAATAATTCTAGAATGGAAATTTCCATAGGCTTTTTTCACTAAAATACAAAGATCAATTTTAACACTAACCGTCGATCTGAACCAATCGGCCAACTGAATCAATATCATAAACGAAGCTTATGGGTATATTCACGTCATAACTCTTATAGAATATTAAAAAAGAAAAAAAGAATTAAGGACAAATTTCGAAAATGTTTAACGACACACTTTATGTATTCATGTTTATTAGCTGCTTTTTCCATAAAAGATATAAAACAGACTTCGCACACGTGACTTCTTTGATCTAGGAAAAAAGAGTTAGTAACGCAAAATGAGCTTTTTTAAAAAACAAAAACATAAAGAATTGATTGAGATTGTTATTCAATTTTTTAATCACTTTCCAATTAAAATGAATCAATTTCTCATTTAACAATAAGACACTTGGACAAATGAAAAAATCTAGTTTAATCTTGAATTAGTTCTTTTGAGTTTTTTTTTTTCAATTCAAAGAAGTTTTTTCGAAGA
The DNA here is from genome assembly GCA_963969385.1 of Philonicus albiceps. NCBI lineage: Eukaryota > Metazoa > Arthropoda > Insecta > Diptera > Asilidae > Philonicus > Philonicus albiceps. Next base: position 21,484,686 of record OZ017775.1, read on the forward strand.
TTTTATTCTGTTAAATAAGTTGCTGATTTTTCTACTTTTGAATTTTTAATTTTATGGGTTTATTTACTAATATTTCTAATTAATTTTCTCGTTCTCGATAAACTGGCTCATATTCTAAAAATATGCAAGAGTCCAGACTAGATTTTTGTATAGAAAACATAGTTTCAAATTGATATCGAATTTTTCCCAGTAAAAATTGAGATTGAACTTTTGCTTATTTTTTAGCATATAAGCCATTGTCAGTACTAGTTTTAAATCTAAAAATTATAAAACAAGATTTCTGTAAGTGTTGTTATTAATTTATACCTATAATCTAAAACATGTGACTTTAGGAAAAACTGGTTACACAGAGGTTTAATGAGACCCGCCCTCCTTTGGTAGCATAAATTTATTATTTAGATGTAAATCAAAAGCCTTCTACACGTACATTTCCACCGTACTTTAACTTTGTGTACGGTCTCCAGCGGAAGTCATAAGTCGTTCGAACGTTTTTTTTTCGCAAGATTACTTAGAATTTATTCAACAGAAAAGAAAACTCTATGTTATGAAAAGTATTTAATAACCTTACATTATACAAATTTCCGACAGGGTACGTTAATTTACCTCCCATAAATCCAAACAACTTCTTTTTTTTTATTTCACATCAAACACGTGCTCATATGGTTTTTTCCCAATACCACACTTTTGCCAGCTATATAATGAAAAAATGTGAAAATTAAATTCCTCAAAAGAACGATACGGCAAAAATGTCAACGAACCTACGACATTCCAGATAAAAATCGAAATTTGCCTGTGATTTAAAATTTCCCCCATTGATTTATGCAAAACACATTTGAAATTTTACAACCGTATGACGCACGAAAATTGTTTTTGCTCTCTTGAGGTGATATTATGAGCAATGTTATTTTGCAAAAGTTTCATTTCCGTACATTTTCCCTTGGAGCGATAAAAAGATATGGTAATTATAAATGCGACAAATATACAGAAAATGCACGATTCTGCAGGGATCTAATCACCATCACATTTCCGTAATTATTTAGAGCTCTGTTGTTCATATGTGCGAAAATGTAAAACCTAAAATCCTCAAACCCTCAAACCTGCAATACTGGTAGGTTTAGATATTAATCAAAATCTATGTAAATGCCCAAATCCATGATAATTAATTTGAAGGGAGTGATATCGGCTAACCTGGAGTTTTGATAATTACTTTCGGTGGTAAATTGCATGAAAATGTATACGAACTTTACATGTTCGTATAGAAGGAACCCCGGTGATATCCTTACCTCGGATCGAATATATCGACCAATGGGTTGATGAAAACATGATTGCATAATTACTATGCCTGCTACACATCTCCACAGTCATCCTGTATAAATACGTCAATTACAGCGTGTGTTATTTTGATTTTCTATTCATTTCCAAACTGAAATTTTCGTTGCGTTCACAACGTGCGCTCGGCACAGTCTAATTTTAAATTCCCTAACCGCATTCGAGATTATACATCCACGTAACTGCCGTGTGACCCAAAATGCGTGGGACAACAATTTCAATAAAACAAACGAGCTTTTAGCCAGAATTGAATTAAATTTTGCATTATCTTCTGCCCCAATTACCGGTTTTTCCATCTGGATACTCGAAAAGGTACCGCCTTTTATACTTTGGTAATAACAAGCAATTCAATAAAAATTTCATCAAAAGCATATCCTGCCAATAGAAGGGTAATGGCTACTAGAAAGTAGTTGTCCTGTGCTCAACAAAGGTCCGAATTGTAGTGGTTTAAAGCAATTATGCAGCCGGCGTCATTTGGGAACAAAATTTTGTGGTTTTTATGCACTTTAACTGCCCCGAAAGCCAGCGGGTTTTATACTGGATAATGGAGCAATCACAATTTACTCAATTGGATCCTTTAGTAACAAAGAGCCCCACGTACATATGTCCTGTCTGTATGCTGACATATTTTGTGCGGTAAAATCGCATATAAAAGTGCATTTATTTTGCACAAAAGGCAAAAGATTCATGAAAAACTATTTCCGTGTGCTAATTTTAGCTCTGTTCATAAACAAGTTTATATTGAAAATTTTGAATGAATTTGAAAATCAAGTCATATTAAAATTTTTAATATTCGACAGAACGGCGTTACATCCACACATAAGGAATTAAAATTTCAATTAAATTTGATTGAACCCGGCCGTTGGATAATAGTAAAATTAAATTAAATTTGTTTACAAACTTTTCAATTTAGTTCAACAAAAACTCAACTGTTCTATTTCTGCCGTAAGTTAAAAAATCGGTCTTCAGTCAGAATTTATAATTGAATCCTTTAATGCTTCGGTCAGCCGTGTAATGCCTTCGAGGAAATTCAATGCTCTATTTCTTCAGGAACCAGTAGAATTTTCAATTGATTTCCCTGAAACGTTCCTTATGAGCTATCGGAAACAAATCAATCGAATCCGCCAGCCTTCGGGGTACCTTAAAAGTTGAAAAATTTTTTTAAAATAATCCCCTGTGATATTCCTTGTCATGTCTTTCATTTTTTTTTAGTACGTGACTCGAATTAACCCGTGAGGAGGGTGCTTGTGAAAAAATTGGAAACGATTTTAGCAGGTCGTTAATGAAAACAATATCGCGTTTATGGCCAACCATGAACGAAGACGTCTCAGATCGAATATGATTGCAACACAGTGCGACGACTGTCGATCGTGCACTTTGCGGAATTACAATTGGGATCAAATTTATAGCCGTTCGAATACTATCCGTCTTGAATTGAGGTGAAGAAACAAAACTGCCAAAAGTGAAAGGCCGAAAAGTCTACATCGCGTACACGTTCACGTATGCGGCTAAACTTCAATTAAGAAATCGATTGCTAATTTGGTGTGCTTCTTAAAAGTAAAACGAACGAAGAAAAGCCCCAATTTGCCCGTTGCGCCCTGAATTATTCTTTCTGTGCTATCGACGCCCCAACCTTTATCAAAATAAGTTTCGTTTATCAACTCGTCAAGACAAGAGAGGGACGCAGAGCTGGACTCATTCGCGCGCACTGGAATATGAGTTGAGTATAAGGCGCAATTCGAAATTTATGTAAGAAGCGAGCCGAGTTTCGGATTAATCAGCCCTCAAAACAATTTTGTTAGAGGCAATAGTGGCAATCAAACGGTTTTTCTTTTCGTTTGGCGCAAAAGAACTTTGTACCCGCCGTTGGTGCTTCAAAGGGGATTGGTTAGGAAATTGCTTGGTATCCACGCACTATGACTAAAACATCAACTAATATTTCAAGTGACTAAGAATAAATTTATAACTTAAATAATATCTGAATTTTGCTAAATAATCACTTTATTAAAAATTAGTTCATAAAATTATTTAATTAAAACTTTTTGTACCAGAGGCATGAAATAGGGACATCTTAGAAGCAAAAAATTGAAGTAATAAGTTTTCAAACTTTGTTGACAATTTGGAACCAACTCTCTTCCATGATCTATTAATTATCATTAATTTTGCATATAAAGCAATGGCTTATTCATGATTCAAACAACGCTTAACAGGTTCAGCACTAGATATTTACCTCAACTGGTAAATAAAGTGTTGTGACCTGATTTTAATAAAACAAATCTGGCAACCGTATTCAGAACTTAGTTGAAAAGGTACACAGAACATCCTTTTCGCTTTTTGTGCAATCAGGTGAACTAGGCATTACGAGCCACAAAGCTGGAAAAATTACCCTCGAGCGCTTTGAACGAAACTGCAATCAAATGCAGCCTTGCGAGCAACTGTAGTGCACCATAAGCCTCATGCTACCTATTGAACTTGATTTTATTCCAGGTATGTTGGAACAAGCCAGCGACTTTTTAGAATCGAAAAGTTTTCGAGAATACTTCACTGTGCAGAGGGCACCCTTGTACAATGGCGCGCAATTGAATCGAACTCTACATATTTCACGTAAATTCACCAGTTCCATAATCTGCAAAAGGTTTTAAAAACATTAATTGCAAAACGCACAAACCACTTAAAAAAATATTGTAAAAAAGTGAAAAAAGCAAATTGCCTTGTCAGTACCTCTTAACATTTTCATTTTCAAACGGCGAATTTTAATTTGTCTGATTTTCAATCAGACAAAAATCAGAACTATGTTTAAAAATGTTCTGGTATGAGTTGTAATTATTCAGGTTTTCACAATTTCCAACGTTTTTTCGAGAGCACGAAGTTTCAGACAGTCACCTGATGTCACACAGGCAGAGAGAGTATGAGATTATTATAATTTATTTTATTTTATTTTTTAGTTAGAACAAATTATTCCGGACAGTTTATGGCATTTCCAGTTTTTCTATACAAAAGTTTACCATTCACAACTATTGTTGTTAAGATGTTTTTCTTTAAGAGCTGTTTCACATAAAGCATTGATGCTTTATCTATGCGTAGTTTGGGGTGAGTAACAAAAGATTGAAATTTGACCCATCTTTACTCATAGCAATGACGGAACTCTGTTTGGAATTTAAAAATGATTGAGTTGTCCAAAGGAACAAGACTAGTCATATATTCTAAGGGGAAAAAAAGTGGAAACAAATGAATATGCAAAATGTTTGTATTAATTATTAAATCAAAAATCACGAGATCTTAGAAGTTAGCATAATTTATGTGATGGCATGTTTCTGTGAGAATTTATATTATATATGCATATTTCCCTGAAATTCACATTTTCAAAAGATCTAAGTATCCTGTCTTACCTGTTTTAAATGGTTTATTCTGTTTTTATTCATTCTAACAAATTGCCTGCATCGCATTTGCAACTTATCAATTTTATGATTTGAAGCAGGTTACCGTCTGTATCTTAAAAATTTATTATGATATGGAAAACGAGATTTTGGGAGAATATTAATTTCTTAAAAAAATTACAAACCTCACGTGACGGATGTTGGATGTATTTAACAATTTTATAAAAAAAAAAAAAATGTTAAGAGTTGAAATGAAACTGGTGGAAACGTATACTAATTAGATTTTGGATTTATGTAAAATGACCAACAAGAGTGTAAAAATCTACGATAGACAAAAGGGTAATTTAAAAAATTATCTTGGGTATCTTGTCAGTATTTCAAGGGTATCATGATATAAAGGAAAGTTTAATACCTATTGTCTCTTATTCTTTAGTATTACTGAAGAATAATATAAGCATTTTAAATTCCTGTAAATATTGACTATCATATAAAATATTTAAATGAATTAACGGTGTCTATTCTATTCTGTTTCATTAATATCATACGTATCAACTAACCAAAATAAATGCTTGATAGGTGTCTAAGCTAATTAATACCATGTCTACAGCGAAACAAATAATTCTATAGGCAATACAATTTTCAAACAGAATTATCTACGCAACAATGACTTTACCGCCAAAACATGAAATTTCAAACTCATCTATGGTAAAACTCCTTTTCATGTGATTTCCTTAAATCTTCGATGAAACAAGAGAAACTTTTACAAACTCGGGTAATATTTCGACAAAGACAAAAGGGTTATCTACTTTTGTTAACGAAAAGAATGAAAATTCTTCGCGATATGAGACGCCCTACGCCACGATAGCTTCTACAGACGACTCGAAAAATGGTGGCGGAACAAATAACGTCATTAGCGGGAAACATCATAAAGACAAATCCGAGGAAAATGTCTTCAACTCAAAGAAGAAGCTATTCACCAAGCGTTGCGACAAAGCTCCCCCGATTTACAACCCACAGAAGTGTCAGAAAAATATGCTAAGTTCTCGGGAGCAGAGAGCTCCCGCAGCGCAACCCTCCTGTTCCAGAGCAACCCCACATCCATAGAATTGTGAGAATCGTTCTGGTTTATCATCCGAGAGGAAGAAGGATCCACTGAGTTCATGTTTCCTCAGTGTTGTCTCAGTGCCGTAAAATGAGCCCAATTTATCATAAAATCACTTATCCCGTCCGTAATGAAAGTTAAACGCGCCTAATGAAAACGGGAATGGATTGTGCTCCAATTGGGAGGACGGATGGATGAGCCTTTTATAAAAGGGCTGTAAGAGGACCTGTACCTCGGTGACGAGCAGAGCTCCAAGAAATGTGAGACTAATTAAATATTTGACATTGAATGCGAAACATATGGTTGCGAAAAGCCCTGCCTCCTTAACTGCCCTTGGCCACGTTCAGGGAAGATCTTCATTAGGAGAGGATCTCCAAAACGTGTTACACTTAAGCACCGTATCGTAACCTGACATGGTTATGGGAGCAATTCTCATAAGTCCTCTCCTAAACAACAAATCCAAAGATATGAGTGAGCTATTTAGGTCGAGAAGGTCGTAATCCCATAAGTTTATGAAAATATGAAAATTGGGATTCATTGCAGAAAACCGGGTAACATATCCAACGCACGTGGTACCCTCCAACCATGGCGCATTTTATCAAGTGTAATGAACTTTCTCCTTCAGGAAAATTTAAAAAAAAAAACTCATGGTCATCACAAAGCTTGTTAAATAGTTCACTACAAAATAGAATCCTTTACTAATAGATTTATAATAAAAATATAAACACTCATGAATGCACAATAAGAAGTCATATACGATAAAAACTCAAAATACTTCTAAATATAAAAACCCTCAAAGTGCAAAAGTCGATTCCTGCATTCTGAATTCTGAATTTCTTTAACTTCCCTTTAAGTCCTTCAACATTACTATTACTATTAAAATAATTATATAATTATAGAAATTTATATTTATTATTCACTCCTTTTACTCGCCCTTCTTCGTTATTCTGATTTATATATACATTTTGTTGCGTAAATTTATGGCAAATATTGTAATATACTTCTATCATGAAAACACAACGAACATATTTTTAAAAAATAACCTGCCGTACTAGCAAATTAAATAAGTAAATATGAAATACCGAAGACTTCTAGGTCCACACCCATATTTTTTTGTACTAAGTAATTCAAACATCATGCTTACAATTTACTCAGCAATTTAAGCATCTCAAGAGTTTCCTGGAACCAACTGAAAAAGTTTAATTGTTGTCAACGTCGTAAATGCCTGTAGGAATATACCCAAAATTAATTCTCAAATTCACTAGATATCCTTAAAAAAGGTAGCCGGATATGATACATCTTTATCCTCCGGCTTTTATTTCTTATAGCAAAAATCAAAAAGCTACGCAAATAAAGGCGAAAATGTTTTTGTCAATATTTTCAGGAAAACGTTTTATGTAAGTGTCTCAAGCAAGAAAGAAGTTTATTTTTGTGTCTAAAATACCAAAACTGTTTTTGTAGGTAAATAGCATATAAAAAAACAAGACGACAGACACTTGAGGCACGAAGATAAAGTAGCAAAACATTGGAGGCCTGGGAAAGATGATTTCCATGGGATTTGGAGGATTCAAGACAAAAACAAACTGTAATTAAGCGAGTGCCCTTTTTGCGGACACCTTTTCTTTTAATTAGGGTATGCCGTAAAATGTTCTAAGCAATTACGTGGGAGCCACTAAAGTACTTTGTAATTTTCATTTCACCTAGACCCGAGCTAACTAAGATCATTAGAACTCTTGAAATGTGCAAATAAATTTTTGTTTTTCTCTATTAAAATAATAATATAATAAACTCTTTATTATGTATATAGTTTTTAGATCTTGAGTTTAGTTTAAGGTATAAAAAATTTATAAATGTATTAAAAATACGTTGAGTAATATTTGAGTTTTAAATAAATTTTTAGAGATTAGAGTTTGTTGCGAAACTCAATGCCAGAAAATGTATCAGTTCTTTCTCTGAATCGAATTTTAGCAAATTTTATCTTAAAAGCTTTAATTGCGAGTGATACTCAAATTTTATAATCTTATAAGCACGTGGAATCAATCATTTGTAAATTTGGATAGCAACAAACAAAAAATTAAAATAACGCGAACGACCTATGTGAGAGCAACGTCATAGTAAAAACATGTTTCTGATTTCAACATATGACACTAAATTATACCACTCTATCTAAAGTTACTCTTTTAATTCGTAATTTGTAGCATACCTCTTTCGCAATGATTTATAGAAATTTTATTCTATTCTGAAAATATTTTTTCTACGCAAAAAAAATTAGGAAAAGTTAATTTTCGCATGAAATGCATATGTCCTCCATTTTTTTGTCTATTAAACAAAAACGAGTCAACGACAACACAGAAAATTATATTTAACCTAAATATAGAGTAACTCAACCTACGGTGAAATTCGGCTGTAATCCTCCCAGAAAATAATCAGATCATCCCACTATAGCCTCTCTATATGTTCGCTGACATTGTCTTTAATCCAAAAAGCCTATGTCATCGTCTAATGAAATCCAATTTCACTTGATTAGGTCAACATTAAATAATGAGAGTATCCACCGACCATCCCCGCACTTAGCAATCCATACATCCGGACTGAAGGCGCGGGGAAACCGGGTTCAGAGGAGGCCTCAACGAAAGCACTAACATGTGCTGATTTCTTAAGTAGGTGGGATCACTTTACTTACGGCGTGCACACGTTCAGACGCGTCTAGTGATAATAGCTCGGCATTGAGACATCATCATCATCTTTCTCGCCGTATTGGATTACACTTAAACGGCCGTTGATGATATTACTTAGTGATTCGAGCTGCCTATAGTCTGTCCCAGTCAACGCGCTTTTTTGTTCTTCTTCGCCCATTTGTCGCACTCCTCGTACGCAAATGCTAATGAATGTGATATGCATTACATTACGTCTAAGAAAGTGTTCCGAATCAATGTTGGTGGTCCCGACATCCATACATTGGGACTTGGGCCTCTTTTTGATTTGATATTCAAGATCAGTTCAATGCTGCAATGAGACCACTTTGAAATCAAATTTGAAAATGCTCATGAATTCTTGAAGAAAAAAGCAATTAGAAAAATCAATCCCTGGCAGGAAAATTAATTTTATACATACTTTATATACATAAATGTTATTATTACCAAACCATTATTCCATGAAAAATTCTTTAAGAAATGTGACGATGGCTAGTTTTTATCTTACATATTTCGAAAGAATAACATTTTAAGAATGGGCTGTTGAAACATCCATATAAAATAAAATTAAATTATATTTTAGGATTCATCCCTCTTGAAGATAGAGATTTTTATGCATAAAGAACTTTAACCCATTCGCTGCCGAGATCATATTCAGCCACACATTCAGCTATAGTCAACTGCGAGATATCTCGTAGTTCGCAGTGAATGGGTTAAAACGTTTTTCTTCTCTCAAAACACAGATTCATCTAATCTAAAACCACTAGTCCAGGCAGGCTTAAATTTTACCAAAATCAAAAAGATTTCAACAAATTGTATAAGTTAAATTTTGATTCTAATCTTTCAATATATCAAAACAAGTGTGAAAAACTCCATTGAACCTGCCAAACAAAATTGAGGACCCTTGAATGCTTTTTGATTTAAAAAATTTAACGACTCCACATAGAGACGACTGAGGACATAAACCTCCATCAACCTAATGGCACGGAGCACCTCGTATGGGGCCCCAATAGCCGAAGATAATTGCGCAGTTGGTCGTCAAAGCTACTTCCGACCCCTTACGAGGCTCTTGGAGCCCCATTGCATCGCAATAATAAATATGTTCTTGCGCAAAATTGCCTATAATTTCGATGAAGATTATTGGTAATCGACAGGTTATTGGTTTTTTACTGTCTTTCATATTAAACGCCCGTCTTTCCCCGTCAACTGCGGCCTGGTCCAATTTCACTATAGGTGCTGATCTAGCTGCAAAAGCAATTTGCAAGTTACTCAGAAAGATAACGAGCGAATTCGCGTATTTCAACTTGTGAATTGGAAGATATGTGCATTTTATATTAGTACGAAGGTATAAATTAGTGAATTTGTCACTTTGTGACGACCGACTGCTCGGTCTTCGAGCAGACAGCTCTGTTTAAAACGTAGAAAAGAAAGCGGGACTCGGGGGACCGAATGCATTAAGGTATAATGTTTTCTTAGGCTCTAACTGAGTTATTTGCACGTCGTCGTCGCTGCTGCTGCTGCTGACTAGACAGGCTTGGCCTCCTGAAACCGATACTCCTCAAGCCCAGGTTTTTGCCCTCTCCAGGTGGGAGACAAGACAATGACTCGTGAAATACGTCGCCAATGACGCACCCGATTCACAAGAATGCCGTATACCTGTTCAAGTTGAAAATATGCAATACTAATACAAGAAATGGTTCCGCGAGATTATTTTGAATGTTTTATGAAAGTATACCGCCTACACTTTACACCGAAATTGTCTACAATTTACCCAAAGATCGTACGCTTCCTTCCTGCCCTGTTCCGGCCAGACGTCCATAATTGCTGTATCCACAAAATCTCAAGCAGACAACTACGGGTTAATTAATTAAGTGACTTGAGAGCTCGCTGGATGCAACTGCTAATTAGCGCTACAAACTAATTGAGAGATGACAGCACAGCCTCCTCCGTGGACCGCGACTAGCCCACTCGAATGCATCCATTCAGTCGGCCACAGAGGAGATCGCGGAGGAGTGTCGGTCGTAGAGACTGGCGCGATTCATGAATGATTCTGGGAATGTAGGAATTCCGCCAAGACGGGCTCAATGGTCAGTCAAATCCGGAAATATGAATTGCGCGGTCCAGCGGTCCACGGGATGATCCAAGATGGTCCAAGAGGGACAAAGGCGGGAGAGAGGTCGCAGCTGAGCGCAGCCCTCTTTCCGACACAGATTTTCCAGTAGGAGCGGCGCGATCGAGAGGAGGAAGAGACAGTAAATCTTAATTAGAAATGGCATTAGGACGACGCATTACAAACGACTGACCAGCTCAAGTGTAATAATTGACTTAGCGTGGACGGTGCTAGCGTGCTGCCGTTTATGTAATTCCGGCACGACTTTGTTTGTGCTCCGTAATTAAAACTTTATCCAACTCCCGAGTTTAATTGGAAGGATTTCTGCTGACGGTTAGGCACTCTATCAGGGCTTGTTTAGCAAGACCTCTGACCAGCGGGTGAGGAGGGTTAACTTGTCGTGTATCCTTTCAGCTCCCTTAGCAAATTAAACTTACCTCTTTTGACCGAAAACAGTCATGTCGCAAATTACTCGCTTCAAAAAATATTCCTAATTTTTTGGAAAGATAAATAACTACACACCCTCCTTTGTATAACTTTACATTCCTTAACGATATAAGAAGTTATGTAAGGTTTTAGAGTAAATTAATAACACATACTACAGAATTAACAGATATCAGATGTTCCCCTGTTTTCAATAAAAACTAAATTCTTTCGTTGAAGAATTATACATTATATGGGTATTTATAAAAAAAATATTTAATGCTATTGAACATCAAACAGGTATGCTTTTGTTATAGATTACAAGTACTTTTTCCAATTCATGTTGACTTTAAAGATAATATTCTTATGGATACTTATTTATCCTGAAATTTGTATATTGATCTGGTATGCTATCATCTATCATGAAACGTTATGTTCGATCGCCTTATCTATTTCCGTCTGTACAATGACTCACTTTAAAGATTTCTAGTGTCTTCAAGGAATTCTATTATAAGTTCATTTTAATATTCCTTTTCCAATATTCAAAGAAACGCCTCCGGGTAATAAGCACCCTTCATTTAACTTGAGCGACATACACAAATCGCTTACGTGCGTTGTTAATGGCATCAACTAAACAAGCCCTTTATGTGCGTCGAGCATGACAAAGTGTTGCTCCGAATAAACACTTCGAGCCCTCGACAGAACAAATGCCAAGACTCCATCCTCAAGGCGAAATGTTCTTTTTGGTATCCGTTTAAACGCCTTCGAGCTTCAAGAAGCCGATGGTGTCTTCATTGTCAGCTCTTCTAATTGCCCTCGATCTAAGCATTCAGTTGAGAAATTTTCACGGACGTTCTCTTCGAGATGGATCTTGCCGCACTGATGCGCACTTACCATCCAACGCAACCTACCCTGGCTCCAGTCTGACTTTCTTATATTATTTTTAGTGTCAGACAGGGAATTGCCCAGAAATAGAATTTTCTCCTCCTTCAGGAGCGATAAAGGCAGCCGGAAAGGCAAAAAGTATGTGAAAGATGATGCTATCTAGAGGAGCTGGAGAGCTTCACTGTTCAAGCCACCGAGAAAAAACCGTTTGAAAAAATCTGAGAAAATCGGAGCACAGGGGAGTGTACCACCTGACTCAATTTTAATATTTCGAAGAAAAAACCCAAACCCAACAGGAAACAGCCGGCCTCTTAAGCTCTCTAAAATATTCACCGGAGATGGAAATGCCTTTGAACGTCTTACCCACTTTCGTGTGCCAAAGTTGGACTCCTTCAAAATGAAACTTCTCGCGTCCCAGACACAACTATCTGGCATTACATTCCACTTAGAAATTGTAATCCGTTTGGATCGGACAACTAATTTCGCCAAAGACAAAAAAGCGCCAGGAAACAATAAAATCCTCACACGACGTCCGCCCTTGACCTTGTTCCTTGTTCAGACATAGAGCAAGGGGTGTGGTCGGGGGCAAAATGAAAAAAGGACGAAAAAAAAGGAAAAACATCCTACAGGACGTTCAGTAATTGAAATTTATATTCCTCCGACTGCCGGCAGAAGCGCTTCCACTTGAGAGCTAATAAGTGTGGATGGCTGACGCATTTTGTCCGCCTTTCTGCCCAGCACCAGGACAAAGCGCGATAAAATAAAATTGCTGCCAGAAATAAATTTTTATTAGGACTAAATTCCACGGGGCCATGAATTCACATCTGGTTTATATCCCCTGGACGGTCTAGTGAAGCCCGTCTGCGATTCCTAAGTAAGCACCCCTGGCACCGGACAGAAAATTCCATGTATCCTTTTCGGATAGTGCGACTTGCAGCGAAATCTCATATTTGTATTAGGAATTTTTGTTCAAAACTTGCACCGAAACTGGTTGGTGCTTTTTCCTCTTTCAATAAAAACTTGTATTTATGCTAATTTTTGGCAATTTCTTCGCGATTCGTATATGCATACATCTCGTCAAGGATAAAGTCCTGCTTTTTATTATATCCCTGAGTAACCGTTCCTCTAAAGTATGACCCTCAGAAGCACCCCGCGGGCTCTATTTTGGCTCTTTTCATCGTTTTCTTGTTTAACATTTATTTGGGTAAAAGGGTCTGTCGCTCTTGTACAAACATTTTCTCTAGTTAAACTTTAAAAGAAACTTAACGAAAAGTTTTAAGTTCCAATTACAGTAGTTAGATATATTTTAGTTTTTAACGAAAACTTTTACGATCCTAAATAAGTTATTGAAGTGTATAATATAACTTTGTGGACTATTTGCTTCAAGTTATTTGTCAATGAAAAGAATATTGAAACTTACGTTAAACGTGACTTGAGTAAATGACCTATCTCTATAGTAAAGTTAATTAATTTTAATTGAATGTGAGCAATTAATACCTTCCTAATTAATATAAAAAGAATCAATAATTTAGGAAAGCGTGGAGAAAGGTAAACTAGTTGATATTTTACTCAAAGACCCTTTAACGTAATTGAGCTTGTATGTACATATATATAGATGAAGTAATGGTTTAACTATAGAAGCAAAATATAAAAATTTATATTTCTATTTTCTACAAATTTGATTCGTACAAATATTTAAAGATTAATTTTTTTTTATTATACCATATTTCTGACATCGAAAGTGTATTGTCGTCAAAGGTCTATCAGTAAAATTAATTGCTTCACTGAAAGTGAGTGAAAGTAGCATTATAAATGATAAAGCAATTTTATTTCTCACATACCAGCCATACTAACCAGCATACAAAACATTTCCCCAATATCATATGAAGCTATTTCTATGATAGCATAAAAGGCACCACCTCAGCGTAATCAAGAAAATGGACAAACCAAATACCCCCTATTTATTCGGCCGAAAATGAACCCTGTAGTCATCACGCTCGTACCGAAATATCATAAATTAAAGATATTATCGCGTCAACGATATCGAATTCGTCTTGCAATTACAATAAACTCCGTCAGGACCCTAAAGTAAACCTCAGAGATTCCGACAATTTCAATGAAACGCACAAAGCATCAAGAGATTTACCTCGGCCCCAAAAGGCTCCCCATGAAATTAATGCCGACTAGACAAACAAGCTATGGATATCATTAATATGACAACTCTAGGGTCGATAGCCTTGCTTACATCCCTCTCCACCCCCACGTGACAATCAAATGCGCGCGGTTGCCCTATTTTGCAGTTCACCCGCCTCTTGGACATCGAGGTTAGCAATAGAATTTAATGGGTTGAGTCCAGAGTGGATTTAAACTTAGAAGTAGTCGAACATTTGTCCCAGTGACTTAAACTGAATTTCAAGATTAAATTCGAGTCCAAAGGGAAAGTTCCGTTCAACACCCTTTCCCCCGCCCTTGAGGTCAGCGGTATTTTCAGGGCAAATTGACCATTTGTGCGCCCTTTTCACTTTGTGATTGTATTGTACATTTGTAGGTGTTCTGTACAAGGTTTATCTCTCATCGAATGTAGAGCCAGAAATTTTTGCCTCTTCGTTGTCGTCGTCATCGTCGTCGTCGTACTGCGCAAGGATATTTCTGTCCCTGAAGGGAACTGAGATTCGCCTCGAAGTTAAATGGTCTGAAGTCACTTGATTATTTAGGAATTTTCCGTGGGAAATTGTTATCCATCGTAAACATGTGTTTTCTGGATGAATGGTGTGATACTTAGAAGATTCAACTGGGATTGCTTTACACGAATTAAAATTAAATTTTTAAGCAGGCCCCAAGACGGAAACCGATTATTTCGCATACAGTCTGTGATAAAGTGCTTTGCTCACTCTTTTCGGGTGTTCAAATATTGAAGATATAATATGTTGAAAATACATTTCAAAATGTACATACAACCAATCTTCCGTGCTCTCTTAATTTATAAGAAGAATTCAACAAGGCTTCTCGTGTCGGACGCATATGAAGAAATATCGATCGTCCAAAGATATAAAATTTTTTGTGCGTAAAACGTATTTTTTTTTTTTGAGAAATTATTTAAAACTTATGCACATATTTATCCTTATTTTAATATGATAATTACTCACCAATTTTTCTTCGCGCGCGCCACAGCACGGGCGGTACCGTGTTACCTGGGGCAGCCAGCGTGACGGTCGTTGATCAAAAACCTTTAAAAAGAGATTCAATATTATCACTTGAAAAGTTCTATATATTAAGTAAATAAATGAAGACTTAAATTGCAATAAATTTCATTCTTTTACCGAAATGTGAAACGAAAACTGAGTTTCATCAATTTTATTTCAAATCTGTTAACTTGAAGATGAATTTTATTACTTAAATTTCCCTCAAGCATTTTGTTCCGCATTATTTAAGATGTTCGGATTTTATTTTGTAGAAACCATCCGTTCTGCCTTTAGTTCAGATTATTATTTTGGAATTACTGTCTGTTAAACTCAGCCGCATTGCGTCTTTCGTAAATTTAAGATACTCCAAACATTATGGATATTTTCGAATTCTTTACTGCTGACTCTAATTCTAGCATTCGAGTATATTTACACATCATATCTAAGAAAGGCTAAACATGTCGCCCTGTTTAGTAAAATTTTAAAATAAGAATGATTTCCGTATTTATAACGAATTGAAACATTACATGCTTGGAATTCAAGAGTACTTGAAACTTCTGTTAACATTTCTAAAACAATATTTACGCAGTAAACTATCTAAAAAAATATATTTCTAGCGGCACAGAAACATCCGGAAACGTTTCATCAATTGCCAAATAAATGAATACGGTAATTTCGCAATAATACTTTCGCAGTAGAGCGCAAATCAAAAATTTCCACAAGTCTTTCAAGACGATTCAATTTACTTTAAGATTCCGCTCATCCACTTAGCTTAGCTGTGTGACTGTTTAGAGCTCTCTGTAGCGTCCACAAAGGAAACAAAATCCGCCGTTGCGACATCTCAATTATCTCCTTTTATCGCTATCGCATTGCGGAACACTTTTCAATTTTTATCATTGTTTTAACGATCGCTTCCATCAAAAGTAAATGGACTTCCTGATAAAATGACGCATGTAATTAAAAAAGTAAACAGAGGTGGTAACCCCGATTGAGCTCAGTAGTTAAATTGGCGCGGGTGCGATACCCTCAAATTTGTCATCGCGGTTAAAAAGCGTATGGGCATGTTCGGAGACAGACCGTTTTCGAATTGACTGAGTGGCTCAACCAATTTTTGTGCCGAGCCCCACCGTTTCTATCGCTTGTCTTGCTTTTTGTTTTATTGTTTCGTCCTTAATGCGACTCCGATCGAAGATACTCGAAGCCGTATCGATGGCGTTGCGATAAATTTAGTAAGCGATAACGTCGTCGCTGACAGCAGATAAATCCAAAAGCTTGGATATCGCCCGATATCTGCCGCAAAAGACTGATGGGTGGGATTCGGTAGATCGGCAGTTGTGATCACGTTTCACGGGGCCGTTTGTGTCCGCAGCGAATAAATTGTGGCCGCAAAATATTCAAATTACCTTCGAGAGTTCGCTGAGCCGGTGGAAATGCCCTGCAACACCCGCCAAGTTTCCCCCAATGGTATTAGATAAGCGACGCCACGCCGCACCTCCACCTCTCCTTGACGCCGCGTCAAGCTAAGCTGTGGTTCGCGCAATATAATTGCCCGCTACTGCGCAATGAGCACTGGCGCCCCACGATTGGCCTTTTTCCATTTTCAGTGCAGTAAAAACAAGCAAAAAATATATATATATATAAAAAATAAATAAAAAAAACCAGCAACACTCGACAAGCTTTTTTTTTTCAGTATTGTTGCTGCAAAGAGTGCGCGGCGATCTGAACAAAGCTCCCGCTGCACAAAGGCTGTCTGAACAAAAAACTGCCCATTTCACGATAGGTTAACCTTCCAGATCGGATGTCAGAAGAACAACAACGGAAAGCTGCAAAAAACTCAAGAAATAAAAAAGTAAAAGGCAAAGAAACGATTGAAGAAAAAAATAGCATTAAGCAACTGATCGGTTCGAAGATTGGCGCTGGCGCTCTATCTTTTGTTAGGAGCTCCATCCGCGAGTTCAATCGAAAAGATCGTGCGGCTCCTCTGTGGCTATTAATCGAAAGCTTGCACTGGAATTGCCTTCTCTTAGCTACTTCTTCTTGTCCTTATCTTTTACGCACGCCAATACCACACTAATAAATTATCATTTTCATAAAGATCTGAACAGGTAATCGCGGTCTCTTGATACTGTCGATAAAAAACCATATGCAGGTTACTCCAGAACTTTGTACTCTTCTTGGAAGCCGAACCGTCGATAAGCAGTCGAATGTGTGCTAAGTTCAGCTATCTTAACGGAAAATGATGAAATTCTTTTCCGGGAATTTCATAAAATTGGGTTTCACTATAAGCTCTATTCAAAATGATATTAGCTTTACACAACTTTTGATGATTCAGATTATAAAATCAAGTAATAACTAAAGATTTTATATATGACAAAATCTTCGGAACTCTCATCGAAAGTTTTCATTTAGATTTTTATACATCTTTCATTTGATTATTTAACATGAATTTATATAAAATCTAGTTTACACTTTCCTATGCAGTCATTTCGAAGTCGAATAAAACCAACTTATTCGACACTGACTTTTGTAAGTAGATGTCCAACGGGATCGGTAAATCGATTGTACTATTTTTGAATCAGGATTGTGAATTCAAAACGGTCAACTACGTTTTTAATGAAATTCTGAGCTAGTAAAATTTCTAATAACATTTCTAAAGGGTCTTCTTTATGTAAATTCGTTATATATACGATATTTATTTACACGGTATCCAAAGTGTTTAAATATAAAAAGAAAGTGCGATATCGTAACTCGAGGTTAAATTGGCATTAAATATTACTCGCGTTAAGACTATTTTACAGTAAATGTTTATTAATTATTCCTCCTTTAGCTTTCTTTACTAATATTAATCTCTTTCCAAAAGTATTACAAACGGCACACACGAGTGACATAGGTATTCCCTCCCAAACTTAATTGGACCTTGAGTTTTAACATCATGCAACCCCATACGAAAAAATCCAAGTAATTTAAATCTGGACTACTAGGAGGACATTCATGCTTTAGCAAAAAGTCCACTAATTTGTCAACGCACCTTTTCTGAACTGCATTTGCTGCATTTGTTTGAAGGCGTGCTGTTATTCAGAATTGCCCTTGACGGTCTTTTCAATAAAAACCAGAGGGAGCATCTTACGCCTTCCACAGAAAGCTTCTCAAACCATAACTGATGAAGCATTTTGGTACCTAGATACACAATATTCATTTTCTGGAATGTCTTTAGTTCTTGGTCCCTCCCACGATCATTTTGAGAGTTGTAAGGTTGCTGCAAAACGAAGAGATTTTCATCGGAAAGCACAAACTTGTTGCCAGTGTCCCAAGCAAGGATATTGCAAACTCTTTTTTTGTTTGAATCATATCGAAACTCTATGAATTTTTTTTTATAAGCTTTTAAAAACCAAGATAATGGGAGAGTATTAATACAAGTTTGATGCTTTGCTTAGTGCGTACAGTCCACAAAAGTCCACTTCTCTTACGGTTTTCAACAGATAACGTTTTCTTGAATAGTTTAATGGTTTTATATGCAAAGTTCCTTTTTATTCCTGCCTCACAGTCCTTATTAAATTTATCGCACTTAAAGCTTCCATTCTGCTCAACTCTCTAAAGAACTCTGACAAAATTATTTGGTTTTTTTACCACAGCATGTGGACTAAATATGGAATTTTTTTCTCAACAAATTAGCTAAAATAAAAAGTTGTTTCGTGTGTAAACAAGAAAAAAGTTTGTATTCGAATTTATTGAACACCGTGTTTATGTTGTATTTCAAGAGATGCGACTTTTAAAAAATTTATAAATAAAAACAATCAGAACCTTCTACATAACTCAGTTTTATTATCTCAATTATGACCATTATTCAAGTAAATGTGTAAAATTAAATAAAAATAAAATCTCTTCAAGTGTTTAAATTTTTAATTCTTGAAATTTTTCAAATGCATTCGAAATGAGGAGACTATAAAATATTCAACATTCCATACGTCGCCTTCTGTCGCATGCATCACGCCAAGAGATATTCTAACAAATAAAAAATAAAATCCCATCCGATCTCTGATTTCTATAGAGAAACATCAAAGACTCCTCAAAGCAGCAATTCCGCAGTGAAATTATCGCTAATTGCGAAAATCTGTGATGCCGCAAAATTTTCACATTTTCTACATTTAGGGAGAGAAGTAACAACATCAATCAAAGTGATGGAACTACGACGTGGAGACAACAATTAATCAACTAGAAATTAGCTCCCCCGATGAGCTTTGGCCGGCTGACGGTCCAACCCACTATGACCTAACTGCGGGCCACACGATCCTCCAGACATCACTGATATTGCAATTTGTCGGCGTCCTTCAGTTCCACCACCTCTTATTATTATTTATAAAGTTTTTCCTCTGTCCGCATTTTAGCTGCGCCACCTCGGTATTGAATAATTAGGAGCAATTTCATTTGTGCTAATTAACTTTTCTTTCTTTTAACGAGCATGCTGTCAAGAGTGACTCCACCGGAACAGGTGAAATCAACCATTGTGCCGAGGGTTGGAGGAGTTAGTGAACATTTTGATAATTATACGTTGAAAATCTTAGAATGCTTAAATGTTTTCGAAATGAATTATTTCACATAATCGCATTCATCCTCCAAACTCGTAGATTAAATCTGCGTCTAGATGAGTGGAACTCGTTGAGAAGGTGGCTTTTATAGAACCATAGGAAGATAAATTAGAATTAACTCATTTAATCCTAAGAACCTTTAAGTGAATAATTTTTAAAAATTGTAAAAGAAGCAAGTAAGTTAGAAACTGTTAAATTTAAAATTAGTATAAGTTAAATAACACAAAAATACGTGTTAATATAATTTTAATATATTCTAATTTTTGATTTCAGATTATGTCCTATCATAGATTATTTTTCAGAACTAAAAGAAGAACTAAACACAAACATATTAAAATTACAAAAGGAATCAATGATGTATTTTCTTATCATTTTATAACTGCTAAAATAAAATATTTATAGCCAAAAATAATGATTTGCAGGCAGAGGCTTCAAATTTATATACAGTCAAAAGTTGGTCAAACCGTAACGCTCTACAAACTTCAAAAGTAAGAGAAACATAATTAAAATTTTATTGTTTTGACTAAAATCATATTTTTTAATATTAGTACGATCTATGGTATGAACTTATGCATTCGACAACGCTAACATTTTGAAAGAAAAAAAATTATACAATTATTTGCAAAACTGCAAAGTTGAAAATTAGCATTTTTAAAAAGAGCTAAATATTTTCAATAGAACTGGTACGAGCACATTATGTGCATATGTTGACACAAGCTTAACTGATCTTGGGGTGATCTTGACCTAAACCCGATATATCTAGAACTTAGAACATTTTGACACGTCAAAGCTTTCGGTTTGATTTAATCACGAGAATGACGGTACACATGCTGCAAAACCTGAGAAAATGCCACAACCAAAATCTTAACTTACATTTCAGTTAAAATACCTAAAAAATCTCCAAACGGCGGAATATGTTCAAGAACCATAAACACAGTCACTCACTAAATCAAACACACTAACGAACTAAGTAATAGCAAAATTTCATGTGACGGCGGGTGTGTGACATGAGCCGTTCGGGGGATTCTTGAATATTTAGCAATTCGACGAAAATTAAGCAAGTAGACACACCAACAATGTTTTGTATAATGATGTCAAATCGGAGAATTTATTTAACACTCGAATTTAGCACTTTGCGACCGTAAATACGAAAAAAATCAATCGTCACTTTATTCTCTCCCTAGTTCGGCTTCAAAATTAGTTGAAAAAGATGGTCCGGTCTGACGGTTTGTTACCTATCCAGGTCAAAGTGGGAAAGGCGTTTTCTTCTTTTTTGCTATGTTATGTTTTATGGCGAAAAAATTCCAGAAGAACCGGCACTAAAACGAAATCATAAGTTTCCAACCAATAGCGATATTTTTCGCTGATAACACGCCGTACGATTAACGAATTTTTATTCGCAGTGGTGGTGTGGCGTTATAAAACAAAATAAGTAAAAGAAAAAAAGATAAACACAAAAACCGCGCAAAGTAGACGCTTTTAAGTAAACACGAACATCTGAAGGAGATTTCGCGTTTTAATAACTCGACAAGCGCTCAAAACACAGCCGGAATCACAACAATCATCAAGTTTAGAATTTTCTTCATTAATTTTAGCGAGACTTAGGGATCTCTTATTGCACAATAGGAGAACTCGGTTCGGTGTGTCGAGCTAGCAAGTAATTTGCATACAGCAGCATTTGTAATACGTCAAGCAAGTTTTCGTTTGGCTCGTTTTGCTTTTATAGTTTTTACTGTTTCTGTTTACCACGACTCGCACCATAGCGCAGATGGGAGCCCCGGCCAAGTCCTTTAGTCAGTCCAAATCTACTACGATTTTTCGCGGTATATTTTCACATGGACCGATCTTGATCGAAAAACTTCTGCCGTTTATCTAACTAGTTACTATTTTAGCTAATAGCACTGATCTATAGCCTCGACGCAGTCAGTAAGGTCGTCGTCTCACAAAAATTGGTAGTCTCGCCAGAAGATCGTGAAGACTATACCCTCGCTATCAGTTCACATTTCAATAAATTTACACTATTGTTTAGCGTGTTTTAAACGCTGACCAAAAGGATAAGCTATTATAGCATTTAATTCACAAAATAAAACTTGCAAAATATATAAAACGATCCATTCGCGCCCTGCTTTCGCAGTTTTTATACACCAGACGACTGTCAAGATTGAACTGATCTAACACCACAGCACCTTGACTGCGGCTCACTATGCCTACATACTCTCTGGTTTTTGTATCTTGCTTGAATGTAGTATAAAAATGAATGGGAAGACTCGAATCATTCCAGGCATGAAATACTGACGTAAACACGGTTCCGCGAAACTACAGTTAATAGCTTCTAGCTATGGTTTAGCATTAAAAAAACAAAAACAAGCATATATGCCAATACCACATCCCATCTAGAGATTTTTCATGTGATAACCCTTTAAGCCGCTGCCAAAAAATTATTTGACATACATAAATCATCGGAGGTTACGTTTCATTGTATTGCCACGATCAGCTGTATTCGCCTATCAGCGCGCCTTATATGTGGTGTGGCTGAATTCGATCGTTCCACTTCAGACTCACACATGGCGTTATGAGCATGCTCAGTGCATAATTTGAGTTAAGCACTGGTGTATGTAGTGGCGATCGTTGGATCGATATGCCGATCGATGTCCACCAAGTTAAGGTCACATGAATGAAGGAAATTGCCGAGATTGGTCAGCGAACGATTAACATATCGGTTAATGAAAGGCGCGCATACGCATTGCAACATATTTGTATTATGATTTCCCCTGGATGTAGCGCTAAAACAAATTTCCCCTCGATCAATTTGCAAGCAAAGTAAAACCGCTCTAAGCAAGAATTAAGCAAGATCAGTGAAGGCAGAGGCGGCGCAAGCAATGTCATTATAACTTTAACAATACGTAATAGATTTCTAGGGTATGTATTTTTATATTATAATCGATGTTCTTGTTTATTTTTGATTGCATAGTCAAAATATGTTAAAATAGAAGCAATTTTACATTGCACATGGATTTTAAGCACCTATTTTGTTTTACTTTTTATATTCTTTTACAAAATTAAACAACAATTGAAGAAAAATACCACACTAAGTGTTATCAACTAAAATATATAGTATGAACACTTTTTATTTCAATTTGCAATACATCTTTAATATTATTTTGAATTGCACAACGAATTTTATTATAAAAATTAAGGAAAAGACACGACAAAATATTTACTTAAATTGATAAACAAATCAAAGTCAATAAACAAAGGCATATTTGAAATCCATTAGCGTTTATTAAATTCTGGGCAGCATTATAGCAGCAGTAGTTCTCAATCGTCGTATTTTTATCTTTTATAAAGTCAATTTTTTGTACCTTCTCATGAACGGGACACATATCAGGATAGTAAATCGGTCCATCAATAAAGTTTTTATGCTTGGCCCTTTCACAAATCAAACCTCTCGAATTTCTCTTACACTGAAGGCATATATGTCCTTGAATCGAGTAGTACGTTTCTAATTTAATTAATTCAACTAGTTTAAATGCTTCACTGTGTACAATGAAAAATACAATCCAAAATAAGATGTCTCTTCTTATAAGAAACCGCATTATCAATTTATTTTTGTTTACCGAAATTACATCAAAACTTTATAAAACAGAAATATGGCAAGAGTGAAGTCGATAAATTTCAAAACTTATAATGATTTTTAAAGCAAAGCCTATGCAACAGAGTTCATGAATCGTAAAAAACAACCATATAAGTTATAATTTGAAATTAAGAGTGACATTCATAATTTACTTAATTTGTGCGTTTTTTTTTGTCTAAGCCGTTAATTATAATCTACTTCCGCTTTGCTCAAAAGTACCTAGATAACATGTAATTAAAGTTACATATAAAATTTCAAACAATATTTCAAAGATAAAAATCACTTTGCGTGTGTGTTATCTAATTATATAATTTACGGCATACGAAATGAATTAATATAAAGGTGGGAAAATGCAACTCAGTATAATCATAGTCAGTCAAGTATTCAAAATGTTTAAAATACTTTTACTAGCTTTAATTATAGTATTTGCCTCTGCTAAGCCAGCCCAAGTAGAAAAGGTAATATGTAGTTTTTAAAAATAATGTTAAAAACATCTAAAAAAGAAAAAACAGAATATCAATCAATGATTTAACTTTTATTTTGAGGCTGAAAACAAAATATATCTTTATATTTAGGGAGTCCGTCAGAAACGTGAATTTGTTGATAAATCATTAAATATAGGACTGGAAACTGCATCGGAAGTAAGTCAATTTGGAATGGAAACAATTCATAAGGGAATAGACACTGTGATGGGCCCTATAAACAAAATGATAAGTGCGGGGCAGGAAATGATGGAATCAAGCGGAAGAAAACGTCGCTCTCCTTACGAACGTGAGTCATTGGAGCATGGAAGATATCGAAGATGCAACCATAGGCGTACCACAACCCCACCGCCTGACGAAGATATTGAGGAATCCGAAATATCCGATTAAAAATTTTAATGCAAGTATGGGCTATTTTATACTTTAATTATACTTGCAATATTTGCTAATCGAACCGCGATTTTGAGTAAATATAAGTAAGTTATGTACAATATTTAAGAACACCAAACAAACCGTCTTTTACACATTTACCTTCCACAATTTTAGTGAAAATACAAAACTATTTCCTTTAGTGATTTTTATTAATTAATTATAGGATATAAAATTAAATATAATTTTAAAAATTCCTTTAAATTGAAACTAACAATTATTAATTAATAAATTAGAAAACCATACCAAGGATATAACACGTTCAAAAACTCATAATGAGCAGTGTGGCATTGGATTAGTTTACCACCTCCGATAAGTTTGTTTAAAATCAAGTTTTGAAAGCGTTTTTCAGCTCATACAAGAACACGTTCTATCTTAACTTAACGAAACACTTGGTGAAAGCTCACCTCTGAAAACGTGTTCTGAAAGCTTACAAGCATTCTATAAAATAAAAACTTGAAATGATATTATACAACATCGGGAAATTCAATTTTATTTTATTTAAACATGAAAAAAAAAATTGCCGGTTTCTTTACAGCCCATTTTACACTACTGTACCATAAAACCTCCACAATCAGAATTCCAGTCTCTAACGTCTATAGCATCAAAAGCAAATACATCGGCTGGTGGAAGAACAACTCCAAGTAAATAAAGCGGAAAATTGAAAATTTTCCAAACGTTACGCTTTCATTGTTTTTCCACAATTTCGACATAAGAAACTTGAAACATATTTGCATGGTAATGTTCCGCACCATTGGAAATATTCAAACATTATTATTTTTCGATAAACAACTCACGGGTGGTGCGCGCCAAACCACCCAGACACACCTTTATAAAATTCGCAATACCAAGGTACACGAAGGGGTCCTTAGGCAAAATAAATTCCAGAGGATTTTGAGGGATGTTTTTTACATCTAATAGTTTGGGAGACACACCACTCCCTAAGTTACACTTTTATGAATGATTTTCCCCTAAAGCAAAGTGCTCCGATTTATGTTTAAATTATTTTTGGCTTGTTTGTGTTTAGGAAATTTTTGTGTGGTGAAACTCATTGCGTAAACTGGATGAACTTATCCTTTTGATATACTTCAACGCTTTTGTGTGTTTTCTTGGGTTAAAATACGAAAGTAATTTATTTCATCAGAGTAACAAAAATGAAAGCATAAACTTTCTTGGATATTTCCATTCCAATTTAAGAAATTTGTTGTCCAAGGAAGCAGGAAATTGTAGAAAGTTGAAATTAATTTGAATAAATCGAGTAGTTTCGCAACTACATAATTTTTTTTATTCTAAAATTTTTACTGTACTTTATTAAACGCAAAATAGTATCTGATTACTCCGTACAATGTCTGGCCCGCAATATGTTGTATTTATTCAATACTATATAATTGTTTTTTTGATGACAAGGAATTCTTCAATCTGCAATAGTTCAAAAGATCCATATAAAAATTGATTGATGTCTCAATTAGTTTTAACAAATTATATGAAGCAAGCGTTTGTTAGGCATTAAAGGTCGATTCGAAAAAATAGGGTATACAATCTTTTTAGGTTTGGCCTATGAAATTTGGAATATGTAAAGATTTCGTCTTAATTATCCATGTTTCTTTTGTATCGACCCCACGGCATGTCGTTAACAGGTTGTTAAACCACTGTCATGTGTGAAATATGAAATAAGAAAGTTCGTGAAAATATTTCTATACTAAAATTCCCACTTCTGACACCACTGTAATATATAATTCCAGCTATTGTTGTCTAGCGAAAGTTCCCCATATATCTTTCGAAATAAAGGATCTCATCTTAGTAATTGATGTCCATTCCATTTAATCGCAATTAATCAGGGCATGCCACAACTTGGTGAAACTAATTCCGCCGACGGTCTTCAAGAGTTCTAAGCACACATATCCGGGTGCTTAGCATTCCTCCCGCCCTTCTTCTAAGCGATTTGCAGAAATTGCAGCCATTAGTCACACGTTTCCCGGGAAAAGAAGTAGAGCACACCTCCTTGGGACAACGTTCCATTGGTCATCATCGCCAAGGAGATGTGGAGCAAGCAACATCCGAAAAGAGCTGAACCTTCGCTCTTCCACAAGAATTTCAACGATGCCAAACGTCCAGCAATGGGGCACAGCTGCCAAAGTGGCGATAAAAATTCGTTGCGCCACAACTTTCTCCCCATTGTGCAGGTGTTCTCCTCTGCGGTTGATTTTTGTTTTAATTCATTTTATAAGCCACATCTCAGCTCGAAATCGCGAATTTGACAACAAAAGCGAAGTGCTACTTTGCATTGCTAAAGGCACCTCTCGGGACTCCTTTCTAACAGGCAAAGAAAAGTTACGCTTAATTTTGTAAATGCAAAAATAAATTGGCATCGACCCGATATATCGCGCGGAATGCATCTTCAGATTTATTCAAATTCCAACTACTTAAATTGGCTGGTTACGTAACGAGGTGGCTTGCCGCACAAAATTCTGATTGCATTGTACTTCGGCGAGTCTATTGAAATTGATTTAATGTTTGAATTTTGCGGTGAGCTCAGAGGATTTATATTGAAGAATATGATAAACAAATATTCTTGATAGTTTTTACTCAGCGAACAAATTATTTTCTTTCTGAGATGTCACAAACATTTTAAATTTACAAAATTATCCTCCTGGGAATTTTTTGTATATATACATACTTCCTTTTTTTCAAGATGAAATGAAAAATATTTTCCACCTTCAGAAGCACTTAAAATACAGCCAAATGCAGGGTGCAGCCTGTAAATGCTCACTTTCTCGAGGGAGATTTAATTTAGTTTTTATTAAAGCACCGGATGTTTCCAAGTACCAGATTATGACCGGAGAAATTGGTCGAAAGAAACTATGAAAAAGATTTCTTCCGGAAAGCAGGCTGGCCTCCAGGCACTCCCTATTTCAGGATTTGCAGATAAGACCCTAGCATCATCCCTTGGGCTATCTGCGCAAAAAGCCTTCAGAACAGTTTCTGCTTGTAAAGGATGATTTTCTTAGATGTGGACCTAAAATTATATACTTTTTAGCTTTTAAATTTTTAAATGAAAAATAAGTTTACAAAGAATGTGTTTCTTTTGATGAAGGGATAATTAAGTGAAAATGAGGTTTGAAAATTTTATTGAAGAGTAAAATCCACTTTAATTAAACTGTCCAAGCATCAACATTTTCTCATTCAAAATAAACAAGCTTTGATAGAATTGAATTCTCTGTAATCGAGTAAAAACACAAAAAAAAAACATTTTTCAAAATTTCACTAACTATAATATCTGGAAAACGTTTTCTAAAAATTGTAATACATTCCATGCAATAATTTTCTTAAATTCCAACCCGTAAGTAAATTTAGTTTTGCTACCGTGCATGGCGTAAAAAATTCAATGAATAAATCTTACATATAAAATAAAATACATTAGAACGAATTTCCTAATTTTTACGAAAAACACAGAATCAGTATTTTCATTTATGTAGTGCTAATAAAACTGTCGTCCAGTAATCGAATTTCTCAACATTTCGATTCCACTAGAGTTGAAGGAACATGTAAGCAGTACAAGGACGATAGTGAAAATTGTTCGATTTGCGTCAGACTGATTTGTAGCCGACCATAAATTCCTTGTAAATGTTACAACGAAGGTTTGATAACGTTGTCAGGTCCTGCAGGAGATGGTCAGCTCAAAGTTTGTATAAATTACACTGAATTGGTTGGTACGTTTGCACGGAATTGTCGGAATTATTTGGACAAGTTGTTTGCCGGGAATGTCTAATTATTTCAAAAGTGGTTAACCGAAATCTCAGCTGAATTGTAATTGGTAAACATACGGAACTGATGATTATTTGGGCGGGACTTATTTTAGTTTATGTTCTCACAATATAGAAGTAGTGTCATGAAAATAATGGCATCCAGATGTTGTTCTGGGTTTTATTTGTGCCAAGTTTAATTATTTATTTAATTGAATTAAGCTTTGGAAACCTCTGAGAGATTACGAATATATTCAATGGTTGTGTAATAACTGTTGGGAATTTGGTATATTCTAAACTTGGTTCATTTTGCTGGCTAATACACTGAGATGGATTGAAATTAAAATAATAAGCGGATGTACAATTGTTAAATTAAGAAATTCAGAATATTTAATTAATGCAGCGTACTTTTATAAAAGCTTGGAAACTTTGCAAGTGGAAACCTTGCAAGTTTCCAGAACTCTAGAACTATTCATTTCTTTAGTTTTCTATCATACATAATCATAATGAACATTAGTAAGATTAATTAATGAAAATAAAAGCTAATTATAGTTTTCTGTTTAATAGATCAACTGAATATTTTTCAGTTATAAAAAAACGGTGTTTCTTTTTAACTCCTTGGGGTGGATGGGTTAAAAACAGTCCCACCTTTTGCTTAGCTTTTTATGCATGGTGGGATATATTTTAATCCATCTCCACAGTGCCGAATTTATTCATGCTCATTCCAGTTTAATCTGTGCAACTTGGGATTCTGCTTTTTTCTAATCATGTACCTTAAAAAGTTAAATTGGAATTCCTCGAGAATATAAATAATATTTCAATAGCGTATGCGCGTTCTTCTTCTGCTTGAAGAATACACGATGGTTTCCTGTATACGAGTATTTTCTGGAAAAATAGGGGCTATTATTTTATCTAAGTTTACTATGCTTTATAAAAAAATATATCTTTATAGAAAAACGCTCTAGAATTATAAAAGGCAATTCAAGGTTTTCAGATTCCATTTCTATTGACCTTGTACTGTGTCAGCATCAGATCGATACATAGATATAGTACCCTCCAGTAAACAGCAATAAACCAACCCCATCTCTTCGAAGTCCGACTTGAAGCAAAAAAAAAACATTTTATATTATACATTATATGTAAGTAGAGATAAAAAAGTCTTTCCGAATTTTCCTGAAAGAAAAAATTTTTCGTTATCCTCCCACTCGGCTGTCTAGTCAGAACAGGGTTCCGAAAAAAAATCTGTTTGTAAACGACAGGAAAATGCCCTGCTGTGTGTGACAATTTTACATTTTTCGCTAAGTTGTTCCACTGTCGTCCTAAGCTTCTTACGCGGAAGGAGTTTGTCGGAATCGTTGGAGAATAATTACCGCACGACTCCAGCAGGAAGCGTATAGATGAAGATATTTTTGGGAATCGAATCCGAGAATAGAAGCTCGCTGGTAGGCGGCAGGTGGGCGTGATAACTGTTTAATTATTCATTCAAATGTCGCAGCAAAGTTACTGTGGAAAGTTTCGCCGTAAAAAGAGAGCACCACAAATTTATTCTTCAGGACGAGCCAAATAAATCAAAGTCTATGACTTCTTTGAGGGGGTGATCGGTTCGTTTTTTAAGAAGATTAATTTCCAACATTCCGTCCCCATCCCGGGGCGTGTTAGGGACAGTTCTAAAAGTAGCCGAAATATGTCGCAATCTAGCGCTTATTGGTCCATTATCACATTTTCTCCAACCCCTCCAAAAAGGACGCTATTCATTAGGATCGCATTCAGGACGTAGCCTTATATCGGAGGAGCACTTTGTGATGTCCACGGCTATTTATTTGGCTTAATAAACAACGCAGTCAGCCAAGAACGCAGAACACCCCCTGCCGTTCTTTACTTAGCTGGCGCCCCATTCCTCCCTTAATATTTCTGTTTTTGTCCTCATTATCAGATGGAAGGACGTCTCCGTCAATTAGTGAAAGTAATCTTCCGCTCCTTGAAGTCCGACAATAGAAAATTTCGATGGGGAGTGACGTAGAGCGCGGGATTAGTTGGAATCAGCACAGTTTTTGAATTTGCGAAAACTCGAACGGCAATTTTCGGGTAGAGTTTTAATGGACTTAATTCGTGAGGGAGCTGACGGGCCTTTTGTGCGGAAAATGACCGGGAGTAGATGGCGGTTAATTCTCATTATGTTTTCGAATTAAACAAAAATTTTCTCGACTGCTCAAATTGAGGAGTGTCTCTTTAAGTTACCCCCCGAATGCCCTTCATGTAATTCAAAAAGGTTTTTAGAAAGTTTTAATTATGAAGTGTAGAGAGAATTTGTCTTTCGGCTTCCTTAACGAGTTTGCGTCGACAGTATAAACTGCAAACAGAATTTATGTAGATTAAAAACCGCCTACCACATAAGATCAAACTCCATATGGTTCAACAATTTAAAAAAAAACTGATTTTATATGATAATAAAATAACCTTCACTCAAAGTCGTACTGTTGGGTTGGCAGAAAAGTTCATTCGTATTTTAAAGAAAACAATTAAATCAGTTTTATGATGTGTTCCTCAGCAGTCGAATTGCGGATGTCTAACTCTTTGAAATTGCTCTAGAGGTTAGACATGGGTTACTCTCCAACATGGATCGCAAAATATCATTATTGACTTCCCAAATCGGCGATCTTCTTTGAAACTGGAATCTCCGGAGCAAAATTTGGCAAAACAGCTTTGGCAGATCCGTACATTAATAATTTCACTTCCCAAAGGCTACATAAGCTTTAACAATCAACCGATGCGTTGCTTCCTTTCTGGAACTCATACCAAATGCAATGTCTTAAATGCATTTTATTCACTGCCATCTTATTCACTCTGTACTTCGCAATTAACTGATGAAGGATATTGAAAGTAGTTCACTTACACGCTACAAGAGGTGCGCTAAATAATAAGACCCCACAGAACGCATCCTACCTGACCGTTGTGACCTGACAGGTAAAATTACCTACGGGTAGTAAAATACGACGCCAACTCAATATATAGAAATTTTCATAATTCCAAGAAAAATGATGACATACATATCTTGCATTTTTTGTCATTCTTATAGTTTTCCATTTTTATCAAATTCTTAAAACAAGAATTCCGGCGTTTCGAAAAACATCATCATCAACAAATCTTTAATTTAGAATAATTACTAACAGGTTTTTACCAAGAAACAGTAATTTAAAAAAAATCTACTATTTCTACAAATATTTTAATTAGTTCTAAAAGAATAAAAAATTATTCAAATCACGCTACATCAAATCGCCGACCTCACAGCTCCCTCAAGACCAATTTTATCCTTGCTCTTTTTCTACACAATTTAATTTAAAATGGATATGCCTCCTTGAAGGGAAGATTTCTTTACAAATTCCCATTCAAGAAAGTTTGCCTACATGGCCACCTGAGATAGCACCATGGTCACGTTTCGAAAGAAGCATATTTGTATGCTTAAATTTTAAAGGAAATTTCCCTTCTGAAAAGGAAAACTTCTGAGAATTTTTTTAGACATTCTTTAGTAAAAAGTTACAAAACACTCAAAAGCCACTGGGGTACTTTATCGAACTGCTGAAATGCGTGCAAGTTATATTGCAATAATTTTACTGATAGCTCCCAGCGAAACGACTCACCAAGATAAAAATAAAAAACGACTCAGGGAATATGAAAAGACTTTTATTAAATTGAATTCTTAACATTCCCGGATGCGGATGTTGACTTGGACCTCCGGACCCCAAAATGGGACTCTTGAGGTTGGTGTTGAAAGCAGCTTTTCCATGTCATGAAAACCGTCTGCTGAGAAATGCGAAAGCATTCACGTGTTTTCACTTTTCGAAATTGAGGAAATTGCAGTCTTTTCAGACCAGGATAATATTACACCAGGAGGGAACGGGGTCCTGGATGTGGTATGTGTGTTACCTTGTCTTGTCACGTTACCCAAATATATAAAGTGCAATTTGCTCGAGGGCTTCTGCAAACGAAGCGAGTTCGCATACAAATTAAAAGGAAAAAATAAAATACGTTGGCATTTCAGCGACAGTGGAAGATATGAGTTGACAATTATTGTCTCTTCGCCATGAAACATTTTCTGACTTGGGTGTCCCTTTTGACTAATTGCGAGAAGTTAATTGAATTCAAATGGCATGTCGCTGCTTCCAACTTTTACGTCGTGTAATTTCGTAATTGAACTCTCTTGGTGGCATAAGGCGAACTTCCGTGCTCAGGAAGGGTAATTAGACACCGTCGTTGGGAACTTTCAATTTATTCAGAAGTCCTAGCTGTTACTTCGATGTGAATTGAAAAACAAGTTAACCTGCCACAAGGATGGGTAAACGAAATTCAATAAATTTTAATATGAGATATGATCTCTTCAAATAAAATTTTCTGATGTTGATGAGACACGACAGACTCTCTGGTAATGTTATTAAATAAAGTGCTCCTTAAACGTCTCTAATTGCGGAAATTTCTCGATCCTCAATAAATTAAAAAATAAAAAAAATTAAATTGCTGTGTACAGTAGAAATATAACACGTTTATGTAACCTCTTAGATATAGTAAAAAATTCGAATAAATAAATTAATATTAATTAAATAAAAACAAACTTATAGTCCGGAAAAGCTATGAATTAGATAAAAATAAAGTGACTTTTTGAGGATGAGAATTTTAAAAATTAAAAATTGTGTATTTTTTATAATAGTTATATTTGTTTTATTCAACATTTTATTTTATGCCATTACTGTTTGAATTTTATTTTGGGCATATAGTCGCCTCAGCTGTTTCGGAAGTGCTGCAATCTGTCAATATAATTTTTCACACCTATTTAGAGCAAATCTAGTGTTATCTCTGTTATAACTTTGGAGCAGTGTTATCTCTGTTATAACTTTAGAGCAAATCTAGTGTTATCTCTGTTATAACTTGTTCAATGTTGGTTTTCAGATCGTCAATTGTTGCTGATTTGGTAGCTTACGCCAATGATTTAACAAACCCCACAAAAAATTATCAATTATCAAATCACACGGTCTTGGAAATTAATTAACAGATTCAAATAGTGAAATAACGTTTTCATTAAACTTTGTTTTCAACTAATCGATGAATTCACAAGTATCGTAGTAGCGCTAGTAGCGCCATCCTTTTGGAGCCAGCATTTCTGAAGAAGTAAAGGCGGACGATGCCGCCAGTATGCAAACCACACCAAACAGTTACTTTTTCTGGATACAAAGGTTTTTCCATTTCCTGTTCTGAATTAGACTCGCTCCAAAATCTAGTAAATTTAAATAATTTAAAAGCGCCGTCTTTGAGTCGGTGTAAGTCTTTCCATGATGAAATGGCAAACTATAATGAATAAAAATGACTACCTAACTTCCACAGCTAACAGCTGGTTTGACTGTTTATCGCTATCGGAAGTTCTATTACTAAAAAAGAAAGTACTCTTTATAATGATACTATAATTAAAAAGGTTTGCATTTGGAATTAACTAACATTTAAAAAATAATAATTACGTAAAAACACACATATTTTCATAGGCCTTACATTGTACACCGCCGAATACCACACATGCCTTAATCAATTTCGTGACATCATTTAAAATTGATGGCTTATAGTCTATTTTTGGAGCCACGTAAATTGTAAAATTTGAAACATAAGCAAATTACAAATTTACATTTTCCGAAGCAAACACAAAGTTCGAAACAGGCTCAGCAGCACCCGCATCCCCTCATTAAAACCCATCCACCTGCGTCATGGCTTACATAAAACATGATTGAACGAATTTAGCCACACACGCGACCTGCACATAAAAATGCGATTTAAATTAAATCCAGTTGTGCATGTTCGCACGAAAGTATGCGAAGTTTTGCTCCTGTACGAACTCCAGGACTCCATCATTTTTCATCCACAAGCTTTCAGAGGATTCCTTCAGGATATTTTTGACAAATTATTGTGCGATCTCCTGAATAGAGCCCCATCATGCATCACGTATGTAAATAGGATCCTGTCAGATCTCAAATGATTACCAGCTGAAGGCACGACGGATGATTTCTGCCCATAAAATGCGAATACTAATGGCAAACGGCAAAAACAAAAGCTAAATAAGAGAACGAACAGGGCCAGAGGATGCAGTTCTCCAATTACTTTTTTGAATAGATGGAATTGAAATTAATTATGACTTTTTGCCGGTGGGCTACATTTATTTACTATTCATGGAAACTTCACTTAAATTAAATTCCATTCAATGATGATTGTGGGTTTTGCGGTTTATATCCTGGAGTAATACGAGACAAAATTGAATCCTGGCATACTTGAACATATCCTTTTTGAATAAATATTTGTCCTATCTTTGCATTCAGACGGAGTACATATTATGGTTTCCGAGAACAGTATATGAAAAATGCGCTTCGGGATAAAACTTTTACGTTCGAATACCCCAACAGTCGTTTTCAGAGTCGTAAAAAAGCAGAAGCCATCAAGTTTAAATCGATCCGCATTGTTCCATTCTAGCAATACAATTGATATCAGTGTTAAAAAAATGTATAAAGATAATTAAAACAAAATGGATTTTCAGTATTTGACATTGAACTGTCGTAACGTATAGAATGCGGTTTTTAATTCTCCAGCAACTTCAAAAATGCTGAAATACAAAATTACAATGTTCGGTCGCGACTTGAGATTAAACTAAAGTTTCCTTATGTAGTTAGAGACTATAGGTAGATTATAGGTAATGATAATAAAAATAGTAACTAAAAAAATCAATTACACTTCCCCATCCTCCAACCGTCTCTAAATCACAGATCCTGCTAAACAATCAAAAAGTTTTAAAGTATTTCCATTTCTATAAAATAAAAAATTCAGATTGAACTCCAATAAAAATTCTTGTAGCACCGAATGCCACGGAAACCTCCCCGGTTGAACACAACGGCGCAGATTCACCCGTCGCAATCAATTAATTAAAAAATGCTCGCGGGAGTTGCGAAGTCGCGTGCTGAATTTTTAATTGCGCCCAACTTAAGATTTATTTCCTGTGGCGGGTCGTAAAGCGTTGTAATTGAATTTGCCCGTTTTCCCCTTTGCCAAATTATCTTCAGCAGTCAAACGAATTCGGGTGTGAGCAAGCTATAAAACGGCGAAAGTGTGAGGTATCTTTCTGCAGTAGGTGTTAGAGGCACTGGGTCGACGTGCTCAAATTGTTTGGATTTTACTTTTTTCGCATTTTGGCTAAGTTGCGAAATACTTGGAAAATACTTCGACACCTTCAGCTGGGACAAGACGTGCAATTAATTTTGAGTTGAAGAAGAATTTGTCCCAAGATAGAGCTGTATTTTAGGAACACTTTATGATTACATCTTAAATATTACGAGGATTGGAGAGTTCTAAAGATTTCTGGAAATATGTATGCAACAATAGTTTCATAGTCAGATAGTGCATAGCTCTTAAGAAGTTTTGAGGAAAAATTACTATTGGAATTGGCTATAAGCTAAGTGCGGTTGTAGATAATTAATCAAGATGAAATCCCTAGGGACACGCATTTCAAATTTTAATCAAAGAATGACTTGTGAAAATAAGTCTCAATTTCGAATTTATTCTATTTCAGGTAAAATGATAAGATGTATAAAAAAATATCTCAGTAACTAAGAACTTTTTTATTTTATAATCCTCTCTACGACGACAAATGAAAAATATAATTGCAAAAAGTTATAGAGTCCACTATGACTTTTCAAATACCTTGAAGAAATCCCATTGAGAAAAACCATTCCGAAATTATGTAAATAATATTTTTCGAGGATGTCCTACTTTAAAAAATATTCCTTAAACTTTCCTCAAACTTAAAAATAAGTCTAGGGGCCTCTGATAGTTCAGTTGTTAGCGTGCTGTCCTACCGTTCCAGAGGCTGTGGGTTCGAATCCCACGAATAACCATGGTCTCCTGCGCTACGTGGTAACACAATGGGCCAAAATTGGCCTAAGTGTGCCTTTCTAGGCAGCCACAGCAACCTAACCTAACCTAAGTCTAGACGAATTTTGATTCCTGTGAACTATTTCAAAGAATTCTTCCAATTTCTGTAATATCACCTAAAGTCATCCAATAACCAGATTCTATAGAGATTTCTAGGAAACTTTTCTTTAATTTCAGTTTGCTGTTTACGTTTTAATCCAGACAAAAAGAGTCCTCTTCTCAAAACGGAAGAAGAGAAACTTTAGAAAACGTAAAATTTGTACTATTGAGTTCTTCACTCAAATAATTAAGCATTGAGCATTTACCAATTCAAAGACTCCGCTCCGACTATCAGTTATATTTAAAACACCAAAAATAAAGTAGGGCAATGTATTTTTATTAAGCAAGTCGTAGTAATTTACAAACAAACAAAAAAGTGTATTTATTCAGAGCAGGGACGATAATTATACAATAGAAAACACGTTTGCTTCAACATATATGACCACATCGCTCTTGATCTTGGCAAAAAGATGGAGCATATGGAGACGTGGAGCTTAAAGTAGCAAAACTAAGTGCAAAATGAAATCAAGTTTTGCCATATTAGTCATCTATTTAATTGCAGTTGCCAGGTCTGTTCAATAACAAATCTGCATGCTATAAAAAGCAGTTGCGTACTCTGTTTTATGCTCAATAAAGCGCATTTTGCTTCTTTTCCAGTTCAAACGAAATTTAATGTTGCTCGCTTTAAATTCGGAGAAAATAGAACAGAAATATCTGATCATTTTTAAGCTTTTAGTTATTCATTGAAGTTGTGTTTATGTAAATAGCTTAACAGCTCCAATTTATGGGATATAATTAAAAGACTTAATGATTGAAAGAGGATAGAACTCTTCTATTCTTTCTTCTTTCCTTAAATTCGCACTTCAAAGCAAGGTTGAATTTATGAGAAATTGTTGTTGAGAGAAAAGTAACAGCTAAAAATTAGCACAACAAAATAAACAAGAAGCAATTGCAACAAAATATTTTAAAAGATCTCATTATCAACAACTATAGTAATTTTGAAAAGATGCCACACTCGTATATTTAAAAAAAAAAAAGTAAAAAATTTTGAATGAATGTGAAATTCGCGAATCGGTTAAAAAACTATTTACATCGTTTGTAAGCGTATAAGTTCCTAAGATTTTCATTTAAAGGATTATAAAGTGTAGGAATGCTTTAGACTTAAATTTTAGAGGAGTACCGTCAGCATTGATAACGGAAAACGAAGCAAGATTTTGCCTTTTAAACCGCTTCTGGGTATCTAAACTAAAATTAACTTATCCGAAAGCTTTAAGGGAAAAAATACAAATACTCACTAGATCCGGTTAAGCGGTTAAAATTTAAAACAATTACATATTCATAGTAAACATTGTCCCTTGCGTAATAATCTGATTATCTGTCGCTTCATCATCACCGCAAAATTCACCCATATGCAGCAAAAGATAGTGATCCGAGGTCCGGATTAAGGTGTGCATGTTTACTATATTAATCATACCAATGAACAATAATAACCCTCATTAAAAATTAGAGAACGCTCTTAAGGTCAAAGACACCTTTTAGAAAATATGCCATCAGCAAGAGTCGACATTTCCTGAAAAGCACTCATAAATCAAGCAGACGAGCGTATAATTATGGCCCTCTATAAAAGCCCACACGTCCGTTCCAGTCGATCGGCATATAGTAATTCTCAGGAAAACCGACCCTCTGAGCCTCCCTTTTAATCGCATCAAATTCCCTGAAACTCTTCAAAGGAACATTGATTTCCGCTAAAGCGGATGCTTATAAAATCAGCAAAAAAACATTTCAAAGTTAGCCAAGTGGCACGCACGCTGGTCGAGAGACCGAAGGACGATAACAAATATATCGAAAAGGGTACCTCGATGTAGAGAGGATTCTTCTAATGGAAGGTTACTTGACGCTCTAAATGCCTTCCTAAGATATCTATCAGGTCAAATGTCGACTTCTTCCGACTTCCTTTCTAAAAGTACGTACTTCAAAATGAGGCACACTACGAGCATTTACTATCGCGAGCCGTGCCTTCCCCCCACTAGCCGGCTTAAGATAGCGAAAGAATTGAAGGTGACTGGGTGGCTGGAGCGGAGAATCTCAGACAAGACAACGCCGCCTGCCACCCATGTGATTTTTGGAAAAGATAACGAACACGTCGCACTCTGATAACACTCAAAACACCTGTTGCCTTCCGTGTTTAGAACGAAATTCACGGGAGCAGGTAAGCCCCCACCAAATCCCAGGGTCTGATGAGGGATGAAAAGAAAACAATAAACATTGAGAGAAGCGGCTCTTTAGGGATGATTTACAATGTCCGTAAGATGGTTAAACAAATCAACTCACCGGGAAGGATTCTGCGATTTGACCTGTTGTCGTGTTACGCCAGCAGGTGTGAACCGAGGCACGGAAAAAGGTGAACGTCCCTTCTTTGAGTGACGCAAAATCTCCTCCTTCACTCACAGCACACTTTTAATTTTTGCTGCACCTAACGACCTTTATTGCTTCACTTTCACAGAGGAAGAGGCGCGGAGCCAGAGTGCGATTGTGGGAGCCACTTCACTAGTGCGT
The DNA here is from genome assembly GCA_963969385.1 of Philonicus albiceps. NCBI lineage: Eukaryota > Metazoa > Arthropoda > Insecta > Diptera > Asilidae > Philonicus > Philonicus albiceps. The sequence goes on from OZ017775.1 coordinate 21,523,209, forward strand.
CGTCTTAGAAGCTCCCGCGAACTAACTGTACTTGCGCTCCTCCGGTAGCTGGCGCTTATTACCCGGTCTAGACCAAGCGGTGAAGTCAACTAAGCTCCCGGTCGAGCACTGCGAAGCGACCACATCAGACCGAAAGGCTCGGTTCTATCTTTTTTTTTAATATTAAAAAAGCTTTCACCGCTTTCGTCTTGTTATGCAACATGCTCGCTGCCAGCGAAGCACCTCAACAACGGGCACCCTGGCCCTCCAGATAACTCAAAACTGCCCGAAGAAAGGAGCGCAGGAAAAGCTTCATTACTTAAGGTGGAGTCGGGCACGTTATATCGAGAGAAATTCCTTGCACTATAGAAAGATTCCATCCCCAACGTGCCTGAACCCTATCTGGAGCACCCACAGCTCAGGTCCCTGTTTTAGGGGGAGGGTGGTAAATTTTTCAGATGGTCTTCTGCGGGGAAATACGTCGAACCCGACACGAAGCATTCGTAACGAGATTTACGGAATCAGAAAGGGATGTTATGATTACAAAAGATGTCGGAGGTTCCAGACCCAACCCAAGCAAAGTTGCCACTCTCACCCCTTTCGTTAGCATTTTATTCAAATTCTTGGTAGTTTACGATTCAAAAGTACTACATTAAATTAATCTAATTCTAATTAATTACGAAATGAAAATCACATTTTCTATGTACATATTTTTTGTTATGATTCCGTTGCTACTAACAATTTCCGCTCTAGAAAATTACATGAAAAAGAACCTAAAATTCATGATAAAATTCGGGTTTTAGAAATATTAGTCTAGCACAATAAAAGCATAAAATTCGAATTGAAAAAAGCAATAATATTTATCCCAAACAAAAAATGAATATGGAATATCCCAAGCTAGCATTTACCAATTATCGATTAGCACCCTCTCATATGTTTTTCCCTCAACCACAGGCAAAAAGTGATACAAGTGTATTCATATACATTGTCCCGAAAGGCACATAAAACGTTGGAAGGAAGGACATACAAAATGACTAAAGTCTTTACTCCTCATCGTATTATGATTTTATTGTTTAGATTAGACCGCAACCAGGAATTCTTTGTTCTGCTTTCATTACTATATTAGGTATAATTATAGCACACCTTTCCCTAAGTCGACGTAATACTGCTGCTCTACGAAAATGCGCCAACCCTACGCCCATATGGCCATATCCCTCCAAGATCCAAACATTCCTGATATATGCAAAGCCCCGCTCCGCGCTAATGACCGTAAATCTAGGTCCAGTTGGGATCTAGCACGTGCAGTCGTGCTTGATCACATTTGCATAGTGTGTCGGGGCTTAAGATTTCGATAGTTCCCGACTTCTTGGCCGAGCGGCGAATTTATTTTATTGAATGTTTCAGCTCCGATTGCCCGCCCCCTCTATTTAGTAAAAGGAGCAAAATCCCGACAAATTGGGGGCTGGTTGAATAAATTTCCAGAGAGTTCGATTAGTTGCTATTTTTTATAGTGTGTGGACTAACCTGGCCGCCTTTTGGTTGTCCAATGATAAGGGTTCGATTGATTTTATTTCTTTGATTTATTGAAACCGATTGGTTTCACTTTAACCCCGTGACAAAAAAACTAAGATGCTGGAGAGTAGGGAACATGCTAGACAGGAGCTCCTTTGAGCTGGATGTCCTTTCAGTTGGGGGTTTTTATAAACGGGAAGAAATCATGTCCTTAAGTAATTAATAGAAAGTAGGAAGTCAAACCGATCTCGGATAACGTTAGGAATAGGGAAAACTCACCCATTTCAATAAAATGTTGTAGAAGCCTTTCGATTGGTGTAAAACTAAAGGATCTGAAGGTGAATTGATATATAGAGAACTGCTTGGCTTTAAAGCGGCGATAGTGCCGATTTTGAAACCCATTTACAACAACTCACAAATTGAAAGTGCTAAGTACATACAATTTTTATTCTAATATATTTTCTTTATATCCTTTTTCGTAATATATATCTTGTGGGCTGAGGGCTTAAGTTAGGAATAGGGGACTTCATCGATTTCAATGAAATTTTAAGAGAGCCTATCGTTTGGTTTAAATTGGAAATGGAAAAGTGAAGAAACTTCTTGGCGGTCGGCTTTAGTTTCCAAAATAATACACTTTTAATTTCGGCAAAATAGCAAAATTAAAAATAGCCATTTCCACCGCAAAATTCCTTTACCTACACATAATTTCTGTAAAAACTTTCAAATTTGTCTACATTTGAGTTGTTTTAAAAAAAAATAAAAAAATTTCGTCTTTTCGGGAATAATGAAAAACAAAACATTGTACTCAGTTTTAAGCTGATCAGTCATTGATGTGTTTACAACAAAATAGTTTGCCTATTATGATTACTTTATTATTAGAACTATTTCCATGACTCAAAATTTATTTTATTTACAACTACGGTTTATTTTTATCATATTACAAAATGTGGCTTATTAAAATGAAGGCTTTGGCTAAAATAAGTTTATATAAAGTGGTTCGTGGCAAAACTGTAAGTGAAAAGTTATTGTTATTGCATATCGCTATGATTCCAGATATAACAAAAGTATATATATAAGGTGATATAAAAGAATAGAAAAATATGGGGCGACATCCTATATATGTCACCTTTAAATGTTCGTGTATCACAAAAAAAAAATGTGAAGCACCAATGTCAATCGCCGGCAAAAAGAATTACCGCGGCGTGCAATCAATCGATTGGTAAAAACTTTCTATCGATATTTTTACGCGTAAGTATTTAAAAAAATTTATATATAGTTCCTATAAAGTATGAAATGTTATAAATAAACAATTTCTTCAGGCAAAAGATTTTCTTAACTGCAAGGCAAAAAACGAAGGACCGTGTAAAAATTGCGATTGCAGAGAAAGGATGAAGTGGTAAAAAGGTCATACAAAAGGTTAAAGAAGCGAAAGAGTCATACAAAAGCCGGAATAAACTTTTCACCCATATTGTTTGAAAAGAAATAACAAGTCGTGGTCTGCATTTGTGGCTTTTATGTCACCGCAGAGTGATGGTCATCTTCATTTTGTTGAAGATACTATCGACCCAGTGAAGTGCAGAAAGAACTTTTACCTTCGATTTATTTATTGGAATCCCCTAGAGGTTAATATATTTTCCAGCAATACGACGATGTTTGCTATATTTCTTAAACAACAAAGGCGTGGCTAGTTTCAAATAATGTTCATCTTATAGAATAAACTTCAACTAGCACAAATCTAACACTCCTATGGAGTACTTAAGGGGAAAAACCAAAATGCGTTAATCAGGAAGATGAACTCTCAAAACATTACATTACAAAATATTTGGGGCTTCATAGAGCCGGAAAATTGCCAACATTTAGTAAGTAATATGCCAGATCAAATTGAAGCTGTAATACAAAATAAAGGTTACGCTTTGAAACGGTGACGACTTAATTTATAATATTGTTGCTTTTTTATTAATCATTAAAAAGTATATATAATAAGCTTAAATCTAAGAATATTTTTGCAGAAAGTGCAAAAAAAATTTTTTTTTCTTTTACAAGTACTAATTAAAAAGCGGACGGCCGAGATATTTTGTATTGGAGTAGTATAACCGACCGCCAAGGAATTCTTCCAGATCTTCACGTTTTATACCAAAATGAAAAGCTCCTGAAAGATTTGAATTTTGCAGAAGCTTTCCGTGTGATCTAAAACGGAAGGATCTCAAAGAATTTTTTGTCGCTCGGCTACAGTTTCCGAAACATTCCACTTTTAATTCTCCGTGCGAAACGATTTTTTGAATTAAAAAAGGAATCGGTAATGCAAAAAGTAATGAAATGTGCAGCGTAGTGGGCGTTAGGGAAAGGTACGCTCTTGGCAAATGAGCCGATTAGTAGAATTATTCCGGGGACAAAGAATTACAGTGCAAATATTCAGCTTTCAACTTTGACAAAATGTCTAAATTAAAAGTTAAATATTTCAGAAACTACAGCCGACCGACAACAAATACTTTGAGATCCTTCCATTTTAGACCAAATGGAAGGCTCCTGCAAAATTTTATTCGAATCGGCCCATTTCCCCTATTCCGAACTTGTTCGAAAGATTTCATTTACCCTATTCCTAATTTAAGCCCACCTCTCAAAATTTCCCTCAACCGAAAGGACGCGAAAAAACATATAAAGGAAATAGATCAGAGTAAAAATTGTATTTACTTAAAACCTTAAATTTATGAGTTGTTACAAATGCTGTTCAAAATTGGCACTATTACCACTTTAAAGCCGAGCAGTCTTCTAAATTAATTCTGCTTGTTCTAAGATTTGCCCCCCAAGCAACGAAGCACATTTTAGAACTTCACAAATTGTAGAACGAATTAGGAAATAGAATAAAATTATTGTTCAAGTTCGCCATGTCAATGATTTAAAATAGCTCGAAACAAGCACTATTAAAATTATTCTAAAGCCCGGTAATAAATCAGTCAACGTTTTCTACAATGCTCTGTCGACTTAAACTTTATTTTAATACATCGACAAAGATAAATTTACCTGTGAAAGAAATTTGTTGCACTTTCCTTGATAACCTCAAACAAAAAGTCCAAAAGTCCTGCTTTCTTTAATTTTATGCCTCCTTTTATGGCTTTTTCCGCCCTCCAGGGTGCTACTACCAGCACTAGTAACATTTTTTAAAATTAAACTAAGACTTTACTGCAAATTTAGAGACAGGCTGCGTCACAGACCAAATTCGTTACAATCTTCAGGATCATTGCTGCCAATTGTGAAATCTGACGATCCCAACTAGTACGTTCGTACTCCAGTCCAAATTAGATGAATATGCTCATTTCACACTAATTGGACTATTTTTCACATCAAATTTAATTTCTTGTTAACATTGTAATAAAAAGCAATAATTAAATTTCGTTATAAACAATTTTTGTGGTACGAAACACATAAAATAATTTTTTAACGATTAATTTTTAAATTTACGCGCTAAGACTTTAAGCAACATTTATAAGGGTTTACAAAACTGTTCAATTCATACACAAAACCGCAACCTAAAGAGAAGGGGGGCAAAAATAAAAATGGCGTTTACATCGTTCTCACTTTAGTCGGTTACGGTTGTGAAAATTGTTCGAAAATGGCATGAAAAAAGGCCGGAAAATTGCAGAACTTTTCATTTGTGAAGGATTCCGCTTGTGCACAAATTAAAAAATAGTGTAAATAGGGCTCTGTGTCGGCGAAAAGAGTACTTTTCGTTACGAATTTAAGGTGAACGGAAGGAATCCCCCATTGCCTGGTCGCAGCAAAACAAATCAGCCAGCGGAGGCGTTTGCTGCCACTGAGTGCCCCACCGACCAAACCAAGTGCGCCCTGAAAATAATGAGCAATTTAAGCAATAATTCATCGAGCAGCGGAAACGGCCTAAATAATTCCTCAGTTGAAGGAAACATGGATAGGAAAAGGTGAGTTTCGTGAGAAGAAAAAAGTGCAGCTGGAGTTGGGGAAGTGCTAGTTGTTGTTTTTGCCGACTTTTTTTTGCAGTGTCATTCTGACAGTTGCGTTAAGTGGGATGAAGTGTATGTGATTTCACGAATGATAAAGTGGGACGGCTTCTTGTTTATCGCAGGGGTGGAGGATTCTAGTCGTTTGTTTACAATTAATTTGACATTTACCTTGGTCTTATTTTAAGCATTTCCCCAGAATCAGTCGCAGGTGCGATTTTTAGATTGTGACGAATTTTGTTGTGAAAAATACATACAAACGCATATAAAATTTAAGCGTGCGAATTTTCCCCCCAGTTATTTGATGCGGTACGCCAGCCAAAACTCGCTGGATGAGAGCTCCCAGAAGCATGTTCAGGGCCCTAATGGCAAGGATAGGAATGGGTCTTACAGGAATAGCCAACACACGACGCGCTCGTTTGAAGCAATGAACGCAATGCGAAAGTAAGTTACCAACATTTGTTTTAAAAAAATGTACCTAAAGCGGCTTTCTTTCAGGCGAAATCTTCTCTGTGATGTAACCCTTATAGCCGACGGCATGGAGATAGCTGCCCATAAAATGGTGCTAGCCGCCTGCAGTCCGTACTTTTACGCGATGTTTACAGGCTTCGAGGAGTCCCGCCAGGACAGAATTACCCTTCAAGGGGTCGACTACCGAGCCCTGGAGCTGCTCATCGAGTATGTGTACACCTCTGTGGTCGAAGTGAACGAGGACAATGTGCAGGTCCTACTCACCGCGGCAAATCTGCTCCAATTGACTGATGTTCGGGAAGCATGCTGTGATTACCTTCAGACACAGCTGGATGCCAGTAATTGTCTCGGAATTCGAGAATTTGCTGATATCCATGGCTGTGTCGATCTATTCAACTATGCGGACACTTACATTGAGCAGCATTTTAAGTAATTACTCATTTGAATCTCCTTGATTCGATTTGCACACTAAATAAAAGTCCTCCACAGCGATGTGATTCAGTTTGACGAATTCCTCAATTTGTCGCATGAACAAGTCATCAGTCTGATCAAGAACGACCGGATCTCGGTGACTAGCGAGGAGAAGGTGTACGAGTCAGTGGTTGCATGGATTAAATACGATCAAGTCGGTCGAGAGCAGTTCGTTGCTGAACTTATGGAACATGTACGGCTTCCTTTTTTATCGAAAGAGTACCTTGCTCAACGAGTTGACAAGGAACCATTACTAGAGGGAAACATTCAATGCAAGAATTTGATTATTGAAGCCCTCACTTACCATTTACTGCCAAATGAAACAAAAAGCACACGCACAATCCCACGACAACCTGTAGGTTTGCCAAAAATCTTGCTCGTCATTGGGGGGCAAGCGCCAAAAGCAATACGTTCCGTTGAATGCTATGACCTGAGGGAGGAGAGGTGGTACCAAGCGGCAGAAATGCCTAATAGAAGATGCCGGTAAACGAAGTATTTATTTTATCAGTCTCCTTTTATTTTAAAGCTATATTTAACCTAGGGCTGGACTTTGCGTTCTGGGTGATAAAGTCTACGCTGTTGGGGGCTTTAATGGCTCCTTACGCGTCCGCACTGTCGACGTATACGATCCAATTGCAGACAGCTGGTCTACTTGCAATAGCATGGAAGCCAGGCGGTCCACACTTGGAGTAGCCGTGCTTAACGGGTGCATTTACGCTGTTGGGGGGTTCGATGGTTCCACAGGACTCAATTCGGCTGAAATGTATGATCCTCAAACACAGGAGTGGAGATTTATAGCTCCCATGTCCACCCGCCGTAGCTCAGTTGGGGTTGGGGTTGTTAATGGACTTTTATACGCCGTTGGCGGCTACGATGGGACTTCTAGACAGTGCTTGGCTTCTGTAGAACGATATAATCCTGAAGCATACGCATGGACATCGGTTGCCGATATGACTGCTAGGAGGAGTGGAGCGGGTAATTAGCAGCAAAACTGAAAGTAATTCTATATTTTACGTTTTCTTAATTTTGCAGGCGTTGGTGTCCTCAATAATATTTTATACGCTGTGGGAGGCCACGATGGTCCAATGGTCAGAAAATCGGTAGAAGCTTATAATCCAGAAACGAATCAGTGGCACCCTGTAGCTGATATGGCGTTCTGCCGGCGAAATGCTGGCGTGGTGGCTCACAGTGGATTGCTCTACGTTGTCGGCGGAGACGATGGAACATCGAATTTATCTTCAGTTGAGGTAAAAAGAATTATACGTTTTGTCGATTGGATTTAAATATGGGAGAACTTTTTTAAAGTAAACTGTAATTCTAAAATGTGTATTTTTTAGGTTTATAGTCCTGAAACAGACTCATGGCGCATTCTACCAGCCGCCATGGGTATTGGTCGCAGTTACGCTGGGGTGTGTATGATAGATAAGCCCATCTGAATGGAACAGCAGGGTGCGGTGGCACGGTAGGTTACTTCAAAATAAAGCTTTCCAAAATATACTATAACTGAATAAAATGCATTTTCTAGTCAAGCAACAACAGCAAATGCAGATGATGAGAACAGTCAAGCTGAGGGTACTGTTGAGGGTGCAGTTGGCTACTCGCGGCCAACCCAAGAAAACAATAGCTCGCATCAACAACAGCAACAGAACAACGTTAATCCTCACTATGAAAACATCTACGAATCTATCGAGCAGTACGCTGCCAACGATGCAGCTCCTGCTGCTGCTGCTGCTGCTCCTGATGTTGCTGGCGCTGCTGCCGCCCCTGCTGAACAGAATGCTCGCCCCGCTGCTCTGGCTCCGATCGCCAATTTTCCACAAGCGCAACAACAGCCACAACAACAACCACAAGCACAACAAAATCAGCCAAGCAATAGAACAAGCAATTTTAATATCGGCCATCGTAATGACCTCTACGATCGCACAAACAATGCTGCCTATGATGTCCCCAGATCAGTTAGAAGCAGTTTGGGGATGAGGAGGAATAATCTTCAGTTAGATTTTGGCACAAACCGATTAAGATGTAGCACTGGAATTTCTGGATCGAATGCTGGAACTCTAGCTTACGGTCAGAACAGGCAAAGGAGCTTCGATGATACTGAATCGCACCATTATTATAATTTAAATTGTAACAACGCTGGGTACGGATCAACAAGGTATGAAAACATTTACGAGCAGATTAGGGATGAACCAATCTACCGAAACACGAACGGTGGCTCTGCCAGGGTCTACGGCCGGCTTGATGTTATTGGACATGGCATAGGACGTATAGAGCGCCACTTGAGCTCATCTTGCGGAAATATAGACCACTACAACCTCGGTGGGCACTACGCCGTTCTGGGACACTCCCACTTCGGCACAGTGGGCCACATAAGACTTAACGCCTCAAACAACAACGGTAGCTCGCAACCCAGAGACAACGGGGTTAAATCGAGCAATTCATCGTTCTTCAGTTGCTTGGGAGGTGAAAACTCACAGTCTATGAATAACATTTATCGTGCAACTGGAGGTAATTCTGGGGCTTCCAATAACTTCCAAGGTCCGAGCAATTCTCGCGGACCGTCTACATCAGGAATAAGCACAATTACTTCATCCTCTTCCCGCTGCACTGGGGCAATACCTAAGTCAAAACCAGGAAAAGCACAACCTCCGCCACCTCCTTCGCAGCAGAGCAAAGCAAAAGCCACCCCAGAGCATACTAGCACTTTAAATCGCATATCAAAATCATCCCTGCAATGGTTGCTAGTCAACAAATGGCTTCCGCTCTGGATCGGCCAAGGTCCCGATTGTAAGATCATCGACTTTAATTTCATGTTCTCCCGCAACTGCGATAGCTGTGAGCATTCCTCGTCCGCACAACAGGACCTGGTCCGCTTCAACGGAAGAGCTGAAATGCATGAAAGACGAGATCCAAGCGGCCGACCACTACGCAGCACCTTATCCCGACTCAGAGAATCAGAGTGTCCGTCCCTTCGTCGAGAAGAAAACAATTACGAAAATGTCCATGTCCAGTTTCACAATGGGTTTGAGTTTGGACGGTCGCGAGATAATCATGATCATCCAAGCTTGTTAAGATCACGATCAGAAAGCCCTAATTTCTCTCAAAGAGTGCAAGGCTCCTGCGCATCAAAATTTTCAGACCCATTCAAAAATTATGAGCTCAATGCTGAGAACAATACTTTCAAGCCAAAAAATACAAATAACCACCGAAGGGGTGCAGAACAAACGAAGAAATTAGGTGAGGAACCAATTCCAGGACCGTCTGGATTAAAGCAGCAAGTCCAGAATGATCACCAGGATCTGGACGCCTGCGAGGACGATGTAAAGACGGATACAACTGAATACGACGGCCCCATTTCAACAGAATCGAACAATGAGAACGACGGTGATAGTAACAACGTTCAAAATGACGAGAACAATTGAAATAAGCACGAAGCCCCCCAGGGGTCATTTATAGGTTACATTATTTTTTTGATTTTATATAGAAAAACTTTTAGAAGCCCGCCCACTCTACGGTTGTATTTTATAGCCTTTTCCCCCCTTACCTCTATTGTAGGCTTCTATGTTAAGGATAAGTTTGTAGAAATGTGTCTTTGTAAAACTAAACCGAGAGATTTCTCTTAATGTTTTCGTTTCCGACGTCTGTTTAGGGAAAATTGTTTGTTGAGTCCTGTAGCTCGCATTGCCTGTTGTAGCTCCAGAGAGCTCGTTAGAAATGTTTGCTCATTTTCCATTAATTTTCGTTAGGTTTATCGAATTTCATTATTTTTTTTTTTATTTTATATTTAGGAGAAATGTATTAGGAATAGTAGATAAGTGTCCGAGTTGGAGTGAAACAAAGTACTTTGGTCAATAAATGTGCATATGCATAAGTAAGATATTTATCCCAACTGTTTCGGGAAGAAATAAAGACGACACTAACAGTGATTTCTTCGATGTTAACATTCCCATCATAATCAAAAATGTTTTTCATTTCATTTTAAATTATAGTCCGCCTTGCCCGCTTTTTGGAAAAAAAAATATTTGGTCTGAGTAAAAATAGGACTCAAAAATCGGTACTTTTTTCGCTATAAAGCCTAGGAATTCTTTAAATTTTAAATCAAATTAGAGCACAGCGAACATTTTATTGTGTATTGTGTTAAAAAGTAGGTTATAATTAGTTGTACCAGTCCTCTAAATTGACCTGTTCAATCCTCTTTGGCCCTCCAACAATAGAAAACAGTTTCAAAGGGAACCAAAAAAATTGGACGGACTGTGACTCAAGCAAAATTCTGTTGTGAAGCAAGAAAAAATTTTTTTTTTAGTAGAAACACCATGGAATATATTTTTTCATGTTTTATTACAAAGAAAAATACCGCACTGCAGCCCTACATAAGGTGCCGTCTTCAGCCGATAAAGTTCATGACGACCAAATGCAGGATAACATGGGCAAAAATGAAATCGGCAAAGCCCCTCTCCGGCGATATTCCCTGAAAGATGGTCTTGTTCTGCGGATTGACCTGGAGGCGTAGGCAAACCCCTAAAACGAAGCAGCTCACGGTCGAAATGAAACCAGACAGGAATGAGTTGAATGGAAAAGTTCCAACGAGGCAGCAGTAAACAAATTGAGTGATGCCGGTCAGAAGAATGTACAAAAGGTAGGCGTCGATGATTTTTAGCTTTTTTGGGGTGTGGCCGACGTAATCGTCGTAGAATTTCGCAGCGACCACCTTTAGGTTTGTCATTTTTTTAACCGAAAGCTAATTTATTTCCGTAAAAATTCAAGAAAAGCAGCGGAAATCGACAGGATGCTGTTGAACTGCGGCCAATGTGAAAAGTGACAATTCGAGGTTTTGGGAAATTTGTTACTAGACACGTCAACTTTTGGAAAAAGGGATTTTCTCGGTGGGATGTTTCGGCGCAAGTGCTAGCAAACAGCAGAGGGCTGCGACTAAAAATGCTTTTAAATTTTTCATTTTACTACTACACACTCTAACATTGGTTTGTTTTTAGATCCTCTCAAATATTAAATTTAAAGCGATATAATAAATTCTTTGATGAAATTAAATTGTCACGAAATTTTTACATCTCAACATTTTGCCCATCCCTGTCCGTTAGTCTTTGTTTCGAGTGATTTGTTGCGCAACAAAATCTCGCTACTGTCAAAACAACAAAGAGCCTGCAAAAAGTGGGTGGACGTCGTCTTGAGACTGTGACTCGCGTGTGCTGCGGAATTGATAAGAAATTCCTTCCACGCGATTCTGGTCCGATTAGAACCAGCGCTGGCAGCGTCGATCTAACCCAGTTTCGCAATTAGTTCAAGATTAGTTGTGCAACCGCGGCCGACCGCGAAGGGCAGTTTCATTCTCATTTTTCCAGGCACCATCTGGTCTGAGTGGCCCTGGCCTTTGTGGGTCTTGTTTCGCATTATTTACCAACGATTCTCAGCTGAGCGGTAGCTCCCTCGCATGTGCTAATTTATCACTCCATTCGCGTGCTGGTGCTAAGGTGATAAAACGAAAGATTCTGATCATCAGTCAATTGGGTGCTCCGCAGACGCGCATGCAACTCGATCGCTTCTGATGGAAGAGTTGACGGCGCTTGGAAACATTCAGGTGAGTCAACTTGGGCCCAGCTAAGCCACCTTTCACCAGGGAAGTAACAAGATTTCTTCGAACAGTAAAAAATAGCCCAGAACGAAAGGACTTCTCCTCCCGGAAACCAGAGAGCAAGCAGACAGGCCTCTTGAGTTAATAATTTTTTAATTCGTTTTTCCTATAATTTCACTGTAAGTTGCTTATTTATTTATTTTTTTTTTATCTTATTTTGCTTTTTATCTTTGCTACTCCGCTTCCACCCTGGCCCGAAATTTTTCCGGCTTTAGTTTGTACAGCATTTTTCGCACATCACTGCTTAATCACAGCAAAACCCTAATAAAGAAAGACCTCATCGATTCTAACACTCATAAAGTAACATCATCTGGGAGTAATTATTACGTAAGGAGCTGCAGATTGAGTCCCAACGCCGCCCCATACTGCCTTCATTTATTCCCGCTTTATCAGAACTTGACTCATAACAACATGATTAATTTAAGCCTTTTTTCTGCTTTCTAACAACTGCCGATTGTAAATAGTTACTTAAATAAAATATTATATCACTGATTGCACCCATAATCTAATCTCAAGCACCTCGATCACCGATTTCTCAGATTAGAAATGTAAAACTAAATAAAGTTTTGTTGTAAAGTACAAACATTTTAATTCCTTCCGGTTCGTATTGTAAGAAATAAAGGGTAACGTTTAAAAAGTTTTAAGAGTAAAATATTTAAAAAACTCTCTACTTCAAAAAAACCATTAGATGGATATCGTAAGTATTTATTTCTTTTATTATTCTTTTTATAAACTGAGAGAGAATATTAAATCGACGTTCTAAGAATTGTTCCACTTTGTTGATACTCCGGCTCACGTTTTGATCATTTTTTGTTTTTACTAGTAAAATTTAAAATATTTCAGGCTCTGTACTGCAAAAGTATTTCCTGATTTATTCATCATAAATCAGGGGTATACAATCAAAGTTGGTAAAGTCCACAAAATTTTAAAAGTGAGATTTAAATTGCAACACATTTTTTTCCGTATCTATATTTACCCCGTAGAATAATTTTATACAAATTCTAGTAATCTCGACTGTTATTTCAAATTGAAAATTTACTTTACAAACAAACCTAGCAAAGTCCAAGTGAGTTGAGTTTCAATTTGTGTAAAGTCCTTTTCGACCAATAGGAAGGCTCCATTGCCTCCATTTCACTGACGCCTGAATCCAATCCTGTCCAGAAAGTTGGTAACAAATATAGGAAAGTCCTAAACGTTCAGTTACAAACTTAGTAAAGTCCAAAACTTGGTAACAAAACTGGGAAAGTCCATGTTATACTTAAGGTTTTACTCAAAAGTATTAAACTGAGCGTGATGAACACTTGTATTTCCATAATGTATTACATTCTGCATATAAATAATGTTTAACATTAGAATAGTTACCTGTAATTATTAAAATATTCGTTTTTATCGTTTACTGAACATTTGGCACTGTGGACTTTACCAACTTTGATTGTATACCCCTGAAATATGTCTTACTTTTTAAAATAAATAAATTCCTATGTATTTTGATTGCATTTTCAAATTTTGAAATTGAAGCAGCTGTCGAATCCCCGTAACTATCTTATGATTAAAAAAATAAGAACTAATACAACAATTTTCATTAAAATCTTGCAGAGTGAGAATATTTAGTCCCATTTCATTTATATAAATTTATACATTCATTGTTAAGAGTAAAGAAAACGTTCATACGAAATGTGATATAAGCCAATTTAATATAATTTAATTTAGTCTAGAAGTAAGTATACGACTTATTCAAACAGTGGAACTGTGATGATCGTTATAAAATGAAATAGACAAAATAATTATTTATATTTTTTTTTAATAAAATGCTCTGATAGTCTAAAAAAATAACAAAATATATTTAATTCATGGAAGGAATTCATAAATTCGTTATGACTAAGCGCGTATGAATTTTTTTTGCATATCAGATCCTTTCAGTTGAGATAGGAAAAAAACAAAATATTTGAAAAAGAAAACTGGGCGGAGCTAAATGAACCAAATAACGCTCAATATTCGTAAAAAGAACGGAAAATTACCAGGATTTAAAAATTTGAGATATTTTCCTGTAATTGAGAAATTCCTAGGTAGAAAATAAAATCTTTCTTCATACTTAATCTACCTGCCTATCCGCAGTCAGCGTGGCCCCGTAGTATCCTGGGCGCACAATAGAATTCTAGGCCGGCGTGGAAATTTTCCACAAGGCGACTAATTACTTTTGATAACCCAAAGCGGTATCCTCCGATAGTTTCCGAGGTTGGAAACTTTCCACAAAAACCGCATCATAACAAAAATGCATTCCTACCATAAAGACCGACTCTGAACGGCTTCTTTGAGGATGAGGGCGCTCCGGAGCGCCTACCGAGATTTCTTTATCACTCCGGCTGCAGCTCTAGAACCAATGCACCGAGTACCCTTGCCCGACGCACTTGGATCCGAAGCGTAATAGGAGTTGCCGTGCGACGATAAAGCGGTTGAGTCAGTGTAAAATTGAAACTGGTGCAGCGGAAAAACGACAGTTGGTTGCAGTAAAATAGCTCATTATCTGGAGGAGCAGTTCTCAGTATTTGGGGCCATATCGGATTTCGGGTGACGTGATATTGCTATTTTGTGCGGCAAGTGAATAGAAGTTAGCAGGCACGTGTGGAGTTAAGCTCTGCGATATAACAATCATGGTGCTCTTGCAAACATTTCGCGCTTTAACGGTTCGTATCTTTTCTATTTCTTCATTTTTTACACTTTACACCATCTGAGCTATTTGTTCAGTGGGTGCACTTTGAAGGAACCACCGTTTCCAATGCTTCACATCGTTTTGTTAGTACAGGGCATTGACCTTTTGGAATTAAGTGATAAGGCAATGAACGATTTTAGGAAATGATTGCTATAGTCTGATTAAACGTGTGCCACATTTACCCCAATTTCAATTAAATGTTTTATAAAACTAATTCTAAAAACCTTTATTAGATACCGTGAATTGTTTTTGAAAGGAGTAATGGAAACTCGTCAGATTTCGCATTAAATTAGTGGTTATCAAGAACCTTATTATTATTTAATATTTCTTAAATCATTTCCAATAGTTGAATATAATTTTAAAGTAGACTGGTGAATGTCACCTTATATAAAAAGAGCCCTGGACTTGCTAATTATTTTCAAGTTCTATGATCTTTTTATATTTCTTTACATTGTGCGACTACAGAGAAAACTATGTTTCTTTTCATCTTTTATACAAAGCTTCTTGAGTATCCTTACATCCGGTAAAGTAACTTCTCACAAAAGAAAATTGGTGCTGTATTCAAAAAATATTACAAAATTACAAGGTCGCTTTAAGGCTGAAAAGGTAATTCGAAGAAAGTGTAGACGTGATGTTCACAAAATCAAATTGTGAAACTCTATCGAAAGATGACTTTTTTCAAGACTATTTTATTTAGATTGATTTATACAATAATAAATATCAGCTTTAGTTTGCAAAAATAAAAACTTTAGAATGGAAGACTTGAATGTTTTTAAAAAGTTACTCTATTTTGCTACAATCAGAGAACTTTTTTAAATATTTTTTCTACCTCTAAAGTCTTTGAGAATTCGCGGTCTAATCTCTCAAAATTGCTGTTAAGCCAATGTAATCAATTTTGTTTATTTTTGTTAAGGTCTTTTTAAATTGTGTGTGATGAATTAACTTATTGCCAGTTTTTTTTTATTTACATTATCATTTCGCTAATAAAATGTGAGTTTCCATAATACATAAATAAATTACAAAAAAAAAACGAAGGAAATTCGACTTTTCATCGTGCACGAGCTTCTGCATGATAAAGATGTTTTGAAACTTATTTTTTTTTTAATCCACTGTCGTCTTGATAATAACCTTTGCAATTTCTAATTTAGGAAACAGCGATTACTTAACATTTTTAATATTCAACTGCAATTTTAGATAACGCAAATTTTTGAGTTTACGTTTTTACTTTTAATGTTCACTTTGTATTTTCTTTTTAAACGAGGGATTAGCTACCTTTATTATTAATTTTATAAAGAATTTATTCGTGTTTCACAAAAAAGAGTCAACTTTTGTGAAACAATCGTCCTTGACTTGTATGCTATAACAGTCGGGTTATCTCTTGATCCTCGGAATAATTCCCGATATCTATTACCCGAAATTTCACGCTTAATTTAATGATTTTATGCTTCGCTAAATTACATTCCCGATGCATCTTGCGATTGTTATTGCAATAATTAAATAAACAGAAAAATTTCCACTTGAACTGAATACATTGGTCTTTAGCACCCCCGACGATTAAAGATCATCAATCAGAAGGAATGATGCGATTAAAAAAAAAAGAAAAAAAAAGAAAAACTGCGCTATCGTTCCAACCGATTTCTGCAATCAGAAATTTATGCCAAGCTGTCTGCTATCATTGGAGTTATCGCACCGTGTCACCCGCTGTTGCGGTCTTCTTTTGTAAAAATTTATGTTCTCAACTAGATCACGCTGGAAACTTAAGAGAAGGTGAACTGATTGGCACGAATTCAGGGATACTCATCCTGTTTATTAAATAGTGTGTTCGATTTGTGTTTACAAAACTTGAACTAGTTTACTATCTTAAAATACGTGTGGATTTATATTGTGTTTTTTTTTTTTGTGGGTCACTTATAAATGTGACCCCAGCAATTAGAAAGAATCAGCAGATCTAATTTTTACGTTACAAAAAAACGAATAAATTTAAATAAGACCGAAACTTAAGTTTGCTAACTGTTTGGGTAAATTATTTTATTATTAAAACGTTGAAACAAAACAAAAATCCCATTTACCTCCTATTTTAAAATCAGAAGGTTTAAACTATTATAAAAACTTTATTATTTTTTGGTATAAGCTACTTTTCTATATATTTTTTACAAAAATTAAATATGAGTAAGGGTTTAAAGAAATGTTCAGATTTGGTTTTATTCATATAAGACATGCTGTTTAAAACACTTTAATATCGCTTTACTCACCCGCACCTGTTGCTCATCCGAGTTGTATAACCACGAATTGTTGCAATTATCTGTGCACTTTACAATGTTCCAGTTACACTTGCACAAGTAAAACCACTCGCGTGCACCTGTTTTACTATTTTAAAATTTGTTACTAGAAAATAATTAATTTAGATAATCTTTAATTTGCAGGGCGGGCGAAAAATGAGCGGAGAAAGGCAGCCCTTACTTAGAAATGCTGAATTACCAGATGTGGAACAAGCTCGATATTTACCAAGACCTGATATCCGAAATTCACCGGACAATGGCTTAGTCGATGTGCAAAGCGAATCCAGTTGTAAGTAATTTTTCTTTTTTTTCTCTGGCAGAAAACAGAAGGAGAGCAAAAAAACAATTGCTGCGTAAACATTCAGTAAAAAATAGTAATTCAGCTATATAAGAATTACAGCGGATTTTTTTTTATTTCTGAAGTTGCTTTTCTATTATTTATTTGGGAAGTGCAATTTGGAGATACAAATAGTTTAATTTTAAAAATATTTTCTAGTGGGTTCACAGGACCTCGAAAAGTCAGAGTACAATCCATCTCTGCACAGATCCCTAGAGCATCCAACGTCCAACTTGGACACAATGATTCATTTGCTGAAAGGCAACATCGGGACGGGAATCCTTGCAATGCCTGACGCATTTAAGCATGCTGGACTCTATTTGGGACTGTTCGGCACCCTTCTCATGGGCGCTATTTGTACTCATTGTATGCACATGCTGGTCGGATGTGCACATGAGTTATGTATGCGTCTACAGGTGCCAGCGATGAGCTTTCAGGAAGTCGCCTACAACAGCTTCGACTCCGGGCCATATGGGCTGCGAAAATTTTCGAATTTAGCAAGGTAGGCTTTATTGCAGGTCTAAAAATTCAAAATATTACAAATTGATTACTTTTCCAGGAAAGCAATAACAACATTCTTGTTTATCACCCAAATGGGATTCTGTTGTGTCTACTTCATATTTGTGGCCCTCAATGTTAAAGAAGTTATAGCTCATTATTTCGTCAGCCTCGATGTTCGAATTTATCTTCTATTTATGCTCTTTCCAATGATTCCGCTCAATTTGGTGCGGAACTTAAAGTATCTAACGCCCGTTTCACTTGTTGCTGCTTTTCTCACAATTATTGGATTGGCGATCACTTTTTACTATATGCTGCAAGATTTGCCTCATGTGGACACGGTTAAACCAATCGCTCCGTGGTCTCAATTGCCGCTGTATTTTGGAACTGCGATTTATGCGTTTGAAGGCATTGGAGTTGTTCTGCCACTCGAGAACAACATGAAGACCCCTGAGGACTTTGGTGGATTTACTGGAGTGCTTAACACGGGTATGGTTATCGTCGCCTGCTTGTATACTTCCGTCGGTTTCTTCGGATATTTGAAATATGGGGACAATGTTAGAGCCAGCATTACGCTCAATTTACCCCCAGGAGAAATGTATGTAGTTGTTTTCTTTTTCAATATGAAGGAAAGATATTAATTTAAAAAAAAAATATATTCAACAGACTTTCGCAACTTGTTCGAATCATGATGGCCCTGGCAATCTTCTTATCTTATTGCCTTCAGTTTTATGTGCCAGTCAACATAATTGCGCCATCGGTTCGCCAACACTTTGACACTGAAAGGGCTAAAAAAAATTCTGAGACTGTGCTTCGAGTGTGCTTAGTGATTTTTACTTGTAAGTAAATCTTATTAAAATTCTTTTTTATAATTTCTAATTAAAATATTTTCATTTGCAGTTATATTAGCCGCAATAATACCAAACTTGGGCCCAATAATTTCTCTAGTCGGAGCTGTTAGTAGCTCAACCCTTGCTGTGATAGCACCGCCAATTATTGAAATAGCCACCTTTTGGCCCATCGGCTTCGGAAAGTACAAATGGGTACTTTGGAAGGATATTATAATTCTACTTTTCGGTTTATGCGGCTTCGTGTTCGGAACGTATGCCAGCCTTGCACAAATCCTAAATCCAAACATTGACTAAGGCAAGCAATGGAGCGGTCGTAGATTTAGGTTTTAATTTGGTAAAAGGGTTTACAGAAGGGTATATGTACGATTAATTGAGATTTTCTCATATCTCAGATGTGTGCTGGTGCTATTTTTAGTTAATTTTGTTTGTTTTTATTTACAATTATTTTAAGCTTACTCTGAAGCTTTACTTCTTATTTACGACGAAAAACATGCAAAACGTTCATTCAACACTTGAAAATAGGGGCCAAAGAGAAGAAGAAACTCTTGTTAGCGCACTAAAGCTGAGCTTTTTATTGTGATCATCAATTGACACTAGCACAAAATTTTCCTACAATATTCAAACAGAAAGTACAACATCTCTCCAAATATGTTAGGAAAAGATATCTCGATGTTAACAACTAAGCACGACAGCAAGCCAAAATGCCCTCTAAATAGTTTTTAAGCGTATATGTATTATGCAACTGAAGTTGTAGATCTACCCTTTGATAAGATTTTGGGTGTTTCGTTAAATATTTATTGAATTTATTTTAATATGTCCTAAAGACAAGTGTTCTCTTACTATTTGCTTACGAAGAAAATGAAAGTGGATGACGATGGTGAAAATTACTTAGCACGTAAGTTCTTTGTATGCTGTGATTTTTTGTTTAGTTTTGAATAAGGCTAGACCTTAATTATGTGATTGTGGCTAATTTATGCTGTTGTCACTACAACAATGTGGTAATGCATAGATTTTAAGGTTGAAACCTCTGTGAATGAGTTGCATTGAAGAGAGAAAACAGAATTTGTGTGCTGATTTTCGCTGAAGCTCTCATAAATTGTATGTAAGATTGTGGAAAGTATGTAAACTTGTATTTTCCCAAGTATTTTAAGTAAACAATTATTTAGAATTTAAGAGAAAATAAAAAAAAGTACATAATTTCATAAAAAAAACTAAATTCATTAATTAGATTTGATTAGAATATTTTGCTATGAGCAGATTATTTTATCATAAATGGTCTATGAAGACAGGAAAATATTTTATGTCTTAGAAAAGTTGGAATCGAACCGACGAATCTCTCCAACGCTGGATTATTTAATAGGTCACTTTAAATGCAAAAGCTTTCTAAAAACAAAAGTCTCATGTATGGCATTTCTTACCTAGACAATTGTTTACCACCGAAAGTTATGCCGCTTATCTTAGTTGTAACTTGCGAATTTATAGAGTCAAAATTATTCTCATGTTTTCTTCACATTAAACAGTCGTAATGTCTTGCTAATGTTAAGCCAATTAGTGGCTGAGAGACGACTAAATCTTGTATTCGTCATAAAGTCTATTAGGTATAGTATATGGTATAATTTAACAGTAATGCATAGCTTATACATAGAGTCAAAGCACAGTTGTCCATCGATTACAAATTTTTTCAAAAACCTCTTCGAACCACCCAGATTTTTCCTTTTATAAATTAAATCGTACAAAAATTTCTGAATAGGAAAATTAATATATTTATACTTAAATTGTTATGCCATTCACATACGTTACAGAATAAAATTATGGCAATTTAAATGTTAAAACGGATTTGAAACGCTCCAAAAAGAATATGTACCAAAATATCTGTAAGAAAATGAATGTGTAAAAATATCTTTCTAAGCCACTGACAATAACAAGTATAACTGAAAAACCAAATGCATTCCAAAGGTGTTTCAAGTTGAAAGTTTATTGGGTGAAAATTTATTAATCCCTAAAACTTTTCCAGACAATAATTAACGTTATTTAATAATCATGATAAAAGAAAAATATTTGTGTTTAGTATATGTGTATGAAATAAATATATTTTGAAATAATAATAAAATCTTTTTCCTTAAAAACCCAAAAATATGCTGCTTAGCTCAGAGGCAATATTGGACGGTTTGTAGGTTTTAATTTGCCTATGTTTTTAATTATTTTGTTCTCACCAACAAATTGAACGCTCCTGGAGAATTACTTGAAGAGTTTTCTTTGTAATCAATCTGTAAAAAAAAAATTATAAATTATGCAACGACTAATTTCATTCCTAAAAATTATTTTTTCAAACCTCATTGTATAAGTTGGGACTGAGGCAACATAAAGTACGCAAATAAGAGTGCCTTCTCGGTCTGAAAAAGCATGACATTTGTGATACTCTGAGCACCAGTACGATTCCAAAGCCTCACATGTCTGCTTTTCTTCGGGATTAACATCTTTATTTAAATAATCTTCAATTAAATCCACAGCATGATTATAAAACGTTCGAAGAATGTCCAAACGATGAGATCCAGACATTGTTCTTTTTCCCGTAGAAGATTGCTGAAGATTTCTAGAGATGACATACTTTCTTAGAAGTTTGTTAATCAGCAAAATTCTGTGAAAAAAATATAAAATAATTATTTAAATCTCGAGAATCAAAAGTATTTGCGAAATACCACTTACCCTAAAATGCTCTGATCAATCTCTACGGAATCCGGAAAATTTCGCGGCATGCATTGTTCTGCATTCTGAAGTAAAACGAAATCATTTTTAAATATTTGCTGAACCAATCCATGGATTTCGTGATAAGGAGGTTCAGCACCGCAAATTACGCAAAGTGTTGATGCAGCAGTAAGAGGAATTGCTACAAAACGATAAGCAATCTGTAAAAGAAAACATTGAACCCTTCGATATTTGCTGGATTAATTTGTATGATACATTAGGACTCCTTTTCGGTAGGAAAACCGGTACATCCTTCTGATTGCTATTAGTAGAATTTAAAAATGTGACCAACAATTTTTGATCGATAACGTCCAAATCCCACCATCCTTCGGTCGCAACAGCGATCTTCTGGCTGACTACAACAGCACAAAATAAGGAGCCAAATTGCGTACTAAATTCATTTAGTCTCCCAAGTATATCAAAATTTTCAGCAGCCAAAATACAATCAGTTAGGTGAAGAAGTTCTGAGTCGCAAGTGTCCAGTAATTTATCAATGATTGGCATGTAGTTCTTCGCTTCTCTCTTAAGACGTTCGTAGCTGTTCGATGACTTGAGATCATCGTGGCTAACAAATAGAGCGAAGGAGTTATAGACTAGGTCTATTAAATTGTAAAGATTTTTCTCAGTCATCCCTTTTCCGGCTGATATAAGGGTAATAGTGTTTTCGTAGTCTTTCCAAACTAAAGTCCAGTCATCAGTTTGGGCGGAAGTTAGGTCTACGCCTTGTGAGTTGCAGAACATGTGAACACCATTCAGAGAAGCAACGGTTGAAAAAGGAAGCTGAGGAGTAATAATTAAAAATTTAACTTCAAACATTTTTACGAAAAGTCGAATAACCAAAAAAGCAATAACCCAAAAAGATAGGGCAAAAATTATAGCCGTTTTAGATAGCTAAAGAGTTCTAGTAGAAATAATATCAAGATCATCCCCTATTTTTGGTTTTGTATCTGGAAAAGCTATCTGTGCGAAGTTTTTGCATTTTTTCAAATTTAAGTATATCCAGTAGTACAAAACAATTGGTTTTTAAAAAGAAATACCAGCAAAAAATTTAGGAAAGTATTTTACGCGATCGTTTTCTTTTTGTGTTGTACTTTTAATATCTTTGGACATATGTTGCGTAACGTAATTTTATTAAACCAAACCATATTTATAGTATTTCTTGATTTATTTATTTGACTTACATTATCGCAATCTCCTTTTTTCCTTGTAAAAATGGGCAAACCTCCACTCGACGTTAAGCACATGAGGTGAATTGCCATTTTGACTTTAATTAGCAGTTAAATAACGGACGCTTACTTTGGATCTGAGCAAAGATTAACGGAAAATTTGTTACAGAGCACAGAATTTCCGTTCGTCAGAAATAAAACTTTGACGCATGCGCAGAGCTAAATTGACAGTTTTAAGAAGAGGCCGTGTTCGTAATTTCGCTTAAATTACTTGAACTTGGAAAGCTTTAAAATTCCATCTGGGAACACTTCAAGGCAAAACATTCCTTCCAGTCATTCCATTCACCATTTTGTGTCTCCGTTCCTCTTGCGGATGCGAAATCACATTCCACATTCCACTGATACTACGCCAGAGCGAGTTGCACCTTTCCAATTCGCCGTGCTCATCCAGGCGGGGAGACGCTGAGGGCAGCTAGAAACCAGTCTGGCCGCGCTTCGTGTATTCGTTGTGAAGCGTTCAGTGCGGTGTGACGTTTTTGTGGTCGCTCGTCCGGTTTTTCAGGATTTGCTGCGTTTTTCGCGTCAGCCCCAAAGTCGAGCGATTCTCAAATATTTGAGAGTTTGGTCAGTTAGTGCGATTTATTTTAAATTTGTTACTGTGTGCACGCTTCGTGCCCTTCTTCGGCCGGCAAAAGGACCGAGGATATTTTTCACTTAATCCGCGGAAGCGAACCTGAATCGGTTCAAACTGAAACTGCCAGCCAGTGTG
Source organism: Philonicus albiceps (assembly GCA_963969385.1). NCBI lineage: Eukaryota > Metazoa > Arthropoda > Insecta > Diptera > Asilidae > Philonicus > Philonicus albiceps. Next base: position 21,546,618 of record OZ017775.1, read on the forward strand.
ACGGAATCTGTGTCATCGCTGTCCGCTGCGTCAAGTGGGATGCCTTCGACGTTGTCGAGTGCCGCAGTGGATTGGGGAAAAACCAATTCATTCAAATCAATTTAAAAATAAAAAAAGAAAAAGGCGAGAAGCACCGTTCAGGTGCGTTGTATTCGTTCGCTTTTCGAGGTGATTAAATCATCGGGGATCTGCAGTTCCGAAATTCAAATAGGTGTTCTATGCGCGCCTTGATTTAACAGTGTACCCTGAGGGAAAAATAAATATTGTTGTGTCCTTCTTCGCCATAAATCGGACGCGGTGTGACCGAGTGAAACAGAAATATTGTCCGAAATTTTTGAATGAAATTCCCTGGAATTGTTGTGTGCTTCTTTTGCTTGCCGTCATATTCGCCGTGGTGCTCCTTTCGCCCGCTGTTCCGGTGAGGTGTGCGTGACCGTCCCGACGGCAGGACACAAACCAAACCAAAAACCGACCGACCGCTCGCTCGCTCTTTGTGGAGGGAAGACCGTTGAACGAGAGTGGAGTCCTCCTGTGACGGGGGGAGAAGTGCGCGCTGGTACAGCGGTGACCTGGTTCCCAATTGCCCAGGTCAGGAGTAACAAGGTCTGCTGCGACGATTCCCCGGGGCTGCTGCACCCCCTCAGGACTCACCCGAAAGTCTGGATTTATTCTGCGTTCCTGTCCACAAGCAACGTCTCACCTCCGACGATTCTGACGAGCCCTGCAATGTGAGTATTTGTGTAGATGTACGCCGGGATTCCGGAATTTCTTCCTGCAAATTCCTTTCTCTATCCTTAGGGAACTCTTGGGACTGCATGAAAATGCGTTTTGTCTTTAAGTTGGTCGAAGAGAAAGTATTTTGCCTTTTTTGTTTTTGTAGTTTGGGTTTTGCGTTCTTAGTCCTTTAAGGAGATCCCTAATATGACTGCATCGTGGGGGACGGGACTATTTTTGACGAATTGTAATCGACTTTGGTTACAAAAATTATTTCTTGCCAAAAAGCAAATAACTAAAGCTGGCTTTAAGTAAAATATGCAAGATTCTGTACAGTAATTGAATCAATTGAGACCTAAAAGTACGGCTCCTGAAATGTTACGTTTGGACCACTTTATTATGTAACTAGTGCAAAAACCTTTGAGCAAGAACACCATGCAGCAGAACTTGAATGCTATTAAAAGAAGGAACTTAATAAACATCATCCCGACTACGATTTTCTTAGAATTCAAGTAACATGAGTTGAAACGATCCGGACCAAATCAGGCATTATTTTTCTTATCGTTTTTATTATTAGCATACAAAGAATATTCAATTCATTTAAAAATGGGTCTAAAATAAAAAATAATTAAAGATTAATAATCATTAATAATTATATGAATGGCATTTTTAATATAAGGTAAAAATATCAGGACCAGATAAGTTCAAATGGGTCATTTTGTAAAAGGGGCATCGACATCACGGCCAGATTAATTCAAATAAGTTTTGCCGTAATAAGGCAGACCTATTTATACCTAATCAAATGAAATAAGCCTCAGATTAGATCCAATAAGGCATATCATAAAAAGGAATTCATATACGACTTCTCATTAGGACCGAATGTGAAATTCCCTGTTAGAGGAAGGTAGGGCAAAACGTGGTATTTAGGGTTTAACACTAGAATTACCGTCGCGCAAGTCTGTTTCAATTTCTGCACCTTTAATTAAATACGCTTTCAAATTAGAATAAATAATTATTAATGGAAAAAGGTTTTTATTTATGTCGTAATTCTCAATTCTATTAAACTTTGGCATAAATTAGAAGAGAATTATAAAATTATACAATTAAATGAAGGAAGAAATTCAGTACCAGTCAAAGTGACTGGTTTTGGTAGTTCTAGTGTTAATGGTTAATAGAAATTCATTTTTTTAGAATGTAGGAAACTAATACCTCATTGATCAAACCTTTGATTATCAGTCTTCTTATTAATTACTATAATACGAACATATTTTAAGTAGTTTGAGAAGAAATAACTAAAAATTTATTACCCTAAAGGCAAACTGTAGTTTAGTGTTATAGTTTTGTTAAGACAATTTCTCATCATTCTAGAACCGAAAGATATATAAAATAAAATAAGAATTAAATGTTCGTGTAGAATCACCCGTAAGAGCAAGATGAGGTAAGTAGAATCTCGTCTTTATTTACTTACACTCTAAACAAATTTTTGTTGCATTTTACTGCAATAATTTAGGGTAATTGATTACCTTAAGTTATCGTAAGAAATTTCAACAAGCAACTAAATTTAAATTTTCTTAAAAAATAAATTAATATTCTACATGAATGTGGGAATTAAAAAGTAAATTTCCTGAAACCTGTAACTTTCGAATTGGCGTTTCGTTTCTGTAACCAACTGGGCGGCTACCCATGGCCTTTACCCTTATTTGATGTAAATATGCAACAGAATTGATTTGAAATTTCATCAGGAGTGTAAACTTAAACATTTTGTTGTTAAAAACTAAACAAGTTCTGAATTTTCAACAAAATATTGCTTAAATTTCAATAAAATGGTGATATTTACTTAACAAAAGCCATTTAATACATTAATTGAAGTTAACTTTAACAGATGGAATTTAAATCGTATCAAATTTACTTCATGGATTGTAATGAATCTCAACTTATTATTTAGATTGTACCCCAATTTCCCATTTCCCCGTCAGGTGATCCAAACGAAAGTTCATATACCAAAATACTGTTTCAAAATATTAATAAAAATTAATTTTTATTTTAATATCTTATTTGTATGGTCTATAAAAATAATGCTGCTTGTCACAAAAACTCGTTATTTTACGCTATGAACTCAAAACTAAATTTAGATAAAATAAAATTAAATTACAGCAAACAAGTTTTTTTGGACTCATGCATCTACGACACCTATGTCGATGTCATCCACAACATTGAGGCGGATTAGCCACTTATAACTAATATAAATTTTAGGAGTACCCCATCCAACTCCACTCTCCCCTGCGGCTTACACTAGCCTACCATGAGCCGGCCCGGATCACATTAGGGCTTACTTAGTACAGAGTATACTAGCCGGGATTCGTCACTCTAAGAATGAGATTTTGCCGAATCAATATTATACGGGTATAGAAGTCAATAAAACTAACTGGTTACTAATTATGCCTACTTAAATTAATTTTCTTTCTCTTCTAACTATGGCTGTATTTAAAATTTCATCTTCCACAGTTCATGCACAATTCAGCTATTCAACTTCTTAAGCTGAATTGAGCAACCTTACAGAAATTCAAACACTTGATACAGTTATACATGTTAACGAAGTTTCTAACTTCTCTGAATAGTTTTCTCAATTACTTTATAGTGAAGAAACAGTTTTGTATTTTTCTTAGAAAAAAAACGCATAACGGCTCACTAAGTATCTCTCCATCTAATTATCACCACGAATTGAGTGTTGTTCGCCTATTTTTCTTACCTGAATATCGCAAAGTTCTCCGCGCAGAAAAAACATATTTCCAGCAACCCGCAAAACCCCAACGCGAGCAGAGCAAATTCTTGCATGCGAGCGGACATCACAGAATCTGGCGGGACGGTTTTGCACCAGCAATAAAAATAAGATTCGCGAGATGTCTGTGCATCATTTACATAATGAACAATTCCCAACTATTCGCGGAATGTGAGTTACTGCTTAGAAAGCACTAAGCCAACAGTCATTCCCAAGTCAGCGGAGCACTAGCGTACAAATCTTGCGGATTCTCCGAAGTAATTTTCTCCAGTGATCTTACGCGATCGCGTATCTATCTCTGAGCTGGCGACATCGCGTAATTAGCCAAGAATTCGGACTTGAGATTGTTTCTCTGCTTTTTAGGCAAGTCGCTGTATAAACACCTTGCCCAACTGTTGCTAGAAATTCCTCGTGCCCGAATTGAGCCACGCTGCATCGCAAATATTTGCCGAAAGGCCAATCAACCGCCGCCAATCTGCGGTTCAACTGTAAGACGGGGGTTGACTCATCGCTGAGCGCATAGCTCGCATGTTTGGCTGTGCCTGTAACCGAGGCCTCTTCTCAGATTCCCGATAGCACCTTTAAATATCGCCCAGACATGGACCCATTAATTTCTTGATCGTTTTGTGCCCATCCGTCCGCTTGCGGACTATAGGCATCGCCAGTTAGCAGAAAAAACGCTCTGCGACGGAAACCCTCAATCTTCGTCCCGAGACGCGGGCACGTAATGTGCAGGAAGACTGCCACGAACAAGTAAAAGATGGACAGGCTCATCTGACCACAACCCTATCATTTGCAGCTCCGGGGAGAGAGGAGCAAACAAAAACTGCCACGGGAATCAAAGAAGATGGAGAAGAGGATCGCTCGATTGTTGCCAGCAGATAAGGTGGTGGACTGGTGGCAAAAGAAGCCGTGCGTCTTTCCAGAACTGCTAGTGAGAATGGCTCAATCCCGGACTGAATGAACAACCGAATTCCCTAAATCCGTGAAGGAGGAAGTAGCCTGCGGAATTTCATTTCAACGTATCCGCAACTGGTTTTCAGATTATCGCCGGGGAAAACAGCAAAACTGGTAACCACTTGACCATTTACCAGATTTACCAGAGAAAATCGACATCGTCAGCCGCTGAGTTGGGTGTGTGGCTGACTCACTTCCAGCAACTGCTTGGGTCAATGCCAAGCCCAGTCTAAGACGCTGCTCAGTCGATCTTAAGACGCACGTAAGTTTCACCAACTATCCGACACTTTTTTGAATTTATTTTGGCAACTCGGTTGATCTCAGATAAGAACGCAGACCGCGAGAAAGTTTGCCGATTCCTAAAAATATGCGCCGACCTGGAAATTAAGCCACGGCATCGGCACCAACAACTGGAGTCCCATAAATTTTTCAATCGTACGTAGTGCGCCCCACGAGGTAAATTATCTAACATCAGGGGAATGCAGCGTGTATTTGTCGGATTGGATTTTCCCTGGACAAATCAAATGACAAATGTTTTTTTGCAGACGTGTGTTGAACCACTTTGAATGACTACCTCTTTGAATTTCAAATGCTGAACATTGGCATTCACCTCAGATTCGGTAGCTGAATATGTATAAATTGGAAACGCTCTAAAGCTATTCAATTCAATACGGTGAGATTGGATAAAGAAAAAAACAAAGCGCCACTTTCAATTAAGCAAAGTGATACTATTCAGTAAATTCATCAGTTAACTGATTATGCTAGAAAGCTGAGTTTGTTATTTTTAGATCGTTTTTAATGAATTTATAATTTTTAGCACGCGTCTCATTCGGATTAAGATTTTTTACTTTCGTGAAATTTTTAGTTTTGTTATTATTTTTTATTTATTTTCGTCTTGAAGTAGATTTAGCGACTTAAAGTAAGTCTGCGATACTAAATAAGAATAAAAACATTTCGCTTATTCGAGAATTGAATGTAAACTTGTCTGTTTTCAAGAATTTAATTTCTGCAATCGACTGCGCAAATCAGAAATTCCTCTTGTTAAGCTGAACTAAGGTGAACTAGGCTGAACTAGGATTACAGAAGTTGAATTCTTACCTTACTATAAAATAATTTTTTTAAAAAGACATTAAATCCTTGATTCAAAACATCAGAGCACGTAAATTGACCACATTATTTTAGTAGTTAGTTGTCAGCCATAGGCAAGCTAGAAATAGATATTTTTAGAATGGTTCAAGCTCCCTCAGGCATTGCAATTAGGACGCTTTCATTATTCTAGATTGTCACTTAGGAAACAAGGAACCATGTCAAAGAACGTGATCCACTTTCCGTGAGCAAAAAATTAATTCAAAAATATTTCCACCAAGCGCTCCACAAGTGCCCCAAAGGCGTGTACCAGGCGTATTCCATAAAACAACGGAAGGTAGGTAGATGGTAGCTCCGTGAGCCCCCATAAAAAGCGGGGAATGGAGTCCCAAACACGCGCTGCACCAGGAGGAATACCTGAATTAAGATAGGTAGGCTCATGAAAGCGGTTATTTTTGTTAAGCTCTTTTTCTCGAATTTGTTCGCATGCAACTCTACTGAATGTGGTCATGAAAAGGGACGGAAGGCAATGTCACCGTGACATGGAATGCTGCGAACAAACAGGTAGCACCGGTGACGACGACGGTGAATATGGCAACAGGTGCTCATTTTCACTGCTCAAGGTGCGTGCAGTGTAGCATTAATTTGGGCCTCCCTTCGCCTATGCCTGCCCGCGAGGCCCTCAGCTCGATTTTATGTAGACATGCTAAAGTCAGGCAGTGGTGTTCCCACAAATTTAAATGTTTTTTTTTTTTTTTTTTATTGTGTTTCTCGTTTTTCACTTACCAGCCGCGCGACATTCAGCGGCTTTTTGCTAGAAATAGAAAGAAATTGGGTGAGGCTGTGACAAACATTTCTTTTTGGAGTTTGTTCGCAATTTTTTCGCTGCTGGGTGACCTTTCTCTTCCCACACCAGAGATAGAGGAGGAGGACTGAAAATGTCAAGTACGTAGCGCTGCTGGCCACGCAAAGCCGTAAATTAAGCCGTAAACTGTGTGTCGTTTAGAGGAGCTATTTCTGCAAAAAAGGGGCTTTTCATGTCCGTGACTCGATTTTTACGAATCTTCGAGGAATTTACCAATCTGAGGCCCATTTTTGGATTTTATGGAGCATTTTACTTGCAGTGATATTGCATAACGGCTTATTTGGCGATGATTTAAATGCTGAGATTTCAAAAAATATTTAATATTCAATGAATCTTTTAGTTGCACATTGGTTGTTTTGTAAGCCTACTCAATTCAGCATAACTAAGGCAATTGCTGAATTGTGCAGGTGGCTGCGGAAACTGAATTTTAGAAATTTCAGCAGTCGCTTGCTCAATTCAGCTTAACACAAATAGCTGCTGAATTGCGTAGATTGCAGCACAAACCAAAATTCTTGAAAACAGCCATTGACCTCCTGAAGTTAGAACTGTTAAGTGCAAATGGGGCGGAATGGGTGCCCATTCTGAGGTTCCAATTATATGGCAAATTGAGATGTATCGCTGGCCCCAATTTCCTTAAAACCCACCTCAATCTTACTCCAAAAATTCATGGAGCGTACAAAATCCAAATGTGTAGTGTGCAAGCCCATAAAGCACCGGCTACATCGCACTGCATTTCCTTGATGCATTTATCTCTTCTTGGCAGCGAACGTACACTCGCCTCCCTGCAGTCAGTGAACTGGCGAGGAGTGCTCTGGTCCCGGGGCCCGGCCCAGCGAAGACGCTTGGTAGCTTCTTTCACTTGGTCGTTGTCGAATCCCCATCGCGGTGGACTTCTTGGCATTTGGACTTGTGTTGTTGTTGCCGTTTGTTGAAGCTCCAGCTCCATGTGATGATGATGATGATGATGGTGACGAAGACGCCAACCAAGACGACTACGTCAACGACAACGCGACGCGATGCACAAGTCCAACATACTTTTTTTGTTGTTGTTTGTTTTCTTTGGCTTTGTCTTGACGACTCTTTTCTGCTGGGAGTTGGCTGGGTGCTGACTGTGCCACAGTGCTGCACCGTGCTGAACTCTTTGGAATTCTTAATGAACTCGTGGTGGTCGGTCGGCCAATCCTCGGCATATTGCCAGGCCCCGCATACGGCCAGTGTGTCTCCTTTGGTTGGCGACTGTTGGAGTTTTAGTTTATTTTCATTTTTGTTCTTTTTCTTTTTTTTGTTTTCGGCGTCATTTTATTTGACTCAAATTCGTCTTGGCTCTTTTGGCCTGAAAAACTGGTTTTTCATTGAGGATATGTCGATAGTCGTTACTTAGCGGAATTATCGTCTCCCCATGTGCAGTTAGACTCTTAAAGGAACGAACTTTCTCTGCGAAGAGGATGAAAGATTAAAAGACAAATATGTTTTAGAAAGACGAATGTTTTAATGTTAAGATAATAAAAATAAATCTTTAAGTTTTAATCATGAAATATCAATGACCACCTACGAATTGAACAAAAATTTGTATATAGAAAACACCTTCAAATTTAACGTCTAGCAATGTGAGGTATTCAGCTATATTTAGCATATAGCTGAATAACTTACTCGGTGAATAATGTAATTTTACAAGAAAAAGTTGGCACATTGTCTGTAAATGGTGGTTATTCAGCTATATTTAGCTATAGCTATATTTTAAGGAGAAACCTTTGAAATCAGTTTAAAACTTCATTAAATGATTCTTCTTTCTTTTATTTAGGAGCTAAGCAACTGCGGAGTGAAAAAAAGGAAGTGTAGAAAGAATTCTATAAGTCCAGCTTGTGGGGTTCAAGAGCTTATCCCTATTCTAAAAAATTTCAGACATACTCATAGAAATATCCTGTACCAAAAATTCAGAAGCAAAAAAGGTCTAGCTCATTTTGAAATTAAACTGAATGCAATTAGCACCCCTCATCCCGACAGCTTTTTAATCAGAGCACCATCCAGAGGATTTCAGTCCCACCTCTCTGTCGCTTTAACCACAATTCACAGCGGCTCGGCTCCAGCTGCTCTCGAGCCAGAGGAGAGTCCTGTGATTTTCAAATGTATTTCAGAATTCCCTGTTTCCGGACAAAAGAAGTCCATTTTGCTAGCACGTGGACGTCCATCCATGGAGGCAGGCAGGCGGGCACTTGGTCCGGAAAGCATGGCTGGAGCACTCCAGAAACAACAGAAATATATTGAACGCCTCTTATGCGGCTGGGGGGAATAACCCTTTCTTTTTTTAGCATCCTTTGAAACAGTAATTACTCGGCGCCTTTGTTCTGGGCGGAGCACCAGAAAGAAAAAAAAATATACTCAAAACGTGAAAAAATCCCGTCTAGCAATCTCTGTCAATCTGGGCGCATTTAAGAAAAAAAAAATGGGGAAGATCCCTTAAGGGCCCCGCACAATGCAGGCGGGACTCCGCTCCTGGCTTTTGTGCCCGGTCGGCAATCTTTCCCGGTGCAGACGTAAACAATGCCAGTCCTCTTACAGCAGGCGAGCGGGCGGTCCCTCTGCCACAAACTGAGCATCTGTTCCGCGTCGAATTAAAGCGATGTGGTTTAAAAGTTAAAGGGTGATAAGCAAATATTTACCTAAAAATCGCGATAATATCTCTCTAGAAGAGATAAATTCGCCCTGTCGGGGATAACAAAATCAAAAGGGGTGAGAAGACCCATGCACAGTGGCAAAACGAAACCCCGGGGGCCCCCAGCGTTGTTAAATGTTATCTTCGTACAATTTTTCCCGCCTGCTTTTTGCGGAGAGTTTATTTTATGTTGACTTGGGATCAAATGTCGCTCAAGCCCGGCTTTATGCGATTCTGGCGGATGGACGTGTGAAACGCTACAAATTTTACATATTGCGACAGGAGGAGTCTTTTAAATCCTCATGGTGTGGGCAATGACTGCGTAATTATTTCCTTTCGGGAACAAGCATATGTCGATGAGGTTGGGGTATAATTTATACATAGATTTTTTCGTTAATTAAATTTGGTATGAGCTCGTTCATTGAACTGAAGATCTAGGTAAAGTTTGGGACTGGTCTACTGCAGTTTCAGATTCAAGAAAAAAAAAACAAAATCATCTTACTCTTTTCCTTCATTCCAGAGCGATATTTTTTAGGTCGAAGAACACATTCAATATAACAATTTAATATTCTTCTAAGAAATCCTCGAGGAGTAAAAACAAGAAAGCATCGAATGAAAAATTAGAAGTAGAATAGTCTAAAAAAAGGACTTATCAAAATCGATTGATTCATGGGTGAGTAATAGAAAATTATTCTAGCATGAAGCCATATTGAAAAATTTATAGATTAAGTACAACTGCCTTTTCTTTAAACTTGAAGATTGAAACAAAGAGGAATATTTTGAATACGGGTATACTCGACCTACGCAGTTTGGTGCAGAACAATATCATGCGACTATAAAGTCTGGTTACAAAATTGCTAGACTGTATTCCGATGCAGCCAAACTAATTTTATCATTGTCAAATGGAATGATTCTTTCGACATATGCTAAATTTTGCAAAAGTTTGGAACATTACCCAAAGTCATGAATTTTCCGGCTTATGTAAAATTTAGCGAACCCCCCAAGTAAAGGCTCAGAGCGTGTTCAAAAGTTCAGCATGCATATCTCCATATTCCCATAATATAAATAAAATTCTGTTTCCAAGCAGAGGTCAGCGAAAATTCATTTCCTGTCCAAACTCAAACGGGCTGCCATGTCCGGGGTGCTCTGCCAACTTCTTGTTTGGATGTGTGCCGCGTGTGCGCTTTTTGGGGCTCGACCAAAATACAGAAAAATTTGCCACTTTTGCACCCAGAACCAATCGAACGTAGCGAGCACCCAAACAGAAAATTATAAAACAATTTACCAATGGGACTTCCACGCGACTCTAATAAAATTGTCCAATCAGCTAAAAAGCGCCAGCACCTTCACTGACCTAAATCTCATGCAATCGAATCAATTCGCTTGCACTGACCTTCCGTCAATCAAGCGCGACTCCCGCGAGATGAAACCGCCGAATGGGAAGCTTGTTGACCACCACCAAAAAAACAAAACGGGCTATGCGGTGGACGCTTTTTTTTCCACCACTTTGACTTCCGCTCTCCAGACCCCAGCTTTACGTCTTGGAAGTCGCTGGCATTCTTTAGCGAGCCAGTGGTCGGCCTACAATGGAGCTGGACTGGACGCGGACTGGACATAATTGGAGTAGGTCGAGTGGGTCGATGTCGGCGCTAAGCTAATTAGTCATGTGGAGACACACATCGCCTGTCCTTCGCGACTCCAATTTATTTAACATACATCCGTGTGTGTTCTGCTCGGGGCGGTATGTCGTATGTCGTTTTTTTTCGCGACAATAACCAACACCCTCCCCAGCGTACAGGAAAATTCGACTATGTACCTAGGCACTTACGCTCTATACTCTTGGCGGAAGTTTGTTTTCCACCTGAAGAGCTCTCGAGCTTTTCATTTCAAATTTACCTGCCCCGAGGGGCTCTGCAATTATTCAAATCTCAGTCGCACACACAAGTAAAAACCGTGCAACAGTTGATTTCTTTTCTGGTGCCTCAGCACCATGGGTTCAGCACGGTGGTTCTGCACACCTGGACAGACCGCATGCATTGTGCGTACCGGTGGAAACCAAGTGGGCTCGAGGCGTAAAAAAGGTAACGACTTTGTGGTTAAATTTCTGGTTCCACATAATTTTCTAAGTTGTTCTACAAACACAACAGCGGGTTGCGGTGAGGTGCGACCATCCTTTTGGCGGGCATTTGTTCTTCCTGGTGATCGACGTCCGGATCACAGCACAGTTACGGCGAGAAAAACACCATAAGCCGTGATACTTGCTCATGACACCATGAACAAGATTCATATGCGTGATTATTGTAATTAACCTCGATTGGAAATAATTGCCGCTAAAAAGCGACTTTTGCTCACCCGTTCGACGGCAGGGAGGGAAATAATTACGGCTAATACGGCTAAGAGGTGCGATATGATCAGAAGAGGAGCAAACTTAGTTCAGGGTTGCTGCTAGTCGTAAGCAGCGAAAGCATCATACATATTTTGTTTACGGATCACCATGAACTTTTGACTTAGAACTAAAATTATGAGCTTTTTAATTATAGTTAACATAGATAATAAAACGTAAGTTGGCTAGGTATTCTAAATTCAGCGCTAGCTGAATTAAATCCGGAAGTCAACGGTTATGATTAAATCTGTTCTACATTAGGGGCTTGTTTCTTTTCAATGGGGCCCTAACAAATTTCGCAAAAACAAAAACAAGTTTTGGGCTATCATTATATGAAATGAAACGAATTACTTCGTTTCTATTGCATGGAATAATTCTAAAAGAAATTTTGCATGCAATTAAGCTGCAATGGAGAAAATGAAGCGATTCGTTGCGTTTTCTATAATAGGGCCACTGATTGTATGTTTTCTTGAAATAACTTTCGTGACTTTTCGGTATTCGATATTTTTCTTTTAAAACTATACGAGCATGTGCAGAAATAATTTATCATATAATTTAAACAGAGTAATTTGGAAAGGAAACTTTTCTATTCACGAATTGCATGTCACACACTTGAGGGAAATTTCTAGCCTTAAATCTAATATTCTTAGGCATTTTTAGCATTTATTGTAGGAAGCAGATATTTAATCTTTAGAAACGTATTATAAATTTGAAATAGAATAAATGTAACTAGAAGACGTGCGTTGTAAATTGGCCTCATTGCCTACCTGCGCCAATCTTCTACGCATGCTAATCAACGCGCCAACAGCCGAGATATTTTATAGGCACAATTTCTAGGCTACAATAAGAAAAATAAGCAAATGCTAGTTTTGCAACCAGCACTCAATGAGCGGAAAATGGGATTCTGGAAATCAGGGAAGCAATTGCCGTATATAAAAAGAATAATAAAATCCGCACTGCTTACGAACGTAAACCAGAACAGTGCGAGTACGTACACGACAACGGGGCACTTTTACCTTCGCCATTCCAAGCGCGAATTGCGCGTGGGAGCGCTAAGTGGGGCCCTGCTACCGGTGCCATGATTTATGCACCCAGACGAACATGGAGATTTTCCTTTTCCAACCAGGCTAGAGCTGCGTTTTCTTAGCATTTATTGTTATTCTCATTGTTCCCGTGTGGACACAGTTGGCTAGTTTTTGCAGCCATCACACAGTCAACCCTGGCTTTATTCGTTAAATTGTGTAACCGATGAGAAAACAAGGAAGTCTTACTTTGACTTCCATTGTTCGGATTATATCGAAGCAATTTCTGATTGAAGAGTCATTTATAGGGATATTGCATATCGAAGATACGAAGATGCCGCCTATTGGGCAACGTATTGTTTTAAAATAGAGTGATTCACTGTGCGCGCCACCTGCAAGTCTTTGTTCATTCGTCCACGGGGAGAAAAAAACCTTTTACAGGAAAAAACGCGATCTTGATGCGATCGTGGCAAATTCGTCATTTATGTTTGTATGTTGTAGAAAAAAAAAGTCCTGTATTTTCTTGAGCAATATCCGGGATGTGCCCTAAAGGCAAAATTTCGATCACACCTTTTGCATATTGAAAACCAGACAGGATGATCGTGGCTGATGAGATCGGATGCGGTTTCTATACGATCGGAAATTCTCATCTTTTGTTTCGCACCTCTATGGGCTCCTGCGAATGCAGAAATGTACGTTTTAATGTCAGAAATATGAGATTAAGGGGCCAATCATATTTTTCCCGGGTATTTAACCGCAAATTGCGCTTTATAATTAATGACTCTTGATTTTTGTGAAGTGATAAGTCGCCAGGTACATGGTCTAAGCGCCTTCACAACTGGACACACCGCTGATTCCGCAATTGTTGTCTGATTCCCAGAGATACGTACACTGGACTCTGGCTTTTTAAGAAAATATTTTTTCTCAGCTTTCTTCAGCTGATGATCATGTAGACTTAATGGAGAGTTTGGGAAACTCGACCTATTGTGATTGCACCGATAATTGCAACATGTACGTACACTTCTCAATTCACGAAAGCAAAAAAATATATTTATATATATGTATATATGTTCTTAATTAGCGCTGCGTTTTATGAAATGCGAACATAATAACACTCTGCGTACACAGTCCTTGCGTCTAATTAGTAGCTAAAATCAGCCGGGGTATGGATTGCGTGCTTAAATAAAACATGGTGCATGCAAATCATCTAAATCAAAAGCATGCAATTCGTCTGTTTTGTGTGAATATTTCACCTTCTGGCAAGTGGTACGATGGGAAACTTTTCAACTGTGGTGTACAACTAAATTGGATAGACCGATTGTTTTTTAGCATATTAAATGTAATTTCGCCAGTAGAGCGTGGCAGGGATTTTCTAAAATAGATTACACTAAGCAACGCATACAATGTCGTGCGGCCTATCAAATCAGCGCATCGTGCTCAGAGGGCAGAACCTATCACCGGAACTAGGAGTATCTTAGCTTCTTTTTGAATTTGCCTTTTTTTTTCGTAATTTTCTATTTTTTCGTGTGTTTTTTTTTTTATAATTTGCGGAAAATATTTGCAAAAATGTTCATACACCGTGAAGGTAGAAAACTTTCATTTAAAGGGTAATTGCCGCGACATGATGTTCATCATAATTTTCCGCATTCGCGTAGGTATTTAGAGGTGCTATGCGCTTATTAAAGTATTTGGAAGTTATTTTAATTATACAACGTCAAGTCCTCAACTTCGTTAACCTAAAGTTCCACTATATTCCTAATTCAACTAATATTCCTTTCTATATTTTTGTAAATTGTTAGGGGACAATAACCATTTACACCTTACATATTCACTAAAAAATCAATGATAAATTTCTTCCTCCTTGTTACTTAACTTCTCCACTTGTTTATATTTTTATAGTGTTTTTTTTTTTTAGAAGGATGATATACCCTAAGTAAAAAAGTAATTAAGCTATCTGATAAACAAAACATTTTTTGCTGAATCGTGTTCAAAACTATCTCCTGTTAATTACATACAAGGTCTACTATCTCTTAAATAGTAAAAATCAAATTAAATTTAATTGCGGCACTGATAACAAGTGCTTTAAACTTGTGATAAAACGAAAACTGATTGTGTACCCCACAGAGGCCGAGAAAGAAAATTCTCCGGAGTCAGAGTAATTCCTTAGAAAAGTCATTAAAATTTGATGAGAATAAAAAAATACGACACCAAAGTCAATGTTTACTCACTCCCCAGGCACTGATAAGACAAAAGCCAGAAGCGAACTTTAGCTGCATATGCAAATCTTTATCCACTGCATGGGTGATTTAACTTCAAAGACCGAACGGATTAAGGTCAAGAGGAGGAGATCCCTCAGATAAAACAAAATAGAATTTACAAAAAAAAAAAAAAAAAAAAAAAAAAAATACTTAGGGTTCTTTATCGAGACCCCGAAAAATTCTATATAACTCCCGCTCAGTTTAAAAAAAAACAAAATTGTGTCCGTTCCTGGAAATAAAATTATTCAACGAGGTGCGGGACCTTTTTCCAACCACCAGAACCGGACAATTTAATAAAATAAAAAAACTTTCAACGAGGGCGGTAATAAAAAATGTTATACCCTGCCCCGTCTGTCGCCCTTCAAGCCCTCGTCTCGTTCGAGTAAAGTCAGCGAGACGGCAAAGGGAAGAGGAACTCTTTGAGCCGCGGCTTTAGTGAGAGACCGGGCGTATCTTATCAGTGGATATATCTAAGCCGGATGCCAATTAATCTACTTACAGTCGAGAACACCTTCAGAGTGGTGCATGTGTGAGGGAACGCTTTAAAGTGCTCTTCCCGCGAAGGAAATCATTTGCACTATCACCGCATGCAGGAAGGGCAATCTGATCAAGCTAGATAGTGCCCAGCAACGAAAGGGAAATCTGCAATTTATGCTGACTCCGGCAATTTCAAGTTTTTACAGGAAGCTTTCTTTGGTGGCTAGGACAACTCCTCGCCCCACACACCGTATCTTTCACTGTCTTCCTAACAACAGATAAAATAGGCACCTATTGCGCCAGGGAAGCAATAAAATAGGCGCTCTTATATCTCTAGATTGCAGATGTTGCACAGCATCCAGCTGCTCCTATCGCAAAACGAACAGAATAAAAGAGCGGACTAGACTTATTAGCATCATACAAGTTCAGGAGGAAGTGGAATTAAGCCTCCTACTTTACGACCGTTCGCAATTTATGAAAGAGTTCCATGAGGCTGCTCCGATCAACGACGTCTGCCGCCAGCCACGGAGCCGGTCTGAGAAGGAGCGCACACAAATCGAACTGAATCGAATCCCTTCAGGGGCCCCTGTGTGAAACTCAATCCACTCTGAACCTGCATGGAAGAAGAACCACACTACGTAAACAGATACTAGCAGCAGATGGCAGATGTTTCTTGCTACCTATCTGGCTGCTAATGATACCGCCAAGGAGCGTGGTCTCAGCCGGGCTCCGGGTATCCAGAAACAGGCTGTTCCCGCTCCAGGACCGGCATAGCCTGAATCCAGCATGCATGAGACTGTATACAAGGAAAAGAAAGAAAAACCTTTCCCAGACAGCATTTATAAAATTTCCCACTGTGCCTTG
Organism: Philonicus albiceps; assembly: GCA_963969385.1. Taxonomy (NCBI): domain Eukaryota; kingdom Metazoa; phylum Arthropoda; class Insecta; order Diptera; family Asilidae; genus Philonicus; species Philonicus albiceps. The sequence continues at coordinate 21,562,676 of OZ017775.1, forward strand.
GAGCTGATCAATTGTTATATATTTAATTTTCCCCGTAATCCCTCGAAAGTTGCTCGACTTTATATCATATACATACCAAAATAATAGTCTCTTAGAAACTACCCAAACGAGTTGTTGCCCGCCATAGAAAATGAATGGGGCGCTGGCTAGAAAGCAATTTTTCGGGCTGTAAATTAGGAATAAATCCTACCCTGAGACAGCTGTGACAGACAAATCAATTTATCGAACCGCGCTTATGATAAACAGCCCCGCAGGTAAGACGCATTACGCAAGGTTTGTGCTTTGCATTAAATATTGCAAATTCGCCCAGAAGCTAAAAAGGGGGCGGCCGTTCACCTGTGCTATGCCAAGAAAATTTAAGAAGGCAACCTCCGCCCCGAGCAATTCCGTTTTTGTATTTAATCATCGTCCCAAACATATCCAAAGAGAGACTGCTTAATCCGAAAGATTAATAATAAACATTTTGTCAGGTACGTTGCGGCGCATGGCTCATTTTTCTATGTACATTGCAATGAGCGCGCGGTTTCTATTGTCGCCGCGAATTAAGAATTACCTTCATCAGGTGGAGCCGTGCGGCCACTAATCGCTTTGATCACTGCAATCAATTGCATAACTCGACTTAGGATCTCTTTGATAATCAGGCGGTGGCTGCTGAATGAAGTAATTTAATTCACCCGTGAGTCATCCTCCGCATATTCATAAATCTGTTCATATGTTGAGTCAAGTGGAAGAGGTGTGATTATTTATTTTTAGAATTTTTTTCTTTCGGGTAGACATCATGGCTCGAGGAAGAACAGAAAGAGGAATTTCAAATTTTTAAGAAAGATCGATTTTATTTGTGTACTTAAGTTAGGTGATAAGAAAGAAAGAATTTGCACGTAATTATTGACGCTGATGAAAATCAGACAAGCTGTGTTAACATTTCACTTGAACTCTTTCTCACAATTGTACCCTAGTTAGAAAACCTATACGAGTATGCGTCAAATGCGATGTTGGAAATAACTCCTTGAAAAGAGAAAACTGGAGTCCCAAACTGAATTTTGAAACAATGTTACAGCAGATAGAAGTCCATAGTAAAAAGTGGTATTATTTCTCGGAAAATATGTCTTATTTTTCTACTTGGAGATATTCCACAGGAGTGTATCTTAGGCTCTTTTTTAATCTTGCTTTTATCACAATATTTAATTTTAATTTGTTGACTCCATAATAATTTTAATTTATTTTTCTTTTTCAGGTAAGTTGGACTTTGCTGCACTATTTCGGATAATAATAATAGGCAGGTATTCATTTTCAAACTAACATTGCGTTTGAATTTACAATTTCTTATTCGGAAAACCCGATATTTTATTTGAAAAAAAGAAGTTAACGAATTTTTGTTTTCTTAACAATTTTGTAATGAAAATACTTTAGAGTTAATTTATTAATTATTTAAAAAGAAAACATTAAATAACTTTACAAAATCTTAATATGCAATCCTCTTTCAATTCAAATTCTGAATTCGTGATCGATAAAAATAAATTAAATAAGTATCCTCGAAATCAAATTATTGATTGAATAATTTCGTTCTCTATGCAAAAATTTTAAATGACTAAATCAATTATACTGTCGCATCGTGCTCTAGTTTGAGGATATTTCCAATGTAGAATATTGCAAAATTAAGCAACCTCGGCACCAGATTTGCACAAATTCAATAATTGAATTCCTTGAAAATTTGCTCCCAATAGCAAAAAGATATGTCGAGTCAAATGGATTTTGATATTTTGAGCACCGTCAATGTCTCGACCTACAATTTGAAAAAGTTTCCAACTGAAAATAGCAGGAAAAGTGGAAAATAGAAATAAAAAAAAAAAAATTAGTCAATAAACGTGAAGTGAAATGCCGAGAAAATGTAGGGGAGGAGCACTTGTCATGCCTATTCACTTGTGGGGCTTTCTCAGATTAGGAGGAAATTGAAGCTCAGACTTGGAGGCGATTACGACTCCCGTGCGTTATTTGTCGGCTTCGGGGGGAAAAAAAAAAAACTCAAGGCAAAAGCGCACATAGAAAGCGCTTTCGTTTGACGATTATATCGACTACGGGAGACAGTTACTAATCACACCTGTTCGAGGGATTAAATTCCTTTTCAGTGAGTCGTCTATCGAGCTGCAAGAGATGCACTTACGTATTTGGGCTGAATGACTGTCGTCAACGGTCATGGAAATCTGACTATTAACAGCCTCTGCCCACAGCTCCTCTACAGCCTCTACAGATGTAGAAGCAATTACACCAATGCTTCGGTTTCCCAGCCCGCCTCTATGCTTTTGCTCTTGAGGTCACTCGGCGTAACTTGACTCAAACGCAATTGTAACCGCGGTGTATGTTACATCGCTCAACAAAAAGATGGAAAACTCATCTTAAGCTGGGTGTTCAGATTCAACGTCCACCTTCCTCCGAACCGCATCTCTCCTTATCATCTACTGAACCCAGTTCGAAGAGCTCAAGATGCAAACACTTCCACGGGAAGTCGGAGTGATTCTATTCAAGTGTTATTGAGTTTCTTCAATATTCCGATGTAATTATGCAAATTAATTTAATTGCGCCTCGAGCACTTTACGTGGAGTATTGTTCACGTCGCGAGGTTCCATAGATACAAAGCTGCTCTGCTACCGAATTCACCGCAGAATAAACCCCCCGACCAAAGGAATTCAATTCCTATGGGGTTGCGATAATTGCATAAGATGAAATGCTCCATTATGGGAATATCTTAATAGCAGGAAGTGGGGTGATTTTCTGAATTAATTAGACAACTTATACCAGCGGCTTTTAGAAAAGACAAGCAGTTACTGGTTTTTCACTTTAAAAGGCTTAACTCGACTCGGAACTTATTTCAAGTTACAGTCTTTCATTGCAGTTTAATAAAGGCTGAAGAAAATCGATTGCAGTCCGGGAATGTATTTATAATAAAAGTTATTAATTATTCATTTTAAATTAGAATCCATAAATTATTATAGGAAAATAACGGGTCATATCGTGCGAACATTTACTCGGTTGGCTTATGAGGAAAAGTCGTCCTCGCAACAATAAATCATGAAGATTTATAAGTGCGCAAGCATTTTTGTTTAAATTTTAAGGGGCTATAGAAGTTTTTGTATTTATTTTAGAATCTGTAAATTAACTTTTAAGTATAAAAATTTGTAGTATAAGCAATATCTAGCCCTCAATACATTTAACTATCAGAAAGATGAATTTCATATTTTCTATTCACGCAATATTAAATGACTTTAATAATTATAGCAACTAAAACAAAAATCACTTTGTCACGCATAGCCGTTATATTTGTGGAAATTTTTGTAAAACCCTCGACAAATTCATTTTCTATGCATAATTTGCCGGCATTCAATTCTGCACACGATGCTTGCCTGTAAAATTAATGTGGCTTTGCATTGTTTTGAAATGAAATGATCACACCATTCGGCCTAACCAGAGCAGGTTAATAAGAAAATATCTGAGCATATCAAAATAGCCTACCAAGCGCTACAATACCTTAAAAAAATTATAGGTTTTTTTTTTTCAAAAAATTGTTTATCTGATGTAATTTTTCACGCTTTCAGTATTTTTTATTTTTTTTTCTAAGCAATGCCTCGCTGCCCAGTTAGCAAATGCAGCAAGTCACACATTTCTAAATTTACTCGATGCGACTGTATAAAGATTCACTGGCGCGCGCAACTTATGGAGCAGAGTATAAGCTGCCGCCGTTTTTGTGTAGTGCCATACGTGCTGGCGTTATTAGGGCGAGGGTATCCGATTTCAGTCGCGTTCTCAGTTGCATGCGAGTTGCGCAAACAATGCAACATATTCAGAAGTGATGGGACCTCGCGGGGCCCTCCGATATACTTATGCATGATGATGACAAAAACGAGCGCTGAGCTGCAGGCATTTGTTATTTCTGGACAGCGATGATGACACCAGACCAGCGCACTGCAAAGCATTTCCCACAAGTGAATTTTTATTTAGCTCATTCCGAAGAATTTATAGAACTACTAAACGCCTATAAATCCATCAGTGCTGGGCGTGGGAAAATGAGGTGAGACGTTGTTTTCACGATTTATTGGAGGCCGATGTTAGTAGAAGAAAAAAAAAACAAAAGGAGTCTTGAGAGATTTGCGTGACTTTCTTTTGTTTAGTAATCACTTCTCAGAGGTAAAAGGGATCATTGTTTTGTAACGATTTTTCTGTTTACAATAATTGCAATGTTAGAGGTTCCGAAAAAAAATTTGTTTTCTTCAATTATTGTTGTTCTTTTGCTACATTGAAGCGGAAGCAATTATGTTTGCGATCTTTTCTTAACAATGGTATTAGTGATAAATTACTTCGGTCACAAATTTTAAACCATTCCTTTACATAGCCTTTAATTGCTTTAATTCATTCGCTGCCGAGGTCATATTCAGCGAAATATTCAGCTATGGATCCAACCATGAATGTCGTATTTGGCAATGAATGAGTTAAATAGCATAATAGATAGTTTTTATTAATGTACATTTTATTTGTGGCAATTTTAGATTCTTAATATGGTGGAACCGCATATAACAATTCCGACGGAACTTAATTTTAAATAAAGAAAACCACAACAATGTCTGGCTTCAGAAAGAATTAAAATACATACAAACATATGAAAAGATCTATAATATCAAACCCATCAATCCGGTTCGTCAAGGGTACAAACGCGTATATCTTCTAGAACAAGCTTCTTGCAGCGTAAACAATAAAATCATCCCCCTTTCCTTATATAAGATTATTTTCTTTATTTTCTTAAAGTTTCATTAAAACTGGATTTTCGGCCGTTCATAATTCAAAAACCCGTCTACATTGAATAGGCATTAAATCACTGAAACTCGACTACCAATTGCTGAAAGCTGACACCGCCCTATCGTGGGAATATCAACTGAACTCAAGTCGACTGGTTCTATTTTCACACTATTTATCCAGGCAATCCCCAGACCGGGCCAGATCCCCAGCCATATGATAAATAAATAAAAATCCTCACCTTTGAGTACGCAGTCAATTCCTCGCGTGGTTTAGCACCGCCAGAATCTGCAGCGTGTATAAGCGCACGGGTTGAAAATTAGGTTCGATGGCCCCAGAACTCTGTGCATTATTACAACACAAGATAAAGGGGGTAATCTTCGATTTGCATAAATGTAAGAAGCCAAGAGGAGCCCGGCCCATTCGTATTCAATCAGCTAAAGGTGATTATATACAAGCTCCTAAAGGTGGAGCGTGTTCCTAATTGGTTCAGCCTTTCTTCAGCCAAAGAAAGTTCTCTATTTATAGCGCATCAGACACAGAGGAATAATTGAAAGTGATTTTCTTTTCCATTTTCCACATAATACTGGTGTCGAGATGCGTCTATTGTTGTTTACAATTCCATTGCGCATTCAATGCGCTGGAAATAGACGCAGACGATTCCTACATATTTTTTATTTACCTTAGTCTTTTTGGGGAGCTGTCTATTCAAATTAAGTGTGTTTGGTTGCATTGTAACACTGTTTGGAACGAATGCACGGCTACCATTCGGATCGTAGCCTAACGAGAAATTAAATTTAAATGGTAGTTTTTATGGGCTTGAGGAAAATTAGGTCTTAATGGTCTTCACCGTTTAGCTAAGTTAATGTTCGTCTACTATTTGAAGAATTTGTAAACATTAGAACAGTTCCGCACATCAATAGCTTCCGTTTGGATCACTAATTAAATTTTGATTGGAAAGAACAGAATAAGAAGTATGAATTTGTTCGATTTGTTTAAGCATTGCAGAAAAGCTATTAGATACATTTACTCCTTTAGTCAATACAAATTCTCTATGGTCCTAATAATTTGGACTACTCAAATTTCATGCTGCAATCAGCAAATGATTAAAATCTATTATATCGCAATTAGACTTAATATTTTTATCAAATCCACATCAGTTTTATTCAACAACAAAATCTTACGATTGCTAAAACTTAAAACTCATTTAATTTGTTTGCGCTCAAATAAAAGCGACTCTATTGACCAACATTTGCTATATCAAGCACCCAAAGCGATAAACGATAATCTTGGCAGGCGATTAACTCACCTAAAATTGGTAGATAACCACAGAGTGTGGCTGTCCGATGTCTGTTGAGATCGGTAATTGGCGCGCACAGTAAAAACTAATGAAAACCGAAAACGTGACGTCGTTTAATTTCCCTAATTTCATGCAATTACAAAAATTTCATTGCCCAACTGAGACAAACCAGGTAAATTTTTTTTTTTTTTGATAACTCCAACCTTTTTGAACCGTGGTGCGCCTGCCGTCGTCACATTTGTCACAAAAGACCAAACATCGCCCGCGACTTCTTCCACACAGTTCCAACTTTGTATATTTTTTTCCGAGGCTATTCAATTCGAACGTGAACGTGATTGAATGCGGTTCTGGATGCGATTCGCCATAGTTGTACGAGCCGCTCGATGGATGTTTCTCAGTTTCCTTCATAAGGCAGGCTGCTGCAGCCTCGGATAATTGCTGAGTTTCCATCGACAGCGAATGATGCATATAATTGCACGTGTTTAGTCGGCACACACTGTGCAGAGGATGTCTGCGCGGATTTTCTTTTAATTTACTTTGCACGGCAGCGGATGTTTAGGCCGGGCTATTGTCGAGCCGATTTGGGACCATTTGGGGTGCGGTACTGTTGGTAGTCGATTGCTGCTCAGCCGAGTCGAGCTGAAGTTGATAAGGTATCAGCGTCAATGTCGGGCCTGAGCTGGGGTTTAATGCGAGGCAAGAAAATTTTATTTGAAATCAATTCATTACCCACTATCAGTGGTTGAGGCGATAAGATAAGAAACCCACCCGCAGGGTGGTGATATCGGGCCAGGCCACAATTTAAGGTCAGAGGAAGATGACTAGTCTGTTCCGATTTCCGATTGAACTACAGGAAGAACCCTTATTGATTTGGTATCTGTTTTGATTTGGCGTCCCATTTTCTATGAGAACTAATCAATTAAATTTATTGTAAGCTTAGTCATACATTTGATCTAAAATCAAAGTTTTTAAAAACTACACTTTTACTGCTTTCCAGCCAATACAATTTTTCGAATTCAAATTTTAATTTGAAATTGTTACAATATATTCTTAAAATATTAATCTACAGAAATATAATAAATTCGAGTTTTTATCATTATCATAAAACTTTAAAAATTTATTTCTCAATATTACAAAAGTACAAAGTACCCGTAATTTTAAAAGGAATTTCAGTCTACATAATCACGCGACAAAAATTAATGGAAAAAATTTATTTATCAGGCTATTGACACTGTCTTTTAGTAAATAAGCGCGTTGATCAAATTTGCAAGCATCGTCTAATTCGAGCTGTGCCAACCAACTAACCAACCTACCGACTTCGTCCGAACGAAGAAGGTGTTAATTGATGTTGACCAAGCTCCTTATATGAAACGGCCATTATACACTGAATAAATAATAATCAATCGCAGCGCGAACAGGAAGTCGGGGCCGATCAGGTAAAATAAAATGATTGAAGCCGTTACGAGCCCAAACTTATGAAACGTGCTGCTATTCGGGAACGTCTTCCCCGAGGGGATACCTCTTGTGGGACATTTTATAGGCCCAGCACGGCTAGCAGCTGGATTCGCATTCCGAGGCGTCCGTCTTAGCGTCTTCGAGGCTAATTGACGAAGAATGTCATCGACACTCAGAATTATCGTCAAGTCTGCCTCTCTTTTCAAGTAGATGACCATTAAGCTTCTTAGCTCTGCTGCGTGCTACGCAATTAATTCATTCTTTTTAAATTTCCTTTTCTTCATATTGCCAAGTGGGGAGCTTCTGAGAAAGGGACTAATTATTTAAACGAATTTCCTTGAAATGTTAAGAATTAATCTTTTCGTTTCCTCTGATGTTATTGTTTTTGTAACGATTATAATAAAATAAAATAATATCTAAAAATATATACTAATATTATATAAAATTCTTGCGGATTTAGGTTTATAACTTATATACAAATTTAACTTAAAAATTATTAATACCCCTATTTTGTTAGCGAATTAACGTAATCGCCGTATTACGGAAAGCGTACGTTTTCATTCGCCATTCCATAGTCATAATAAAAAGGATACTACTCCTAGTTGCCTTGGTTTGAGATAAAAAACGAGTTTTTAGCAAATATACGCCAACTGTAATAGAGTGGACTTTCAATTCACCTAAATTTGATGTTTCAGACGAACAAAAATTGGTCTTACACATATTCTCTAATATACAGCATATGAAGGGTCACTTAAATCCTAGAACTTATAGCGTAGATTGTATTGCATCCAACAATGTAGGCCCATAGTCCGAATCGGATTTTTTAAATTCCAATGCCTTATCTCAATTCTAAAAAATAACTAATTAATTAAGATTAAAAATTAAGTAAATGTAGCCCTTGCACTAGAGCGTCCACCTGATACCTCCAATCGTGTAGATGAGATCCTAGGAAATAAGTAAATTAATAAATATATAAAATAAAGAATAAAAAATGATTTCGATGTACTCTACCTTCAGGTTTCGTATCTCTTAAGTTAATTTAACGATTTATTAAGCGCCATAGTATAAGCTACTCTTGAAATTTTGTCTACCCTGCTCCCGTAGTTGATTGATCTACATAGTCGTAGGTGCGTCATATGAGTTTGGATTCCCAGTTGCGCTTTTATTGTAGGGTATATAATTTTACTTATGCATTCTATAATAAATAAATAAAATAATAATAATAAATAAAAATTCCTCGATTCGCTAGCCATAGTAGGGCCCCAAATTTATACTTTGTAAAACCTCCAACCAACCAACCAATATGTTTCTGCTAATTTTAGAGCATAGATAGACGATAAATTTTAAATTATCTAATCTTTTTTATATGCTCTTTCTGTTAAATTCTCAGTTCTTAGTAGCAGACGCGCAGTTAATTATTCTACTTATAGAATATTTCTTCAGCTGAACATAATTAACAAACAATTCTTCAATTGATACTAAAATAGGCTTTAGTATTTCTATCGATATGTAAAATTAATTGCTTTTTGCAGCCAATGAATCAAATTACCTTTCTGAGCTGTTCGCCTTCAAGACGAACTTTAATATCCAAGTGTAGATTCTAGCAAAGAATATTCATCATAAAATCGTACGCCTATAAAACTCAGTAAATGGCCATAATTTGCGCATATCCTGGTACTTGAGCTATAATTTGCCTTCAAGAGCCAAGAGGCCCTTCGTTGAAGCAAGAGACCGTAAGAAGGAAGACTTGAAGACCCTAAGTCACCGCTAGAAATGAAAAACTGCGGCAAATCGCGATTATTTCATTTCGTTGAAAACCACATTAGTCCAGATATGCACCGCACGACTTCTTTGTTGTTTACGTTTGCTCCGTGTGGCGATTTTACGAGGCGGCTGGCCAGTGATGCTGGTCTCAAGTGACTCACATAAGCGGGTCTTATGCTCGAGAGTTACAGCACCACAATGAACGAGTTTTCAGTCTTATACATATATTTCTGCTTTTTTTTGTTGTTGTTTTACTTCTTCTTTTCCTCTAGTTTTTTTTTCTTTTATGGTACTCAAGTTTTCTCGACCAGCGTCTTAAAGAAGTTGAGATTTCTTGCTCCTGTCCCTCGCCTTGGTTCGGCTCAAAGTGTGCTTGAACTCTCCATTTTAACAGTTTTATGCGCCATCACGGTACAGGGCATAGGCCCCAATCTGCCTCGCTTTTATTTTATTCCAGTATCTTTTTTTTTTTTTTTTGTCATTCTGGTCGCAGTAACAGCACACTATGCTGGAGCATAAAAGCGTGGCATGAACGACAACTTTGGAGCGCTTGGGCCTCGCAGAGTACCGTCGTATTACAAAATTCGCTATTAAGACCCTCGTTTGAGGAGCAAGAGGTCTTGCACCTCTTCTTTTGCCCGCTTGGGCCGAGATGTGCGCCTTGAGGGCCTCCGCAAGAAGGAAGTCGAAAAGTGGATGGAAAATGAAAACAAATCAAGACGAGATACGCGAAACGGGGTCGATAAAAGGTAAAAATCACCTTAATGGGTCACTGTGAGACCAGCGTAAGTAACTTTATCGTGCGCTGGGTCGGCGGTGATGTTGCAGGAGACGCAGTTTCTATCGACCGATTCGGTTGGCCATGAATGATTGGTTGAGAATTGTATTGCGGATACCAATTAGCTCAGGCCATCAGGTAAAACTAGGTAAAACAGAATATGAATCTTTTTTTTTAACGGGTGTGCTTGATTGAGACCTAGAGTATAAGAAGAAAGTTAAAAGGAAACTTGCTGATCGATCGTGAAATATGGAACTCATTAAAACGAGAAAAATTATAAATGTTTTCAGTTGTTTTTATGCTGCAACGATTGCATGATTCTGAATGCGCTTTTACACGTCTTCTGTTTTTCATACAATTTTTTTTTCTTTTTCGAGTTGATCTTACAAATGAGTACAAAATTCCAGTGAAATTGAAAGAGAAAGTCCCGTAGAGTGTGTTATGAGCTCTGATTGATCAGCAGTTTCCGAGCACTAATTGAAAACCATTTATTACTTGTAAGGGGAGAAAAACATGTAATTCGTGTCAGAAATTTGTTAATCACTTCTAAAAGATATGAATACAACTGCGAATTATATGAGTGGAGCTAAAAGTCTGCGAATTTCGCTCTTAAGCAACTTAATGGCTTAACACTTTTTGCTTTTTAACCTCTTCCACTTACGGAGACATATAATTTGTATGCGAAATTTCTATCTATATCTGTTTAAAAACGCCGGAAGTAATATTTCTTTTGTATTCGAGTTAAATAAAATCCTAAAAATTCCAGTTTCTGGAGTCAATTCAGCTTAAGAAAATCAATCGCTGAATTGAACAGTTGACATCAAAAACTAAATGCTGCTAAATAAAAGTAATTAAATAATTCGGTACAATTTCAAAATTATGCTATGTAAATCAAGCATTTTATTTCAGAATTAAGATCAGTCCACGTTGATACCATTGCTACATTAACAAGAAAACAAAGGTTCGAATGATTGCAACAAAGTTCAACGTAAGTCTAGACCTAATTATACTTTTTATACACCTTGTCACTTCCATAAAGGGCGTTAAAAGAAGTAATTAAACATTACTGCAATCTACAAGACAAAGTTCGGACGAAAACAGCGCTTTAGTTGATTTTATGGAAATGTGAAGTAACTCAAATGAGCATGTTCCTTGGATTCCACTTCCTGAATAGGAAAAACATTCTTCTACAGGATGGTCTAATGGCATGTAAATTTCTTACCATGCGACGGTTCCTTACCTAGCGGGCAAATCTTTCATAGTGCAATTATCGCGAAATCAGAGTCGCGCAAACTAATTAATTTACGCATGCTTCTACAACATCTTGTCCATTCCTTAATTGGATGATTCTTTTGCGAAATAATTATTTATATAGCTCCAACTTCAAGCTTTATTATGAAAAATGTCTGAAGTCAAAGTCTGGACTATCAGCGCGATTTATTTTGATTTCCTTGAGTTTAGCGAACTTTAGCGCGGTACACATATAGCCTTACGGTAATATCGTCTTAAAGTCGACAAAAAGAAGACCCAACCGGAACTAATACCACTGGAGGAGGAGAAATGGAAGACGGTGTACAAATTCAAGAGGTTTAGCATCAACCAGCGATAGGTACCCGTACCTAGGTCCAATACCGAGCCAACTTCTCGAACACTCTTGACTCCAATTCAAAACCGGTTTATCTTTTTCTTGAGAGCCTTTTTCTTCTATTTATCGTCTTTTTCGCCTATAGGCCCTCCTCAAGATCTGGCTGAGACCACGGCGGCGGCGGTACACTGATCGTAGTAAAGGTATGACATGCTGCCGTGCTTAATTGGAGACGAAAAGGTGAAATAAAAGAATCGAGATAGAATCGTGTCTTGTTATAGGACAATTTTAGTGTGTTTGTGCCACAATAGATCAGATCAAAAAGGTAATAGGAGCTCTCAGGTAGCCTAACCGCTTTTTGCAAGGCGATATCTCTGGCTGCGTAGAGCGCGGAGTAGCGTTCTACGCGTACCTGCACTTCTTTCGCGGCAATGACTTTTCCCCCCCCTTCGGAGGTAAAAACCTCGCGATGCAATGCTTTTGCCAACCAAACTGGTCAGATTGTGTTTGGCTGTCTTGCCTCCAAAACCAACCATTGTCAGATAGTGCAACTTACTACATAGCTAGTAAACTACTTTTTTCACAGCGGAGAAAAGTGAAGTCGAGGCTAAGAAGGAAATGGTCGTCGTAATAATCCTTAAGGGGTACGAGAGAAGAATGAAGTCATTTTCCTGGCAAAGTGGACACCTGGAACCTGTTCTAATTTTTTTGCAAATGTAAACAAGAACCGCTTAAGGCGATGTTTATCTGCTAGGAAATGCACGGACAAAAACTTTGTTTATCACCGAAGCTCCTCAAGGCATAAGACGGTGAATTGTTCGCGAATCGAGGGCGCTTTTACTGCCATTTTGGGAACAAAGATAAGGCGTTTTTTAAAGAGGCTCTTAGATGAGTATGCTAAAATGGTATTACTGTGATTTTCTTGTTGTAATGTTTTTTTTTTCCAAAGAAAAGAAATATTTAATAACGCAGAACCAAGTTGTTTACTATTGCATTATATGCAAACTGGTACAAAGGTGGCATTCTAGAGTTCTGTATATGTGCATGATAAAGCCTGAAAGCCTGGAAGAATATTTAAAATTTGTCTAGAGCTACCTACATATCCTCTAGCCTTTTTAATGAAAAAGCTAACATCTTAAGGGTGGTCAAAATGTCCAAGAACTCTGATCTTTTTTAACTTTTAAGTCGTTCTCAGAGAATTAAAGCAATAATTTTTAAATGTTCCTTTTTTCTCCTCGAAATGATTATCTAAAAACAGAAACAAGTTCAAGTACTTGTTAATCTTGAGAAACCCTCGAAGCATTCTTAGCTAAGCCAAGTGTTGTCAATGGAAGAACTCTTGAATTCTTTTGTTTTTTAATTACTATATCTCAGCTAAGAAACCTGAATAAAAATTATTGCCACTGGCAAAAAGTTGTTTTAATAATCATTATTTACAAGAAGTGCGACTCATTTATTTTATTATTATATGAGATCACTCAGAAACACGGTTCAGATGAAACAACTAGTTTGGCTCCAAAAAGCTTGTGAATTGATGATTCATTTAGGATTTAAAGAAACATGCAAAAGAGTGCATAAAACGGAAAATAGCCACGTACTTAATTCCTTCTTCCTTGATAGCAAACAGAGCGCGTCAATTAAACTAAATTAAATGAAATTAAAGGTGTACTTTGGAAATAATTGAAGTGCACTTCCTCTAATGAAAGGTTTGAAGTTGCAAAATAACAACAGACTAAGCTTTAATCAAATTACATAAGCAACATTTTTTTTTATTGGAAATACCAATGCAAATAGCCATAAAAACCAATTTAAATAATCACAAAACTCAAGATTTTTGTCTAACAACCGGAATTTCTTCCAAATCTCTCAAAGCAAGCATAAATGACATAAACTTGATTGCATAAGACTTAGACGGTGAAGAACTTGCACTACCCAGAGTCATTCAACGGCGTCACGTGGCTTGCAGGCTTAGTCTTAACCACCAAGACGCCATGCAACTTAAAAGAAAAGTGTTTACATGATAAAGTAGTGCCCTAGATGGTGCGAACAAAAAAATAAAATTTTGATCTATGAATACCCATTCTCAGACTCAGTCACCAGATGCAGTTTATGAACTCCATCCACGGAAAGGGTCGACTTAGCACGACTTCAACATTTGGCTAGCGTAAGCACCTTAAGAAACAGAGTGCTAATGAATACCGCCACGATACATGTCGTCGCATATAATTTTATCTACTTATAAAATGTGCCCCCATAGTCTAGAAAAGATGTAAACATTTGAAATTAGTTCGGACAATGAGTGGTCAGTTTCTGGCTAAACAAAGACTCCCAGATGTTGTTAACAACAAAGCCATGGTAGTCTATTTTAATGGGATAGTGCAAATCTTTTTACAAGCGTCTTAAGTTAGCCGATTTCGTAACCGATTGTGAGTCACCGGCTCATTCATTCAGAGCACGACACACCTGGGCTTGATTGTACCTTGCACGGCTATTTCTCACTCCTCTGAATTCCTAATCGTCGCATTTTACGAATAATTTAATTTAAGATCCAGGCGGTTCATCATCACTTAGCAATGTCTCATCCGCGAGAATGCCGCAATCGAGCGACTCCAATTAGCCAGCCAGTCAATCAATGATTTGGCGCTTTATATCTCGGCCTTGGATGCTGAGACATGGGACACTTGGACGGGTGTTTCCTTCTTAAGCCACCAAAGATAGACAGATAGTTGGGCCTGATCCGTGAACCAGATGCTGTTTGAAATGGTTTTAATTAGGTGTCCGGCTTAAGTGTGTCGGTGGGGGAGAGATAATCTCCTAAATTACCCACCTATTCAAAGAAGACCAATCCATTTCGATCCGGGGATTAAGTTAGCGAAAAATTGTGAAAAATCGCGCCAACTTCCCTCGGAACATAGCACTGACCAGACTCAGTCAGGGGCATTCATCAATCGATTTTTACGCAATCGACGGCGCAAATGAATGCGGCGCGATTGTAAGAGCAAATCGATGTGCTCTTAATGTAAGTTTCATGCAAATTTCCTTTTGTACAACTTAATGGTTTGTCGACTATGATGTAAAAAAAACAAAAAATAAAATTTTGGTATGCTGCCAACGAGGCCATCAGACCGACGAAGAGCCAAAAATTGTTTAGAAGACGATGAGACTGCGGGTTTAGATATATTGCCGCATTTATCTTATACGAATAACAAAAGATATTCAGTTTAATTGCCGTAGAGCAAAATTCACATTTCAAGAAGATAACAAAGTTTGGGCAATGCGATTTGAACCGTTGCTGAAATTCCAAATTGATTTCGCCACGATATAATCAAAAATATACGCTTATTAGGGTGTGGGTGACTTACTAAAATAAAATGAATGGTTTCTCACGAAAAGCAGAATAATTAAGTTTACTCGCCTCGGTTTCAGCTACTAATTACGTCCCTTTTGGGACAAAACGCATGCAAATGACCTGGGCCCGTGTGCAAACGTTTACGTTTCGGTTGACTACTCCCCCTGGAGTCAGTCATGCGTCCCGCTGCAATTCCCAACCCAAAAAGGTTCATTGAGCCAGAAAAGCTCACGGGTTTTCTGCATAACTCCTGAAAAGGTACAAATCGGCGGGAAGGTCCTGATTAGGCCAATCCATTGCCCCATAAAGCCACTCGCCGTAAAACCTGAGGTAGCACTCTTCCTGCTCTCCCAGAAATAACAGGGGAATGAATGAAAATTTAATTCCTCCTTTGTGGCACAATGCCCTGGGGCAGTCCTACCTAATGAAACCATTGCTGAGCCAATTACGCACTATTAAGAGAGCAATTAGACTTTAAAATTTAAATTGGACCCACTGCCCGGATCGGAGTTTCGCTCAGCGAGAGATATGCCCATATAGACCTAGAACCAGCCAAGGCAATATGCGCATAAATTATTACTTGAAGCGCTCGAGCCGGACTGTAGTGCAATTCTACAACTAATTCAGCGGTTAAGCGGCTGCGTTCGGCGAAACCGCAGTGAGGAACCAGGAAAAACGTAGGCTTCGTTTTTACTTAAAAAAAACAAAAAACGGACGAGTCATCATTCAAGCTGAGCTCTAATTAACTCAGTTGACACCAATTGAACTAAATTTGAAATTTTAATAAATTACTGGACTTCTGGTTGATTAAGTGCATCCAGGCTTTGGCTAAGAGAAAGACTCTTTTATTATATTTTCTTCTCTGCAAAGGAAATTTTGCAGACGTCGGTGGTGTAAGGAGTCTGCAGTTGGTCGAGTTTATGCTTCGGTGATCACATAAAATGTTAACGAAGTTTCGAAGTGAAAACGCTAAAAATTAAAAGTGCAACCAACCAGGGTAAGCTGAATTTTGTGGAACATGTGTTGGGTACTGCCTTGACTATTGCAAGTCAAGCTTTAAGCATATCTTAAACTCTTTTTATAAGATATTTTTTATATCATTAAAACTAGAAAGGTATTGTCTAAACTTAGCGTATATATTTATTTAATTACTTTAATAAAAGTGAGTACAAGTTTCGCTCTAAGTAGAATGTTTATGATTTAAGAATATTTTGAAAACGTCTAGAATTCTTTCATTTCCAAGAAAACTAAATTTTTGGTGCCGGTATTGTTATAGTTTGTTGTTTAACTGGAGAATATGCTTGAAATTCAAGATTTAGTTCGGAATTATAGTTACTACCCATTTCCAGATTTTGATTATGCCATGGCGACTAATGATACCTTCTGCCTACTTTGGTCAAAACAGCTCAAATAAGAAAAACGACATTATTCAAATATATTTAAATTATAAACACCCTTTCAAAAACCATGCAAAAGAATTTGGCCATTTTATTTTGGAACATTCTAGCCGTTACCGCTGTTTACAGTCGAATCAAATTTTTTTTATGAATCTTGCAAATCCTACCACGCCCACACTTGACGGAGTTTGTCTTAAGAAAAACCTGTCTGCTGAATTAACGCTTACTACCATGCTCATTTCACAATAGCATTATCTAATTTGCATAATTCGTATATCCCATAAATCCAAACCATCGAGCAGTTTTCTAACTTTCCCACAAAAAGAATATCCATTAGGCGACAAATTTCTTATGTAAAAAAATCAATCTTGTCCAGAGTCGTTGCTTTCCCGCGCGTTCGAGCGTGGCTCTGGCTACTTCCTCTGGCCTTTTGTTGTTTTAATAAATATGCCTATTTATATCGCATTTATTGTGAAAGAACCACCTACACGAGAGCGGAGTAAACTTCTTTTACGGTCCTCAATTTGATCGGTTTTTCGGTTTGTTTTTGTCTTCAAGCATAGCCAGCCAGATCAGGTCGATATTTCTGAAATTCGAACCTGTTCGACGGTCTGTGGGTGTTAGATTTGCTTGATTGAAACTGTCCATTCGCAATTACCTGCATGTTGCTTACCTCAAGCAGTTTGTCTCTTTTTTTACTGATTTATTACAAAACGCCCAGAATATATTTTTTTTTGCTATGCTTGCGAATCGAAATGGCCTTTAAATTTTGGAATACCTACTTTGGTCGAGGATGCACACAAGGCTTCTGAAGTTCAGAGTTTGCGGGCGTTACTTTTGTTACTTTTTAGCAAGAAAATTTGTTAAACTCATGGTAGCTCGTTAAAACTTGTGTGTGCCCACAACGAATCTGATCAGAAATGGTAAATTAATTGGCCTCCTATTTGGGCGGGATTATGTTCATTTTAAAGTTGAAAGTCGTTACCAGGGGCTCACGCCAAAATGTTTAAAAAAGAAAACCATAGGGAAAGTTTAAATCTCTTAATTAAAGAGTATCTATCCATTTTTATAAGCCGAAATGATAAGTTTCTGGTTCCTGCCAACAAAAGTACTACTTTTAAAGAAAGAAGAAAGAGTTCAACGATTCTAAATTGAAAAATTGGAACTTAAAAACATATCGGAAAATTTAAATCGAAACTGTAAACATTCCTTATAATACCATATATACAAAGAGTATACCCGAAAACATTTCTAGCTTTTAAATTTTCCAAAATCAAGGAACAAGACTTTTGCAAAATGGGATAGTACTTACAGAATTCTTTGCCAGACACTCTAGTTCGAGATATTAAACTATTAAAAAATGTAATGAAAAATTGGCCAATAGCAACTCGTTTATTTTGAGAAATGAATGGTTATAAAGAAATACTTTTATCTTTTAGGACACCAACAATGGGATGATTGACATTCAAATAGACAGTGGTTCCGGAGGACCACAAGGCTCTCTAGCCGGGCAAAATGGTCATCCATCGTCGACGTATATAATGACGTCGGCGACCTCAACGAATGGGATCAGTTCGTCTCAAACGATAGTGGGTCACAGACCGAGGTCTGGCTCAGCCCGGGAACAGGCAATCCACGCGGTTGAGTATTACAACAGCAACGTGCTCCGAGCCCGCGTTGGGGCTGGCCTGGCAGGTCCAAGGAGTTCGGTGAATGAGCGCCATCTCCAAAACAACCGAATCACAAACGGTGGCATTGCACCGGCCGCAACAACTCGAGTCTATTTGAATCCAGAGCATCTGTACCGGAGTAATTCGAGCCTAGAACTTTTACATGATCAGAATGGAAGCCAAAGCGATGCAGCAAATTCTTCGGGAAGTAATTTAAGACGTGAATACGGAAGTCACGGCTCGATTGATGTCATCTCCACCACACCTGGGGGAACAACCAGCGAGAGCTTTTTCGCGATGCTCCAAGACTATCGACCGGCCGTACTTGGCGTGATCGGAACTGATCAACGGTCACCTGGACCTGCGGAATTTCTTAAAGGGAAAGTATTGCATAACCCATCAGGGGTAAATGGAGATTCCAGGTAAGATGATCCACCCTCCATAACAATCAAGCTCTCTAAACAATTTCAATTTTCTTCCTACTCAGCTTGCACCAAAGTACTAGTGATGATTCACATAATTTAGATAGACCCTCCAGCCCTAAGCTGCGAAATAAATTGCACAAGCTGTGGGGCCCCAACACCGGAAATAGTAAAACTGGAGGAAGACAAAATACAGTAGCGGTCGACGATTGCGCCTTTATGACCACTTCGGTGAACATGTCGTCTTCAGTGACGATCACCCATAACACGTCAGTGTCAACGCACAGTGCGTCGACGACCTCGGCGGATATTGAGGAGCGCCAGAGGCGCAGGGCTTTCGCGCACTACGATTGCCAGAGTCTTACAGCGAATCTGGGATACGCTGCAAAATTAAGAGGGCTTCTTTTGGCTCGTCGCAGAAACACTACAACTGGGGCCTCAGCGGCATCTATGATGACGGCAAGATCAGCTACACCCGACGGCGATAGTGGAGATGAAGATTACGGAGATGGTCAGTGTAATGACCTTCTAGAAAATTGCCCATTCTTCAGGAATGAGATCGGAAGCGAAGAAGAACGTGAGGTCAGTTTGACTCGCATGCAACCATGTAAGCCAGGTCATCAAAGAAGGGCTATTCACCGACCAGCCCTGGCCTGTGGGGTCTCAATTCTCGAATGCCCGCCCAATGAGACTTTGTGGAGGCAGACGACATGCCCGTTCCAAAAAGGTCCACGCCCAATTGAAAGCGTCGATAATGGGGCCCGATATTACCGTCAATATTTTCATGGCGAAGATCACCAAAATTGGTTCGGTATGGACGAACAGTTGGGGCCGATAGCAATCTCTGTGAAAAGGGAGAAGCTGCCTGAATCGGGAGAGTCACACTCCTCAAGGTATCAATTCAGGCTGATAATTCGGACATCCGAACTTCTGACCTTGAGAGGTTCGGTACTGGAGGAAGCTGTTCCCAATCCGCGAGGATCTGGGAAGCAAGTTACTACCAAAGAAGTTTTGGAGTATGTCGCTCCTGAGGTGCAGTTAAACTGCTTAAGACTGGGCGTCAACTCTTCACAGTGCGAGCAACAGCTGATGAAGCTGGACGAGCAGGGCTTAACGAACAAGTACAAAGTGGGCATTCTCTACTGCCGAACGGGACAGTCCTCCGAGGAGGACATGTACAACAACGAAGAGGCTGGGCCCGCTTTCATGGAATTTCTCGAAAATATCGGGAAGAGGGTCAGACTGAAAGGGTTTGACCACTATAAAGCCGGATTGGACAACAAGACAGACTCGACTGGAACTCATTCTGTTTATGCATCGTACCAGGACTGTGAAATTATGTTCCATGTCTCAACTATGCTTCCTTTTACACCCAACAACAGGCAGCAGCTGCTTCGAAAGAGGCATATAGGAAACGATATCGTTACTATAGTTTTTCAGGAACCGGGAGCTCAGCCTTTTACACCAAAAAATATTCGAAGTCAGTTCCAGCATGTGTTTATAATCGTCAGAGCAGTTAATCCATGCACAGAAAACACAAGTTATCGAGTCGCAGTTTCGCGCTCAAAAGAAGTCCCTGTGTTTGGCCCACCCATTCCAAGTGAGTATTTCATTTTTAGATTCAAAATATAATGCAGCAAAAGTAGAATATTAGTTTTTAATAGAAAAGTCATTAAAAGAAAAATTCTTTTCATTAAATTTTATTTATAAGAATATTTGGATACTTAGGGGGTTATACCTCTCTAGTAACTGAAAAATAGACCTAACTTTGGGAGTATTAAAAGAAAGGAATAGGATTTCTTCTTTCACGGGAGAACGAATATCGTGTAAAGTATAAGACCTAGAACAAAAGATCCAAAATTTTTATAATCTATACACTATTGACTATGGAAGTACAAAGGGGTTTCTTTTGAAATCAAATTTTGTAAAATTACGCAGTTTTAAAATTACTCAATTTTTGGCCATTAAATCAAAAAAAAACGGCTACTTACTTCCATAGAGAATTTAATTGTGAATCATTCTACCATAATTTGAAATCTATCCATGCAATGTATTTAAGTAATCAGTCCTCCCAGTTGGAAAATAATGGTTTCGAGAAGAACGCGTTTAAAATTGCAGAGCGCCCGAGTGATTCATCGCACGCGCTTCGAGCCGCTACTGCAAAACTGAAAATTGAACATTTTAAAATTATTTCACTTTAATATCAATTGAATATTATACACTAAAGTATTGTTTAAGTAAAAAAAAGTCGATTTCTCCAAAAACCTAGAATGAAGTTCCCTAAATGGAAAGAGGATGAAACTGATATAAAATCAACTCTTCATTCCCTGCAAGCAAAATTTTTGTCAACGGCTTAGTTTTGATTCTGCTTCTGTTTAAAATTTGCTATCTATTCAGTTTAAGTGCATAGACATAATAAAAATTTGGTTTTTTGTGCCTTTCAGCCGGAGCAATGTTTCCACGGGGAAAGCAATTCGGTGACTTCCTTCTGGCGAAAGTAATAAACGCTGAAAATGCAGCTCATCGATCAGAAAAATTTGCCACAATGGCTACAAGGACTCGTCAAGAGTATCTTAAAGATCTAGCTACGAATTATTGTACAACGACTCTGGTCGATCCTGGAACCAAGTTTTCGATCTTCCCGAGCAAGAAAAAGGAAAAGCCAAAGCCCCGATTCTCAGGAGAAGCCACTCAAAGAGGAGCATTCTGCTGGCAAGTTGTTCTCCAAGATAGTGGTCTTTCAGCTGCAGTTGACTGCTTTCTCGGGATCTCCGCAGAGACGTTCGTTCTCATCGAGGAGTGCACCCGCCAGATCGTGTTCGTGACACCAACTAAGGCGATTTTGGGCTGGTCAACAAGCGGGAACTCCCTCCGAGTTTATCACCACCAAGGCGAGTGCGTAACGATTAACATGCGAGACTACGGAGAACGTGACGAGCAATTAGAAGTTATTGAACGATTACGTTCGGTGACGCTAGGCTGTGGAGCGCTAGAGCTCAACCTGCGCCGCAATCCGATGGGCCAGCTAGGATTTCACGTTCAGCCCGATGGTGTCGTCACCCAAGTCGAGACTTCCGGACAAGCCTGGGTGGCTGGTTTGAGGCAAGGTTACAGGCTTGTGGAAATTTGTAAAGTGGCCGTAGCCACTCTATCGCATGATCAAATGGTAGATTTGCTAAAAACATCAGCACAAGTTACAGTGACGGTGATCGAGTCATTTGCAGATCATTCACCGCGGCGTGGGTGTTTTCTGCAGCACTGCAAGTTTAACGTGATCAATTACGAGAACGACTATGAAACAGCCGAGTCGGCTAAGAATGCTAAGAAGACTTCAAGTGCGCAATTGCAGCAGCCGGTGGCGAATCATAGACGTCGGTATGAGCGAAATTTTTCACCACCGCGATCTAGTAACAGTTCCGGGTATGGAACTGGGAGCAGCTCGAGATCGTTTAGCATACCAAATGAACACATCCGGCAGATTACGGACATGGGCACGTTAACGAGCTCGTCTTCTGGTCACTCGTCGAATGACGATCGGTGGTACGATATCTTGGAAAACGTAATAGAGCACCCACATCAAGGAAGCCACAACCAGGGATCATCTCACCATACCCACGGCAACGAACATCCCAAATTGATAGCCTCAAACTCGTTGCCTCTATCTAATAACCCCAGACCCTTATCCATCCACGATCCCACAAAGGTCACAGCGACAGTCAACGATCATCACAGACCTTCTCCACGTATGGCCAACGTGGAGTACTTGATTACGAAGGCGCCCAGCCAAGCGCCAAATCACAAACCTTCCGAAAGCGAGCAGCTTATGAAGAGTCTCACAATCTCGAGTGACGGCAACGGCACTGATTCGAGCTCAATAAACAACGAACCCATCTATAACAAAAGTATTCCCACCACGGACGACGAGTGCACGATGGACGTTTCGCCGCGTCTGAGGCGCTCCGCAACCACATCAAATGTACAAAAGTTAAAAAACGGGGGAAGTGGTGGCACCGTCTCTTCTTCTTCGGCATCTTCAAGCCGCAACAACAGCCCGAGGCCCCACAGCGAAGCGATATCAGCCTCTGTGGCAGCAAAGTTGAGACCAGGTGTGACGAACCGCAACCAAGCCCACCTCCTACAACGAAACAGCGTTAACTACACCACGAGCAGCCTCCAGGAAGACCTCATGAAACTGATAAATCCCGACTACATGTCTAGCGACGATAGTCTAATTCACGGGAACGGAATGAAGAACCAGAAAAATATTGCCAACAGTCACAGTTTGGGAAATATTTCTGTGCTTTCCGGCAGCTTAAAAGCAGTCTCTAACGATGAATTCTTACTTAAAAAAAAATCTCGGTCCCGGGAAGCCATCAACTTGGGGCAACAACCAGTACCTGAACTGAAGAAGCCCGACTCGAACACCTGCGACAGCGAGAAGGCTGAAGTTATCTTCACCACAGCACGACCCGTCGCAGTGATCTCTCAGGTGCCCTCGGAACCTCTTAAGACCCTCGACGAGAACATCCTCCACATCAGTGAGGGCACCCCAAATTTTAGGAAAGGATCAAGCAATAATAGGAAAAGGTACGAACATCACGTCTCATCCCAACCACTCCCCTTAATGCCTGATCCCAACGACATGGATTGGTCCAGTCTTGTCGATACAGCGACACGAGCAATGATGCTCCAGTTCCAGGAGGAGCAGCGCAAAAATGCCTCAGAAAACTCATCGGATGCCCAGTCACAAAATCAACAGTACCAAAGTTCTCAATCATCTTCATCGATATCATCGCAAAGTTCATCGGGAACTGCAAGCGGTAATCTTCCAGAACTCCAAACGCATCTATCGCAGCTGGAGGATAGAATTCTGAGGGAGACGAGGCGTCGAAAATCCCTGGAGCATGCTGTACGAAGATTAACCGAGGAAAATCGACGGTTGCAGGACGAAAGCCAGGCTGCTGTTCAGCAGCTAAGGCGATTTACAGAGTGGTTCTTCCAAACGATCGATAGACAATCTTAAGCTTACTTACTCCGCTTTAACTTAATACAAAAAAAAGTATAAAAGAGCTATTTTTAGATGTACTCTTAAGGGGAATTGGTAGATCTTTGGGTTTATTCAGTTTGATTTTGCAGAAACATTTTGAGCTAAAAATTTACATTTTAATATATTTCCGGGTCAAAGTATGGCGTTTTTGATAATTATTTTTCGAATTTCCTAAAATGGACATCCTAATTAACTTTCTCTAAAAATCCGAATGCATCCAGTTTTACTCGTTTGTTCTTTTTGCGCGAAGCAACAAACAATTTATTGTTGGCTTCAACTCAACGTCATCTTAAATTCATTTTTATTACATTTAGTTACGATAGCCAATCCTCAAAAAATAGCCAATCAAATGATTAATAACTGCTATACACTATGACCCGGGACTGTTTGAATAACATAAATAAATGAAGTAAAAAATAAAGTGTACTCCAATTCCTTGTCGTTAAAATACCAAATAATTTGTAGCCTAAGCAATATGCCGCTTTTAGAGCGATTTGTAGTAACTATTTAAGGATGAAAGCTATTTAAAAAGTAACAAAAACAGAGAGATCGAAGTGTATATTTTTAGCCGCGACACCTTTTACTGTCTTAGCAATGTAGCGCAATGTAACTCTATTCGCATTGTAGAATTCTTCTCGCGTTCGTTGATCAGGTTACATTCCAGTGCCTTGTTGCGTTGTGTTGTAGGAGTGCAAGTAAATTAGACAAACGACTACGCGGGGAGGGGAGCAACTCGCCCTGCGCTCTAAATATCTTCCTTAAGCATATTATTGAATTACACTCTACTAAACGCGATCACATCTCACTTCAAAATGTCTTTGTTTTTCTGTTTTTAGTTAGTAAGACTAATTTTTTTTACTATTTAAATCCATATACACTTTATTTTTGTGTGTTTTATCGGATATTATTATTGAAACTTTAACACGTCGTGTTTTCGCCCCCTGTTTACCTCTTCGTAGATGTTTTATTATTTTTATTTTTTTTATTTTATTTAGCTAGTAGCCTATTTTTTATGTATTATAGATGAATTTTTGTTAGTCCTTAGGTAAGTCGTTTTGAGTTTCAAATAGATTTTTAATTTGTTGACCTTTTACAAAGTAAAATGAACAAAATGAGTAAAAAAATAAGCAATTTTCTCATAATGTATTAATTTTTCTCTAATATTTCTATTGTTTAAGGTGAATTTATGAAAATGTAATAAACATCTTTATTTTCAAAACAAAACTGTATTTTTTCTTGGGTATATTTTAAAAATCAACTTAAGGAAAGTTTTGAATGTGCAGCATCGAGATTTTAATAACTGCCCAATTTAGCAATTATACTTATTGTAGTGAATTAAGATTTCACTACTACACCATAATTAAACCCTTGTTAATAACAATAAAATTAAAATACTTAAAACTTAGGCGGTATGCGAACGTTATGCTCCTGGAAGAGATTTTCCATTTCTTCCTCCAGTTCCGGCTCATGGAGGGTAAACTAAAAACACTTTAATAAAAATTCATCTTAACTTTATGATTTCGTATCTTACCCTTCTAGATATACAACAGCATTCCTTAGCCCTGAAATAATTTTTTTTCGCAATATTTACCATTGTAAAATAAATCCAGAGTTCTGCTATCTTTGCGAAAATATTGCTTGCTTTTGAGAACGCTACCTCTGCTTCATCATATGATTTTAACTTTAATTAAATAGTAATATAACATTCTATAATAAAATATTTTTGAACATTTATGTTACCCGGTAAAGAGATATTCCTAAACCGTACCATGCCAAAAAGCTGAAATGTGCATTTTTGCAACATGTCCAGAAATAACTCTTAGCGTCAGTAAAGTTGTCCTGTTTCAAAGCCCAAAATCCACATCGGAGATATGGTGAAAGGAAGAATAGATGCTGATTTTCCGGATCATGGTATATAACCTCATAATCTATAATAGCTTCAGCTTCTTTTCCGGATTCATATTTCAAATTAGCCTGATAAATAGCACCGATATATTTCTGTAAAGCATAAAAATTATGTGATTATGAAAAAAATAAAATGTTACATTAACTTACATTTTCTATTGATGAATTTGGGGAAGTCATCACATTTAAAAAATCTTTCAATTCATTCAATTTATTCAATTTATGCAGGATATGACACTGTATTCGATTTCGGTTATACTCATCAAATAAATCTTTCATTTTATCAAAAAGAAGACTGGCAAACGCGTAGAGACCCAATTTTAAGAACATAAAAATGGAGCAGCAAAAGGGGTTCTCGTGATCGACAACGTCAAAGAAATTGTGATGTCGTTCCCAAAAGTGCGGATATATTTTAATTTTATAGTTCCTTTCACACATCATTTTTGCGTGCTTGTACCCGGGCCGGTAAGAAAATGATAAGTAGACCATGTAAAGAAGCGCCCAGCCCTCAAGCTGATCCGGATGCCTCCTTGTCAGCTTTATAAGCTGATTCAGCCAGTCTTCTGTTTTGGATGGGTTCTCCATGTAGGCAAGATAGAGCTTTATTAACAACCTGGACAAAAAAAACACATTAGTTTTATTTGTTGCAATCAAAATAAATGAAATAGTAAACAAATAAAATAATAATAATCCTCGTGGAATATTCTCAGAGTGTCTGTTTTCTTTATTTTTCTACCATGCTTATTTTTACGATTTGCAAATTTCATAAGAGTAAAAAATAAAATGTTAGTCCTTTTTTATTACCCATAATAATTAGATGGATTTATATCGAAAACTTTCATCAGTTGCTTTTCCACATTTTCTGGCTTTTGGATCATTAATTCTTTTACGACCAGGTCAATAAAAATATTTTCATCGTCTTTCGTTTCTAGATCTATCTGTAATAAAATTTAGGATATATTGGTGAAACCTATCGCTGCTTATTTTTAAAAAATAACATGTAGTAATTTTATATGTGCTAGAATGCGAAAAAGTTTGAGGAAGGTTAAGTAACTTTGAAGCAGAAAAGTTATTTATGGCGTTTATTAAAAAATTCTGAAAAATCGAGAAAAGGTAATACAGTACCAAGAAAAATTTTGAATAGAAAAATCTTGGTAAAAATACTTCAAAGTTTCCATCTTCCGGAAATGAAATAACCAACCAATCGATGTTTTGGATATTCAATTAAAATGAGTATGAGTGTGATGACTTACATCGTCCCAAATAGCTTCTGCAATATTATGAAAGCCCGTATTGTAGGTCTCATACGCTGTAAACATTCGTATATTTTGTAGGGCCATAATTTTAGAGATATCCACAAAATTTCTGGTCCCAGCATAGTAGTCATTAACGATCTCTTCAATCCGGTAAACAAGATCGTTATAAACGTTTGTCATCAAATTCTAGAAACATGATTTTAATCTAGTAAGCTTATAAACACCACTAAATAGAATTTATTTATTTATTTATAAACAGAAGGATAACTCTCGATTTAGAAAATAAACTTATTACAGTAGGTGGCCTGCCTAAAGAAATAACATAGGTAGGTAGGTATATATATATGTGACGGCTGGTAGCGAACGAGTTAAAATAGATGAACAAATTTCCATCCTGGCTCTAATTATGGTATGAGATTCTCATTGTATAAATGATATGTGCATCATCTTTGAAATAAATCTATCTATCTAATTTCATTCATTCATAGCTTTTAACAAGCGATTGTTTACAATATCCAGAAAGCTTTTGAATGAATTCTTACTGTGTTGATCGCATGCGGATTATTCCGCTTTTGGTAATAAGAGGCAGTAATTGGATGCGCATTATTCTGTCTGATGATGCAAATGGGTCAAATATGGAGTTTTCTACTAAGGGGTTATATGGGTTTTTAAGCTTTCAAAAATCAGTTTTTGAGATAATTTTATATATGTATATTTTTTTTATATATCTGTATATATTTCCTGAAAGTCAAGTCAATCCGAGCAAAACTGTAGGAGTAAAAGACTTTTGAAGCTCCTAACCGCATAAAAACGTAAACCTTCTTTTCCAGTTGCCGGGGGTTTTGTGAATTTAATTGGCGCTCTTTCTTTTGAATTTAGAAAAACAAATAGTTCTCACTCATAAACCTGCGGCGATCAACTTGAGAGTAAAAGCGCTAATATTCGATATTTTGATTCTTAAAAATCTTTCTTGTCCTGTTGTGTATGTACCCCCCCATGGGACAGCCCTTTATTTATCACTAGTGATACATGTCGGCGAGAACGTGTTAAATGCGTTTTTCTCAATACAGCAATTTCATAGGCGGTGGCCAGGATATTTCAAAAACGAATCAATCCATTATTCTGAAATTTTGCACAATACTTTTACTATATATTGGATTAATTCGTTATTAAACGAAGGATTTTTACTATCGTTGACCACAACTCATTTTACAAGCCAATATTTTGCCATAAATCGAAATTTTTGCACGAAACTGTGCCAAAAGTTCAAATTTTATTATGTTTCAAAATCCTTCAATTCATTCAACCACGAGCATTTCCTATCTACTAACAGAAAACGTTCGGGTTTTTGTTTCTGATAAGTCCTTCACAAGCTATCCCATCTACCGCAAATCAGTTATCATCGCGTCATTTTTGAATATATTCCATTGAAAAATTAATGAAATATTGCTGAATTGTTACTCTTTCGTATTCCATAAGTTTAAATAAAATAATTCATTTAGTTTGTTCAAAAAGAATTATAAGAGATATCCTCCTTTTTACCCTCAAAAAGCCATATAACCCCTTAAACTAATTTTAAATTCTTATTTTCCAATTAACAAAATCCTTTATGATAACTCTATCAATTACTTGTAGTTTTGAGTTCGAATACATAAAATAAGATTGCGAAAATAAAAAAATGGAATGGCTTACCTTGAATTCAGAATTTGTTTTGTTGTGTGGCATTTTAAAATGATAATTTGCAGCAGTGTATTTGGTAATTTTGTCCATAAGATTATCCCTCATATCTTTATAACAATCCGTCTGCTGAAACTCCTCGCACTTAAGCTTCATTCCATTCTCTGTTTCGACTAAAAAATACTCGGAACAGTTCGGTAGATCTCTAATAACCGTAATAATTTCGTCAGCTAGCTCCGATTTTGTTAAATTCTGTAGTATTTCCTCATTAATCTTAGGCAATTTATAGGCTTGACACTTTACAGCTAACAATTTTTCACAACTGCAAATTATCATGAGTACATAAATTTTAGCATTAGTGCAAAAATGAGCTCACTCGCAATCTTCTTCGGAGGTTCGTTCCGTTAAGGGTTTGAGGAAATCCACAGCGAAAACAGCGAACAAGGGACCTTCGCCATCGTTTATTACATCGGTCATGGTCGCAGTACTGCCTCGTTGCTTGTTTTTCTTTGATGTATGAGATTTCGAAACCCGAGGACTGGACGGAGCACGGCTTCCAGATTTGATAGTAAGTGGGATGTTATCGCCAGGCAAAAGGAAGTCCTTCTCCTTGATCTTAACGTTGTGTTGATGGACCTTGGCTGGCGCTGATGGTGTAACTGGTGCTGTTGCTACTGGTTTCTGAATTACTTGGAAAGTTTTAAATCCCACAGCGAAACGCCCCTGTCGCACTGAAGCGTATCAAATATAAGAATTTAAAGAATTTAGTTTGGAATTAGCCACAAGTTTAAAAAGTAATAGCCTACAAATGTAATTTAAAACTACACGCTATTATCAACTGGATTGGTTAAGGAACGTTTGTTACTTAGTTTATGATTCCAGCGAGAAATATTTTGTTAGGGAAATCTACAGAATTAGTAAAATTTACTTACTACTTACTATTTTCTTTTATTTAATCGCAATACCTAACACAATACTTTAAGGAGGGTGAAAGAAGTGCATTTTAAACTTAATAAGATATTTTGACTGGAATAAATAATAAAAGTAGACTGTTTTGTAAGGTAGCAAACCCAAAAACTGCCCTTTACGAGTATAAGCAGCATTCAAAACGTACGCTTAAGAGGTATATGCTGACGAGACTCAAAACGAAAGGTGAATTAAAGGAGAAGGTAGATTTAGTTGATCTTAACGCATATGGTTACAAAGAAATAAGGTCACGTTAAATATAGAACAAAATATTATGAAATTATTTATACAGTAGGGTGCAAAACATATTGGATTAATTGTAAGTCCGTGGAAAATCTGCTGGGTCAAAATTCCTTTAGGTACAGAAATGATTTCCTCCTATTAAATATTATGATTGAACATTAGAAATGTAAAAAATAAGGAAACGCTTCATTTGTTTTTAACAATTCCAATCGATTTTCAAAAAACTAACAAAAAAGCACAAATTTTCTCTCTCCAAAACAATTTGGACTTCATATTAAAATAACCCCAAGCTAATATTTTGTCGTATATCCACGGTTCCGAATTACTTCGGCGCATCTTTTAGGTATGGAAACAATTAGTTTATTAATATTTAATATCACTGGGAATGCGATTCCATTAATCCTGAAGAGCCGTAGTGAGGTAGTTACCAGAAAATGTAATCATCTCTTTACTTACACTTTTTTTTAAAAAATTGCTCAAAGATCCTAGACAGGGTTTAAGTCAGACGATTAAGATGGCCAAGTCAATCACGGAAACCCTATTATGTTGAAATCTTTGTTATAACTTTTAAATATTTAAAATAGATTTAAAATACTCTTAGGGACCTATCATTAAAAATGATCCAGTTAAATCGAAAACATTTAGAAACAGGGACAAACCTAAATTAGCAATAAAATATGAGATATCAGTGAAAAGTTTGAATAAAAGGTTGAAAATTAAATGAATGATTAAGCAGAGGAGCAAACTAAAGGTAAGCGCTAGTAAGTAACCCAGATTTTGTTAGCTGAAAGCACAAGTTCAACCGCGCTGATTGAGCAATTTCAAAAAAATGTGTATTTTCTTCTTTAGCCCATTCACTGCCAACGACGAGATATCTCGTAGTTGCCTATAGCTGAATGTGTGGCTGAATATGATCTCGGCAGCGAATGGGTTAGACAGTAATTTAGGTTCAACCGGATCCACAGATCCCAAAGTCTTATACCTTGAAGACTTTAGTAAATGTTTCCAGCACAATGCTGTGAAGTGCGACAGAAGAAAATCTATTATTATTATTATTACAAAATTAAAATTCTCTTACATCTACGTTATTTTTTGAAAATATCAAAAAGTGGAAATCCGTTTTTGGTACATTTTATAAATTTGTTTTAAAAAGAAGTCTTGAACTGTAGCAAACAACAATAGCAAAATAAAATGGCCTGTACAACTTGATCCTTAATTCTTTTGGAGCAAGGTTTTTATGAACTATAGCAACAGATTAAAATTATATGTCTATTGGTCCTATTGCGACATTTTTCATTCGAATCGAAACCGAAGACACATTTTTGAAGCTAAATTGCAAGGAATTTCAGTGCCTAGGATTTTTCGATTCGATTGAAAAGTGATACTCACAATAGTCCCCTATATTTGCGACTACGTAAAACTATCAAATTTATAAAATAAATAATTAATAAATATAGTTTTAGTTCTGGAACAATGTTGAGATGTTTTCATTTATTTAATACCACTTACCATCGAGGTAAACGAGTGGGGATAAGTCCACATTTCCAAAATATCTTGGAATATCCTCATCGCCTACAGTAATTGTTACGCAAATGTGTTCCTGTTTCTGAAGAATAAAACTTTCCAAATTGGTTGCACTCTCTGCGGTCAGGAGAGTTCTGTGAACCGAATTAAATGAGCAAACCTCCGTTTCTGTGTCCACGCTCGAAAATAGCTCGGAGTCATCCACGTAGACTTCCGTCAGTGCGTTGTTACTCGGAAAGGCCGTCATGGTTCTAAGACCCTTGACAATGGGAAGCCCACTCCACCTCTTGTGGATCTCGCCACCGTGAAACGTGTCGATTTTTCCTTGCGAAAATGAGAACAGCGGACTTTGGAGGTCTGTGTCGATGAAAGAAAAGTCTACCCTAACCGGATAGTCAGGATTGGACATCGCCTCGGTTGGATTGAACACATTCTCCAAAGTTAGGGTGAGTATGTTGCAGAACCGCAGCGGTGTGCACTGCAAAATCCCAATAACAGAATACAGGTGAAGATTCACTTTCGGCGTTTTTATGTTTGGATAGGTTGTCTCTGGATAGACGTAGATTTCGTAGTGTGCATCAAGTGACTTCGTTCTAATTATGTGGATTAAATCCAAACTACCATAGCCGATGGGTGTTTTGGTAAATCCACCTGTAGTCTCTTCTGCTTCCTCATTGCTCGACGGTGAGTCCGGGCTTGAATCCTCAGACTGAATTTCTTTTCCTTCGACATCAGTGCAAACACTTAAAACAATTAACAGCGGACAGTCAGCTAATAGCACTACATCTTTAATACTGTCTGGCTGCACAGTCAACTTATAGTGCAAATTAACTTTAACGATATCGTTATCATTCAAAATATCCTCATATCGAGCAGATGGTTTCAGGTGAAATGTTCCTCCATTTCGACTTGATGAAGTTATTGATTTGCCGGCATGCAATAGATCCACGCAAAACGTATTGCTTAGTTTTATAAAACCTCGAACGTTCTCTATCGAATTTATTATAAAATTAACTTCGACTGGAGCCAATTTTGGTTCTTCCTTAGCTACTTCAACAGGGATTTTCTCTACTTTTTTCTTTGGTTCCATCGTATTTTTGTGTATATTTGACGAAGTCAAGTGAATTATTTTCGATAAGTTATTTCAAAATTTCTCTGTTTACTTATTAAAATATCCCGATCACTCAATTCAGAAATGAATTACCAATTAATGTACATCTACATTTTCAAATTCAAGTTTTTCATTCTCAATAAAGCAGTGTTATATTTTTGAAAATATTTTCAGGTCAGTGATCTTGTAAAAAATTATGAATAAGAAAATTTCGTACTTACCAAATAGAATAGTTTTTAACCAGCATTTTACGTATGATACTTTTTAATTGTTCTTCCCAAGATTGGTTAACTTATTTGAAATTAGAAATCGCTTTAGAACTCTTCTGCAGAAACTCATCTGCAAAAAAATAAATTAGATAATTTCGATACCGTCTGGTATTGATTTTGTAATTCAGCAAATTTTCTTCTCTTAAACTGAATTGAGCTGCATTTTCTAAAATTGGCGGAACATGATTTAGTAGCATAAACCAAAATAATAAAAAAATAAATAAAGTAAAAATAAAACAACTTGGATATCTGTTTGGACAGTAATAACACTTCATCTAACTTTTTATTATCAGTAATAGTTTGTTGACATCAATAAAATATAACAGTAAATATTTCGATAACAGATCTCAGTTTCATTACAATTTATTTTTGATTTAGTCAATTATAAGCAGACACTGAATAACTCTACAAAATTGATGTGTCCATGTTTTTGCTATCAATGTAGCCGGACTCTTTTATTTTAAATTTTATTTTTACTGCTGTGTTGAGATATTTTTCAAAAGACGACAATAATTTAATTTAAGCGTCTGCGTACTGTAGCTTGAGTACTTTACTGTTTTCATTTTTCATTTTTTTTATTTCGAAAGAGTTATGCATGTGACATAGTACTGTAGTGTTGGCAAAAAGACTAGTACAACATGTAGTAAGATATAAGAGGTTGGCTTAAAACATATACGTAGAAGAGATCACAAGGTTTTATTGAGAAAATTGTGCTGAATTCGATTATTTTTAAACAAATAAAAAATAAAATAAAATAAAATATAATGTTAATTAGGCTCTAACCGGAAAAACTCAACAAATCACTCTACTACCTTCTCATTTCACAAATCTTATATTCCTTCGGTTATTATTTTTTTTTTTTTAAAAAAATATAAATTCTCTGCACAAAGCATTTTATATTCTTTATTTTGTTTTATTTTTATTTTTTATTATTCCTTCCTAATTTTCATGTAAAAATATACAAACACCAAAAAACACTCTTTTTCCAAATTTCTCCAATAGAAGTAAATGTCGAACGGTACGGTTCCGCTTTTCTTTTGTCAAGTTCTCCAATTTTATTAAAAATATATATTATCAATTCAGAAATATAAAGTATTGTATAAATATTACATGCATTGCATCACAGGCTTCTAAATTCTAAGGTGTATTTTCGTACTTACCGACTACGTTACACATTTATGATTTTCCTTAACAATTTATATAATGTATATATACGATAGAAAAAGTTTTGTGTATAAAATAACGTTTAAATACAGCAAAAAGGACGAAATTCATTGACTGGAAGGTACACTGCAAGCTGTTCTCGATCACACAATTAAATAAACGAACTTTTATTTTCCTGCGGATGAACGATGGATGGATGATATGCAAACAAGCAGGGATTCATTAAACAATTAAGAGAGGCATCTTATAACAAGTTCTAAGCGAGATTAAATAAACAAATACAAGAAAAGACAAATTCTCGCTGCGCAACCAAAAATTGCACAAAGCAACGAAATCGATTTGCAGCGATTGAGCAAAATAAATCGTGCAAATGCACTAAATGAGAATCATTCAATCAGCTAACCAAATGTGATGTAAAAGCTGTCTAAAAATGTTTAATTTCTCTAATAGCAAATCGCAAAATTTTAACCTAATGAGATCAACAATTAGATTCAAATTTATCAAAATTTTACAGTCTCCAGGATTCCTCCCGGTTGACCGCGGCGCAATTTTACCGAGAATTATTTTTAAAAAGGTCATGGTCATTAGTTTTAATATTCACTCTAAATAAAAAATAACAACTCTTTTAACTACGATATTAAAATGCAAACTAAATATATATCAACGATTAGGTGGAGAAATAAGCGTATGGATCCCTAAAATTGTGTGCATATCTCAAACATTCCTAACATTTTATTTTATTTCGCAACATTGTGCATGCTTAAAAATTCAACTTTTGTTGATTCACTGAGCAAATTCACCTTCATATATAAATTTCCGCAAAAAATTACAGTGTACCTCTACATAACATAAGGCTACATAAACAAACAAAAAGCGAGAAACCTTAAAATTAACAAAAAAAAAAATCTGTATATTGAAATTCCTTAAAGTTAACGATATTACTAAACTAAACGTTATTGCAGCGTCTAAGACTAACTAAATAAAAAAATGTATAGAATTCGTGGAAAAGAGCACCGTAAGAGCGGGAAAGCACTACAACGAATAGTGTGTTACACCTAAAAAAAAAAACAAAAAAAATATGTATATAAGCGTCGTAAGTTGTGTTTTTTCTTACATCTGTAAAATCTGTGTAATAAGTCCACAATTTCTTAAAATGCCATTTACGCCTCTTCTCCGGTGTACTGATTTAAGAATGTTTTTACTTTGTACTTAGAGGTCCCGCATCCGGATAAGCCTGTGCAGCTAGCCAAATATTATGCTAGACTATCTTGGCCTACCGGGATCGAGGCCGAGATTCAAAATTTGCCTCTATGTAAAATGTTTGCCTTGGGGTGCTTAAAGTTACCAAAGCTTTTTATTTTCGCGTTTATAATTAGAAAAAAAAATGAATTGTAAAAAATCATAAAACAACTAACGTAAATTTAGCAGTAATAAATAGAAGAGCGTCGAATATGCCTCAAAAAAGTAAGTCTCGTAACAACAATAAGTCGATAAGAACAATTTTTTTTTTGTACTGTCGGAACTAAGGAAACAATTCTGGATGAGGTCCTCCAACGGATAACGAATGACAATGAGAAACTAATAATGAATCAACAACCAACTGGGGTGGGGGTCCTCTGGGGCCCTGACCCAGCTATAAATACTAAGGGTAAAACGTAACCAACAATTTCGGGTGCTATGAAAAGCAGATAGCTCCTCTTTTCACGCTTTTGATTTAAGTTTTGTTTCCAAACAAAGCTGGAATAGTCTCTATGAGCTCCTTGGTCTTAAAAGGGGGGGATAGGTAGAATGTAGCTAAATTCAAAGGGGGCAAATTTTTAAAATTTGCAAAAAATTTTATGAGTGCCGCTCCGGCGTCGCTTACTCCCTTCGGGTCCTCTTGGGTCGCGTACAAACCTCAGTTTCAGTGCTGTTGTGATGCGATTGTGCGTGGATCTTGTCCCCTCCGCGAGCTTTCTTCCCAGCCACCTGCGACTGCGCAGTCACCTGCAGGGATATAGCTTGCGTATTAAGTTTCTCGGACAACAAGAGGTCCTTTAGTCCTTTCATCTTTTGGCTGAACAGAGTAATGATCGGCCGCTTGGGCTTATACTCGAACGAATCCTCAACTTCTGGGGCTGGCTTGTCCTTCTCTAGTTTTGTCGCTTCAGTCTTTAAAGACACCGGATCAGATTCTTGAGGCTTCGCATTGTTGCTGTTACTCTTCTCATCCGGTTTTTTCTGCTTCTGATCGGCAAAGGGCTGACCGCCACCTTGCAGAAGAAAGTCTGGATTCAAAATCTTTTCGCCGCATGCCGCCGTCAAGTCGGCTAGAGTTGGGATGTCTGATTTCTTGCCAACCTGGGGAAAATACCAGATTAAGGAAAATTGTATTATAACTCAAAATTTTAGCAGCAATAAAGATTGCAAAAATTTGCTAGAGTAGGTGCAATCTAAACGATTCGTCTTTTTCGAATTTTAATCTCAAACATCTTCTGCAATGGTAGCCTAACTTTGTTAGAAAAATTTACTTGGCAGGCTACAACTTCCCCAAATCAGTCCACCATTTAACAATTTTTTTTCTGGAAATTAATTTTAGCGCTTCGGAGAAAACTATAAAAACAAATTTATGATGCAGTGTCCCATCTTTGTTGAATGGCAATAAATTTAATTAAATTAAGTACCACTTACCTCTTCTTTCTTGATGCAGTTGTTATTCCCTTCCTCGATTTGTACTTCGGCACTCTCAGTGTCGTTGTCCCTCAGACTCAGCTTCCTGGTCTCGGGTCCTTCCTGCTTCTTTGTACCACCATGCTCCTCGTCGTCCTCACCGATGTTAATCATCACTTGGGAACGAATATCGTAGTCAAACTTCGAAATTGTGTTTACCAAAGGCTTGGCCCATCCGATATGCAAAATCGGAGTGAGGCTGCCCTCCTCCCACTGGCAGATCCCGTCATAGAACCTCAGCAAGTTGGCGAAACACTCAGAGTCGCGGAGGATGCTCTTGGCCGAATGGCCGGAGCTCTCAGTTTTCATAACGTAGGGAATCATTTCGTTAGCAATGTCCAGGAACTGCTTGTAAATCTCCTCATCATCCCTGGAGTAGTTGTACAGGCGAATCACGTCGCCTGCGTTAGCCCAGGATGCGAAAGCTTCTCTGTACTTTGGCTGGCGGTAGTAATAGCCCCCCTGGTAGATGTAGGGATAGACG
Source organism: Philonicus albiceps (assembly GCA_963969385.1). Classification (NCBI taxonomy): domain Eukaryota; kingdom Metazoa; phylum Arthropoda; class Insecta; order Diptera; family Asilidae; genus Philonicus; species Philonicus albiceps. Next base: position 21,599,533 of record OZ017775.1, read on the forward strand.
TGGTGATTTTTATAGAACTGTCTGGATGACTGAATAGCCTCTTTGTAGAGCTCCTCGCAAGAGGGGCGATTCTCTGTCGGTGAGCTCTCCTCCAGCTCGCCGAGATTTCCCAGAGCCATTGGGTACTTCTTAAGGTGCCCCATGTCGTAGAGGAGCCAAAGCAGATTCTGCTGGAGATCAGCCACTTCCAGACAGTCGCTGGTCAGAGTCAAGGAAATGTTTATGGCTGAGACAATTGTGGCGGCCTCCATGAACCTGTCGCAGACTACAGGCTGCCCGGCAAGATAGAGCCATGACCTGGATTCAACACCCGCACTCACGTCCTGACCCCGCTTGTCCTCGTGCCCCTTGCCGTGCCAGGTCACCTCGACGGTCTCAGTGCGATTCTTCCCGAACACAACCCAGGCGTGGTCCTCCGAGATGGCTAGGTGGACGTCCTTGTAACCGAGCAGCTGGCACCCGGCGACGACCGCCAGGGCAACCCCAAAGCAGTCCAACTTGTTTCCGGACAGGTAGCTGTAGAGGTTCTGAAGGTGCGCCCTGTCTTTGTAGGTGCTCCGGATCAGAGAATGCCAAATGATGTCGGACACTTTCTTTATCACATTCCGATTTGCGCTCCTCCCCGGTTTGGCCTTGTCAACCACCGAAAGGACATTCTGGAATTTCTTGTAGAGCGTCTCGACAGTGTCGTATGTGACAACCGGGAACTTTCCCAGGCCGTCCGCCTGGCTGTTCCCCGAGGATGCGGCCGTTTCCTGTGCACTGCCCGACGTCAAGGTGTTCTCGATGAAGCCGGCCACAATTGAGAGGGCGGTCAGGTCGGGTTCACTGCTACTTTCCAGTTCGCAGCGGAAGAATTTCACAACATCAGCGATGCTTTTAAGCGGGAATAACTTGCAGCGGTCCTTGTCGGCGACAAAGTTGTGATGATTGCTTCCAGACGCCATGGCGTTCTGTTTGCCTCCAAAAAGACGTTTCGCGGACAATTCAAGCACTCAGCTTTTTCACTTTTTATTAACAAAAATCGGGTTCGCTTTTTTCACTCTGTGCAATGTGCTCCGTGTATGACCGTGTCCCGCTGTATACGTAAAACAGGTATTACGTCTCCAACTTAGTTGTCAAACGCAGTGGGATTCTTGTATAGGTGACTTTTCTTCGGGAGCTTCTATATTTGATTTGAGCGAAGCGTAGATGTTTATCAGAAAACTAATGAATAAAACTGCTAATAAAAAGATATAGTCTTTAGTTTCGTTTATCACAAATAAGCAATAACTATTTATTTTCAAAGAAAAACGTTTTACAATCCACACTTTATACGATCCATAAACAATAATAATACACAATTTCGGAACGATCTCAAATACTGCCCGTTTTTGCAGCTGTCACATTTTTGAGAATTGTGCAGATGTAAACAAAAGCAGAGTTGTACGCCAGGTGTTTTTGATAAAACCGGCTAAATTTTTGGGGATAACGTGGCTCTTTACGATTAGATCAGAACTGTCGATCAAGGGCACGGCCTGGATATGACTGATCTCGTTTGGAGAAAATCCATTGACTGCAACCAGGGGGCTGTTAGAGCAGTCCGGTACAACGGTGGGGCTCCTCATTATTTTTTTAAATGATTCCGTTTTAAATAAACGTTTTAGATGAATAAATCAAATTTTTCTAACAGTTGACGGCGTCTACTGCCTATCATGTGGCTCCGACAAAAAGATTAAGCTCTGGAACCACAACACGGGCCTCCTTTTAAAAACTTACGGGGGTCACGCCGACGAGGTGACCGACGCCTGTGGCAGCTGCGATAGCTGCCACATTGTTTCGTCCAGTCTGGACAAAAGCGTTATTTACTGGGACGTTATGACTGGTCAATCAGTTCGACGACTCCGTGCCCATGCTGGGGGCATCACCTGCGTCCGGTTCAACGAAGACTCCTCCATAGCGGTTTCGGGCTCCAGAGACCACACCGTCATGTGCTGGGATGTAAGAAGTCGCAAGCAAGAGCCTATCCAAGTTATGAATCACGCCAAAGACTGTATCACCGCGTTAGTTGTATCAGACCATAAAATTATAGCCTCCTCCCTAGACGGCAATGTGAGGCACTACGATATTAGGGCTGCGGAACTCATTACAGATAAAATCGGGGAGCCAGTCACGCATATCGTTCAGACTAAGGACGAGCAATGCGTCCTAGCTGCTTGCCAGGACGGAGTTATACGGCTCATTGATAACGACTATGGATCTCTGCTGAATGAGTATAAGGGCCACAAAACCGAGGACTATCACATTGAGTGCGGAGTACTCTCTAACGATTCTCAGATAATCTCTGGATCCACAGAAGGCTGTGCTCTGATTTGGGATCTGGTGGATGCGAAGGAGGCAACAAGACTTAAAATAGGTACGTTGAAATAATTCCCTTTATTAGAGCAAATAGAAAAAATAATCTTTAAACGAATCGTTGCAGGCCAAGGCGTAGTGCATTCAATTGCAGTTCACCCCACCAAGCCAGAAGTTCTCTTGGCAAAACGACGAGATGTCCACATTTTTGGAATAGGATCTAATGAATTTGGGGAACCCTCAACTTCTGGTATTTAATAAAGCAATAAGTTGTAAATAAAAATGTTTTTTTTATATTTTTTTAGTTTGTTTATTTAATAAGTAAAATATTTTACATGCTTATCCTAATCGAAACTAAAATGTATACAAAATACCCCTCACGAGCCGCACATCATGCAATCATCTTTGTTCTCCAGCGAACAGACCATCTGCGCCATGGCATCCTCCACTGGCTTCATGTCCTCCCCATTCTCCGCATGCCCATTCTCTGGATTATTATCGGAGCCATTCTGAGACGAAGTTACGCTTTGAACAGATGTGTTAAGGCGAGATTTGTCCACGGTGAACTGGATTGGCTGAGCCGCTGGTTTCGTTCTGAGGTAGTACATTCCCGTCTTAAGTCCCAGCTTCCACCCGTAGAAGTGGATTTTCGTGATTAGTCCATAGTTGGGTTCGGCGACGTGAATGTTGAAAGACTGACTCTGGTCAATGAAGGCACCTCGGTCCGCAGCCATTTTCATTTGGGTTTTTAGTGAAATCTCCCAGACGGTTTTGTAGATATTTCGGATATTCTTTGGAATCTTTTCGATATCTTGAACAGAGCCCCTGTTCGCGATAATCGCGTTTTTCATGTCCTCATCCCAAAGGTCTAATTCAGTCAAATCTTCGAGGAGATGATGATTAACGATTATGAACTCTCCTGAAAGGACACGACGATGATAGATGTTGGAAGTGTAGGGCTCGAAAGATTCGTTATTCCCTAAAATTTGAGAAGTAGACGCTGTAGGCATAGGAGCCAAAAGTAAGGAGTTCCTTACGCCGTGCTGATTGATTTTAGCTTTAAGCACATCCCAGTTCCATAAGTCGGTTGGTTTCTTGTCCCACATGTCGTACTGGAGAATACCTTTGCTCACCGGAGACCCTTCGTAGGTTTCATAAGGCCCATATTCCTCAGCCAGTTCACAACTAGCCTCAAGTGCCCCATAGTAAATCGTTTCAAAAATCTGTTGGTTAAGCTTTTGAGCCTCCGGGCTCTCGTAAGGATAACGCATAAGGATAAACGCGTCAGCCATGCCCTGAACCCCAATTCCAATTGGTCGATGCTTCATATTGGACTTTTTAGCCTCTGGAAGAGGGTAGTAGTTGATGTCTATGATCTTGTTAAGATTCTTTGTAACAATCTTAGTAACGTACTTCAGCTTTTTAAAATCATAAGTCTTTTCGGGGGTCACGAACATATTCAGCGCTATCGAAGCCAAATTGCAGACAGCTATTTCATCGGGAGCGGAGTATTCTACAATTTCTGTGCACAAATTGCTACATTTGATGGTACCAATATTTTGCTGGTTACTCTTCCTGTTGCATGCGTCCTTATACAGCATATAAGGAGTCCCGGTCTCCACCTGAGATTCGATGATAGCAAACCAAAGTTTTCGAGCCTTAACTGTGGTATTGGCGCGCCCTTCACTCTCATATCTTAGGTAAAGTTCGTCGAATTTCTCGCCCCAAACCTCGAACAGATCGGGGCACTTGTTGGGGCACATCAATGACCAGTCCTCGTCATTCTCTACCCGTTTCATGAAAAGATCAGGAATCCACAGCGCATAGAAAAGATCTCGAGCACGATGCTCCTCGGCACCAGTGTTCTTCTTGAGATTCAAAAACTCAAAGATATCTGCATGCCATGGCTCCAGGTAAATAGCAAAGGCCCCGGGACGCTTGTTCCCTCCTTGGTCTACGTACTTAGCGACATTGTTGAAGACCCGCAGCATAGGAACAAGGCCGTTGGATACGCCATTCGTGCCCGCAATCGCAGTCCCCTTCGCCCTGATGCAGTGGACATTCAATCCTATACCGCCCGCATTCTTCGAGATCATTGCGCAATGTTCTACAGATTTAAAAATCCCCTCGATGGAATCATCCACCATCGTCAGGAGGAAACAGGAGGATAATTGCGGTCGTCGCGTTGCAGCTGCGAACAGGGTGGGGGAAGCATGAGTGAAATACTTTTCAGAAAGGAGGTTGTACGTCTCTATTGCGGCGTCGATGTCCTCGCCGTGAATTCCAACCGAGACCCTCATCAACATGTGCTGAGGACGCTCCGCGATTTTTCCATTGATCTTCAGCAGGTAAGACCGTTCGAGCGTTTTGAATCCAAAGTAGTTGTAGTTGAAGTCGCGATCGTAGATAATTGCAGAATTCAACCGATCAGCATTTTCCATAATCACTTTATGGTGAAAATCTGATATCATGGGGCTCTTTTTATTGGTGTCCTTATTTACCATGTTATACAAATCATTTATGACCTCTGAATAGGAAATATAAAAAAAAATTAGAGTAACGCTTATTAAATTTTTGAGTTATAATCTTTTTAAATAAAAATTAACTGAAAATAGTGTTCTTCACCTTTTAAAGGCTTCACTGATCTCAATACAAAAAAATTGTTTACATCCAATGAATATTTTCAATTTGAATGCAAGAATCAGAAACCAAAATGTATTCAATTCGAAAACCATTGAAATTTTAAAATAAACATATTCTCCCGGAACTCATAACTAAAATTTAAATAAAAAAGCGAGTCCTTGCGATCTTATCAAATAGCGAAATAAATGGTTCGCAGAAAATTTTTGTATTTATTTTTTATATGAACATTCCCCACCCATATCCATTACTAATTTTATTATCACATAGGCTAGGCGTAAGAAAAACAATTCAATTTCTGCAGAATCGTTGAAAAATATCAAATTAATGTTGTGTTTTGTTTAGGAAATTGGAGCATACCAATTAAAAATTTTATTTAAATTAAAAGTTACTGAAGAACTTGAAACCTTAACTATATCTAAATTTTTGTTACCCACCTGAAAACACTTTTCGAGTTTCTTTATGCAAATTCGAGACAGCTATACGGGCTGCAAGGATGGCATAGTCCGCATGATTTGTAGTCATCGTTGCAGCTGTTTCTGCAGCCAGATTATCGAGCTCCTGGGTGGTGACACCGGTGTAGAGTCCGCTGATCACCTTTAAAGTGATTGAAACCTATAAAACAAAACAAACAAAAAATAAATAAATATTCCTACGATTCTCACAACCCAGAAGCTGGATGAGTTCCAGTCGGCTGCACACCAAACTTAACCTAGCGACTCACCGGATCCACAAAATCCATATTTAACCCATAGCACAGCTTTTGAATTCTAGAAGTAATTTTATCAAAGTGCACTTCCTCCTTCCTTCCATCTAGCAATAAAATAAATAAATAAAAGTAGCCGCAACGGTGACGAAATTCCCATGCACCTTCACATTAAAAGTTTAAAAATTAAACTTACCTCGCTTAAAAACGTACATCTTTACGGGCTTCATGCTTAGCAGAGGATTATTTCCAACTTTATTGTAAAATATAAAAGACTAAACACCCTAAAAACGTATTCCGTAGATAAATGAAAACCTCTCAGCTTCGCACAAGGCACCAGATTAAGAAGAAATCGCACCCCGGAGGATTGCGAGAAATTTGCTTGTCCCGCCAAAACCGACAAAACGACTTTTGTACGTTCAGCTGTCGGGCAGGGTTGTGTCTTTTGTGAAGTCAATCAGTTCAAAAAAACTTTTTTCGTGAAAATAACGAATTTACTAATTTTCTTTATTTAGAAATTTTGTAACTATTAAACAAATTAAAAGACTTTATTTAATTCATTATCATAATCATAATTTTTAGAATTTATGCAAGAAATGTGGTTTTTATAAAGAGTTTTTGCATATTTTGTTTTTTGATACCCCCAATTTGTAAAATTGATAAGATTAGGTCAAAAATTGATTGATATGCACGCATTTTAATTTTTGTTTATAAGGTATAAACCCATTCTTTACTTTACTTACTTTATTTAAAATTACCTAGAATTAAAAGTAGCATATACTCGTAAATTTGCACTTCTTAGCATGTTACTGGCAACATTCACCTAATTCTATACCTCTCCGGCGATAGAATTTAGACTCTATGCATCCTTTACTAAATTGCCTATATCAAATCGATTTAAAAAAGTTAAATATCACCAAAACTGCTCAGACAGGTGGGCACTCGTCGTATAAGAGCAGTTATTATTACCAAAGATCATGAATTACTAGATGGGACACTCGTGATGTAGTCCCTTATCTTTTTTCGACCTTGGTCCCCTTAGCCCACCGACCTTGCAGATTTTGCTAAAAGTGGATAGTAATAAAGGGCGTGAGAGAAAGACAAAAATTTAAGGGAGAGGCGGAACGAAAATTAAAACAACGTTTCACCACCCAGAGCAACGCACACGTTCGAATACGTTTAGCCCGCCTTTAAAAATGCACAGTGAAAAAATGTAAGCAGCCCGCATCCGTATATATGTTCTGAGTGTGCTACCTGCCTGTTCCCCATTCTCAATTCAGGATTTCCCTGTGCTGGAACATTGCCTGGGGACGGCACTAACACCATGCATGCAGAGGCACACAGCGAGCCCAACAGATTGGCCCGCCTTTAAAAATGCGCGATAAAAAAACGCTGCATTTTATTGGCTACACTGTAAGTGCTGTAGATGAGAATTTTTGGCTGCCTATTCTTATCTATTTCGTTCTTATCGGAATTTAGATAAGGCATAGGAAGCAGTAGTTCTTTGCTACTTTCTCTAATGGAAAAATTTTCCCCAGGCAGTTTTAGAAGTTGCATATGGGTTAGCTTTAAGCTTGTATAGAGAGTGTCACATCTAGTAATTCATGATCTTTGATTATTACAACCTATTCATTAATACAAATATAACATTATTAACATAAAAACTTTACCTATAGATACAATAGTAAGATTATATGTAATTGCAGTCATATATTTATTTGATAGTTGGTCCCTTTCTAACATAATCCATAATGGATCTTGGCTCTTGTGAGTTCGTTTAGATCTTCTATCCTTTATATTTCTTCCGGAAGTTTATTATAAATGCCACTTTCGCTGTTTTCTCGCCCTATCCATTCCTATATTTATATAAATCTCTCTCTTTCTCTCTCATGTTATAGTTATGTACCCCATTGTTTCTTTTAAGCCAAGCTAAATTATTCGTGCACAGTCAAAAATAATCAGAATTATCACCAGAGCATCCCGCTATGTCCACAAACAAAAGATTGTTTAGGGATACAAAAATTACCGAGATCGAAGAGGAAATTAATAAAATCAGCAAAAGATATTTGGCAAGGTTTGAGCACTACCGAAACCCTACAGCAAAAACAAATACTCGTTGGAAGACTAAGTAAAAATTATCCGATCGACTGTGCAAAACAGTAGTCGATGTAAGTCGTTAAATCAGAGCTCAAGAAAATAAAACCAGTAGTCATGGGTTACTTTTAATCCAAGCAAGTTCATAATATCGGCGAAATAATAAACACAGTGATCTTAAACACCCAGGATATAAAGGCGGAGAACATCGAGATCATCCTCATAATACTAACGATCGAAGTAGGCATACCGCTATTATATCAACTCTACAAGGATTTCAGAAGGAGTCTTAAAACAGGATACAGCATCAGCCAACCGTCGAAGGACGCTTAACAAGACCATCCCACCCGGACTAGTTAACCAGGAGCAGCTCAGCAAATTAGACACGCGGATGGTTAAATACGGAATTATTTCGGACGGATACAAAAAAAACCCCAGCAGGTAAAATTGCTACATAGAACCGGCATCTGATCTAAATTGGAATTAGGTTAAGAATTATAATAAAATAAGAAATAATAAGAGCTTAATTAAGCTGATACATTGTAGCAAGAATAGAAATGTTGAAATAAAAAAAAAAGTTATCTTAATAATTTTACGTAAAAATAATAACTTTTAACCCTTAACGATCCGGAAGTATTTCAAGTTTACTTCCCAATAGGTCCAAACCATTTTCCAAGTGGAGAGAAACTGTGTACTCAACATCTACCAATTTACCTGTGAAAAATAACTTTAAAAACTCTCAAGGCTCGTTAATGGGAGCTGGAACTTGTAGACCTGGTGCCTTTGAAAAAATATTGAATTGTATTCAAAGTGGAATGTAATCAACTTCTGTAAAATCTTCCCACTCGGTATTCTCATCAGCAGTATTTTGCCGCCATATACGCGGCATTGGACCTAGTAAATAAAAATGCTATGCTCGTATAAGGGCGGCATTGGTCCGTTAAGGGTTAACAATGTTTATTTAAATTTTTATTTTAAAACGAGCTTTTAAATCAAATGTGTGTTATTTCACTAGTGTTCTCCACTTTTTACTTGTGGAGTTATTTGATTTGGTCTCTGAACCATTCGTATGCGTCTTCCAATTTAAGTTTTCATCAAATCTGACGCCTAGATGTTGTATGTCTGAAACTCTTTGAAGCTCCTTTCCTTCTGTCTCAATGAATGGATTTATATCCTGTTTAATTTTCATTCAAATTGAATATATAAATTAGTCAACCGCGATAATTTCGGTCAAGTTGTTTGATATTAAACATATTTTTGAAGATTATCGGATATTTATGAAGGATTCATTGTTTCAATATTTTGCAACGATTTTTCGAGCAATGTGAGTACCTATTTTAGCCTAACTTTAGGCGATGTAAGTGATGTCGTCACCTAAATTATCTTTCAAATAATAGAAATTGAGCTTAATAGAGCTAATAATAGATTAGGATGTGAAGTGATGAATAAATTACAAACCGATTCCCTTCTTTATTCACAGACGGTGCTTTTTCAAATTTTGCATGGGAACTAATTTTCATAATAACCGCCGAAAGACAAGACGACTCCCAGCCCCAGTTCCCTTGAATATCGAATTGTCAGAGTGTGACGAGTGTCAAAAGTGAACAGCTGAGTGAGACGTGATTCAGTCGCTGTTTATCTGCGTTGTGGAGTTTTTAATTTCTCTTGGTTGTTGTGATAACAACTCGGAATATCGGTGAAACACAGGTCAAATAATCAATATCGACCTATTTTTCTAGTCTAAATCCCGGTCATCAGTCGGGAAGTATCTAAATTTTCGAATGCAATGCGGCTCTCGGTGACTGCGGTTTTTTTTATGGCCTTTATTTTGATCTTTTCGATTCTTGTTGCCAATCTCGCGAACATTGTAAGTGTTGATAATGAGCTGATAAAAAGGCTTAACAAAAACAGTGATTCAGCGGGTGGCAAAAAAACGTTACTCCACATCGACGACAAAAATAGTCAAATTTTTTGGTTTGTTCAGGTAAATAATCTCCAAATCTTAAAAATCACGAGATTTAGTGAGCTAATTTGCATTTTCCATAGATTTCGGATATCCACATTAGCATATTCACTGACCCGGAGCGCATTAGCCAATTCAAGCAATTCGCGGCCAACACTATCGACGTTATTCAACCGAAGGTTGTTCTAGCCTCCGGAGACCTCACCGATGCTAGAGATGCGGACAGGCTGGGCTCGCGTCAGTTCGAGGAAGAGTGGCAGATCTACGCCGATGTGCTCGAGTCAAACAACATCAGCCAAAAAACGACTTGGCTCGACATCCGCGGCAATCATGGTAGGTTGGAATTGTCGCATTATTTGCATATGTTTTGCTAATAGCGACCTTCACCAGATTACTTCAATGTGCCTGGCATTGATTCACCTTTGAACTACTTTAGGACCCACTCTATGCAAGGGAAGAAGCACTCCAGATCTTACCTGCATCAGGTGAGTTTAAAGTGAATTTTAAGACTTTCACTATGTCTTTCTTTAATTTTAATATTAATTGTGTAACCTACGGCAATATTAAGAACGTGAAAATCACTCGCAAATCCGAGAAAAGTAGATCTTAGAGAAAAAAAGGCCTTGGGTTTCGGATCATGTGGAGTTTTTAAAAAATAGCAAAAATAAGTGTTATATGCAGCCTCATAGCCCGCATTGCATCGTAGAAGAAAAGATTTTAAAGACGAATTCGTAAAAATAAAAATAGTTAAAGCAATTAAAACATTTTCAGGTAAAAGAAGGATCAGAAACGTACTCCTTCATTGCTGTAGACGCTTGCCTCGAGCCAGGACCTAAAAGACCCTTCAATTTTATTGGACTTCTAGATGTGAATGAAACAAATCACATTTTGGACTTGCATGAGCAGGCGATTCGCCATGGAGGCAATTACACAATTTGGTTCGGTCACTACCCCACTTCTTGTATTTTATCTCCCGGATGTGGACACGGAGGCATCCGCGGAATTATTGGACAATTTGACGATAGCTACGCTTACCTCTGCGGTCATTTACACACCCAAGGAGGAATAGTCTCCCAGATGTATACAATTCAAAAATCTGGATTTCTAGAGCTCGAGCTGGGTGACTGGAAGTCCAATAGAGTGTAATGCAAAATTTTAGGTATTTAAATTTGACCGGGGGAGTAAATCGGTTTTTAGTTTCAGAGTAGCTGCCTTCGATCACGGTCTTTTCTCATTCATAGATGTCCATTACGGCGAATGGCCTATAGTTTTGATAACCAATCCGAAAAATGCGCTTTTCAATATCCCACACAAAGAAGACGCTAATCTGCAGCGGACATCTACACATATCCGCCTTTTGATTTTCTCCCCCATAGATGTTAGCACCTGCATGGTCCGAGTGGACGGGGACGTTCAATGGACATCCTGCACCAGGAAATCAAAGTACCTCTTCGTGGCTCCTTGGAAACCTGAAAAATATAAGACCGGTGTTCACAATTTACAGGTTTCTGTTCGAACCGCGGATAATTTCGTTTTCGAGGTAAAGCTTAGTATTTATCGTTGTTTCAATAATATAATTAAAACCTTTCTGCAGACATCTCAGCGTTTTGCTCTGGACAATTCCCGTCTTAGTTTCGGATTCATGGCTCGACTAGCCCTAATGAGTGATTTTTGTAAAATTTTCCAAGCCCTCTTTGGAGTTGGTCTGACCCTCTGTGTGCTGCCACTCTGCATCTTGCGAATCATTCATGAACTCGTAATCGCCGGAAAGAGCAAAAGACCCCAAATCAAATGGAGTTGGTTCAGAGGCTTCATCCGAAGACTATGGATCTTATCTTCTATCGACAGATTGCTCATACCGCTTATGCTGTACTTCATTTACATTGCAGTTGGCCCTTGGTCTTATGGCGAGATTATCGACGGTCACCGTGGAGTTATTTTCGTTTGGGGCATTTTCGTGCAAAACACTTTCCATCCAGGCAATCTAACTTTCCTCTACGGATTTTTCCAACTAACCTTCTGTCAGCTACCGCTGATTTTTATATTAGCGGACGCAGTCAACAGGCGATTTCAGTACTTTGCTGATATAAAAAAGGATCGTCCAGCCATCACCCGATTTATAATGCACTTACCATTTGTACTTATAATTTTAATCGAAGCATCTTTAGCTATTTATTTCTGGTGGGCATATGGTTTTGTTGCATTCATACTAGGACCCTTTCGGACATGGTCTCTGGTTTTCAACATCATACTTTGGTACATGGCAATTAATATTCCAGAGCATTGCTTGCAGTAAGTTTCAAAATAATTATTTAGCTTTGTTGATAACATTTTCACATAATTTTCTATTTCAGGTCCTCTATGAGTATTTGGCATGCGTGAACCGATTGCACTCAGCTAAAAGCAAAGCACGACTTTACGTACTACAAAGCGATATGTGATTTTGGAGCTTTCTATTTATGTTAACTATTTTTATTTAGTTAGAAAAATGTGCCCAGTGGAAACATTCCTGTGCTGCCTATAAGTTGTCTAGTCTAAAAATGTTTTTATTTATAAAAAGAGGATACCCTCGAAGGGAAAGTATACAAAATATTTATTATTTTATGTTGTGCCACTGCGACTGCGACTGAAAAATGTAATAAATTATTTTTAAATCTAAAGCTGTATTTTTATAGGGGTATATTCCTATGGTTAAAGTGGGCAAATTAGGGCTTTCCAAATTAAATGCTTACTGTCTTAAAAATATTTAGTCCGAACATTTCCTAGATAGTCTGATATGACCAAATTAAATATTGAATTTAGTGTCTTAGTATCCAGTTTCGTCGTATTTCTTAAAGTAAATAACCAATTAATTCTATCGTTGAAGGTTTCTTCATTTAAGCACCCGGTCTAGAGCTACTTTAAAATTTCGTTTCAATTTCAGTTGTTCCGTTGGTAATCTGGCAATACTAGTTTTGTGCAGAAGTCGCCTTGTCTTGAGTGGGTCAGAGAAAAGGAAGGCGTTTTGAGGTTTTTTTGAGATTACAAAAGTTATGAAAAGGTGTAAACCACGTAAGAATTATTGAATTTAAAAAAAAGCTGAGCTCTAAGTAAAATCACAATGCCACAAAAAGGGAAAAAGGTCAGTTGTGTCGTCTTTTCTTAAAGGATTCAATTAAAAATAGACTTTTGTAACGGCTGCAAATTGCTCTAATAAATTTATGAAAAAAACGAAAGTCATCATTTTTCAATTGCATACTTTTTGGGAATTTTTCATCTATTTGACATGAATGACGAATTCGCTCCACTTTAGTTTGACAGCGTTGGCAACGTGGTAGTGTCCGGTCAGTGAAACAATTTTTTCAAGGGATTAAAACTCGAAAAAGGCATGGTGAACTAATAAATTTTTAACATTTTCTAAAGCGCCAAACTGCTCAGCGTTTAATTCGATTTGGGGGCTATGAATTTCGTGCAAGGGCTCCGTTGCATTCAATTCAAAGCGCTAACAAGGGCCGAGCATTTCATCAGACTCCGCGGGGCGACCACACAAAAGCACAGTTTTGCTACATGGGTCCGTGAATTTACTGCTTTAAAACACTTCTAAAAATTGCATCTTCTTAAATTCGCAATAATTTTTGAATAAAATCAATTTTCTAAGTGATGTTATAACTTTTTGCTTTTCGTGTGGTTGCCCAACTTCAAAAGGGTTTGACTAAACAGTCGGGTTTTATTTAATTTTCAGGCTGCTAAAATGAAGAAGGAGAAGCAAAAGAAAGAAGCAGCTGCTGGGGATAACAAGGCCGGCCTCAAGGAGCTCAATCCGTGGCCAGCTTACATCGAGGAGCGGAACAAGCTATGGGAGAAGTGCAAAGCTGAATACGAAGCCATGGTTGCAGCGCAGTCCCGAAGCCCTATCAAGGTCACCCTACCCGACGGAAAAGTGGTGGATGCCACCGCCTGGGAGTCCACTCCCTACGAAATCGCCAAGGGCATTAGCCAGGGTCTCGCGGACAACACTGTCATCTCGAAGGTGAACGGAGAACTCTGGGACTTGGACAGGGTCCTGGAAGCGGACTGTTCCCTTAAACTACTCAAATTCGATGATCCTGAAGCGCAGGCTGTCTTCTGGCACAGCTCCGCGCATATTATGGGGGAGGCTATGGAGCGTATTTACGGGGGCCACCTCTGTTACGGCCCTCCAATTGAAAGCGGCTTCTACTACGACATGTTCCTGGAGGGCGAAGGTGTAAGTCTTGCTACATCCAAAAATCTGAGCGTTGTATTTGACTACCACTCTTCTAGATATCAACCAACGATTACTCAGTCATGGAGGGCTTGGTGAAGCAAATTGTGAAGGAAAAGCAGCCCTTTGAGCGTCTGGTGATGAAAAAGGCAGATCTTCTAGAAATGTTCAAGTACAACGAGTTCAAGTGCCGCATCCTCAACGAGAAGGTCACCACAGATACTACAACTGTTTACAAATGCGGGCCACTAATCGATTTGTGCCGAGGGCCCCATGTGAGGCACACTGGAAAAGTGAAGGCGCTTAAAATTACCAAGGTAAGGTCTCCAGTATCCTTACAGCAAAGTTCAAACGATTTCAATTCGTAGAACTCCTCTACTTACTGGGAAGGCAAAGCTGATGCTGAAACTCTTCAACGAGTCTACGGAATTTCTTTCCCTGATCCGAAACAACTTAAGGAATGGGAAAAAATTCAAGAAGAAGCAGCTAAACGTGATCATAGAAAAATTGGAAAGGAACAAGAGTTGTTCTTCTTTCATGAGCTATCGCCAGGATCTTGTTTTTTCCAGCCGCGAGGAGCCCACATTTATAACGTCCTCATGAACTTTATCAAGGCCGAGTACCGAAAACGAGGATTCCAAGAAGTGATCTCTCCAAATATGTACAACGCCAAACTCTGGCAGACCTCTGGTCACTGGCAGCATTACGCTGATAACATGTTCTCATTTGATGTCGAGAAGGAAAAGTTTGCACTGAAACCGATGAATTGTCCAGGGCATTGGTGAGTGTTTGCCTAAATTTTATAACTATTAAGAAAATTTACGCATTATTATTACTGATTAATATTTAATTTTGTGGTAAAGCCTAATGTTCGATAATCGTATTCGATCCTGGAGAGAGTTACCACTTCGTATGGCCGATTTTGGTGTCTTGCACAGGAACGAGCTTTCCGGCGCTCTAACGGGGCTGACTAGAGTACGTCGATTCCAGCAGGATGATGCGCACATTTTCTGCGCTCCTGAACAAATTAAGTCAGAAATTACTGGGGCCCTGAACTTCCTCCATCATGTGTATACAGTTTTCGGATTCACATTCAATTTGGTACTTTCCACACGGCCCGAGAAATACTTGGGCGAAATCGAAGTCTGGAACGACGCTGAGAAAGCTCTAGCTGAATCATTAGACGAATTTGGACAGCCGTGGAAAGAAAATCCAGGTGATGGTGCCTTCTATGGACCTAAGATTGATATTACTATAACGGATGCTCTAAAAAGAGCCCATCAGTGCGCTACAATTCAATTAGACTTCCAGTTACCGATTAGGTAAGAATAGGGTAAATTTGCTTAACACTTAAAATAAAGAATTATTGTTGTACAGATTTAATCTATCTTACGTCTCCGAATCTGGAGAAAAGAAGCGTCCAGTTATTATCCATCGCGCCATTCTCGGTTCAGTCGAACGTATGATTGCAATTCTCACAGAAAACTACGCCGGGAAATGGCCCTTCTGGCTGTCCCCCAGACAAATAATGGTGGTTCCAGTTGGTCCTAATTTCGATGAATACGCTGAAACAGTACGTAAGCAACTCCACGATGCAGGATTTATGTCGGAAGCTGATGTAGACGCTGGTGATACTATGAATAAGAAGATACGGAATGCTCAGCTCGCTCAATTCAACTTCATCCTGGTCGTTGGCGAGAAGGAGCAAAAGTCCGGCACAGTTAACGTTCGCACTAGAGACAACAAAGTTCATGGCGAAGTGTCTGTCGAAGAGCTGATTACCAAACTCAATAAGATACGGGATGAGTATATCATTGGGGAGGACAAGTTCTAATTTAAATTAACTTATTGCATTTTACTTCTGTCCAACAGCTGCATAAAATGGTTTTTGTTGGAACCATCGAATAAACAATTGGACAATTAAAAATATGTTTTTTACTTAGTAGAGTTAGAAAAGAAAAAGTTCTTAAAATTGATTTAAAAAATATCACATTAGTGTCAGAAATAGGTTTATCAAAATTCAAATTCCTTGTTAGTTAAAATATAAATATTGGTTTATTTCTCTTTCTCTAATTATCGGCTACATCTTAACCTTATAGTTAATTAAAAAAAGCTATTGCTTCCCGTATGTGAATATTCATAATTTTATAAATTTTTGTGTTTCCTTAAAACTCTGAGGCTCCTCGATACATTGCGCTCAATTTTCAATTTTATTTGTTGTGAGAATTCCTTAAAAATATGTTGTGTGTGCAATACCTAAATCTGCTTCATATACAAAAGTTTTGTTTTTATAACCTAGAAGAAATACTTAACCCAAATCGCCACATAACTTTCGCTACTCAAGTACTTTCATTTTAAATTTCTACATGTTTTTTTTTTTTTTATAAATATAATCATCTTTAGTGCAATCGGGTATTTGTAGATTTGTATGTACAAAATTTGAATGGCAAATAAGTCGATTTTTGTTTTAGAATTTATACCGAGCCACATCAACTTGAATAAAAAAAAAATAAGCTGATACCCGCATGAATTTTTACAGAGAACCAACGCATTTAAACTTGCGTATGTCGTAAGGAACACTATTTAATTTTTCTTTAAGAGTAGTGCATCTGATTTTCATTGAATGATCCTTGGAAATTATGAAAACGGGTACAGCCAAAACCTTTGAAGACTTTTTCCTCTAAAATGCAATTCCAAAAATAAGGTTCTGTATTCAAGTTGAGATACAAATTTATTTTTTATTCGCGTTAAGGGTCCAATCATCAGATTGTTAACATATGTTTTAATCGACTTTACTAAAACTGCTACCATTGATCCTGTTAAAGTAAGGCGCGAATCATAAAAAAAGAATGTTGTAGGATTTTGCTGAAACAACTTCTAAATGGTGTTGATGTAGCACCAGGCGAGAAAAGCATTTATGACGTCAATATTTGGTTACAAATAAAACTTTATTGATGTAATATAAATTTGTTTCTTACTTAAGAGTTTCCTTATGAATTAAACGATCTATTCAAGACTGATAACTTATGTACAAATACAAACACAGTATACACTCGCGGCGTGTTAAATACGTGACTATGTACGAGTACGAGGCTAGTCCAACATAATTTCATTTTCCTGGATGGCCATTCGAGAAATATGATTTGTTGGTGGCGAAAAAAAAAAATTCTCCCTATTTAAAAAAAAAGAAGACATTAAGCTATTTGTAGAAAGTTTTCAATTGCTTTCGGCGCCCTAAATTTAATCACGATTAAAATTATCCCCCTCGCAAATTCTCCCTCCCAATAGCAGAACATCAATGGGCAACATTAACCCTTCCGTCTGAGTGTTGTAAAAATCTTAGACAATAAACATTTTTACCCTAAATTGTAATCGAATGGACTGAACTAATAAAAAAAAAAAAAAAACAAAGAAAACTACTTCAACTGAGAAAAGGCACTATAAAAACTTTTTGTTGATGCTCGCCTTCAGTAGTCGCGACTTGCTTGGATTTACCTTACACTTAAGTTGCTGAATGAGATCGAATATTTTCAGGGCCGGCCCCACTTTCATGCCGAGAAGTGTGATGATTTCGTCCTTTGAGAGTTGTAGCAATCGCTTACCATCGATTTTGTTGCGACTGAATGTGTCGCAATGTGCTGTGCAGTCGTTCACTCGAAGAAATTGCGAAACGTCGTAAACATTCCACGTTTCTGGCACTAGCTCCCCGGGTGGAGTTGTTGTACTTGTATCGGGAGATCGGTTTAAATCATTCAGTCGAGGAATGTACTTGCTGTTCGTTACCGATGAATTCTGTAGAAACGACATAATAACACTAATCAGTCTCGGAAAAAAAAACTAAACTACTGACTTAGATAAAAATAAATAAAAACAAACAGTCTGTTCGACTATTCCACTATTTCTAAATAAAAAAATATATTTATTTATAAACTTACGTTTATATAACTTGTCGCCTTCCTTTCAATTGGGGGTACAGGAGAAGTTGAAACAGGCTTTTGTACAGAATTTGTAGGAGTTGTGCTTGCACTTCCACTTGTCGGGATTTTCTTCTCTATTGTCGGTTCTGGGGTCAGTGGCAAGGGTGTAGATTGATCCGATCTACTCACATCGTCCTCATAATCATCATCATCCTCCTCTTCATCGAGTGGTTCTGGCTTAATATCTACTTTCATTACCCGATTCATATTAACATTATTCGTTTTCTCATAGGTATCCGGCTGTTCTCTCTTAATACTAAGCGGCGGTCTTCCAACAGGTCTAGCACCAACTAATTAAAAAAAAAAAAAGAAAAGTGCATTACAAAAGTCTTATTATCAAATAAATTTGTTTTCTAATTTATTACCATTTGTATTTTCGACTTTAAGTTTTTTCTTCCTCTTTTTTCTGTTTGCTTTTGGAGTTGTTTTTACTGGTTGTTGCGGTTTCGGTGCGGCAGGAGGGCCTTCTAGTTTGTGACCAACGAGGACACACCATCCAACTGGATAGACATCTGGAGACTCACAGTCTAGCCATTGGTCATATTCCTCAGGCCAACCATCAAATCGGATTTTTAAAAGTCTCCCTACAATTCTAGCTATTGTTGCGACGCAAACTAGCCGAGGATCCATCAGATCCGCGCACTCAAGCTTCATTCCATACTAATTTTAGAAAATAAAATTGTAAACTTTTTAAATAAAAAAAAAAAAAAAACATGTACATACCGTAAATCCATGATTTGGAACCGTTCCATGAAATAGATGCTCGCCTGCTGCTATACTGTTTGTTTCCGCTAAATAAGTTTCCCAGTTAAAAGTTTTGGAATCATATCCGTTTGGAGGCGTAAGATTGATTTCATTTGCCGCACAGAAGCCCACTGGGAATATGCATGGAGATTTCTCATGATAACAGAACCTAAAAATACTAGTGAGGATTGTTGTCTTTATGTAAAAAAAATTAAATTAAAATTACCAGTCAGCTCCGGTTGCGTCTGGGTCATAAGAGTCTATTCGGATCATCATGTATCCAAATTTTAAGACAGACATTACGGTTGCGACACAAATTGACGACAGGTTCAGGGGATCCACGGCTTCGAGCTTCATACCTTCAACAAAGCCGTTGGTCTTTCCTTCGAGGTAGTACTCTTCGAACGTGAAGTTCATTTTGAATAACTCTATGGTTGCATCATCTTCGTGGACTTCGATCATTTGCTCACAACCAGCTGAAAATAATTTTTAAATAAGCGAAAGGCCAATGCAGAAAACACAAACAAATTTCACCCAGCATTCTATCGAGGTAGTCCTGTGGTGCTGATAAGTTATGCCCTACAGTTGTAGCCCATCCGACTGGATGTATGAGAGGTGAATCCTCGTGACACCAAAATCCATCGTCGGGGGTGTCGAAATATTTTACAAAGAGCCGTTTGCCAACGATTTTGTGAACAGTGGCCAGCTTCACCTGAGATATCCTGTTCTTGTCGACAATTTCTAAATTCAAGCCACACCTGAATCGCGACTTAAAGCTATCACTAATTTTATTGTAGAAATTTGAGGGCAAAGTTCGTGCTCCCGATAGTCTCTCCACAAGAAAATCTTTCCAGTCAGTGTACTTATTTTCGATGGTTCTCGGTGGGATGAGGGGTTTTCCTCTAGTCGCACACCATCCCACAGGATGGACTTCCGAAGAGCAGAGGTTTACCCAAAAATCATGTGAAGCATCATCGAAGCCTGTAACGATTGTAATAGGACTTTGGGTTCGAATTTTGTTGTTGCTTTTTTTAATGTGATTACCTTCATAACGCATTAAAGCTTTGTAACCACAAATATTGAGGATTGTGGCTACCCAGAAAGAATGAGGTGTTTGGCCAGGCGCTACTATCGCCTGACTGTCGCAGTCCGTGTTTTCCACTTCGACTTTCATGTCCAGTCCAATGTTATCCCACATATCGTACCCAGGCGCGTGGGGAAAACAAGTAACTGGGGCTGCATAAAAATCTGGCTTGGATAGCTCCGATGTCCAATCGAAAGAATTTAAAGGATCGTACGCCCTGCGACGCACACTTAATATTTTATCATCCTGAGGGCACGGTGATGGAAGACGATCGGGTTTTGGTATTTGTGGCACTTCATCTTGAGGCAAAAGGTCTCGGTAAAGAATCGGCTTTTCATCAACCTGTCCATTCTCCCCATTAACCGGATCATTCGACATTTTGAAGCGATAGTTCGAATTATTCCGAATGTGAGATACCCGCAACTCTAGCTCAAGACCAGTTCGACCTTGTTGATCGTTCGAAATAGTCCCGATATTACTGCTGTTGTTATGGCTATTGTGCATTGGCCCAGATGATCCCGTTGATGATGATGATCCCGCCGTTTTATTTTCGTTACAGACTAACGTATAAAGCTCACCACGTGCACATGCCATGCTGCAGAAACGTCGTGATTTCGTATAAAATGTATGTTTCACGCCGATAGCACCGCATCTTTCACATACAGCTGGAACGAGAGATGGTTTACAAATCGGGCATCACACTTATTGATGTTGATTCCCTTAAATAAAGGCTCTTATTGTTAACGTAAGAAGCGGACAAGATAGACATTAGGAAGACTGTTCCAGACGAGTTCACTACGATTTGTTGTTCTTGCTGTTTTCATTTTTTATTTTAGGGGCAAATTGCTGATATGACTTCAAAAAACAGTGCACCAAAAAATATATTTCTCACAACTTTCATATTGGGAAAATATAAACCAGCTAAAATAACAAACAAAAGCTTTCGAAGGAAAATTTATAAACCCGTTGACTGCTAGCTTTTATTTAACTAATGGGTGAGCATGCGCAGTCAGGGTAATAATTTAACTAATGATAAATCTAACCTTTTTCTATTTTATAATTAGAAATGTGTTACATATGAACTGATCAGATTTAAGTGTCGTTGCAAATTTAAAGTTCTCAATTATCGGATAGAATAGTGCACTGTCGGGTACATACATATATTTCTTTTAAAATAGGCATGAGCCTTTGCTCGCAGAATGTTGCCCTATTAAAGGCATGCAGATTTTTCTTTAATAGGGTTGCGTATCGTGGGAGAAATTATTCATGGGTGCACTGTTTTTTTTTTGTTTACTTTAAATTTACATTTTTACAAAAACAATCGGACAATTTTATAACCACTCCGCATATTCAGACTCGTTTTACACCATTTCGTAATATAGTAACTATTTTTATATTATCTGAAAATTGTCCTTCATTGCAAAGTGGTATAATTTTCGCCAATATTTAAAACAAAATTATGCTTAATTTACATAGTAGGCAAACAAGAGAAAGACAGAAAAAAACACATAGCGTAACAGTTAATAGACTGAATAACCAAACAACGAAGAGAAAAACTTAAGTTCCCACGATTGCATATCTTCCTTCTGAATGACTCCACTTTCGTTTCAATTGTAGGGCATTGTTGGATACCATCATTTTCTAAATTACAAAAATATAAACAACAAATAGGTCGGTGTCTACTGCCGATCCAAAAATTCAGACTTATAAAATTGACAAAAACCCGAAAAAAGCATACGACAAGTAACTCCAGAGAAGAAACGAACTTAACACTATTGAAGGCAACAGAGGAAAATAAATAAATATAAAAACAAAAAACGTACCCATGCCGTCTCTTTCAATTGGTATTACTGATGGATCAATGTTTCCTTTGTACGCAATAGGAGTCTTAAGGACCAAGCCAGGCCGCTTAACAGGCTCAATTTTCTGTTTCTTTTTCTGGCTAGGTGGTTTGTGCTCATTAACGCTTTCTTCAACAATTTGATTGTCTTCATACGAGTTACTGTCGTGATTGATCATTACAAAGTCATCGATATTGATGAGCTCCTTATTGCCTCCACTGAGGACATGGGAGGACCCATCAGCGCCCATGGTATCATAACAACTTCCATCATCGATGGTATCGTAGGTCTGGGTTACGAATTGGCTGTTGTCGTCTCCGTCAACGCCGTCGATGTCATCAACATCCACTGGGTAAGCCTGAAAAGCGGTGGAGTGCTGCAAAACGGGGTGTAGGGCTCCGACTTGGGCAATCCCGTAGATATCATTGCTAGTCCCAGTTGTTATTAGAGTCGTTGGTGCGGCTGCATGAGTGCCCATCGATGTTGTTGCCTGGCCACTATACTCCCCCCCAACAATACTTAGCATTGGATTCATATCCTACGCATCGTTTCCACGACATTTACAAAAAAAGGGTTTTTGTAACCAAATTCATTTCATTGCATAAAATTTATTCGGTATTTTTTTCGAAATCAAAAGGAAATAAAACGTTTTTTATGTCGAGTCCATGTGAAAATTTTGGTTTTGTGTTCGCATATTTATTTTTTTTTATTGTAATGGGGAGGAACACGTGGGATAAAAATAAAAGAATAAAATCAATTTAATAGTTATCGTGAAGCTAGTAAGGCTCAATTCACACAGTCACACACGGAAAACACAATTTTTAAAGAGTGACTAAAGGACAGTGAACTACGAGAGAAGTCTTTTAAATTGGCTCGGTACGGAAAAGGGGTGCATGCATGCTTGCTAGTTGGCAAAAAAACAACGATTAGTTCATAAATATGTCTACGAAGGTATAAATGCAAATTAAGATAAAAATTCGTTTTACAGAAAGCCAAATTTTTGCCCACGTGCGATTGAGAAGGGGACTTACCATTGAGCTCGTCTGCTGCGATATATCGTCCATTACTGATAACCCCACGGATGGCTGACCGTAAAAAGATGCTGTGTCGTCGAGGGATATCCTCTCTGGGTTGTACTGACTCATCCACATCATTCTCAGCTCAGTAGGGTTCATAATGAGCGCAATATTTCCTCAATTATACTAAGAATCTAGAAGATGTACAAGAGGTTGGTTTTAAGACAACATTTTGAACCGACCCGGAGCACAGTGGGGTGGAAAAAAGAGAACTTTTTTGAAATACAATTTTATTGCCAATTTTTGTTATTTCCATTTTCCATTTAACACAACATTTATACTATTGCAATATAAATTTGATATCATTCGTTTTCATCATTTGATTTTCTGAGAAAGTAACGATTTTTAGTACCAACCACTTTTTATAGAAAATTTGAATGCAGGAGATCTGCATCGTTATTGGCAAACTGTAGTTTTAAAGCTGGAATCACCCCGCTCATATTTACAATTTTTAGAGTCATGTCAGCGCAAAAAAATATCATTTTTAAATTCATATTTTTTAAGAAAATTTGAGTGTTTGTAAAATCTTTATGGGTGTTCGCAGACAAAAATTTGGCATGCGTCTTATAGTGAATATATGATAAAATTAAAGTTTTTGATACTACAATCAATTGCCTTAATTCTCTCTAGTGTACTGAAAATATTTTGTAGTTTAGACAACGCCTAGAAGTTGGTTACTATTGGGACGGTATTGAAAATGTTGTCTATCTTTATCTTTAAACTCCATTCATTCACCATTCTTGAAATTTACTGTCTCATTTCACTGTGGAACAAAACTAAAACGAATTTAAATATATAGGAACAGTAAATAAACTAAAATAAAATATGTCGTTATTTTTGTGAGCTGCAAGAGTTCTTTAAGAGTACAAAAGGTAAATAAGAAATGCGTAAAATATATCAGCAAGCGACCCACAGCCCCGATTTCGCTATACAAGTTTGGGAATACCGAAAACCAATAGATCTAATCATAATTATAACATAGCAGCTCAGAATCGAAGCAAGCAGCCAGCCTCTTCTTTTTTATTTATTTGAATGGAAGGAGCCTTTGAAGGCAAATTTAAATGGACTTCGAACTCGTAACCTCCATCCGCTGAGGCGAGGTCTGCAGCCAGGTGCTCGGAATCAAAAGTCAAAGAGGAACCAGAGACGTTTGAATTAGAAAGAAATCAGCCCATAAAGACGCATCGGCCGCTTCCTTCAGAGCAACACTTTAAATGAGATCTGCACGCCAGAGAACAAAGCCATTTGCGCCCAGCCGTCGAGTTTTTCTATTAACTCGCAAGATCGGCCCAAACGACTTTCCTGCTGCAGTTGCGGCTGCCTCAAATTACCCTTATTACTGCAATTGCCGCCCGGAAGGCAGGAAAAGGTTAAAAAAGGCACTTAAACTGACAGCTGCCGAAATGTGACATCAATGGGGTGCTTCCGCTCGCCGACTCCTGTCTACCTGCGCCCGGTGGGATTCATATTCGCAAAATTCGCTTGTCTTCCCTTTTTCTACGTTGAGGCCCATGAGCCATCGCCCAAAGGATCATGATGAAAGCACCCCAAATCGCAGCACGTTCGCCAAAAAGAGTGAAAAAATCAATAAAAGCAATTAGCAGTTTGGCTTGGTACGGTAGTCACCTTCGGATACCATCAATAAAAACTATGGCTAGCCGGCTTGAACACATCCACTGGCGGGTCCGCTTTTTAATTTTGGCAAATCCAAGGGGGTAATTTGCATTCCGCGCGCTCGGCCCAAAACTCACAAGGGGAGAAATGCTAACAAAAGAGAGGCTGCAGTCGCCCGCAAACTAACCAAAAACTATCCGAATATCAGCACAACAACAACAAACTTCACTTGTGTCACTTTCGTGCGAAAATCCCTCATATTCGGCTCACTCACCATCCGGTATCACACAAAAGTCACATTGAAACGCACTAATTTTTACGGAAAACGATATTAAATCAATTCCATTCAAATTTATCAATAATAAGTTAGAGAAAATGTCAAAACAAAATCCACTTTGAAACCAAACCTGAAGAAAATTTTTGCTCGTGTTGTCTCTTTTCCGGTTTTCTTCTTGTTCAATGTTGCAGCGAATTCAATTTAAGGCGAATTCATTGAAAATTGTGAAGGATTGGGTAATTTTTTGTTACAATGAATATAGATGGCGCAGTAAATACATAGGAAAATATTTTAATAACTGAAAATAACGTGCGCGCATTAAAATTATTTGATTTGAAATTTCTAAATTTTCTAAAAGACAATTAATGCACAAGAAATTATTATTATTTTTTTTATTAGTTTTCGCTTTTCTTTTAATTACTTCGTTATTTTTACTTTTTAACTTAAGCATTGCTTTTCTTATTTCATCAAAAGAAAAAGCCGCTTGAAAGTCATCGTTTGTTGGTAGAAACTTACGGAGAGCATGCTACAAGTATAAAAACATGTGAGGCGTGGTTTCGAACATTTAAAAGTGGTGATTTCTATTTGAAAGACAGTAAACGTTCGGGTAGACCAAAAGCATTTGTGGATGCGGAATTGCAGGAGTTATTGGACGAAGACCCAAACCAAACTCAAAAACAATTGGTAGAAACGTTGAATGTGGCACGAGAAAAGATTACCCCGATCGCTTACGAGCAGCGGGAAAGATCAAAGAACTGGGAAAATCCATGACCTGAATGGCAGGCAAATGGGAAATCAAAAAACCATTTGTGAAATGCTGCTTCAGCGGTACGAAAGGAAGTCATTTTTGCATTGGATTGTGACGGGCGGTAAAAAATTTGTTTATTTCGAAAATCCAAAACGTAAAAAATCTTGGTTACCACGTGGCTAAGCTGGCCCATCAACTCCAAGGTCTAATCGTTTCGAAAAGAAGGTAATACAAATTTCAAAGAAGTCGAAAAATGGCTCGATGAATGGTTTGACTCAAAAGACAAACGGTTTTTGTGGGATGGTATTCATAAATTGCAAGAAAGATGGACAAAGTGTGTAGAATCGAATCGTGAATAATTTGAATTAATAACTTTTTTCATTTTCTTTAAAATTATGTGTTTTTTCATTAAAAAACCCGATAAAGACTTTCCGGTACACCTGGTAGATCTTATTTTATTGGAATTTATGCTTTCTGTAAAGTTAGTAAAGTGTTTTTAGTTTTATCAAGGCTCCAAAAAAATTTTTAAGACCAAAAGATATCTCCTCCTTTTGTTGGGAGTTAAAGAATCTAAAATTCCATTATATTGGCTCCATTTTTTATTTTCAATGTGCACGGAGAGATTTTTTTAAAATAAAATAAATGGAAAAAATAAATAAATAAAGCAAATCCAATTTTACATTTTATTAAGTTTTTAATAAATTTCCTTTAATATACAGCAACTTAGAAAAACGTCCGAGTACGTTATTACATAGTTAAATTAGATTATACAAAGTTTGCAATGTTTTCCTTCACTACAACTGGACCTAGAGGACCAGAGAAAACGAACAAATAACTTAAAGCATTGGCTAAGTAGGAACTATTTTAAATAAAACATAACTAACTAAGGACGATTACGGTTAAGTTGTTTCACTGAATGAACCTAGGGCACACGTTCAAACAAAATAAAAAATTTAAAATGAGTCCCTCACACTTTGGTAACTTACAAACGTTTTCATAAAAAACTGCCGGATTCAGGCGACCGTGACGCGACTTAATATGCACACGCAGACGTACATACACGCACTTCTTGTGAATCCATCGAATCTTATGCACTGCAATATATGGCTGCAATTGAACTAGAACTATTCTCATAAATATTTGTTATTCGGATTCTATCTAATTAGTCTGTCTTACTGCGATCTCTCGTACAAATAATATCTGCTTGTCACGGGGTTAATGGCTTATGAGTAGCGATGAGTACCCTATCTTAACTGTGTCGCCAAAATAATAAGCATTATCAATCAATATATAATTTATATATATATAATATACTTTTATGTACTTCGGTCTGAATTACTCTTTAGTTTGTTACATAATTCTTATAGTGAGGAAAACCTCCTTTAATACACATAACGATAGTTTACTTTTTTAGACTTTTTTTAAATTTATGCTTTTATCTAACGACTTTTATCTCTTGTAAATAAATTCTTTTACTTTATTACTTCACGTAATCCTCCTTTGTAACTTAGTTTTTTTTTTTATTTTTATATTTAGTTGTAAACTTAATGCGATTTTATAAATTAGTGCGTATACTTTTGTTTTTGATTCCACAAGTAGAAAAACAAGCCTTATACAAATTATAAATTTTATCTCAAAGGAAATGTTATGATTCTCTACAGTTATTGAAGATAACCATCATATTAACATTTTTCTTTTAATGAATTTTTGAGTCCTTCAGCTAAAATTTCTATGCAATGTTTTTCTGGCGACATAAGCCTAACAGCTTTTACAACTGTATGGTCGCTTTCAAAAAGGCACTGCTTTAATGGGAAAAAAAAAAGAAATTTATAAATTGGTTCTGTGCAGGCATGCATTTTTGAAGAATCAAAATCGGTTACCATGCTCACTGAATTTTGTGACTTAATCAGATCCATTTTTTAAATTTCTAAAGCCGCAGATATTTTATGATACTCAAGTAAATCGAGGACAAAACAATATTTTTGTTAATAGTTTAGTAATAATTCAATTTTGTAAAAAGCAAAAATACAAATAAAATTACTTCAGACGTGTTCATTTATAGCAAAAAGGGAATGCAGCGATAAATGGAATTTTGTATCAAGATATCGAAATTGAGGAAAATCAAAATGTTAAATCAAAAATATAAACAGAATGAAATAGAAGTGAACAATTATTAAAGTAAAATTACTTTAGTTTTCTTAAAATTCACTCATGATCTTCGAAAGTAAACTCATTTAAAGAAAAATAATTTGTCAGTCGACATATTTATGATACAAAATCTAATTTAACTGCAATCCCAGACTTACAGATATTTTAAAAAGCCAAAAATTAATTCGAAACACGAACTTAGTTATTTTCACTGTAACATTTCATACAGCTACTCGAAAGATAGTATAAAAATCGGTTAGAAGTATATTTTGAAAGCCCGTTCCTTAAACCATGAACAAAACTAATATTTAAATGTTTTGTCTTCTCCTTCAATATAATAAATAATTTTTCCTTTGTTAAATTGTTATGTAAATTGGAAATACGTCCAGAATGCTTTTTTTTTTCATTTAATAATCTTTTTTAATAGCTTAAGCGTTAAAAGTGTCTCCTTCATTTAGATATTTATCGCATTTCTTTTTAAAATCTAAGAAATCTATTCATGTTAAACTCTTCCTTAAAATTAATCATAATTGCAATAATATTGGATACTTGCAGATGGTTGCTATAATAAATATTAACAATGATTTATTTCTCAATATGTCAACCTTTCTTTTTAAACAAACATTTTCATATTGTAGAATAATTCTCCTTCTGCTGTTGAATTAATTTCTTTGATTTTCTTTTTGGTGTTCATTACTATTAGGGGGTTTCTTTACTAGAGGGGATAATGTAAATTAAACTACATTTACACTGTTCATTTTAACTTAATGTCCTACGTAAATATGGCAACTAAATACGAATCTCATTTCATGCTATGTGCAAATATTCTTTTTTATGTTGAATGACATGAACTAGTGTTGTTCGTTATAGGCAAGTAATATTTGTTTTTGTTTACGTAGCATTACATCTTGAATCTTAAGCGAAACGATTATTTTGTAAAAGAAAAGAGATCGAAAATTTTATACACAAAATGAATAAACATATTTTTCGAGTCGAAAGTTTTGTATAATATGCCTGTAATAAATATTTTACTCTTTTTCCGATCATTGAGTGATCTACTAAGAAATAATATGCAGCTATTTAAAAACAAACAGTAGGTCTTGGGACATGGTTCTATGATCTTTTCTACTTATACATCGCGGTACAGTGGGATTCTACAAAATTTAGAAGAATCATACATTTTGCTACTATTAATCTAAAAATTTGGGCTGTTTATACAATTTATTTATTTAATGTGCTTACAGCACAGATATGCTAGCTAACTAAAGCTTTCAGTATTTTGAAATTGTTACACAATTTTGATTGCTCTCTACAATGACACTATCTTTTACGTATTTTGTATTTATTTTTTTTCCCGGTATTACGTATATTTAGAAGATTAACGATTCAACCTATTGTATTTTGGCCAATTTGACTACAACTTAAAATCACTATTTGTCCCTAATGATGGTGGTTAATTTAAGACGTTCAAATCGGCGCAATTTTTCAAAATCTCTATGATCGGCGTACATGAGATGATAAGTTGTTTATTCTTCTTCTTTACGTTATCATATGTGAACCACCGGTGGTCCACGCTGCCAGACGGAGCGCAAACTAGATGTGCGCCACCAATAGTTTATACCGCCCAAAGAAAGCAATGCCTGTGAACCACTGGTGTTTTACGTCGGGTTGAAGGTGTTAATCTTACTTTTCTAAAATCTGAAAGTAACCAAATATGGCTTGATTAAGTCATCTATCAATTAATTCATTTTCCTATCCTGCGTCTATGGATTCAAATTATATTTTGTGTTGCTTATTTCTTCATTTATTCAATGTCTACAAAATGTACGTAGTATCCTCATAAGAACATCATGACTAAATAAAATTACAAAACTTCATCGAATTCAGCCATTCTTCCCATTTCGTCTGGTCTCTCAAAGTAAAACCGCTGAATTTAATGCTATTTAAAATCACTCCCATAAGGAGCACTTTTTCGAAATAATTTATCCAACCAAATTTTTTATTTCAAGCTTTCTTTTCCTCTAAAGAAAAATAAAAAAAGAAATTATTAAAACAATTCCATCGAACCTTGAATATGGATCTAAATTAAATAAAAAGAGAGTACAAAAATGTTTGTTTGTCAAATATTTATTCGCATTATGAAAAGACTCGTTTTCCTTTGATACAATAATAGTGAACAAAAATCAAAACCTAATGAAAGTATAAAAGAAGCGCCTGTACAATGCAACAAATGCGCCAGAAAATTATAATTTCACAGAAATCAAAATATCATAAGCATACCTTAAAATAAATGTACAATTTACCTAGAACTATCTCTCCCTCTGTGCGGGGGTACCTTTAATTTAGTAGTTCTATGCGTTTTTTTCCATGTCGAAATGTACAGAAAGTGAGAAATTATTACAAAAAAAAAATATAAAATAAAAAAAAATACAAATAGGTGCTGCTGGGGGAATTTTATAAAAATCCAAAATTTGAGCACATTGCTTCCTCGATGTAATTTCATTAAGTTTATTGAAGAGCAAAAGTGTATGTTTGTTTAAATTTGTTTTTCTTAAATAATCACATTTTACATACAGTCTGACTCTTCAAATGACACAGGGTGAGTGCGTCAAAAGAAAAGGAGTCGCGATTAAATAAATGTTTGACACTTTTACAATAATTTGTCTTCCATTCCAGTGTTATTAGTGAAATAATAAAATTAATAAACACTTACGTAACAAAGATAAAATAGATTATTTCTCTTAAAAATAATAATAATAATGAGTGTAAAGTAGAATTGAAAGGAAGATGTAATAACACGTACTTTAATACCTGCCTCAACTTATGAACTACGCTAATAATTATTCCCAGGTTTTGCTAGGTGGTACACTACTTCATAAATAAAAGTGCCAACTGCACGCTTGTGGTCACAGTAAACTACACTTGTCTGTTCAGTAATATCTAGAGAAACAGAAAAATTAAAATACAAATGGAACCGTATTTTCACGTTATAGCTATAAAGTTAATTTTAACTAATGCGATGGTTTAGAGTTCTCATTTACTTTTTCGGGTTTTCTAATCTTTTATACTTCAAACCTACGCTCGAGAAATAAACTTTTTTTCATTTTACAATAAAAACAAGCTTTTACCATGAAGTTAACGAACGTCTTCTTATTATGGCTTAGAATTAAGCGAAGAAAATTAAGAGTTGCATTAAATTGTCCTATTGCCTCGTTCAGCGGAAAAGCTTACATAGCCGCTAGAATATTCTGCGGTAAGGAAAATATCCCAAGTGAGGGTCACTATTTTTACATTCGCGAAATTAATGAAACCATAGAAGGCGCTTAATCCGCTAAACGAACCCTATATATCTTAATTTGAGAGAATTTAAAAAGTAGCTGCTTCTAAGAGCCGGAAATATATTCGTTTTTTAACAGCAAAATATCAAATTGATATTCATGATGTAGAACTGATCTATAGTTCGATTGTTTTTGTTTTTTTTTTTTTTTTTTTCTAGTGACAAAGGAATCAGCAGAAACACTTTAAAAGTAGACAGCAGGTGCAGTCAGAATAACGAAACTTTTTGAAAATTTTTCTATTTCGTCTACGGCTTTTTTTTGTTGACTCACTTCCAAAAATATTTCTGCCTGTTCCAAATTCACAATTGGATTACAATTTAGTTAGAAGGATAATTTTTGTCCTAAATGAAACAGCCGTTCGACTAAGAACAGTTTAAAATTACTGCTAAGCTGGTGACCATATATTTTTTACCTTGAGTTTAAAATAAAATCAGTTTTTGTACTAAAAATTTTGCGTTAAAATCACCCCGACTCGCTTTTTGTCAATTTTTAAATAATTTTAATTTTATACGTAAACAAGCTTTTGAGTAAAATAGTTTTTTTTTTTAGTACAATATTTCATGCCATTCAACAAAAATTTACTAAAAGTTCAAAGAGTTTCTTAAGAAATAAAATTTTGCTAAGTTCTTTCGTTATTTTTTTTTCCTTTTTTTTTGGTTTAGCTTTTCAAAAAAGCTCCCATTTAAAAAACTTCCCCAAAATTATGAAGAAATATAATTTTTATATTTTAATTAATTTCTCAATGTTTTTCTTATGTTTTATTTCCTGTGGAATGCCTCAATTAAGTTTCTCACTTTGATTTAATTTTAGAACTAAGAGAATCTCACTAATGATTACTTTTTTCACTATTTTTACCCATTTGGTCTAGAATTTTGACTTTTTTTTTCACATTTTTCCTAATCCATAAAGTTTACGATGTTTTAGAATAGAAATTAAAAACTTACCACCTAATAATTTCCATAAAGAGGAAAAATTAGAAAAAATTAAATCAAATCACAAAAAATCATCAATTTTGTCACCGAAAGCTTTTCGAAAAATTTCACAATAAAAAAAAAAACTTCACAATTTATTTCTAAAGTTAGCTAAGATTGGTTTTTAAACTTTTTTTGTAGCTTTGTTTTTGGGGAAGTTAGTTTTTCAATTTTTTTTTTTTTTTTTTTAGTATGTGCACATTCTTAGCTACTTTCTTTCATCAATCATATCCAAAAAAAGCTTACCAAAATTGATTGGACTTTTTAAATAAATTAAATTTATATTTATACTAAACGTAAATATTTTTTGCATCAAAAGAGCTTCTTCTCTTAATTTGCATTTATTTTCCTTAATTTTCTTTTGTTCTAAGGGTTCTAATAGGTTCTAGGTGGCTACCACATAATCAAACATGCACATCTTTTTTGTTTTTAAATAAATTAATTTTTGCATGCGTTTCTTTTCAATGCTGTTTGTTACAATTATTGTTTATAACGAGAAAATCTAAAAACAAACGTCAATTTTGTTCATTCTTTTAGAACCGTTTTTAAACTTTGGTATTAAATTTTTCTTTATACGTAATCTTAATTCACAAAAAAATCTTCTACACTGAATGAAGGACCAATGTAATTTCGACTTCATTCATCCTTTAGTGCCCTTAACAACTACTCTTCTAATTCTCTTACGAAAAAACCGCAACAAATAATAATTCTACTTTTCGTGCAACGAATTTTATAAGAATCGAAAAAAATGAATGCGCAAAATAAGAGACGATCTAGATAAAAAAAAAAAAAAAAAAGAATTTACTTAAACCATTGATTTTACAAGAATGAAACTCATAATACAAAAAACATGTAGCCACCGAGAACAAGGACTAATATTTTGAAAATCGAAACAATGTACACAACTTTAGTCCTGGGTATCTGAATTAATGTATAAAAGTTCTAAAAAGAACTTTTGGGTACAAATATCAACACCAAGATATAGTTAGAGAAACGAGTTTCCAAAATATCGCGTCCTTTTACATCCAACTGCTGCAGAGTCTTTCAAAATAAAAACATGCAAATGATTTCTGTTTTATTAATCAGGATATATATTTTGTTGTTGTTATGTAGTTACAAAGATGGGCATGAGTTGATCCATAATAATAGCCACAAAAATTGTCTCTCGCACTCTCGGAAGAAGCCCCGATATTATATGGGAAAGAAGAAACGCTAATGGAACTATTTATCGCAAAGCAAAGGTATAGTGATAAAACGAAGGAGCGAAAGTACAAAAAAAAACGAAAAGAATTCTTCACTTGTACAATGATCGGCGAACTGACCAGTCAGTTCTTGAGAGTGTGTTTCGGGTCACGGTACAATGATCAAAAGAAAAAATATAGTGCGTCGTCACTGCGCGCTGGCGAGATAGTCAAATTAATAACTAAAAAATAAGTAGAGCTTCAGTTCAATGTCATCCTGTCGGGGGAGGGTTTTTTGTTTTTTTTAGCAACAATATACTGCGCTCGCCTGCGCCTGCTCTGCGCGTTTCATTTCATTTTACTTTTTCGAATGCTTCTGCTGCTGCTGCTGCTGCTGTTGATGATGATGATGATGAAGATGATGATGATGATGAGGCGGATGATTGCTGTTGTTGCTGTTGCTAAATTTCAACTTTGAATTTTTGCTTGACGACAAGAGTTGTGCTGCTGCTGCTGAGGAAGAAGTGTTCTGCTTAGTGGCGGTTACACTAATACTAGAATTAGCGGAGTTATTCGATTTAAATTTGTCCAATCAGGAGATCTGTTTTGCAACAATAACGCCCGGCCGGCATTGTTTGTGGGTTGCCGGGGTCAGTGTGACCTGTGTAACTGTCCCTTGGGCGGCGACTGCTGATGATTTTTGTGGCGCCGCAACAGCCGTCTGCGCCGTGTTCGAGGACGCAACAAGTGTCGCAGTCTTTACTGTGCTGGTGTTACTGCCGCTGACGTTGGAGCTACTACAACTACTTGTACCCTTAATGTTACTACTACTGCTAGAATTATTGCTACTATTAGAACTATTGTTAGACGCGACTGGAATTGTCGCGGTTGTAGCCACCTTCGGCGTTGTACCCACTATCGTGACTGTGTTTCCAACGTTATTCTGCTTCTTCAGCTGGAGGAACGGACTCAATTCGACTGGCAATTTTCGTTGTTGGGGCTTGTTCGTCAGTGCGAGAGGTACTTCTTGGGCTGTTGGCTTTTGTTGCGGCGAATGTTGTTGTTGTGCTTTCTTTTGCTCGACCATGTCTCCAAACAGGTGATCGCCCTCCAAATGTCTTATGGCCTCAACAATTGTCTCCAGATTCTGTCGCGATGTACTCGTTAGATACATCCTTCCGTTTCCTTGCTTACCATCTTTAACTGTGTTTGATTCAGCCTTGATAAGCGTTGCATTTATTCGCTCGACCTCAACTTTCGGTTCGGCTTTAATCGCTGCCTCTAGAATTGGCTGCAGCCTCGATGGGACCTCCACGTATTCTGTGGTGTCTTCAGGAATAATAACTTCTTCGCGTACATTTGCGTGAACCAGCTCATCAGTTATTGTTTCAACTTCTTCCTCTTGCATTTCCTCAAGAGATGAGCAAACCACAACTTGGGTTTGTCCGACAGTTGGAAGCGAATCTATTTCCACAACCTGCAGTTTTAGTGGATCGTTTATTATAGACAAAGAGACTTCTTCATCCCTTAAATTATCCGTGTGCTCAATTACCTCACGCTGGATGTACTGATTGGGGTATATCTGCCTTTCGAGCTGTCTGAGGCGCTCCTCGAGAACGCTGCGCCTCTTCCTTTCGGCCTCAAATCGAGCCTTCATTTCGTTCATTTCTTTTGTACTGCTGCTGATGTAAGTACTTGTCTTGGTTCCATTACTTAATAGCGTCACTGGTTCTGGGGACATTGAGCCAAGTCCCTCGTCGGATGAATCAGAAATTGCTTGCATCGTCATAACATTGTCAGTCAGTTTTCGTTTTTTGATTGCTCCTGGTCCGGGATTTGTTTCGGTACCGCCACCTCCTCCACCACTGCCGCCCATCTCATGTTGTCCAAGCAAGCGTTTCAGCTGACTATTCTGCGATAAAAGATGAGTTTTTTCGCGCTCCAAATCGAGAATGTATTGAGCGGTCTGTTGTAAGATCGCTGCCTGCAAAAAAAAGAAAACGAGTCGTGAGTAATAAGTTAAATGTGTAAAATTTATAAAAATTCTCGAGAGTTTAGATGAACAATTCAGCAATTCAGATTCTGAATTCAGCAGATCAATTTTTTGCTTTGAATGACGGGAATAGTTAATTCAGCTACAGCTATAGATAGCTGAATAGCGTGAAACTTAAAAGCCAGAATAATATTTAATCTTTTTTTGGGAATAATTCATTACTTTCTTTTTAAATTTTCTTTTCTTTTATTAACTTATGTTCTGAATGTTATTTATAAATATGGTTGAAATATCCAAGTCAATTTTGCATAAGATATAAAAAAAAAGCACAAAACCAAGAGCATACCGAGCCCCGTTAAGGTCGATAGAAATTTAGATTTGAAAAACAAAAATTCGAACGAGTGCACGAAGTATTATCTAATAGAACAGGTAAATTTCTCGGAACAATAAAAAACGTTATTGTAAAAAGTTTTAAATTCCAATAAATGTTGCTTCAGAATATCTATTTTTTTGACCTGTACGACCTGCACAAAAATCATTAACATTTGTAGCTGCTAATCGCCTCAAAACTTTTAGTGACCACTGTACCGGCCACGGTCTCCAACCAGCTAACATAAAACACAGAGCATGAGAAAAGTGCGCGCGACACAGTGTGTTTTAAATTTCTTGTGAAGGACACAAGTTCTTTCACCTGCGAGTCTTGAGACGATGGAAAGAGACGTAAATGCCGTGTGGCGTTGGTGACACAACGCCTGAAATTTTATGTGGGGCTTTCGTGGGGGGAATAACATATGTATATATATATATATATGAAAATATATATATATATATTGTGAGAGACGGCCACATAATGCTGACGACGACGCGCCAGAATATTCCCAACGCAGAAGAGTTCGCCTCCATCGTCACCGTCGAGACACGGTGCGAAGAGTAAAAGACGAAGTAGGCTCTTTTTGGCGCAAATGATAACTTTTGTGGAAATAAATGGTGCGTTGTCGTCGTCTTCAGCTCGAATAGAAGAGCAGAAGACGAGATTCTTTAGGAGGCAGTCGCGCGTTTGAACAAAACAACAAAAGACAACGAGGCGCAATGCCACGTTTTTTGAGAAAAAGAACAGAATCTCTGGTCTCCCCTGCCTTGGATATGCCCAGAACCGTGACGCAGGTAATTAATTGCACACGAACGATTGGCCCGAGATGCTTCTGATAGTGATAAATTTTACAGAGTTTTGGGTCAATTAGAGACATGAAGGTCTGGCTGAGTTCTGCTGCCCTCAAGGCGTCGACCAGGAGGGCTTTTCAGATCTAATTAATTGCCATGTGCATTACAATAGCCGTGTTGGAAAATTCGGAGCTGAGAAGAAACAACGGATGAGATAGACATTGCCCAGAAAACGAAGGAAACTCGAATAGGGAGTCATGCCAACGAGAGCAGGGCGTTTCCTGACCGGATGCTCTGTGCGCATAGAGTCTAAAACTAGAGCCAGAGGTGCTGCTCTTGTATCATTCATGAGAAAAAAATTTGAGCTGTATTCGGTGAGATTATTCCCAACCATTTCGAAAGTATAGAGAGCGCTGAAATTTTATGGCAACTATGCATTTCGCCACCCCCATTTTCCCCCAAGGATTAGATCGAAATTGAACCCCAACGGGTGATGGCAACCACCACTAGCACTATATCGCCAGCAGCCAACAGCTGCGGCAGGTTGAATTCTTGAAACGTAAAATATTCCTGCGCGTACTATAAAAGAGGGGGTCGATGGTATGTATCAAGGGTCGGTGGTTACCTTGCACGAGGTCGCGTTGTCAGGTACATACGGTGCCATCTCACCCTATAATTGTGACTTCGATAGGACTTTTCCACACAGATAGCCCGAGATACAATTGTGCGAAAGTGCAATTTATGATTTTGAAAACTACTTAATTAAAATATTTCACGTGACTCAATTTAGGGAATGGCGCTGAACTGCAGGTGTGCATGGGAATTTTGTGACATTCTCAGTGGAAGCAATCATATCTTTTTAGCGGGGGAACGAACGTAATGCAAAAGGATGGTGGATTAGACCACTACTAAAAGTTGAGATAAGAGAAGAATTCGCATTGGGATTTTCAAACGAATGGACGGCCGGGACGAACAGACGCACACAACACAGCTCGCACTATGCGAATTTTTCTAAAAATAAAACTGTGGCGTTCCCATTCTTAGCTGGCCTGATTTATTTTTGTCGCGAAAATGTCGATCTCAACGGCCGCAAAGTAAGTCTGCTACGACCGATACATGGGGGACAGCAGTAAAGCTAGAAAATAATATTTTATTTCTGTATAGAACTGAATAAACGACAGAGTGGAAATTTTTCGCTTTCTGGTAGGTATAAATTGGAACATTTTCCTAAAATGAATTATTCATTATTTCGACTATAAGAAAACATGATGAACTTGAATCTGAAGAAAAACTTAACAAAGTTCTAATGAATGAACGGCATATTAGTTGTAACAATTCTCAAGTTTCAAAACATTTTCATTTTATTCCAATTACATGTCCTTTCAACAATACATTTCCTGAGTAGATAACACAAATAGTGCTACAAATTTATATTTTCCGATGATATTCAGTTTTCGAACGCAATGTTTTGTAGGCATTAGTTTAATTCAGCCAATACGGACAATTTGTTGAATTGCATATTCATTACTTGCTTATAAATAATAGAAAAAAAAAATAAATAAACGGCAGAGTCCTTCACACTTTTAATGTATGCGTGTGTAATTTGCCTACAACGTTTACCACACTAAAGATAGGTGAATAGGAAGTACATAAAATCCAATTTTTATCGTTAATTTATCATTATTACCGAATATTATTGAAGTGAAAGGCATAACGATCCAATTTCAATTTATACATTTACTCGTACCGTCATTTTAACTAATCAAAGTCAATCGCAAAATTTTACGATTTGCAATGCGATTTAAAATTTAATCTTTCCATGATGTAATATATTAGCGATTTAGGATTAAAATAAATCGAATAGGTCTCCCCGTACAATAGCACCGCATGAAAAGGTTTAAAGACGTATGGAATTCAGATTGATTCGTGACCCCCAATGGATAACGTCCGAACTTTGAAACGAACTTTGCACCAGCAAGATCCATATGATTGATTATTGTTGGAATTGTTTTCCTCATAGATCTTTAAAATAGCTACGACACAACTAAGTTAATAAATAAAAGTGAAAAATCACTGCCTTACAATGTGACCCTTTTACAGAAATACGAAAAATATAAAAGTAAATCCAATAATTGCTAATACAACACCGTAGTCAAAATAAAAATCGAAAATAGAAAAAACGCATATTATTTGCTCAGGTGTTCCGACCTGACCTCGAACAACAGAGATCATCTAAGCTCTATCATGCCATCACATATACGGTCGGGCACAGCCAGTGTATCTTACATAACTTAGATAGAAATTGGGCGCAATAAATTGATTTCGTCAAAAACATTCCGTGCCAAGAAATGCGCAATATGGTGAAATGCGATTTCCCACTACTCCCCGTTTGGCTGGAAAAGTTCTCATGAACTATCAGTCCGGCGCCGACAGGTGCAGAAGAGAGTTTCTGGGGTTTTAAGTGAGCTCTAGAAAATGACTGCCTAACAAAACCAAGGGGGTTGGGGAAGGTACAAATAGCGGCTAAATGCGATTTCTAGAAAAACTGAGCGATTATTTAGAAGCAAGCCTACAGTGAGGTGATAACCGAGAATAGACCGGACCCCGATAGCGACAGTGGGGCGATATGGGCGGCCTAACTATTTTATTTATATTTTCAAGTGAATGAACGACCTTGAAATGCGCTCTACTCACAAATAGTATGTAGTCGTAGCACAGTAAGTTCGCTGTGCAACGATGGATTTTGTTGCACCAGTAACGACATTCCGCTCAGAACGAGGTGATAATCATTCGAATGCCGTGTTCTGCTGCTCCACCCCCTGATCTATCGCGGGGGCGCCGCACAGCAGGCACAAGTGCATAATGCACTACACCTGCGTGCTGCCCCGAATGCGTCTCGTGCGATATGGTAGAGTTGCACGATTCACATCGCTGGAATGAAATATTTATTTGGTGCATTGAGATCATGTCATCGACCAGTCACAGTCCTCTATGCAGCAATGCATCTCAATTGATTTCGCATTAAGGACGACGGGGTGCACATTGCTCTGGTACGTTGGATAGAGAGGAGAGGGTCAATGAAGCATGCTCCGGTCCCGGGTTCGGGGGCCCCAGCCGGAGGATAACCGGCAATGGGTGCGGTAGTCGTGGTGGTCGGCATGGACGCAAGATGTGACATTTACGCGATCGATATTTTTAGGCGAGGACTGCTGCACTCAGCTGCACATGTGCAGTTTGGAGGGCGCTGTGTTGTCCGGCTTTTCTGCGATATAATGAATGGGGGATGGGTGAATGCTGCTGCTGCATTCTCGTGTGTGAAATACAACGCAGAAGCCAATATTGCCAATCTGTGGAAAATTTAGTTCAATTGGTGGTTAGGTGGTGAATCATCCTTTGCTTCATTGATTTTATTGAAATTCTAGCAACTAAATTAGACGAAACATATTAAATTCACTGATTTGCACGGCTTTAAAAGATGCTTTTAAATAGGTCGCGGCAACGCCCATTAAAAAACCAACTAGTTCTATAATACGACTTATAAAATAATGATTTAGAGGTCTTCAAGAGTTGAGCTTGTAATAAACTTTGTCTACATTATGTAATTCTGGTAATTCTTAAGGTGTAATGTTTGTATTCCAACGGCGCAATTATGCAACTCGTTCTAAGCTAAATTAAATCATATACAGAAATTGTACATACAGTTCATCTAGTGAACCCATTTAGATATATTTTATAAAAATCTCCTTCGTCTGATTTATTCACGAGGGCAGAAGCAATTACTGAATTACCTAGCTTTCTAAATGCTGAAATATAAAGTAGCTGAGTTATATAAAACTAGACTTCTAGAAGAAAAAAAAAACTAGTTTGATCAATAAAACAAAAAGCCAAATCGTTTTCTTTCCAAGAAAAGAATTCTCCCGCAAATATTTTGAAAACATTCAATGAAAGTGAAAAGGTTCACCTAAAAGCAAAACGAATAAATAATACATTATTATCACCCGAATAAAAGTTTCCCTTAATCCGACCGCATCATTTTTAAATAATTCAACGTTTTTTTCTCTATTTCTGCCGGCATTTCCCACCTCCGTAAAGTCACGTAGTACTTGCCTCTTTCCCCCGCTCTAAACAGAATATGAAACAAGGAAATTTCCGCATTGCTGGCAAGGCCTACCAGATTATATCTGTCGCTCTTACCCTACATACCCTTCCCAGTCCTTCTCGAAGCCAGTTAGCTTTGGCTCGCACGGCCACAACAGCCAGTGGCGCGGCGTTGGCCGAACTGCACATTCGACACAGCCAGGCGCACAGAACAGCACACCATCAAGCCGAAAAGCCGACACGTTTTGCGGTGACTGTACTTTTTTGAAGCTGCTGCCGCTGCCGTTTTGCCGCTTCTATCGCTGTGTGCCGGTGCTGGTTGCTAGCGCACCGCGTCAAGAGGTATGTGCGTCTGTCTTCCAAGTATTTTCAACCGTCCCCGGCCCTTCGCGTACTTCCCTTCTAGTGCTCATTACTTTCTTACATTTTCTTCCCTGGGACTCCGGAGCGCCGCAGTGGCAGCCTCGTTCGTCGAGTGTTTTCAGCTGGGCGAGGGCTGGGCTGTGCTGTGCCGCACCGTGGCGTTTTCTAGGAGCAGAAAAATGCGGCGCATATTCACCGGTTTGTCGTCCACCTCCCACCGCCCCCCCCTGATGAATATGTGTTGGGCTTTAGCCTCAGCTGGCATTTTGTGCTTTTACGTAGCGCGCCACGTATCGTTACGTACACAAGCACGTGGTACAGACGCGCTGTTTGTAACAGGCGCGGTGTAGGCTTCTCGGCGGTTCTCTGCGCTGCCAACAGCTGTCAGTGCTACACAACGACTGGCGCGTCCGGGGGTAGCGGGCGGATGGGATATCGCGTGACTGCTTAAACCTGGATTATGCCATCCGACGCTGTGTGCCGGCCGCCGTTGTTATAAATATATGTATGGGTCTCGGGGGGAGACGGAACGGGGTCGCCTTGCGATGCGGGCCTGCTGCTGCTGCTGTTGGCGGTGCCTACTCCGATTCCTCTTCTCCGGCTTCTCTACCACTGCTATGTGAATCAAGCTCAGCGGCGGAGGTTCGGAGGGAGCTTGCGTTAATCTGGATTTACGTACGCTATGCGCCCCCCGTCTCCCGCGGCAGTGGCGTTAGCAGCGAAACACATGTTCCCGTCTGCCCCTTTATGTAACAAATCGCACACCGGCCGGGGCTCCGCCGCCGACCGCTGTACACCGCACGGGGAGCCGTCGCATTGTATATACTACGGCGAGGCCACGCCAAGTGCAAAAGCACTCAACACTGGCCAAACGCTCCCCAAAGCGGGTATGTTTTGTTTTTTCCGCCTATTTCCCTTTTCGGGTTATTATCTATGTCGATTACCTATGAACTCTCCCCGGCAGGTAGGTCGTAGCCTTAGCACAGGCGCTTGAAGTGTTCGAGTGGTGAAAATCTAAAGATCGTTCACATGACGCCGTCGACGCTTGGAATTATTTTTGTTTTTTTTTTTATGCATATAGCCGCCCCACACTGGCCGAAGAAGGTACTCACTCAACTGCGAATGGAGTGACTTCCTGAGCAGGTGGCTGTGGATGGACGCCAATTTGCGCAACAAAATTAATCACCCGTCCGGTTTAACGCGCTTGGGGGAAAGAAAGAAAAACTTGTGCGTTTTCAACGAAAGGAAATTTTCTTAATGGCCCTGTGCTGCCTGATTGATCGCTTAAAAAAAGGTAAAGGTGAGTAGACGAATGGCAAAAAGCAGAATATCGACAAGGTCAAACGCTTCCGAGTTGTGGCGTCTAATAAACAAAATCAGCTGACGACAACGACGATTGCAGCGTTACTTTTTTCTTCATGATTGGAACAGCCGCTTAGTAAAAAGGTGTTTGTCTGTTTTTTTTTTTTTTTTTTTTTTTAATTCCAGTTCCTTTTCCTCCTCAATTCACTAAAGGGAATTTTTTCGGCACTTTTCTTTTCAGTTTCAAGATCGAAATATGGGGAGCACTAGACAATAAAACCACCTGCTGATAATTTAACAAAAACAAAGTTGTAAAAATAGCAGGTGCAAACAACCTCTCATGCTTCTAACGGTGCCCAATTATGCTTAACTTTGGTGATCAAACGACAATTTATGTTTTTAGCGTCACTATTCTGCTTAAAATAAAGATAATTTGAACGAAAGATGGGAGGAATTAAAGGACATTACCTAGGTACATTTTTTCTAATAGGTTTTCATCAATATTTATTTATTCGAATGTCAAATTTGTTTGCTTTCACTCGATACCTCAATTAAAATCAAGCAAAATAGAATAAAAAAGAGATTTTAGATAAATAACACAATGCCTAATAATGAACCTTAGGATTTTCCTCATACAACTGTTTATCTGAGGAAAATGTAAGCAAGAGGAACATGCAAAGCAATACTACAATACAAAAACTCCTTTTTGAAAGACAAAAAAAAAAAAAAATAAATAAAATTGTCCGAGCCCTGAAGATTAAAATGGCAACTTTTTATATGCACATCAAATAGGGAAGAACTCTTGTTACTCTATCTGCGGGATTAAAGTAAATCAAGCATTACTTCACTTGCCACCATATAGCGCAGAATAATCAAAACAAGAACAAATTAAAGCAGGGCAATAAGCACAGCAAAGAACAATGCCACTGGTATTGGGTTCAGTATTAGTTTGATCAAAGGTGCAAAGTGTTAACTCACAAGGTTTTCATGCTGTTAAATGTTTTCTCAGTTGTATTTTGATGTACAATATCTGCGATGAATTGTTAATTTTTATTCTTCTTTTAATAAACGCAAAAATATAGCAAGGAATGAAATGGGGAATATTTGATTAATCTAAAAAGCTAACCATATTTGTACAAGAAATAACTTAAGGCAGACGTTCAAATAGAATTGTGATGGGAAAAATTTACTGTTTCTCCAGTTCTATCTCGAAATGTCCAAAAATCAATCAGAGCACTTCGATACGAGAATATAATTCTAGTGAACTATAGCGTAAAAATGTCATTTAAATTCAAATCCATTGATGTCATTCTCCCGCTGCATACAAATTTTAAAATTGAGTGCAAACACTCGACAGACTGGATTCCGATCGTTCGTACTCGTCGTGTGCATATTCCCTATATTCGCATAATCAGAAAGACCCATGTTGGTGCATAGCATCGTCACATATTGTGATGATTCTAAAAATAGCTCTATGCTGCCACAAAAAAGGACGCAAAACTGTGACTGAAGAATTCCAGTAAGAGCCCTTCGCTCCAACTTGTTTCACTCTTTTTTATTTATTTTGTGTTTTTTTTTTTTTTTTTTTTTTTAGAAGCGATTCTTGTTCGCATTCCAAGTAGTTAGTTAGCAAGCCCCGAGGAGCAGTTCCTCACATAAAACCTCTGCACGGTTCGGAAAAGTCATTTAGGAGGAATGGACAAGAAGTGGAAGAAGATCCCCATTTAGTGGTCAGCACGGCCAACGATATCAATTAGAAAATCAGGAGACTCTCGCTCGTTTTTGCAGCGAAGAGAGGTGGCAAAGGCGGCTCATTGTACAATAAAAAGCAAAAAG
Source organism: Philonicus albiceps (assembly GCA_963969385.1). NCBI lineage: Eukaryota > Metazoa > Arthropoda > Insecta > Diptera > Asilidae > Philonicus > Philonicus albiceps. The sequence goes on from OZ017775.1 coordinate 21,643,244, forward strand.
TCAAACGAAAAGTGGAAAAGTGTAATACAGGGAAATGGGGATTCGAATGGATTCGAATGTACAAACGACTTGCGGGCATGCAACTTTACCGCGCGCGAAAACCTGCGCTGCTGAGGACGACAACGACAAACCAGGCACCACACCAAGAAAGAGCACATGGTGCCAGAAGCAGCAGAAGCAAACATCGACAGCATTGGTGGCATATTCTTGAACGAATAAATTATTATGCTTCGCGGCAGGAATGCGGCGATGCAGGTTTTCTAAGCAGCAGCGCAACGGCGAGAAGAAACATTCCGTTCGATTCCAAGTAATATAAAATAGCAAACTCTGCGCTACCAATGACGACGATCATTCCGATTTTATGCAGTTCCACATTTGGACTGTCCGCAGAAATTATTTTTACTGAATATGATTAGAGGTCTGAGATATAACGTGATTTATGACTTTGGGTCCCACAGAGACCGATTTTATGAGTGGACACCGACAATTTGTAAATGTTGACTACGGTTCGTAACTAATTTTTTGAAATATGGAATTTTCAATAACTGTAACTTATAATTATGATTAGGCAATTTCATTTAAAACTGGTATGACTGTCGGTTATTACTTAGTTATATATTTTGATAACCATTTCATGTTATCTCAAATTATGTCTTCAGGTGTTCAACTGTCGATAATTTCTGGAAATTATTGCAAAAACTGTTAGAATTTTACGTAAATTAATATTTAATAGATTACCATTTGTAAGATATTTAGGTTAAAAGATGGTAAACTACAGGTGCGCTATATTCATTTTTTTCCTCAATTACATATTTGCAATCAGCTGAAAATAAAGCCAATAAGTTTAGATGCTATAGGTACTATAATTGCAGTACTAATAGAAAACAGACAAAAACTATAGAAGCTTTGGTCGTATCATAAGACCCCATAGTTTCGTTATTTACTACAGTTTTATCCAACTGACATAAATGGTTTGATATGCCTATCCAAATAAATACATCTAATATTTCAGATGTAATTTCGGTTCATGTATGTAACATAATGTACCAGCAGCCAAAATATATGATAATCTAAACTAAATCGACAATCACCCAATGGCCTCATTGAAGCAGATATTTTCATGTAATTTACAATAATTCAAATAGAACAAAAACGCTCCACCTATTAAGATTCAATCTTCAAAATTCTTGGAACCAATCCATGTTATCACTGACTCACTGTGGCATTTATGTAGGTAGCTTCACCAATGGTGAAGTAGTCAGCCCAAGGAGCCTTCCATTTACCTGGCCATAAAAGGAGCGGTTTGCATTTCACTGAAATTCTCGTCTCGAGCATGCCACCGATGCACATTTCTGCCCAGCCCCACCGTCCGACGCGGACTGCATGTTTTAGCTGCTTTATTCAGCAGCCAACAGAGAGCAACATCATCATCGGGCCAATGCGCAACCTGCGACTACGCACAAAAGTGGAACAAATGCCGGCAAAAACAAAAAAAAGATGCAATCACAACTAAACCCTCGATAGCAATTTTTATCTTGAAAGAAGAAAGTTTACCACCAATGGGGCTCGCTTATCACCTCCTTAATCTTTTTTTAATTAGTGATAGTATACCTGTCTGTTTTCAAGGCGCTATTATTTTGAGATTTTAAGACTGCGGTATTTTTTTTTATCAAGACCATACAGCTTAGCATTGAATAAGAGCAGCTGTATATTCCGCCAACATCAAGTATTTCCGCTACGCGATATATTTTCGATCCTTCCCTTGTCTTCCACGGTAGAAGCAAATAAATTACATGCCTCGTCTGCTGACTTTGCAGTGCATTGGCAGCATGGCTCACGTTCGCGATTCGACTCGAACGCCTCTGTACCAAATAAGACCCCAAGGAAACCACCTTTCATCCTCAATACTTTTCTCTGTGCGGTCTCCGATTGCTCGTGTGTGGGCAGGGAGACAGTGAGCAAACTCACGATCAGCCTATTTAGTGTTCCTCTGGCGGATTTTATTTCTGCGGCTGAACACCCGGAGAGCGGGATTGGGTGGCGACTGATCCGAGCAATGCCGCCGCCAGTGGTCAGGTGATAGTGTACGGGCGAAACACCATTTGGCACACTTGCCGATCACCGCAGCACTAAAGCTGAATATCTAGAGTCTAGAGAAAACGGATCGTCGCCACTGTCGTCGGAGCCAACGTCTTTAGCTATTTTAAACTGAACCACTTTGGCCCGATTGCGAAGAATTCCCCGCAGAAAATAGTAGTAATAGTAAGGCGAGCACTATCGCGTCGCAGCACATGTGATGTGGTATACGGGGCCGTAGAGTCGCCTTGCCCCGTCTTGGCGTCGTTGGTTCAGCGGCCCGTAACCCACAACTTTGTAAGAGACTTTTCTTCGGTTCGTGATCACCGCTAGCCTCATGTATGGAATTCCTGATCTGACTCGCCATAAAGCTGTTTCGCGATTTGTGGAAAGTTCAACGGAGCGCTAGGTTGCTGCGAGGTGGTGCGATGGCGTACCCGCCGCCGCTTGCAACAGAACAGCAGCAGCCCGACCTGCGAGAATGCTGAATGAAACGACTTCGTGCGGCCCGAATGAGTCACGGGCGGGAAATGTTTAATTGTAGCCGTGCGGCGCTCGTAATTGCTTCATTTTTCCTCTCTGAATAATTTCAATTGAAGGCGAGGAATTTACTATCTTTGGACGTTTTTATTTATATACATATAAAAACGCATTTCTTGATGTATTCATTAAGCGGATTATGCCACACCCCAGACAGAGCCCCAGTCGACCTTTTCACGCTCAATTAATTGCATGTAAAACACACATATTTGGGTTGGTTTGTGGGTTTTTATGATTTTACTTACAGTGTACTGTTTCACGTGCTGTCCAGATTTGAGATGAAATTTGGACTTCGTTATAAAATCAATACAACAAAACTCTTGCAAGATTGCGGGCGGTGGCGGTGATCTGTTCCCAAAAATTGTTGGTGAGTCACACCATCCTCGGAGGAATTCAGAACGCACTGTGCTGAGAGTTGACCAGCCAGCTGAACAGAATGTGGTCTGTTTTTAGAGCGGTGATCATGCAATGTTGATCGGTGCACGGGAAGGGAAAACTTTTTGCATATTGCCCTCAATTCTAGGCCAATGTCGTGATTCAAACGACTGATCGTTTCTCGATCTTATTTTATTTTCGATCCACCTATGTGAAGAAACAGTGTTGAAAATTGAATTGTTCTAGGAATATGTAACTATTTTAAATCTATGAGGATATTATTTTTTTCCTGTCCTTTTTATTTTTTTCTCCAAATTTACAAATTATACACAGAATAATATTTACAAAATATATTAACACAATGAACGGTTAACTTTTTTAAAATATCATTCGAGTCCATTTTTTCTTCTAAAAGCGAATAATATAAAAAGTTTTCAGTAATGAGAGTAAACTAAATTCGGTTGCAATAAAAAGTTATACTTTACTAAAATAGAAGAGAATGGAGGGAAAAAATAAACATATCGCGACTCTTATGTTTAATTCTACCCTCTTCGAAGGAAAAGGCACGTATCTTAGGATAATGGTGACACACCCTTAGCATCCCTCGCTTTCACCTGCTGTATGCTAAATAGTCTGATTATTGCTCTTGCGGTATCCCCCACATCAGGAGCCTAAGAGCCTTAGCAATAACAAAAGTAAAAATTGGAATTGGTAGTCTCCTTTCGCTCAACCAGCCCCTCACTCTATCGTTGCAAGGAGCAATTCAATTCTAAAGCACATCCTCCTTGAAGACCATCTGGTGGCCCCCTTTCTTTAGCCCATTTTCCAAAGTGCTAAAGAATTCTGAAACATGCACAATGAACAAGATCCCGTCAGCCGATTAAACGTTATCGGGTGCGACAGAAAGCTGAGAACGTGACTAATTGCGGATATTTTAAAATAAACAACTCTGAAATGAACATGAAAGTCGAGGCTACACCAAGAGCCACGTCACCATGCAGCGTCTCCCCGAGAATCGACGAGGAGGTGCAGATTGAGCACCATCGATAAATACGGGGCCCCTGTGCCGGCATTGCCGGGTGGCGAGTTAACTATACAGGGGAAAGGGTGGATACTGACGACAACAATGATGCCACTATTTATTCAAATTGTTATTAAAGTAGCCCCGACAGAACTCATCAGAGAGAAAACTCCATGAGTAACATATTGGCCACTATTGTTGCCATCTCGAATAATTTCATAACATCCACGCGATAACTAACCTACATATGGCGCGTTTCGATATTAAAAGCAGGAGCTGGTGGTGGTGGGCTCCACGTTCCTAGTTCCAGAGCACCTCCTCCTGGATGGCCACCACCTTTTATACGGGGCTTATCCCTGCAGTATGACTCGTGGTCACGTGAAAAAAGGGAGCCCAGCAAGCGTCATTTAGCACGCAGCTAAACGTATGGTGCTTTTTACACGTTCTGGCCACTTTTTATTATTTTTCTGAAAAACGACTGCTCCCGCAGGTATCTCCGAGCAAAGATTGCCATGGCAACACAATGGATATCGATCCGGTAGCATTCCAGCTATTTTTGTTGTAGTCCCCCCCTAGTACCAGAGCAGAGGCAGAGAGTAGCCCCAGCAGACTTCTTGTGGGGCTCTGCTGGCAGCTATACAGCAACAGCAGAGCTGAAGGCGGTGGTGGTGGTGGTGGTGGCGGAGGCACCACCAGGCGCACGAGTCGCAAGAACCTTTTTTTGTGTTCGTGTATCATGTCCTTTTTCTTGCCAGGCGCGCGTGCCATAAAGAGAACATCACAGACGAGGGAGGAAAACTTTGAAATATCTGCGGCACGTTTTTGGGCGACTCTTTGCGGGCCAGGGGCGGATGGACAGCAGGAGCGGTATCCAGGACACAAAAACGGTCGGCTCTGTGGCCCGGGAGGAGTCCCACTCGAAAAGATGAAAGGTCGAGAGTAAGGGTGAAATTGCCGCACAAGGCGTCCCCCGTATGATGTGGCATGTTTAAGTGACAAGAATAGGGTGAATAGGAAAAATCTTGTGTCAACACAGAGATGAATCGTTTCTGGGTGGTAGATGGTCGATGAAATATGCCCTTTTGTTGGCCACCACTACCACCACCCGCCCTCGCCAGCATCTCGCGGCCGACGCCCCCACTCTGCATATAGAGCGGGCGGACGACATTCGAACTGCGAACATAGCCATGGTGGTGCCCGCCTCAAGACTGTTTGCTATCGTAAATTATACACGATGCCCGACGTTGAATTATTCTCCATTTGCTGGTAAGTCAAAGGTCAAACATGGGGGTAATGAATAACAGGAGATTTTATTTGATATTAAAGGCAGTAGGGCGCACCTTTTGGGCCGACCCGAAGGATTTTTATCCCAGGATTTCTGTTATCATCTTTATCTTGGGATACCCGGTCTCAGGTTCGATGACCTCCGAGAGATTTGCGATGTATTGTAGAAATGTACCCTTGAAAGTGGGAATTTCGTCGACTCAGCGTTTGGACGCGATCCCACTCCACGTTATGCAAAACTGCGCATGATCCATTTAATGGTCCATACTCTGCAGCAAAAATCAGTTGTTTTCTTTTTTCGCGGGAGGCGATGAAAAGATAAGTTGCAGAACCTTTTCAATTGTCCTTAGTCTGTTACCGATTTCGATACAAATTTTTATATTTGTAAAGCTATTGTATAATTCAAAACTTTAAAACGACGTTACTTAAAAGAAAAACCATCATTTTCATTATAAAAACACACCTTCAAATCGATAAAATCCTACCTTCTATTTCACAATATTTCCTTTTATTTTAGCATTGCTTTTTGTTGGAATTTTACCTGCTACTTTAAAATGCAAACTTCTATACTACTTTTGCTAACGTGCTTATGTTTATTTTTTGTTATACTACTTTTAATATTTTAGAGGCAAAATCACCATCACCATCCCGCTTCTCCTTATTAATAAGTAATCCCAAAATCAACGTTTGGTTCTAAAATTTCCGGCAGCACTGTATTTATTTATCTTACTCATTTCTATTCCGCTGTTATTACTAGCGAAATTTAAAAATAATTTATTTCATCACACTAAATTTCCAATACATAAAAAATTTAACTAAACAATTCTCCAATTACCAACCAATGTCAATCAACAAACATGTCAATTTGTATTACTCATTTAAAAATAAAAAAAAAGGTAAACAGCAATCAATAATTCCCCGATGTCATTACGAACTGATCTTATAAAGGTCAACAATTGAAAAATAAATTCATATCAATTCAAGTGCTGGTGCATGCAAATTGACAAGACATAAAGAATATAAATACATATATATATATATTTATATGTATATATTAACCGAAGCATATTCGTTTCTTTATAAAACTAGTACTTTGGACAAATTTAAAAAGCAAAACAGACACAGAAAAGAATAAGAACACGTCGCAGAAAATTGGCAATTTCTCTTCATCCTCCTGTTTTGCGGCTTAGTGCCACGTAACCCAATTTTTTTTTATTTCTCGCTGTAAAACAAATTAAATCACTATTTGGTGCCAGAATAATGTTGAAAGTATTTTTTTTTAAACCAGGCTACTACCTACCCTCTGTCTGTCTGGCTCAATCTGTTTGTTTTTTAACATTCCTGTCTTGCACCATTACAAGCTGTTTGCAGAGAGGGCCACGAAAATACAAAAGTTGGAACGTGACAAATTTCATGTGTGATCTAATCTAAATATTTTGAGATTCTTTTAGCTCTGTCATTGTTTATATGATTCCATTTATCCTGACCTGTTCGTTGTTTTCATATATTTTTTTATTAGTGGCGCCACCTGTTATTGAGTAAGAGCAAAAATCCCCAAGGTCTCCTTGTTAGAAAAAGAAACTATTGAGAAACTAAAAACTTTAAATTTTAGTATTGCGAAAGCAATGAAATAACATAAAATGTCGCAATATTTAAATATTTTGAAGGAAATTGATATTTATTATTTTAAGCTACGTACATAAATATAGTATTAGTTTTTTATTTTAAAGCTGAAATATTGTTGTGTTTTCAATGATTACTTTTATTAGAAATCGAAATCAATACGACAGATAGATAAAGCATCTGATTCACCTTTGAACATAATGCAATTGGTCACCGGATCTACGCTTTGAAAGCTCTCCAAAAACTGACTCTGACCTATGCCAACAGATTTCCAATTATCAAACTTCCTGCAAACAAAACAAGTGTAATTCCATTCCAGCAGCCTCCACAAAATTAGTTGCTCAACGCAACAGAGAGCTAGATATGAAATTCTCGAATTTCTGCTAAAATCATCCCACACCTGCTGGTTGGGTGGTGTAGAAAATTTACAAAGATTTCCGAGAAATGTGACTAAAATTGGATTGGCTCCATGGAAATCGATTCACACCTCCGCGAAGTGGACAGAAAAAGTTTTCCCCATTAGTTTTCAGTAGATTATTCGATAGGCAACGGAACTGACGTAATCACGAACGTAGTCCAAACCCATACATTTTACGGACAGAATCAATGAGAAAACAGCAGCAGCAGCAGCAGCGACGACGTAGTGCCCGTGTCGTGTCGTGCTTATTTTAATGGGGTCAGTTCGACTCATTCATGAGGAAGGAGATTTTTCTATACGACTTTTCTAAGAATAGATTTTATTTTTAACCAGAGATCTCCTATCCAACGAATACCGTCGAGCAGTCATTAAAAGGGAGGTCAAATGCATCGCAATCGTGCAATATCTGTGGCGAGCACCATAGTGCAATTTAAGTGACTTCGGCTGCACCACAAATGCCGCCTCCCACTATAAATTTAAATTGTATATCTAGATATTATCGCGAAATGAGAATTATTCATCCAGCGCCCCACAATCCAATTCGATAAAATGATCGAACCCACAACTGTATGACACCAAAATGCATGATACACGCCATTGCACTCGTGCACTGAATCTACAAGCGTTGTGGTGGAAATCATTGAAGAAATCGTACGAGAAGTAGCCAAATATTTCAAGGTAGACCTTTAGCTCGTTCGGCTTACATCAAATGTATAATAAATAAAGAATATCTTCGGACTGTCCGGCGGTAGCTTTATGCCGTCTGGTCTCGCCGCTTGAGCAAGTTGATCGAGGTCAGGCACTTTTGCGTTCGTTCAGTCTGTCCGGCTACTAAAGGCGGGTTTCCCAAATAATTCCAAGAAATTAAGAGGGAAATCATTTTTATGCATTTTAGAGTGATGTTTAATCTTTATAAAAAAAAACAAAAAAATTATTTGAAAATATCAAAAGGTGACGCAGGGTAAGATGATAAGTTTATCCCATTTCCTTAATATTAATATATAGTGGTACTCCCCTTGCAACTGATAAATTCGTACGTAGATATTTTTTCAATTTTGGTACCAGATTTTAAATCGACATTTTGGAATTCAAAAATCCTACTAGAAATTGATAGTGGTGGAAGCAAATGCCTGGATAGTTTCAAGCTTCATGTACTAATTTTTGCAAAGTGAGTAAAATATAGAAATGCAATATATTTCCGCAAATAGTAAAAAAAATCATTATTTAATACTTAAATTTCCTAATACCAATCTATACACACTTGATGCCAATTCACCTGAGGGTCCTATTCAATGAGTTTTTCGAAGCCAATTAGCTTGAGTAACAGAAGGTCGAAACCGCTGGAAAATTGAATCCAAATACCCTACGTTCAGCGGCTTCCCAAAATAATATTGTTGCCCTAATGATGTTGTAATTACTTTCCGCCGTTTTATGTAATTGAAATTTGCTTCCGGCTGCAAGTTGGCTACTTTGACGAGCCCAGTGTCTCCCAGTTGTGCCGTCGTGAACTAAATCTCCCTAGAGAGGGTTCTGCACAAACTAACTAGCAGAGGACTGTAAAATAATTTACAAAGGAAAAATCAACAATGTGAGCACACTACAGAGCGATGGATAGTGGTTGTGGCTACATTTGGTGGAAAAGAAAAACCATCGAGTGTATTAGGCAGAGCCACCCATCCATCCATTCATCAGCCATCCGTCCGTGAGTCTGACCTGCATATGACTCGGTGCGTGTGGTGTGCCCCACTAAAAAAAAGCAACATTGTGTAACTTTTCATTCATAACTTCTTATCGCGACGGACGGATCTCTCCGGGGCTGGGCGGTATATGTGCAGAGCGCGGAGTATGTTGCGCGGCAGTAATAATTGTTTGATAACGAGACCGTGATAGTGGCTGCTGGCCATTGTTTTTCTTCTACTATAATCGGAATCGTCGTCGTGGAGGCTAGGGGCCCCATCATTCCGGAGACCCACTTGTCGTCTCGCGCACCCATTCCACCGCCTGCCACCCATTCAACATTCCGGGGCTCGAGAGGAAAATTGCTCACTTACCTTGCTTAATTTTTCTCCTTCGTGGTGCGGCAGAAGCGAACGTAAACTTTGGAATCCGGCATTAATACTCTGCATACGTCGCCGCTCGTTGCTGTTGGCTATTTCTCTTCGCATTCGCTTCTCGTTCTCCATAATGCTCTTCGATGAACTTTTCCCTGATTGTGTGATCAAATTTCGAGCCACCGATATGACATTACGCTGTCGCGGCGATGAATGATGCTGCTCTTGTTGGTAGCTGCTCTGATGGTAACTTTCGCCTCCGGAATCTTCGAGTGTTAGACTGTAAGAAACGTTGAAAGAAAACAGTTAAAATTGTCTTCTAGTAACTTAACTGGTTAGATAAATTAAACTAAATAATCATTAACTACTTGGCTATTTTTAAAACATTAACAACTACTAGAGGAATTCAGCAATTGTTTTTATTGAACTAAATTAAGAAAACAAGGACAGACATGGTCTTTTGGGTAATAAGTAATTCGTAATAGCTGAATACTTAGGCGTGACCGAATTAAATCTGAAAGTCAGTAAAGTAAAACAGAGATATACACAATCATTTAAATGATTCACCTTATATCAATAAATAAAAACTTGAAATATTCAGCTATAACAAAGCATTAGCTGAATACCGAATAGATCACCGGCTCTCGTCAGATATAGAGATAAAAGTAGAGATATTTAAACTTTACACTAAAACTGTAGTTCCAACATATCCAGAATAAGTTTGCATCCTATTTCATGGTTGATCAAAAAATCAGTTTCCGTAATATATCAAAAATTGAATGCAAAATCTTGCTTCAAATAATTTGCGAATCAAAAAGAGTAACCCATTCGATTAATTTGCTACGTTACCATCAACGTCTACTTCATCACTCCATTTCCCTAGTCTTCCAAGTGTGAATTATTTTACGAGCATATGTCCCCTCACAACAGTTTTTAAAGTATCTCTTAAACTTTTTTGGGAGCTTTGCAAAACAAAAAAAAAAATTATGAAAAATAAAAGGGGCCACACGACGGCGGTGTTTCTTCTGCCGAAACCTTGAAGTAGGCTTGCAGACTATAGTCCCCCTTCGAAAAAGAAAAAATTCCAGAAAACCGGAATAAGTGCTAGCGCCGAGTCGGGAGAGGCGGTGCCAAGTCGGGCGAATACCTTTGAATGAATGAACACATCACAATTTAAGAACAATAATTTCTGGCTGGCTTGCGAAGATGAATGGAAGTGTGGCACCCCGCACAGGAGAGCCTTTTTCGGCAGCAACCGAAAGAGAGAGGAGGTCGTATGGAGTGCGGCGGCATAGAATACATTTTTGGCCCTTCACTTTCAAGTGGTCCAATTCTGAAACTGAGACGCAAGTTTACTGCTTTTTAAATCTGAATAGGGTACCAGGCTCATAAAGACGGTTTTTTTTTTTTTGATTTTTTAAGGCCCATTGCCTTTTGAACTTCTAGGTAAATTTTCGCACGTGCTCAGACAGTGTAATGCTGTCACAAACCATGCATCAAAAGATACATTCTAATTTGTTAAAAGTGGGTAAACTCCGAGTGCGCTGAGACTAGTGTTAATACTCACGGGTTAAAGTAGAAAATGACACGTTTGAAAACCGGAAGTGTTTGTACTACAAAAATGTAGTTTTCTAAGAGAGTCTCCACTGGGTCTCAACCCTGCCGTAACAGAGAAACTGTCTAGCAGTTGATAGATGGAACGAACATACTTTCTTCTTGGAGACCCCATTCAATCACGACAGTGCATCATCGCTGTATTCACTCCGGGGAACAAAAAGCGACCGACTATGCACAACGGCGGCGTTGACATACACTTGGGCTTCGATTTAGCGTAGCATGTTTCTTCTTTTAATGGCTTTAATAGCTCTCGGTGCAATCTAGTTTTTTTCCGTTCTTACTCCATGGCTAGCTTCTCGTGGCGTCGTAGAGTGGGCCAGATACGATGGAATCTACGTCGGAATCGCAAACAACAAGTGCATTATTAAGCTTTTAAGCATTTCCTACCGCCTCCGACGTACAGCAGTCAGTCTCTACGGCACTTTCTCAATTCATGTGTAAGGTTATGTCACACACCGCGTCGGAGTGGGACTCAGCTGCACTCTGGGTGCGCCCGGCTTATCCGGGGCTCCGCTGTCTTTTTTAATGAATGAATTTTTCCTGAATGGAGCGGTTGTGGTGCGAGATTTTCTTCCTCCTATACCTTCATTTCTTTTAATATTTTGTAAGCTTCCCTTTTTAGCAATTTAAAAAAAAAAAAGCGGATATCGTGCAGAGATATAAATAGCCTTTCTTGCGGGGCTCTGTCTAGCTCCTATTTATTGCAAGAAGTTCTACTCAAATCCAAGGTATGTGACCTGGCTAGAAGGAATGTTCGATATTTCCATTGAAAGGGAAAAAAAAACGAAAAGGAATGCGCCTCGAACTTGCTAAAATGCTGCTCGGTCGGGCAAAAACAAAAATTTCGCTGAGTTGTAACAGACCGAGTGGCTGAGGTCGGCCTGCTGAGTTGAGCTGCCTGCCTGACTGCCTTCACGTGTCGCTGTTTGGGGCCAAATTTTAGATCAAAGCGAGGACAATGACTTGACCACTGACGTGAAATGGGGGAAAGAAGAAAAAACGGGGCGAGCACGTGAAATTTCGGCGACTTTCTTGGTCTAATGCTTGGCCTCTCTCTGGAATGGGAACCTATTCTTTTCAGCGCATCCAGTGGGTTTCTGGGTTCATGGAATTAGTTGATATAATACATATATATATTATTTTTTTTCTTTTTTTTGTTAATTAACGCCTTTTTGCTTTGCTTTCCTCTTTGTCGTTTGATTAATGGCTAAATTCTGAGCTAAACTAATTGTGCGTGCAAACACAAGAGTGACTGGCAATTGTTTGGGAGTTTTGTTGATTTCGGCAAAAGTGTGTCTTGTTATTAGGGTGTATATATTTACGCTTCACAAAATTTGTACGAAGGAATTATTGCGCGATAAGAAACCCAAACAATTAACTTCGTCTTCTGTCCGCACATAAGGCCGGATTATTCTTAAAGTTTTCTTCATTTCATAAGGCCATTGTACGGAACTTTATTATGAGTCCTCTTTATCGTAACCATTTAATCTTTAGGGTCTAAATAACTTTCTTTGATATATACCAACATTAAAATTAAATTAATTAACTAAACTTAATGTTAGTACTCTTCCCTTGCCGGTACCCGGAAGGATTTATAACAAGTTAAACAAGTTTTGATATTTAAAATTAGTACAATATTTGAATTCACCAAATTTAATTATTTAAATAAAAACGAAAAAATTTTAATAAATAAATTACGTATGTGCTAATCTAGGAATTAGAAATTTTTGTAGAATAACAAGATGGAAAACAACTTTTTTCATATATACAAAACGGCTGAAAATAAATATTAAAAAAAAAATATATACATTACAAACTTTTCCACTGAATCAGTTTCATTTCCTGCCATGTAAAAACATTTAAAGCTTGAGCCCCTCTGGATGATAGCGAGAAATTGTTACTTAACATTTTCAAAATATGCTTCCGCGTAAATAGGCATCTCTGTGGCAGGAAAAGTTGTAATCGCAAAAATAGGTTGTGCGAATGCAGCTACACAATTTTGTTGTGTGATGGTTTGAAACAAAATCCTCACAAAACAAATTCGAGGAAGAAAGAGTTACGGCGCCTGGATGATCGCCAAGAAGTTGCTCAGTCAACACGTCAAGGCGGCACAGTCTTTTAAATCGTTTTTTTATTTCTATAAAAACTTTTTGGTTTAATTACTGATAGCGGTTTTCTCTTATTTTATATTATCAAAATTTGACGGCATAACGTTTATCGCAATTTTTTCAATCGTTCAGTATGAGAACGAAGGCTGTGTGATGTCACTGTGGCGAGACCTTTGAGCTGCTTTTAAAGTACTGGATATGAATTAATCTAAATATTCGAGGAGCTGTATGTATGTCTGTTAAACTCATAATCAGCTGATGTTAATAGGTCACAGTATACCCCAGAAACTCATCAATGGAATATTATCCTCGGCCCGGTTTACGATTTCCTAAGGCTGCTGTTCCACAAGGTGGCCGCTTTGGCTGGTCGACCAAGCAGCTGATTCCGCCTCTCTGTTTCTATTTTCGGTTACAGCGGGATATTTTTGATTGGTCAGACGGACAAAACGCGGCAACATCTTCGAGTGTTTTATTGTCGTCTACTTGGGTTTAGATATCATTCCGGAAATAAAACTTTATCACAATCCAATTTGATTCAGTTCGTAGAATAAGTTGCTGGGCTGGTGGTGCGTGGCTCTATTACAGCACATCACCACCTCCCCCTCTTCTTCCTCCTGATCCAACAACGGTGCCGACTAATCTTAGGATTTCTTGGCTGATGCGTACGTGAGGCCACACATGAGTTTAAGTCAATGCTGGGAAATTATCCGCAGTTCAGCCAGAAAGACGTATCCAAGGTTAGATATCAATAAATAGTGGTAGCACTGGCGGTGATTGAAGCACGCACTCAGTGGCCAACTACTTGTCTTATGTCCGCCAATTTGGGTCTCTGCGTATGATCGGCCCATTGTGTAAACTCTGAGGCTCTGGCGTTATATCTCATAATTCATTTCTCTGCTCAGATAAATCGGCCTCAAGTGGTAGTTATTCCCTAACCGACCGGAGATGTAATGCGTCATGACGGCATGTATTTGGAACAATTCTTTTCTGTACATGAATAAGACCTTCCGTTTTGCATGTTGAAATTTATTTTCTCAGATTTCATATAACTGCTACATTGAAATCAAGGGGAATCCAATGATGAATCATTAACCATTCGTTATTTGAAAAATTTCTCACTACATCGATTTGTAGTTCTATTGTGCTTTTAATAAACATAAAAATTAATTATTGAATAACAAGATTAATAATTTCAACGGTCAATTTAATTAAATAAATCCGGTTTACTTAATATACACAAAATTTTACGATGATATTTAAATTCTTCTTATCCTGTCTTTTCAGGAGATTACCAATAACCAACATTTAAAGCTACTGGCAAATCCCTACAGACGGTTTACATTTATACCTACACCCCCATATCTCAACACGAATTTGCAAAACAAAAAACCCTTATGAAATTCACGCAGGGAAAACCTACCTCACCCAAAGGACCAAACAAACCAAGCGAAAATTTTCCCTTCAATTACTCTTTATTTAGCCACCCCCGCATACCACCGACCGACGCCACGTTATTAAGAAATTGCGAAGCTTCCCAACAAAAGAAGGTGCTTGGCGGATAATTGGCCTACTTGTAAGATCGACGGAAATCTGGTAAACAAACGCCCTTACCGCCTACACCTACACTCACAAGGGACTACCTTTTTCCATCCACTCTCTCCTCCAAATACAGTGTTCTGCCTTATACTTTATGTATTTTTAATTTACCAACCTGGAGCGCGCCATTTATTTCGTCGTTGCCGGGGTGATTTCTGAAAATTATTTTTAGCGCCAACAGGGCTGCACCTGCATATGACATAGAAATGCGCCCATAAAGCAATCAAAAGGTGGAAAATCGATAAAGAACATCAAACAAACGAACGGCGCAATTTCTGTACTCTGCTCTATGGTGGCTGGCTAATAATAATAAATAAATAAATAAATAAATTAAATATTTCGGAATTCTAAACCGCTTTTGCTCTCCATAATCTTAGCAAAGGGTAGTTTAAAACACGAGGAATTGCTAGTTTTTTGCATTCAGGCAATATATTTTCTTCGCTTTTATTTCGCGCCATAGCTGTCCGCTTTTGTTTTTTTGCTGATGTATTTCCATTACACTCGAAACGTACTGAAATTTGATACAGTCAAACGACAACGCCGGCGGCAATGTAATCCAAAGCAATGAAACAAACAAGCGCCTCTCGGCTATGCCACCGATACGGCGCCATTACGAAAAAAAAAACAACAATTTCTAATTGTATTACCCCGCTGTTGTGGGGTTTCACCTGTAAACTAGGGATTTTCGCAGACCCCGAGAAGTCTGAGTCCCACCTGCAAGTTGGCGAACCTGAAATGGAGAAAATCTCAGACCCAAGCCAGTCACCGTCGTCGTTGGCGCCCAATGCTGCGGTTTAGGAAATTTATAATTGCGACATTCGGCCCGATCACATGGACTATTGGCTATTTATAGATTTAATTCATTATGTAATTCGCCGCCGATTAGAGGTGTTCATTGACACGTAAACAGCCGCAAATCTGGTAACTTTCTGCCTAACGTCGCCTACAGAAATGAAACGTAGTAAAGCTTCGTATGGCGCAGCGAATGTAGTCGTCGTCGTCGTCGTTTTGCCGCCCGTTTGAATGAGTAGAGCCAACATTTAGCGCAGTTGCAGCTTTTTTTCGACACAAGCGTCCCATCCGGCCAAAGCCAGCTATCATCCTCCCCGAGTACTATAAAACTATAAAACACTACACTGCGGTACCTCAAAAGCGCACGGCAATGATGTGATTCATAAGCTATTTCCTGACATTTGATAGACACTCAGTAAATGTTTTAAGCTTACAGCAAAAAAAAAAAGACGTAGTAAGCCTCTCTATGGACGGGGGCCTCAGCACACCGCTGTTGCTGCTGCGCTACGCCCCGCTTTGGCTTCGGTTCTGACTTTTTAAATGAAACGCAAAAGGCCGGAACAGAAATACTATAGCTGAAAAAACATCAACATCAACTGAATGTCAGCTGATTAATTGAGAAGAGATTAGCAATAAACTGCTGAAGAAAACACTGAAGTGGTGGCAATTTTTTTTCTCTACTTTGTTTACCTGAGGCGCCACACTAGATAAATTATCTGTCACGTGCCTAAAACCTGACAGGGACTTTTTTTTGCAATTTTCTTAATACCTAACAATTTTTCTCATTTCAAAGATTTTTTGAAATGGAAATAACATCGTTTGGAATTCGAATTAATTGGCTCGTTTATTCTTATATTCTTTCTCGAATTTATCATATGACAAAACCAACTATGTGTATATTATTTTTTTAAATAATGTACCCCCTACCTATTTGAAGATCCGGATTCAAGATGTGCATTAAATTCCAAATCCTTAAACATTGTTGCAATGTTGTATTGTCGTGAGATCCAAATCTCATTGGCATTTTGAATATTTCTAAAAAGAACATAGCAGTTGCTAAATAACTTAAGTTTTGATATATCTTAAATCCAGCATAATACAATGGATCTTCGCATTCGAAGTCGTTTAGTAGAGCCAACGATCTTATTAAACCGAAATATTTTCACACTTCGTTCAAATTGTGTTTTCTTTTGTCTGAACACGATTAAGTCAGTATAGGATTTCAGCAGGACAATGCCGTGTCAAACACAAGAAGAAAACAAGTGAGAGTTATCATGGCGTTTTTGATAACAGCTTTAAAGGAAAAGTTAAACAGATGGCTTTAACCAAGCAATTACAAGTTGCCACATCTTAGAAAGTGCGTTTTTTATATTCGGGTGTGGAAAACGATCGCCAATTAACTCCTATCCGATTTATATTCCAGAACAATGAATAATGCATACGCACCAGGAGTGCGTCGGAGTAATAACCAATCCCCAAAACCCGTACTAACCCAGATGAACCAAACGAGCTGAAATCAATGACCGCTGGGGAATTTCGGTTCAGTGACCCACCAGCGGTAAGTGCTCTGCCGAAAAGATTTTTTTCTTCTCAGCGCGATTTTGCTCCATCCATTCATTCTTTTGTGGGCCAAAACAAGATTCGGAGCCCCGCATAAACCTTCCCACAGATAGGAACCATCGAAACTATGTAAAATATAGAGAACAGCAGCTTCCACGTTCGCAGTGCAAAAAATTTGCCAAAATAAAGAAAGCACTTTGGATCAGCTGAGGTTTGTGCCGGCCGTTACCTAACACACATCGAGCGAAAATTCGACATCGAAAAGTGGTCCCCCCGGAAAATTCGATGAGTGTGATTAACGAGTGAGTGCAGCTGCAGCTTTTCCTCTGCATAGGAGCCGAATGGAAAAGGCGGCGATGCACATGCGCTGCGCCGCGTTTCAGCTGGCGTACAGGGGAGCTGGCTGGAGCGGCCCGACCCGGCCGGAAGAACTAATTTGAGATGACGTAACCTGAATCAGATGATTTTCTCGGCAGACGTCAGAAAAATGTGCCGGGCTTTGGGCAGACGAAGATGTCTGCGGGTTGCCCCGACCACGATGACATTCCTTAAGTGAATTAAACACTTCCACAACAACGTTGCTGGAAAGGAGAAGGCAGACCAGGCCAGCAGCCAGCCTCAACCGTACTACAAAGTTGTCTGCTGTGCAATTAGATCAAGATAAACTTGGAATGAGGAATTCGACCTTTTCTGAAGGTGCAAACCGTCGTGCCATTTTCAGTGTGCATCGTGACTATGACGACGATGTTGCCGTTGCTGCTGTCGATAAGGAAGACAACTTCCCACAACCTTTCCGTTTCAGAAATTGATTCACAAAAATTTTTTTACGCTTTCTCCTCCCACCGCGTTTTCCAGTTGGTGGGAATGGAATTGACCTGCTTTAGAGGCTACGTAAGTGCTGGCGATGACGACGCAGAAACAGCTGTGGGGAATGCAAATTCTTTTTTTTCATTTTTTTGCCCTCTATTGTTCTACAGTATCTGTACCGGCATTAAGCGGTAGATAAATCTTATGTGGAATGAAACCCAGTTGTTGGCAAAGATATACCCATTTACGTAAGTGAGGTCTGAGTAATTTGTTCAAATAGAGGAAGTTACTTTGTTGCTATTCATTTCGACAAGAAAATACGAAGGAATCACCTAACCAATCTAGGGCCATTTCGAAATGTATATTCCTTTTAATACTTTTAACTAGCTTGACTACGACGTTTGCATCCTTTCTACAAAAAGGTACAGACTGGTCTCATTTAAGTAGTATTTATACCCAAAGCTACAATCCACACTAAGATTTATTTGGCGCCAATTTTTTTTCCTGTATTGTTTCTGATTTAGGAAAAACCCTTATTCCTTTTTCCCTATACATACTACGAATACATGCGATATTTTTATGATAAGGTTGCTTTCTTTATCTAATGAGCATTTTCAAAAGAGCGTGAAAAAGGTCTTGTTTACTGATCCTTTTCTTTATCTGCATCTGCACATTTCCGAGGATCTTTTATGCTGTGCATTCGGATAGCTAGGTACCTATTTTTTTACGTTAAGAATAACAAACATTTTCTGAGAACAATTCTGCAAAATCAAGAGTATTGTTATTTACTTCCGGACCGAAATTTCTTTGTATTGTCCCTCTTTTAGGTAACAATTGTATGATTATTTTTTGAGGGCAGGATAGGTTTGCAAACAGATACTGTTTTTATAGTTATACAGTTTTAAATTTTTTTTTTAGCCAATAGCAAATATTTAAATAACTCAATTATAATTATACAAGAAACATTTTTTTCGAAATATTGTTTACAAAATTAAACGAGTTTTGAGTGACGAGTGTTTTGCATAAAAAGGTATTGAATACGATCATGTTAAGGTCTTTCCGCCTTATTTTCTTTTAAAATTCTATCGTCCAATTATCGGAGATATTTACAAACACAGATGGCGTAAGTTTTTCAAAGATCTCTGAATCAGGCATTCTTCAGTGGAGTAAACTAAAGTTCATGGAAGACTACGTGCGAGCTCAACATTCCCAGCTGGCGCGTCACACAGGTTTTTACTCTTTTCGAAGAAGTAAAAAATCACAGCCACCGGCGAAGTTACCCAACTGTTAAATACTTCTTTCCAACTGAAGACGCAAGGCCTCTGAAAAACGACCAGTCATCGCTCAACACACAAAACCAATCGATTGAAAAATAAATTCCCCGAACAGCTGATGAGCAAGCAATGGTAGCGTCGTCATCGAGCAAAAACAGCCAATCATAGTACTAGAAAATAAAAATAAAAAACGTAGCAATAAAAAGATCACGGCAAGTGCTATTAACGAAGAAGCGATGAACTACAAGAGACGCGTAGTGAAAATTAATCAGCAGATGAATATACCAAGCTGAGCAATAAAAATTCCGAGGAAGGAAAAACGAATGTCCAATTAGAATATAAAGCACGCTACGCTAGGTGACTTGAATGAGAGAAATATGTGGCACACACAGCTGGTTTTGTTTTTAACATTGTGCATGCACCGAAATCGAACAGCTGATACGGTAATTTTTTGGGAGAAAACGATCAACAGCTGACGCTCGGCTCAGCCCCACGCCATTATCAAAAACCGAGATCGTGGCATTGCCGAAATGGGAAAAAAATAAATTTCCCCTTGGGTACCAGCTGGGAAATTCCCGTAAGCCAAGCGAAGCCGGGCGGGTCAGAGCGAGAGATTAAGAAACTGGCAATGCTCTCGGGTGGCGGCGTCCCGTAATCATGTGTTTCACATCGCCACCACATGCGCAGTGTGGTTACACACAGAGACGTAACGAAATTGCGCGCTCTACAACCCGGCTGGCTGGCGGGCCGGCGGGTTATGTTTATGTGTTGGTACGCGCCCAAGAAGTTTATGGTCGGCCGCCTGACAACTGTCGGGTTCAAAAAAGCTAGCGAACAGCGGCGGCAGTGGGCAATCGAAAGAATTTCTCGTATGCGTCGGCCCCATGGCCCCCAGCCGTTCTGCTTCATCCTCCTCGACGGACGGCACTTGCTGGGGTTCGCCTGCACGCCGCACCGACAACACCCAGCGCCCGCCCGTTCGTACAACTTCCCCCCATGGAAAGCACACCGCCCAGCAGCTCCACAGCCCCTCGGCCTATACTGCCACTATCGCTGCTGCTGCCGATGGTGCTCTGTCCGTGTGTCGGCTCGGCAGTTTTTTCCTCTTTCCAATTTCTCGCGCGTTCCATGGTGCAGCGCACACTTCACAATCGGACGCCCCTCGCCCGCGCACCGCATACACATTAAAACGTTTTGTAAAATCGATAATTTCACGTAACTGGAGGCACTGGGCGAGGATGCTCCCGATGTTGCGCTGCTACTGCCGGGGCTGGCCCGGCCAGAAAGAATTTATAAAATAAATGAATCGAAATGCATGCGGAAAAATCGACAAAACAACTTACCGTATATTCTCGTCGGCCTCGTCGCTGTTGTACTCCGTATCCACAATTATCTCCTCCGCCTTGCACAGCACTGACATTCTCCTTTCACGTCACTTCGGCAAAAACAAAAGTTTTTTTTTTCAGGTGTATGTTGTTTTCTCAGCACAAGTTCACCGTTTTGATCGCCGCCTTCGTCACGGCTCTCAACAAAAACAATGCCACAACGCCAGCAAAATATCTCAATCTCGAGTCTGAATCTCCTCGCAGAGCCTGGCAGCCAGCGAAGAAAGCCTTATCGGGCAACTTTCACTCGCCAGAACGTTTTATCGCCTGCACATCGACTATATTGGGGCGCTCCGCTGTACACTTGAGCCTACACCCGGTTCGTCGTTTCGTCCAAATCGGTTCGCTTTGAAAACGCCTTTTCAAACAAAATAAAATAAAATAAAATAATAATAATAATAAAAGTAACTTTTCCGCGCACCAGGCACTTTGTTTTTATTTTCGGGGTAATGATCCTGTACACTCTCCACCACACTTCAAGACTATTCAGCGTTTTTAAAAAAGTCGCACGCAATTAACGAAAAACTGCAACTTCGAAAAGGAGAACAGAAAAAAAAATTATTTTTTTTTCTACGCGAACATCACGTGTGTCCGCGCGGCAAAAATCACACAACACACCAAAAAACGATTTTCCAATCAGCTGCTTAATGCTGCTGCTGCTTGCTGTAGAGCTTCTCGCCCGTTCAAACTGATTAGGTGAATTTTCCTTAAACTTGGGAAGAAAATTTTCTCACCGAGCCACAAAACAGCACCACAGCTCTTAAAAACTGCACAACTCGAGATGACTTTCAGCCGATTTCTGAGTGGCGGGAAACAGCTGAGAATAGAATGACGCTATGTTGTGTAACACTACGCCGATGGGCGGCAACTTTTTAAGCGGCGATTTAGAATGAAAACCGCTATAATTTATCAGTTTTTCACAATAATATTACTTTTAATTGATATATCAACAGATTTCGTCGGGCTTTTCACAATTTTCACCGCTATTTCACGAAATACTACAATGGAACTACTTTCGTCTCGCGTAGTAAATTAATGCAAGATGGCTAAAGAGACGCGGTTACCAGCTGGCTGCGTAACCCCGCCCCCAAGCCGATGAATTTTTAGCGAGTGTAAGTGAGAGCCGGGAACAAAATAAGGATAGATGAAGAGTGCAATTGCACGATTGTGGGATTCGGACATGCGGTGAAGCAAGCCGAATATAGGGCAGTCGGCATTTTCCTGTTTGTAGTATCGTGTGCTGCCACATGACACTTTCCGAGAAAGTTTTCTTATTGGAAAACGCATATTTCTGCTTAATATTAGTACAGGTGTGGGTAAAAGTTGTAGTTTTGCTTTCTTGGGCAGAGATTGCTGATGTTTTGAAAATTGGAAATATAAATATTTTTCTTTAATTCACTTCAGGTAATTCTTTTCACCTGGTTTCTTAATTTACTTTTATTTATTATTTAATAATTAATTGCATTTACAAAAATTAATTAATTGCATTTACAGAAATTATTTATTATTTCGTGTTGGAAAAGGTTGAATTGACCACTTCAAATTTGGTCCCAAAATGATTTTAAATATTATTCTGAAATTCACCGGTTTTAAAGGACGTTTTCCTTGTAACAACTAAGCGTTAGCGATTCTATGAGTTTTTAGTTCAATAGATACTAAATTTATTGGAAGGACAGGAAAGAGGGAGGGCCGAAACTATTCATTTTCACTTAAAAAATTATTGGCACGGCTTACGAGGAAATATTGCTGTTAGGAATAGTCTAATTAAGAATGGTAAAGACAAATTGAGGCCTCAAAAGAATCTTTTTTTTCTTTTTAAGCGTACTTTTATTAAGTAGAGTTTGCAAAAAAATTGATTTAAAATACTTTAATATAGTCCTAATGCTTGCAGTAAACTAACTCGGCTGGACAAAAATCCTGAACGCGAGCTCGTCTTGAATAAACTTAACGACTAGACTAGACTTACCCTCCACATTGACTGTCTGGACAAAACAGTTCACCCTGCTGAATTTGTTGTGGCTCGTGGCGATCGGTACTCTTTTCGTGAAAAATATCTTGTAATAGTATAAAATTCCATTCATGATTGGTTGTGATGAGTTCAAGTCAACAGTGACCTCCTCCTCATGCCGATTGGTATCATGGAACTGGAGGGTGGTCATCCGGAAGACTTCTGAGATTTCATTAGTGTCGTAGTTGAGAAATTCGAACTGATGCTTTGTTGAGTATTCGTTTATGTGCTTCTCAATTCCGAGGCGGGCCAGTTCGTCGTTTTTTACTCGTGTTACTCTATCTAGCCAGGCTGAGTGGAATAACTGGCAATTTAAAAACATTAGGAAGGGAAATATTGTGCCGATCGGCGAAAGACAATTCGTCTTTAACATTTCATAGTACTTCAACTGATCGCCATTAAGCGTACCAAAGTTATTTAAGGGGTACATAAGAATTAAGTCGAACTTAAGACCGGATACTGCAAGAGATTCAAAGTCGTCTACAAATTCGATCGCTGTTTCTGGAATAAGATTCCAATCGGCGATCGTCTTTACAAGATCACGAAGTTCTCCAAGACAGTACAGTTTACGGATCTTGTTTTCTTTGAGAAAATTGATTCCGATGTGTGGGAAAGGGAGAAAGTCCGCGAGTAGTTCAAATTTCCTTTTGTTTTTCTGAAAAACTCTTTCGACGTTGAACTCGAGCTCATAAATAAATTTTTCGTCGGTTAGGAATGAAAATATGTGAGGATCGATTCGCAGATTGCGCATCACCGTATTGTCGTATTCGTGCGTTAGTTTCAGTACACCGTCTTTGCAAGACAAGGAAGCACTTAAAACTTGATACTTACGGACAGGCATGTGGTGATTGAGCGGAAAGATTACAGGATCCCAACATCTAGTTCCCTTCCCGGTAAGATCGTATGGGTCGAAATTTTTGAGTATATATTTTTCATTTAGATGCAACTCGAAATATACTAAGAAGCCCTCAAGATTAACGCCACCTTCTAGGCAAGACAGTTTAACTTTAGTATCTAGATCCCCTGCCATGGCCTTCTCCATGCTTTTTGAGTCGTTGAAATCAACTGTGAAGGCGTGGACAGGATCAGTGATGAGAATCATTTCGCTACAAATCTGCTCTATAGGTTCATAAGGTCCATCGGATTTTGGTCTCAGGATAGTATTTTTTAGGTAAATCGAATTTTCCATTGCTCTCTCCAGAGCTTCGTGCTTCTCACGCACTTTAATTTTATCGACTCCAACAACATACATTTTTATCTTTTCTGGTAGAATCTTACCACCTTCCTTTAGTAGATGCTTCTTAGCATGGATAAGTGATGCTAGAGCTCCTTCACCAAATGCGCCGCAGTCAAAAATTTCTGTAACGATCAGGTCAAACCCAGACACATCCAATTTGGTGGAATGCTCTTGAAGCAGCTTCACAGGAATGTTGTTTTCCTTGAAGACACTTTTAGCGATCCTATGCATGATTTCGTCTACTTCGCAGGCACAAATGTTCTCAGCGCCAGCTTCGTGGCAGTAAATGGACAAAAGACCTGTTCCTGTGCCAATATCTAGGACGTTTTTGTAGCCGTCTGCAATTTTTTCGGCGATCGCATTTTTGTACATTAAGTTCCGATTTTGATCGTTGAGCATTGCAAAGTGCCACCGGGGCACCCATTGGTTGATGATATTCTCTCGATTTTCGATTATTTTTACTTTGTTCGGACATTGTTCCAAGGCTTTGCCCAAATAGTTTAAAGCCTCTACGGGTTTCTCTAGCCTATAAAGAGGTGAATAGATACGAAGGGCTGTAATGGCGTTAATGAAAACTACTTAAACTAAAAGCGATTACTGGTTCAATATTTTTAAAGCTCTACTATGTATTTTATGGTTGGAGTTTAAAAACGGGACAAGGTGGGGGAAGTCTGGCTCCTAGAGTAGCAGTGGTACTTTACTCGTTTTATTTAGTAAGTAACAAAATTAGGAAGGACCCCGAAAATAGTAAGATTTCTGGCTTCTAGAATCTAGAGTGAATAATTTTGTAGCAGGAAAAAGCTTTTAGGTACATTTAGAGAAAAATTTTATTAAATACGAATTATAAATTAATGCTTTCTACCCTACTGCCTGATAGTACAGATTTAATGCAGCAGTTAGGGAAGCTACTCACGCCTGCCTTCCAGGCCTTTATAATTTGGTTAACCACCAAGTGATCGACTAAATTTTTCGGGCAGGAAAAAGAAAACATAAAATCTTCGCCATGGAATACCTTAAATATCATAAGATCGACATTGCATAAACAATTGTGGTCCCCCTTCGATTGGTCGTACCAATAGACCACAGGGAATCCAGCTAAAACGCCAAGTACTGTCGGAATGCAAAACTGTGCCGTGTCAATGTTAAGATCAACAAAATTCTGGGAGTCGGTGAGTTTGGTTTTAATTTCGCTCACCATTGAGCTAATACCATTTTCTGACGATGAGATGATTGTGGGCAGCTGAAGGTCCTTCGAGACGTTCACAAAGACCGGCTCGAGCCTGCCGTCCAGAAAGACCTCCTTGTTCAGAAGGCAAACATCATCGTTGACCTTTATGGTCAGGATCGAGTTGTTGATAAGATTTGAGGATTTCAGCTGGTCAACGAAATCCTTCACCTTGCCCACTGTCACGGGGGGACCGATGTCCCAAATGTACCCCACTTTGAGGCCGCAACTCACAGCCGCAATCAAATTGGCGATGGCCAGGGAATTGCGGTGGGATAACTTAAACAATTTGAGAAGCATGCACTGGATTTCTCTGGTCTTTTCCATGATATTTATCTACAAAAGGTGCTGCTTAAGCTACTCACGTTCGGAAGTTACAATTTTTTTGGAGGGTATACCTGTTGAGGGCGACTGCGAGGACATTCAGAACGTCTGCATCGTCTCCAAAAGTGTTCTGGGCCTCCTCGAAGCAATCGAACGCTTGTTCGTACTTTTGGTCATCAATTAGCTCGTTTATACGGCGATGAAGTGCTTCTATGAACGCTTGCTTTCCTGAGTCTCGATTTTCCGGAATTTTACAATAATTCAAGGCTCTTTCGTAGAACAACTTTGTGATCTCACGCACATTGAGACCACCTTCAGCCGTCACCGATGCCATTTTCCTTCAACTTTTTGATTAAGCCGGGGAGAAAGTGTTGCCAGGTGGTCCTCGTTTTCTAGCAATTTTTCAATTAAAAATGCTTTATTTCGTAAATTTTACTTCACTTTTATCATTTTTCTTTAAAAGAAATTTGTTTTATTCAAGAAATAAACTCATTGAAAATTTAACTACAATTCAAATTTCATAACAATTCCTGTATACCTTTATCGTTAGCAGCGCTTAGTGACCGTTATGGAAACTAAAATTGGCAATTCTCACTAATCAACCTAGCGGCTGTCAAAAGATTTTTAAGGAGTTTCTGGTGTGCGATTTCTTCCTAAATAAACAATTCAATTTCTTGAGGGAAAATGGGCGAGAAACGGAAAAATATGGAAGACGAAATGTCGCGGTAAGTGTAAAAAGTGCTTGAGACATGCTTTCAATGTATTTGCACACTTTCACAGGAGCAGTGGGGCTCTGTTGGTGCGCGCGTTTCTTTGAGATTGAAAATGTTCCCGTTCTAGAGCCTTGAGTGGCTTATTAAAGGGTATTTTTTTCATTCAGAATGAGAAAGAATGGAGGTGACTGCTTAGGATATATCCAAAAAATAATTAAAGCAAAATATCCGTCCGAGGAATATTTGTTAATTCTATCCCTGATTTGAGAACGAGAAGGTTTTAATTCATTTGTTTTACAATCCAAGCAGAGCATTTATTTTACGGCAATGAAGGTTTCCTAGTTGGTTGATAAAAGAGAAGATTTAAATTTGCACTATCGTCTTTTTAAAAGTTAGACAATTTCTTAATGAGGAGACATCGTTATGCTTTTATCCATGGAAACGTTACGACTTCCGAGAATAATTAAGGCAGAATTAGAATAATGCAACAATTTTATGTTACATTATTAAAATAAAAAACTCCCTTGATATTAGCACTATAGCCAATTTTAAGAGTTAGAATTTTTCTAAATCGACTTGTATTCGTTTTGTCTTCACCTGAAATGGCATATTAGCTGTTCCAGAGAAAATTATAAAATAATAAGTTATTTATTAAGTTCGACGATCTTTAAATTAATGCGTTTTAGAAGATACATGTCCTTTGTTCCAGGTTTGAGGCGGAAATCTCCACAACAACAAATCAAGCAACAATGTTTGTACCGAGTCAAGTACGGCCGGTGATTGCAGCAAACACGTACAACCAAGTTCAACAAAAACTTAGTCAAACGCCCCAACCGATCACGGTACCCCTGCCGCCCATGCCTCCTCCAGCTTTTATACCGACTTTCGTTCCATCAACAGTCGAAGTACCTGAGAAATCCTACTCGTCAGAGCCCACTCCGGTTGTGCTTAGTAGCGCCCCAAAATTGTATACAAACCGACAAACCGTTGAAATGCCTGTTGTTACTCAAGCACCTCAAATAGATATTTCAGCCATTCAGTTCGACGTCACACAAAAGCTGAAGAAGCTGAAAGCTGAAAAGTCCGGACCGAATCCCATCGCTGAAGAGGCCATCCGGGCGGCAAAAGCCTCATCGGCTCTGCAATCTTTCCAGGCCCAAGAGCGAAGGAAAAAAGATAAAAAGACTGTTCGAATAGCAGGGGGGCAAGTTTGGGAAGATCCCTCATTGGCTGATTGGCCTGATGATGATTTTCGAATATTTTGCGGAGATTTAGGAAATGACGTTAATGATGAAGTTCTAACCAGAACTTTTAACAAATATCCTTCCTTCCAGAGGGCCAAGGTAATTCGCGACAAAAGAACTGGGAAGAGCAAGGGATTTGGCTTCGTTAGCTTTAGGGAGCCACAAGATTTCATACGTGCTATGAAGGAAATGGACGGTAAGTGCATTAAATAAATTATATAATTTTCGTCTTAACAAAATGTTTAACAATAAAATAATTTAACACTTAAAACTATAAATTTTGGGTTAGATCAACCGCTAGGCCCCCAGCCCGTTGATGCAAATAACATTGGCATCGATTGGTCGTTTCGCTGGGTGTGGATTTCTATGTATTCGGGAATGGTATCTTCCGCCTGTTTTTTTGCGTTTTCTTCTCGCATTTCTTTAACTTGCTTTCCTGTTATGTAAAACGTTGAGTAAGATCCACTTCCTGCACCCCATCCTGTCGTAGCGAAAATATCTCGCTTTTCTCGATTCTGGTTTATAGGACTGGATGTAACGTAGCATGTGCACATAACTGTTAAGATAATCACCTGCAATATAAAATTTAGTTAAATAGTGCTGTGATTTGGAAAACAAATTTAGATTAATATAAAAATAAAACAGAATTAAGCGATATAACTAGTTTTGCTCTTACTGCCCTAAAAATATTTTCTTAACGATTTCTTCAAGGTCTTGAATTTTCTGGGTCAGTTTAGAGTAAAATCATTAAGGTTCGAGAATTAGTTTAGAAAGGTTTTTGAATTTCTTTCATTTTGGTTGGCAAATTTAAAGGCTATCAAAATTAATTGCTAGCAATTAGCACTTAGGAAAGGATTGCGCTTGCATGTCGGTTTCAAAATCTAAATAACGACCAACTGCAAAAAGCTTTATAAATTGCCTTCTACACGTGGCAAGCCGCTGGGTTTTTATATTTTTCATGAATTTGATGGGTGCACTTCTTAAAAATTTGATTGAATTAGCCATCGATGAAATTTTGATGTTTTTGATTTTACCAAAGGTGTAATCCATAAAATTGGGAAAGATGACAAATCAGAAAATAATGAAAAAGTATTAATCGGATGTATAAAGATATTCCGTGCAATAGCGCACCATTGATCTCGACCTCATTTAACACTAAAACACTAAAAGTATTCTAAAA
Source organism: Philonicus albiceps (assembly GCA_963969385.1). NCBI lineage: Eukaryota > Metazoa > Arthropoda > Insecta > Diptera > Asilidae > Philonicus > Philonicus albiceps. The sequence goes on from OZ017775.1 coordinate 21,671,702, forward strand.
CAATACTTTTTACACTTTAAAATCCACAAAAGCCACTTACAATCTTCATTTCGACTGGTTTATAATTGGAAAACTCAACTCCTTCAAGTTTGATAAGTAAACGTAGACTGTGGCTGGACGGGTGCTGCGGCTATTTAAAGGAGCCGCAACTGATCAAGCCTAGACAGCGTGAAAATGATATGACCGCGTACTTGTGTAGTGATCCGAGAATTTTACTTACATATATATTTCCCATACGTCGCTCCCAATTCGGGAAAACTCATGTATATCAATATTAAAAGAAGTTTCGCAATTAAAATTCCCCGTGGCTGAAAGAGTTCATATTTTGTCTAGCCCGATGACCGGGAATGTCTCGTTCGCCCAGCGAGATGCTTTGCTCCCTTATCGTATCGTTACGTAGCGAAAGATGTTTACTCACACCGAGGGTTCAAAGTGTAGCGCTAATTGAAAATAGAATTGTACAAAATAAAAATCCAGAGATAACAAATCAAGGGGTCTGTGGGTATTTGTTATCATCCAGGACCGGTGGTGCAGATTTATATATATATATTTTTTTTTTCCAATTTATATTACAGTTGGTTCAATTTTGTCTATTAATTTTAATCAATTTGTTCTGTTACAGGTCGCTATGTAGGTAGTCGGCCGATAAAACTGAGGAAAAGTACTTGGAAACAGAGAAGCATCGAAATTGTTAAGAAGAAAGAGAAGGAGAAGCAAACCCTTCTTCAGATGTTCAATAAAAGCTGATGTCTTATTAACTGCAGTTGCATGCATAAATTTAAATGGTTTTGTAAGGAAAAGTTTCGTACATTATAAAATGTGAATGAAGAACATTGCGAGAACTCTTGTAATTTTTTGTAAGCCTCTAATTCGACGTATCTAACTTTTTTAATTGGCACGCTCTAGTGTGATGACTTTTGAGGTCACTCTTGCGCTGTTTGTGTTCTGAAAGAAATATTTCACATTTGCTGATTTTATTTGCAAGCGTTTTAATTGTGAGGGGAAAGTATTTTCAGCCGGACTTTCATGATTGTAGCGGTCAGAATGCCTTCTTTGACCTTGAACTCTTCTAGACTTCTCGCCCACATAATCCATTTGATAATTTCATTTTTTTAACGCATACTTATTATTATTATTAGTATTTTTTAATGAAATATTGAGTGAGTCAGTCAAGGACTCGATTTTTAGAAAGGATGGTACAAAGTTTGGAGTAATATTAATAACTCATAACGGAAATTGGGGTATCTGAGGTGACGAATAAAATGGTAGCTGGGAAAAAAAAATTCTACTCTGTTTCGCTTAAAAAAGAATTAATAAACATCTGATATGACTTATTTCCCAAGTGGAAACATGTGAAGGACTTTGTAATCAGCGAAGAAAATGGGTAAGCGTAATTGAATGCGGCTTTGAACAACCAAAAATGAAAAAGGTAAAATTTATATGTTCTTTATATTCTACCTAATCAAATTTGTATTTACCTACTACAGGGGCAACAAAATGATTCGGAATAAATAAAAATCATTACATAACTTATCAAATTAATAACCGCTTTTTATTGGGTTAGCTGATTTAAATGACAAAATAAGTCAAAAATATTAAGCCAATTAAACATACAGATAAGCTTAGATAATAATAATAAATTTAAATAATGAAAATCTGAAACAAAAAAAAAGGATAAGAAGGTGACTTCGACTTAAGTATTATAGTCTAAACAAATAACTAAACTTGTTGCGAAAATAAACTCTCAATATTTTTTCAAAATTATTTTAATTTATTTTATTTACCATCCACCAGCACAATTAAAAGTTAACTCTTCAATCCAACGACGCAACACCAGCGTCCTTCCTCACCCATTCCTGTAATCATGTTGCTGACTAAACATTTTTTAACTATTTAATTATTCAAGGTACAGATGTTCAATACTAATCAAATTGAACTTTGTGTAAAGAAACTTAACTTAAAGAGTTTTAGAAAATTGTGCGCCATTTGCGTCACTATCGCAATTTTACTATTAAATTTTAATCACATTAACACTTGCTCTGATAAGAGCTGGCTGCCTGTTGCCGCTGAAGGTAATAGCATAAAAAAGAGGGTAATTATAAAAAAGTGTCTGTCTAGAAATCGATGGCATAAGAATAATTTATCAGCTACTGATTTATGGATTCCTGATTATCAACATCTGAATAGTTTCTTTGTACTTTGGACATTTTTTCATTGTATCGCCCCGAAAATTGTTTAATTTGCGGGTTTAAAAAAAAAATTCAGCTATCATCACTTTGGTAGCCGAAAAAATCCGTAAATTGCCATCAGATAATGATAACATTAGGGAAAATATTCTGGAACTTTTCGTAGATAAAAACAAAGAAATAAAAGATCTAGGAGAAATTGATAAGTTGTCTATTGCTTCTCTGATTGCCAGAAGTTCAAAAGTATTTTGAACTCGGGCAACAGAGTTTAAAGGCTTCGGAGAAAGTTATTAAAACAATTATTACAAATGTATGCAGAATTCATTTAGAAGACTGAGAACGAAAAGAAATTTAATAAAGATGTAATTAGAAGTTCTATTTATATTCTCTTCAACTAGGGGTTTTTTTTTTATCGGAGAGTTGCATCATTCGAATTGACTCGATTCAGTTAAATTTTCAATTCATTCTAAGAACTATTTACAGTGACGATCAGAATATCATCGATTAGAATGCAAACTAAAATAAATTATGTAACCATCTTAAGGTGGACACTGGGTCCATATGTCTGGGACGGGTAGATCAATGGGCTGTTCTTCCTCCTCAATTTCAATTTCGTCCTTCTCCATTTCAATTTCCTCCTCGCCCTTGTACGATTCCTCCTTCTTTTCTTCCTCAGACGAAAGGTCGCAAATCGATTCTTCTGAGTCAGGAATTGGTAGAGATACGGGATGCTGAGGTAGTTTTGAGAAATCGTAGTGATACATTTCCTGGGCGTACCAAATTGAGGGCGGAATTTTCATCTTCGTCGCCCACATATCTTCAGCCTCGTCTTCACCGTGTTCCACTATTCCTTCGGAGCCCTCATCAAGCTCTTCTAATTTCTGCCTTAAATCCATTTCCTCCTCACCCTCCTCCTTTGCCACAGGGGGAGGCACAAAACCAACTTCAATATCTGATTTGTAGTAGCCGGTCAGCATGTACTTGCAGTCGAAAGTGAACATGCCTGGACCTTGGGGGTATAAATAGTCCCAGTGACCGTGGTAATTGTGTTTGCCGTAGCAGATCTCAATAGGTCCAACACGGACACCATTTTTCCAGGTTGCATTAAAGCAAACCCCGTTTTCCTTGTAGGTGTAAAGTCCAACTCCGTGCCTCCGATTTTTGTACCAGCTACCTTTATATTGGTCCCCATTAGGGTAGGTGTAGACGCCATACCCGTGCTTCATATCTTTGCGCCAGGCTCCTTGGTAGATACTACCGTCTGGGTAGTAGAACGTTCCATTTCCCGACTTTAAACCTTTTGGAAGATACTCGTAATCGCAATTATTATAGTAGAAGGGTTTGACAATATTACCACAACGATAACGTCCTAGGTATCTCGCCCCGTTTCTAAAAACATACAAACCAATTCCGTGCCGCTGACCTTTTCGATAATCTCCATCGTATTGGTCTTGGTTTGGAAGAATGGCCCAACCCTTTCCATGTCTATCTCCATTTACATTACGGCCACCAATATATTTCTAGTTTAGGAGAGTTTTATTCAAACTAGAAACGAAATGTTTTTTGTCTTCAAAGAAACAAACCCCAATAAGGTCTTCCTCTTTAAATTCACCCTCGTCCTCCCCTTCAACTTCCTCGGCATCGCTCATTCTTACGTTGCTGAAAAATTAACTATTTAAAAGAAAAAAATAGTTCCAATTTTTATCTGAAAGCCTGCTGCAGTTACAAAAAGGAATTACTTTAGTATAGTTATTCGACCAGATTTTTACATTAAATTCAACTGAATCGTAAATATAACATCAAGTTCAAGGCGTAAAAGTAAAAATTCTATTATATTAGAAAGATATGTATTTTCTTTTATTTGTTGTAATAAACATAATTTATTTACTTCCTGATCGTAAGTAATACAAATTCTAATAAATCTATTAATGGAAAACTTACAAAACAAACAAAACTAACCTAATGTATCGTAAAAGTAAGTAGCTAGTGGATATCTTATCAAAAATGCTAAACAAGTGCAGAAGACCTGCAGACCTAGCAGCATTTTCGTCAGGACCTGTTCATGGACAGGGCCGAATACCACTAGCACAAAATTTATAAGTGTAAAATTGTTTGTAGTCACAGTCCCATCCGGATGTTCGATCCACTGAATTAACTTGAATGTCCTGAATAATTTAACAAATATATTTCCTAGCAAGCCTAGCTTGTCTTTGTGGAAAACTGTTTTGCTCGTTTCCAACAGTTCTGTTTCGGGATTAAACTTTGGCAGCCGGTGCCTTGGGCAGGGAACGAAATGAAATAGTTGAGGAACTGAATAGAGGAAATTTATCACTTGTGGGATAAAGAAGAGTAGGAGAGTTTTGCTAAAATGTCCTAAAATTCCGACCACTGCGAACGTCATACCAGCGAAGTAGCAAAAGGTATCACCGACGAATACGCTGGACGGGTATCTGGAAAAAAATTAATATCTTTTTAATATATCTGTTTAATACTAGAAAAACTGAAATTTATTATATACCTACATTGCCCAAAAACAGTCAAAAAGACTGCTTTATGAAATAATAATTAATGCATAAAGAAATCTATTTGAAATTAATTTCTAATGTTATTAACAAAGAGGGGAGGAGGTAATAACAGCTGTTAATAAATTCATTTATACCACGTAAGCAGTCTCAACACCCTAAGGAAGTGTATATATTTTTTCTTTCAACGAAATTAAAAAGCAGTCAATATAACCTTTTGGGGCAATCTAGTGTTAATTTTAATTATTGTACTTGTTTAATTTAAGTTCTTAGGTAGTTAAATTTCAAATCTCTGCCCTCACCTAATTTTCCTTTTTGGTTAAAAACCAGTGACCACAATACTTACTTTTAGTCTATGCATTTAGTAATCAAAATTCAGTATTAAGTAGAATTACAATGATAAATTCTCTTATAAATCTACCAGGTTGATTTTGTCATTCCATTTACAAAGATATGTGATGGGTGCGTGGGTAAGATTTAATTTTTCTGCAGTATCTTAAGCTTAATTATTTTATTTAGATATCAGTTTCGTGTTTTCAATTTTGCAAATCTGCTAGGAAATCTTTCGAATGTAAGTGCAATCAAGAGCTACAACATACCGGTGAGAGGTTGGCGATATTCTTTCTTGGTTTTTAAAAGATATAAGTTATAAACTTTAGGCTAAGCAATGTCGTTGAATAAGGAACTAAGATTCAGAATTCACCACGTAGCCATTTAAATTGTGCAATTCTATGGGATTAAGGTCTTTAGAGGTTCACAAACTTGACTTTCTTGATGTCGTTTTCTGCAGATATGCCAAGATAGTAATACTATTTGATACAATAGGAATAGTTTCCTTATAACTAAATGTACCCAATTCTTCGGAAACATTACTAAGTTAAATAAATCAATAAAATCAAAAATATGGTAACTAAGTTTAAGAAAAACAGAAATATAATAAGCGGAAAAGAGGAAGACGAAAGAAAATAAATAACTAAGTGATCAATAAATATTAACCCTTTAAGGCACACATTTTTGTAGATGTCGAAATCTCATGAATTTTCGTTCGCTGGGATTTTGGAGTCGTTAAGCGCGAATTCACTGTTAGAAAATTGATTTTAAAAAGGCAGACAAAATTTCGAAAAATTTTTGGATTTTTCGGAAAACTGGTATACGAAGATTTTTGAGGTTGCTGATTACAAATTTACTACCAAATTTCCAAAATTCAAAATAAAGGATCCAAAATGCGGTACGATAATTCGAAAAATAGCTCTGCAAATTGATATAATTTCTCAAAGTTGGAATCGTAATCAGCGTATCCCAAGTATCCCTGAATACCCACTTTTACAAAAATGTTAGCAGTTTCATATGGTGACCACAATTTTGAATTCCATAAATCTGATATCGGAATTGTAATCATCGATCCCAACAATTATGGCATACCACATTTCTATAGTTTGGCTATAGTTTCCGAAATATTCTACTTGAATATTTGCACTGTAATTTTTTGCCCCTGTACAATTCTACTAATCGGCACATTTCTCAAGCGCGCACCTTTCCCTAACGCCCACTATACTGCACGTTATACTGTTTTTTGCACGGCCCATTCCTTTTTCCATTAAAAAAAATCGTTTCGCGCGGAGAAAAGCACTCATTTGTGTTGTGTGCCATTTTTTAGAAATAACGTGCTAGATGACAGCATTTAAGAAGATTTTTGTTTACATTTAATTATTGTTATTTTTCAGGTTTATTCGTGACCAAAATTATTACTGTGTTGTGAAAAGTGTTTAGTGGAGTGCGCGTTAGGGAAAGTCATCAATTTGTGATGAAATTATGCGCTGGAAATATTCCACTTGTAGTTTTGACGAAATGTCAAAATTAAAAGTGAAATATTTCGGAAACTATAGCCGAACGACAAAAAATTCTTAAGGGTTCTTCCGTTTTATACTTTGTAACATTTTATTCGAATCAGCCCATTTCCCCTATTCCGAACTTAAGCCATAAATATGTCTATTAAGATGTTTTTACAAGTACTTTTATCACTAAAATAACAGAAAATATTCAACAACCCAATCTTAATGCGTTGACTAGAAATTAAATAGCCAAAACTCGAAGCTTCAAAGGATTAAGATATGAAAAAAGCTCCGCCAAGCCGTGAACGAATGAAGCCAAAAACCCGACCGTTTTCAATTTTGAAAACAGAAAGTGAATTCCCGTTAGCTTTCAAAAACGCTAGTTTCTCTTAATTTGTCCCTCTGTCGTCTAAGCCTAGTACTATTCCCCTGACAGGAACAGCTGGCGCTCAGCTGGGGGTGCAAAAGCAACAGAAACAAAACCCGAAGAAAACTGCCCGCCGCACCCCCAAAACATTCTCAGACGGGCTCATTCACGACGAATCCAGAAGAAAAGAGCAGCGGCGACGGGGGGCGGGGGCTGCATGCAGCAACAACAACGCGACGCACACGACAGCGACTCGGGCCGAGGCCAGGAGACGACAGTTTGGTCCTTTTTGGGTGTGTTTTTTCAGAGATTTTCCTCCGCGGGGAAGAACTTGTCTTGAGGCGATGTCCAGGCGACATAGCCGCGACACCTTGAGCCGAAAAGTACTCGCTTCGCCGAAAATTAAGTGGAGAGTGATATGCAGCGGCACGGCTTCCGCACCGGCACCAGATTCATTTTGTGGACGCTTTTCGTTATCCAACTCTTGTTGATCGGAATTTTCTGGGTGCTGCAGGGCGTCGGGGACCAGAGTTCGGGAGGCACAGGTGCTGAGGATACGGTCGCAGTGAATTTTATCAGGTCTGAGCTGAAGCAGAATACCTCGAAATCGGAAGCCCCAGGCAAATCGCTTCGAGATGAGAAAATTGAGGTTAGGCTTGTCAGTAACTTTTCGACAGACTTTGTCACCTTCCCGGACTCGGATTCCGATGGGTTCGAGAATTTAACCTGCTTCCGGCAGGGAATCGTTGAGGACTTCTTCGGGGCCCGACGGCTGAAAACGTGCCGCTGTCTGGCTGAGTGGCATGGAAAAGACTGCGGTCAGCCCGAAGTGATCTGGAGGGCGTTCATGACGTCTAAGGTGCCCTTGGTGGTGTCCAGTGCTCGCGTTGAACCCCACAGGCTCGTGTACATGATTACAGGTAACTTCTTCAGTCTGGAACTGTTAGAGATCCAGGTGATGGAGCTTAGTAGTAGCGTAGATTTTTTTGTAATTTGTAACAAGAAACCGAAAAGGCTGAAAATGAATTTCGCGAACGCGTTCCACGATAGAATCCTGATCGTTGAGAGTGGACCGAATGCACGGGGCGGCAGCAGCTGCACCCCGAAGTTAGCTTACAAGGAATTCAAATCTAGGCTAGTTCAGCAGGCGATCTCGCCAGATGATATTTTTGTATTTAGCCAGGACGATGAGATCCTCAACCACCGCTCGGTAAAGTACTTGAAGTACTACAATTTTCCGGGGGTGATGCGCTTCCGTCTAAAGTACAATGTCTACGGATTCTATTGGCAGCATCCGGAGAGCACTCGGCTGGGCAGTGTCGCCAGCACCTTCGGTCAGCTTGAGAAGAACTTCAAAAGTGATCCGGAGAGACTGCTGGCTGTTAGAAAGACGAACATTATAATTGGCGACCTGAACCATTTTGGTGGTTGGTACTGCCAGTTCTGCTACCAGCCCAGCGAGATCATAGATCGTCTGCAGGACGACTCCCTTCCTATTTTCCCGCGATCGGTAAAAAATCGACAGATCGACGCTAGATACATTCAGAATCTCATCGCTAGTGGTCTTTACGTAGACGGCAAATTGGGGCTGAACAAGCTTCACAGGTTTTCTGATAAATATTACGCCCCTGCTTACGTGGAACAGAACGGCTGGAAGTTCGATAACATTCTTGTTAACTTGTTCTTGTCTTTTGACGATGACGACGAGTACGAGACATAAAAATTCTTCCCCTTAGTTCAGGTAAGCAAAGCACCGCCCGACAAGGCGCAATTTATTGTGATTCGAACGTTTTTAGTCATTTTTGTAGCTGATTCTGTTGCTATGGGGTTCTAGAGTCAATTGTTTGTTACTGCGTGATAAAACTAAAGAAATTGTTAAAATTTAAGGCAATCGCGGCCCATACCGGTTTTCGTCGTGCAATTGGAGAAAATTGTTAAAGAAAAAATATTTTGGTAAATGTAGAATGGCAGAGAACAGATTCATTTGCTTCTTTAAACATATCAGAATTTTCTAAAATTTTCCCGAAAAATGCTTGGAGATGTTTCATTTATTCTAAATAGCTGAAATCTTCGTTCAGCAACTTAATGAATGAAGCTAATTTAATTTTTCTATTTGTTTCAAGTATTTGGTAAAAATTAACAAACTTCCAACAAAGAAATATTTCTTCAGGCCCTTTTTGCTTTTTCTCACCTCCCTTTTGCCCATAGAAAGGTAAAAACTGAAACACAAAACTGTTCTTATGACAACAACTCCACCAACTGAATTAAAAAAATAATAATAATAAAATTTGTTATCCTTTTTACCCCTTGAATCGGGGAAAAAATAATAGAATAAGTTGAAAGATTTCTCAAAATTAGTGTAATTTTTTGATGCACAATTAATTGTGAATTGTAATCATGTTTTTTAATTAACTGTGATAAAAATGATGAGAAAAAAAAATACAAAAAAAAAAATGTAATGAAGAAGGTACGAGTACCTCCATCTGACCCTGGATCAGGAACTCCATTTAAAAACGGATCAATCACCAGTTGGGTTGGGATCAGCCGACTTAGCACTGTAAGACAGAATTAACTCCACACAAGAGTGAGCAATCAAATTTTTTTTATGGATTTTTTTTAAATATTTTTTTCTATTGTGCGTAGCATAGAATTGAAAAGTAATAACCAGAGATTTTTTAAGTCATTTTGTGAGAATGCTGTTCCTAACATTGTATTTAAGCAATTGTAAGTACCGCAAACGGTTTTATTTACCGAAATAAGAATAAAAAAAAATAACAATGTAAAACTTATAAATATGACAAAATAGTGCCTCAACTCAAGTATTCGTACTATTTGTAGTTTAATTTTGTATGATAAGTTTTCCCACAATGTCTCAAGTTATATAAATAAATGTTCTTATTACACTAACCAATTTCTTGTACTATTTGCCTCAAATACCTTTACTCCTTTTTTCGTTTATAATTTTTGGTGAGCATTTAAGATTTAAATTTAATTTACTTACTTATTATATTTCCACAGCGCTAGAGATGTCGCTAAAAAAGGCATTATTAGGTACAGAGAGAATGTGTGTGGCTTCGGAAGGATATCCCTGTACAATTCGATTAGATTAAATGCAATAATCGATGCAGCGATAATGATTGATTGTCCAACTTCCAGACCATTTATTCCAGCCAAAATATTTATGGCGTTCGTACAGAAAACTGCCAACATTCCCATGTAGACATAATATAAAAAACCTGTAGAGATTTTTAAAGAGAATGTGCAATTTTTAATTATTGTACTCCATTTTGTTTAAGAGAAAACTTACCTATATCTAGTGAGGTCCCTACTATGGTTCGAATGAATATTGGCAATATGATGGTTGTCGAATTAAAATTCACGTAATATACCATTAAAAGTGGTAAGGTCGCTATGGTTGGAAGTAGAAGTTTATGCCGCCACCGGAGATTCAAGACATCATCAGCGAATCCGAGTAGAATCATGCAACAGATTGATAATAGGGCAACTATTAATTCCACGAACTATAAATAGAAAATTGAATATAATAAACTAAGGGCCCTATCAGTGAAAACGGTTCAGTTTAATCGAAAGATGCTTAAAAAATCTTTTTTGGATAACAATTTCTTAATACAGTTCCTAACATTTTTATAAATTCATTTTTGACTTAAATTTAAAGTATAATTCGATTGGATTTTTCTAATTCGCCCAAGCCTCTTCTATCGTTGCGGACGCGTGTCGGTATATATCCATCCAATTTAGTTAGCTGCAAGACATATTATTTGTTGTTCGTGTATTGTTTTGTTTATAATTTTTTTGTAATTTATAAAAAAGTTTATTTAGTATTAAATAAAGTTTCCGTTTTTATAACGCAAACGTTCAGCGTATATATTTTCTATACTGCGCGCTCCATTACCTCTCATCCACAGCGACGCTCGCTTGTCGAACGGCTTCGTTCGCAAAGCGCTAACTAAAATCAAGGGGTATTAAAATAAATTTCTGAAAACTTTAGCAACTTTATTAAGGGATTTTTTGTAAGCTCCTTTCGATTCTATTGAATCGGTTTCGACGATAGGGCCCTAAATATCTTCTTTTTGGCGTACACGAAATTTTTAGTTTACGAAATATACAGTTTTACAAGTAAAATTCCTCTCATAGGGATATAAGTTTAAAAACGAGCGCCTTATCGAAGGTTCCGAACAGTTCTTAAACCTGTTTATGTTTTCTATGGTAATTTTATATTTTAAACTTTGAAGCAGGTCGGTTTTCATTAAGCTATTTTTAATTGAGTGCCTTATTTTTTGGAAAAGAGAGTATCTTCTTAAGACATCCGTACTAATTACATTATACAAAAGTTTCTGTTAATTACGTTCTAAATAATTAATTTTAATCGGCTTTTATGGTGAAGGTTGCTGTGCTGTTAAATGCTTCCGAAAATGCAATCTAAAATTACCTCTGTGTGGGGGAATCCTTCTTCTATGAAAATTTGATTGTAACTGAAAGGAACAGGGATGAAGAGGAACATTGCCACTAGGAAAACGCATCCGCTGAGCACCCCAAGAGACTCTGGTCTGTGGAAAGATATGTTAAAAAGGCAATCCAATTAATTAATCGATTTGTATCTTACATTTTTGTCTGGGTTTTCTTGCATAAGTCCCGGCCAAAAAGGTTCGCCTCGATGAACATCCCGCTCATTCCCGGGATGATTTTCTTCGTCATGTGGTAGGCGCCCCATGAAATAATCACGTTTACAAAAAGTGGCACACTCATTTTTCGACTAGGAGATTTCAGTTGCTTTCATTAGAATCACTAGCGAAACTCAGAAGCGGTCAGAGCTGAAGACAGCGGCCGGGAACTTGTATGTCATCCTTGCCGAAAGTGCAAACACCGAGACGACCACTTTTGGAGCAGGCACGGCGCGAAAACGTCAACAATATGACGTGTGAAAAGTAAAAGTAATCAGCTGGCCGAATCGAGATGAAATTCAGGACATGTGCTGAGTACTGCTGTCGTGGGATCTGGCAAGTTGGTCAGCGCTGAATTCTTTTGGGCGGCTTATTTAAATTCGAGTTATTTTTGCTTTTTGCTAAACTATTAAGCGATATTTAAAAATAACGACTTTGTATGCACTCATATTGCGTTTTTTTAATAACTATCAAAAACCACCACCTTAATATTCTTGGAGCAATTCGTTACGATTTCTTGAACTCGTTACTTCGTAAACAAGGTTCATTCTTTAAGTAGTTTTCCACATCAAAATGAGGAAGGAATTGGATAAGTGTACTTCAAAAAATGGTTTTACGTTAAGGGGTCTTATATTTATGAAATCTCTGAATGAATTGTAACATTTCACAAAGAAGCAACCGACTTAAAAATTGAAAATATTAAAAACGATCCCCACGACTTCAAAATAGTAGAACATAATTCCAATTTGTTATTTTTCAGTACATATGTATTCAAAAAAAAATGTATAAAGCTAAACTTTTTCGAAAGTAGTATTTTTCATTTTTATTTTGTCGTTTTCAAATCAACCAGTTCTGTTCGCCTTTACGTAAATTTACTGTGTTTCTATATTTCATTCTTTAGATAGGTTTGTCTTACTAAATCAAATCAATCTAAATAAATACGAAAAACGAAGACAAAGAATCCTTTCGAAATTCTGCCAAAAAAAATATAATTAAAATATATATTTACTGACATTAAAGCAAAAATGCAGAAAAAAGATGTTAAAAAGCAAAAACCAGTTAAAGAGGATACAATTTACCAAGTTGAAATAAAACTTGAAGTGAACGAAATTGGAAATATGGGAAGCGATGCAGGACGATACGTTTTCGATGCCACTTTTATGGATAAGCCTTTGCAACGGGAAAAATTGATGATTTTCAAACCATCTCCTAGTAGTCCATTAGACTTTTATTATTTTTCATGGACCTTACCATTCCAGATAAAGGGAGAAATTGATTTAATCGATATCTCATCAAATCCAATTGTCGTGAAGTGCTACAAATTGAATTTGGATAAGGATCAGGATGATCCTGAAGAGATTACGCAAGATATGCTAATATTGAAATCATTTGTGATTGTTGATTTAACTGATATCATTACAAAGAAGGTGGAGAATGTTTTAAAAACAATTGCCTTTCAATATCTAAAACTACAAAAGGGTGCAAACGTTAGAACCTGGCCGAATATGCCTTTCTTTAAGTGCCGCCTATCTACTTCTCAGCCTATCCTTTATGAGCCAAATATGACTTACAATCGATTTTCGATCACTATTGAATTTTTAATTAATCTACCTGAAAAAATCTTGAACAATATCCAATCGTGCGAGGCTGGTTTGGTACTGCATCTACCCACAGGAGAAGAGAAGGTATTGAAGTGTAGCAATGGCTTTCTGGCAAAGCAAAATAACCTACCGTCTAAGAATATTATTTGGAACTTGAGCCATCTGGAGCATTTTGCAAAATTTTCAGACCATCCAACAAATCGTTCATTCACTGCGGAATATTTAACCCTTCCCCCTACTAACGTTAACCTGCGAAATCCATTAGTTAGCGATGATTCAAAACTGGTAGCATTTTATTGTGAACACCGATGCATCCTATCGCAGAAAACTTTGCTTTACATAGCAAAATCGCCTAATTTGCTAGCCATTGAAATTTTTGTTAAAATGAAGGAAAATGATCCGAACAAGAAAGTGCTTAATGGACCTTTAGAAGGGCCTAATCATTTTGTAGGGTTTTTCAGTATAAATTTACTGAGAGGTGTTGGCGAAAAGCATATTAGAAATTTAATACCACTCAGCATATTCAATTTAAAGAGAGTGCAAAACAAATGTGGAATTAACACAAGCATTTTTTACAATTCCCTTGTCGCAAAAAAAGTCCCGATGGAGAGTAGTAAACCTAAAACAAAGGCTAAACCCGTGATAGAATCAACAGAGGAAGAACAGGAAAAACTGAATTACGTAGAGAATGACGAAGGTTATACAGCCTGTGTTGCTGTTGAGGTCAATGTAGATCCGCCAATTGTTCCAAGAAGAGTTGAGAAATTTACGATCGATGATTTGCGAAATATTGAGACCCCGACAACGCACGAAAGTTTCATTAAGCATTCGATGGTTGAATTATATTTAATTTTCAGGAGGGAAATTGAAAATTATATTTCGCTTCTGAGTAAATGTAATGGAAATAGAATGTGTCGACCTCCTGAAGGAAATTTGTTTGGTGCTGCCACTGCGCTACTTTCAAAAAAATTTAATTTTACTGATATTACTAGTGCAGAGGCTACACAAGTAAGATTCAGAAAACCCTTATTTTTTCAAGTTAATTTTTTAGAAGCTATTCTATAAATCAAAATATCATACTATTAAGAAAAACATGTTTGTGAGATTTCAGTTTCTGTCCCTTAGTCAATTCAGCTTATAACAAGCGCATTGCCTCTAGAAGGCACTCTAAAATATATCGATATCATACCTACATAGGTCCTATGTTATTTAAAGAAATCGAATTATTTTATGTTTTTTGACTTTGGTAAATATAAGTCAATAATGTTTATTTTTTTATTATTGTAGAATATTTTGGAAAATAGCTACATATACGTGATTAATCAAATTCACAATATTATGGAGCAGAATATGTGTGAGACTGTACCGGTTGAGAAATACGACCTACGAACGCAATGCGCTTCAGAATGCCTGCACCTGGGCATGTTGAAAGAAGCCCAAGATTTCCTTATAATGGTAAGAAATATTATATAACCGTGCAATTAGAAACTAACTATCATAAAATTATTATTATGATTTAAAGTCACAATCTCTATCGTTACATACCAACTTGAGATTGGTCGCAACAATTCCTAATTTGCTTATTCCATAAAATTTGTATACGCTTTAAAAAAGGTAAAATGATAAAAGCGATAGATGGTGTACTTGATTGCACTATTTAGGAATCGAGTTTAGTTACCTGATTATGATTATAAAGGATTTAATTTATAAATGGTTTTAATATTCTAAAAATACATATATGTTGTTTTTTTCAGAAAATTCGCGATGGAAAATCTGCCGACGAATACGTATATTACGCTATATTTGCTATTCATTGTTTAAACCTTGAACTGTGCTTGGCATGCTGCGAAGACGCTTTAAAACTCGCACCATCCTGCTACATTTGCTATTTAATGCAGGCATATGTTGCATTTTTGCAAAAGGATTATACAATTGCTGAAAGGTTACTTAGGAGTGGAACGTTAAAAAATGATAACTTTGTTGAACTTTGGTTGGGTCTGTTTGTAATTCATTATCAAGTCGAAGATAAGGCTCAAATGTCTATTGATTTACGGAATATTGTTCTGGCTTCTAAGAGCCCCTACGAAACGGAATTTCACTCAGGCACATTTATAACAAGTTGGAAACCTCGAAAATTCATGGATCCTGTTTTGAATGGCGCCGTTAAGTTTATCCAGTGGGGACTTTTTGAATTTGCTGAAGTACTACTGGCTTGGCTAGTGCATGAATATGGGCGACAAAGTTTCGTATTTCAATACAACATGGCTTTAATTGAATTCTACCGAAAGGACTATCACGCAGTGTTACAACGATTGGCAAATCTTAAAAATTGCACCAACATAGAGCATTGTGATAAGATCAATTTGAGAGTGCACACACTTCTGAATTTGGACAGCATTCTGGCTATTAATCAAATTAGAGAGTATATTAGCTATTCGAATGATTATGATATTGATAGAAGCACAGCATTAATTTTTCTTAAGCTGGGGAAGTTGTACATAAGGTTAAAGAAGTATAGAACAGCATCATTTTATCTTAAGCAGTGCGCTTTCGCACATAAGACTTTCGCCTCGTATATTTTGTTAGGACAAGCTGAAATCGCAGTAAATATTGCTTGTTTAGTATTTTACGTTGCCGAGAGGTGTTTTCTGTTATAACTAACTCTATTATTATTATTGTCGTAAATCTTAAAACTTCTGTTTTGCAAAGCATGAAGTGAAAAAACATCTTTTGTTATTCCATTTTTAAATTTCGCCATCTTAACATTTTCAGATTGGCCGCTTAGACAACGCTGAAACCTGCTTTAAATTATCGTATGAACTAAACCCATTCAATTCACTTTCTTGGGGTAATTTGGCAATAATTTACTCTCGAAAAGGTCTTATTCCACATTTTAAACTAGCGGCCAAGAATGCGAGAAAGGTAAGTAAAAGTTTATGGTGCTTTTACAACGCTTCATTGTTTTATTTACTTTTTCGTGTATAAAATATATGATTAATATAACAAACGTAATATCACCAGAATATGATTTCTATACAAAAGCCCATTTTGTATCTATTCACTTTGTTTTTCTTTTAGCAAGACTGTTTGGACAAAGACCTAGCTGATGAGCTGAAAAAGATCGAGGAAAATCTGGGGCCCGCTGTGCTTAAATAAAATAATGTTTATGCACAATAATAAATTAATCCGAATATAATATAAATAAATAAAGGAAAACTTAACATTAATACAAAATAAAAAAAAAATGTAATAATAAATTTCTCAAGTGGTTTAAATGTTTCAAAAACATTTCTACTGTTAGAAGAGTTCTTCTGTTCGCCTTGGGCGATTTTCTAGTACTTTTTTAAAATAAAGGGTTTGCAAAAAAGCAGTAGTTTATACGTATTAATAATAATAATAATAAAAACAGTGTTAGGTAGCAGGCTTCAGGATGGGGTCTGCCTACAAACTCATAGGTTCGAACTTCTCTTCACCTGCAGCTGAGTTACTTCGTGAACGAACATGCAGCTTAAATTTGATTAAAATAGAGGTGATTTAAAATCATGCAAATGTAGGCAACTCCGGAAATAAAATAAAGATAACCAAACCCTTCTCGGTTATCCTGAAGCTTGCGTCCTGATTAAATAAATAAAATGAGTAAATTTCATTGCTTTTTGAATTTATAAAATCAGCAGCCGAGAAACCTATCAATTACAGGCTGTAATTGGTTCGGTTGCTTGAATACTTTCGTTTGCTTTATCAAAATTCGTTTCAGACTCCTCAATAGTTTTCTCGGTTGGCTCAAGTAAGGAGGCCACAACACTGGAGTCTGTTGCTACCCCATCGACTCCATTCGACTTTTCTCCATCGCTGTTCGTCGCCTTTTGCTGCTGATTTGGAATCTGCCTAACACGAAGTAGACGATCTTGAACACTTCTCTTGGCAAATTCTGGTTTATGGGATAAATCAACAGGGATTACCCCGTTGCTTCCAGAAGCCGGTAATTCACCAGTCAAAGCGGCTGCTTCTACTGCCGCAACTGGAGAATCAGGCACAATAACATTTGGCTGATGCGGGACATGTTTTGGATTTTGTTGCTTCCTCTTATTTTTTAGAGGGCTAGGGGGGCATGCAACTCCAGCAGCAACTACATTTGTTGTCGGCGAATGTGGTACGCTATTTTGAGGAAGAGCAGCTGGGGGCTTTTGTGGATATGAAGTCTTTTGATTAGAGTTTTGAGGATACCCTTTATTGTGATGTTGTATTGGAGCGAACGCTTTGTGGTTATTATTCGTGTTCTTGTGGTTATTCTTGCTTTGCATCCTTGGTGAACTAGGTACTGGCTGCGACAACACATCTTTCTCTACAGATTGAATGGAGAATTGTGTCTTCGAAGGCTGCCTTGGTCCTACACGACCTGTACCAATAACTGGGGCAGAGGATACTGCAAAAATATATAAAAGGAAAATTAGTTATTTTACTGATTTCAAACTTAGGGACGTGATAATTCAATTCGTAATCGAAATTATTTTAAATAGCTGAATGTAGTGAAGGAGTTGCAATTCAGTGATTAAGTATTCCTGCAATTAACTCAGAAATTAACTGAATTTGTACAACAGATGCTTAATGGCTGATACAATTTCTTATAAGAAAAATCATATGAAATTCTAATAGGCGAGAACGATTTCAAAATCTGAGCATAGTTGATAGCTACTTACATTTAACGCTCTTTACTTCTCCAGTCTGCGAAACGGACACTGTGATGTTGCCACGCTTTTCAACTAGACAATCAGTGATCTGGTGGTGTCCTCCGTGCTGAATATTCTTCCCAGGGTGCGTTGGACTCTTTTTGGAAGACACATTGATAGCATCGCCCAGGGTCACTCGTTCAGGCCTCAGAAGTGCCTCATTTTCAGCATTTAATTTATCGTTATCCCATTCCCGTCTCCATTTTCCGTCACCGACTTTCTGGCGATTTATGCGCGCCTCATCGATCTTCTCCCGTTCCGACCTCCACTGCTCGTATTCCGGCTGGGAGTTCTGTTTTTGATATTTGGGATTGTGAGATTTACCACCTCTGCCCCGGAAACTATTGTTCCCAGGACCATTGCGCTTATTATTGAGATCCTTATTCCTATTCATTTGTCGTGGATCTTTTCGTTCCCCCTTATTTTCGGTTTTCTGATTAACCACTCCGTCTCGTTCTGCGTCCGCTAGAAAATTGTATGCCGGGTCAGGTGGTGGACCTTCACCATCAGGGAATTTCTTATAATCGCGCTTAGTACGCGTCTCCTCAGGTTTCTTCAGGTTGAGTTCTTCTAGTTTTTCTGGTTTTACATCGTATGTAAAATCGATTTTATCGTACTTGTGTCCCTTGGGCCAATCTTCATCCTTCGGGGGTTTTGTCTCAACCATTGCGTTGTCCTTTAGAGCCATCAGCCGATCCTCCTCAGCCTCCCTGTATTTTTTCTCGATTTCCTCGTTGCGCTTTTTGATCCTCTCGATCCTTTCGTCGAGGTTCTCCTTGTTTATGGCTGCCATAGAGCGCTGGTTTAACTGGAAGGAGCAGAGACACTTCAGTTAGTAGAATCGTTTAAAACTAAGCACATAAAAAAAAGTTGTTAGTCAAGTGATCTCTAACATTTTGCGATAGTCAGGCACTCGTACGCGAATCTTTGGAAGGAAATGCACCAGAAATCAATGAAGATTACCTCACCAAAGGTGACTAAGAATTATATTTGGGTTGACACCATAACAGACCACTCGCAATTGAGGCGAATTACAGCCCCGTTGGGGCCATCAGCAGCTAAACAATATTCCCACGGAAGTGGCCACTGGTGAGGCAACCGCGCCACCGGAGGAGTGAAACGTTAGCACAGTTGCAGCAGCAACAAAAGGCAGAGCACCAAATTAATCAGAAACCTCCCCCACACAACGTTCACCTGAGTTCCCTGCTGTCGCTTCAGAGCGGAGCCCCCAAAGAAAGAAGCGCCTAGAACCCCAGCTGCATGTAGACGTCGATGGGCCACGGTGAAAGTCTGCCAGTCGCGGTCTAAGTAGAACTAAAATGGGTTACCTTTCTCCACAATCCAATTAGCTTTGGTGTCCCACTTTCCTGCTCGCCGTCGTTGTTGTCGACTTCGTCTAAGTCCAGAGCTCGGTGTATGCGTTAAGTTTCTTTGCTGGCCAGAAACTGAAATGTCAACGGAAAGAATTTTTGTTAGCCACAAAGGGGGGGCACAGCAGACAACGCCAGAGCAGCCCGAGACCGCAAAAATCGCCGTTCGATTACGCTTACCTCAGATACATTCAGACGTGTGTAAAGTTATTTTTGGGAAGCCGATCACGTTCACTTCGTGGTCCTTTCCGTGGCAGCTTTTGATAGAAGGAAATCGGAAGAAAAAGAACTTTCTCGCGGGGTACGGCGAGCAGCGCGGATTTAGTGCGATGGGGCAGTGGTGGAGCACCAGGTCAGCTCTTCTTCACGGGGTGGCGAATTGCGGCAACTTTGAGTGCGGCGAAATTCCAATTGAGATGCGCAATGGATGAGCGCACGGCGAATTGTCAAATTCTGACCGGAAATTATAAAAAAAATTTGCAAGCTGAATTGAAGTTGCATTCGCTTTGGCGGGAGATTTGAAATTTTTCTGTTGAATCGGAAATTAAATTTTACGGAAATTAAAGCTGGAGACAATTTAAATTGCATTTGTTCAACATTTTCATTATTTACAGAGGCCAAAAACGCGTTTTTGAGATTTTTAAAACTATGTTCTTTTTAAACGGAGCATTGAAAAAATATGTCTAGAGGTCTATTTTTGTTACAATATCCTCACCTCGAATACAAATTAAATAGTTGAATCAATGAGTATTTTTATTTTTGTAAAGGTATAAAGCTTTCCTAGGAAAAAATACTGACCCTAGATTAATTTGTTTGGCCCCATTTCATAGTAAACTGATAAGAAGCGCTTTGTCCAGCTACAGAACACTACTTGTAAACACTGCGCTTATCTTTATTTAAATTTAATTCCTTAAACATCAGTCTCAATCAACCTTCGTAGTACGCAAGTCTAGTAACTCCCAAGTAAATATCGATTTCTGTAACTATTTGCAGTCCCTGAAGACTGACGTCTTCTCCTAGTACCTAAATAAAGTCGTCCTTACTTTAAGTTAAGTACAAAATCGCGTCCGGTAGATATACTTTCTTTTTTTTTTGCTTTATTTAAACAAAATAAAAGAATAGTTCTAGACTGTTAGTGAGGAGCTGACCAAGGGGGACAGAGGACGGTTCGATAGTTTTATAACGTGGCGTCTGAAAACAGCATCAGAACGCAGAACAGCAAGGTACATCCAAGTCCGGGGGCCGCCCGAAGTGTATGGGCGCTACCCCTGACTGCCTCCTGTAACATGGTGGCGGAAGAGGATAGTGCAGCACATACAGATCAAGAGGTTGACCGTACGCCCCACGAGGAGCAGAGAGATAGCAATCTTCTAGCCGATAGTGCAGACACAATGGCCAATGTCGAGGATATTTTTGATGCTATTAAAAATGGTGAAATCACCGACATGGAAAATCTAGTTGAAAAATTTGGGCTGGAATGTTTGTCAGCTAGGGATAAGCACGGATACACCCCCGCCCACTGGGTCGCCCTTGACGGGAATGTCGAAATGATGAGGTACCTGGTCGAGCGGAATGCACCAATCGATTTGCCGTGCTTGGGAACTCAAGGTCCCCGGCCTATTCACTGGGCGTGCAGAAAAGGTCACGCTGCCGTTGTCCAAGTTCTTCTACAGGCTGGGGTGGCTGTAAATGCTGCAGATTTTAAGGGTCTTACGCCATTGATGACCGCCTGTATGTATGGACGAACCGCAACGGCTGCTTTTTTGCTGGGGATGGGAGCTCTGAATCACTTGACCGACATCAACGGAGACACGGCTCTCCATTGGGCCGCATACAAGGGGCACGCTGATTTGATGCGCCTTCTCATGTACAGTGGCGTTGACTTGCAGAAAACTGACAATTTTGGATCAACTCCGCTACATTTGGCAAGCTTGTCTGGAAATTTGACTTGCGTACGTTTGCTATGTGAAAAGAGCAACATGGATTTGGAGCCAAGGGATAAAAATGGGAAAACCCCAATGATGTTGGCACAGAGTCATAGGCACCACGATGTCGTCAAAGTGCTGTACCATGAGATTAAGAAAAAGTCTAGGTGGATTCCGCCTGTTTCTGAGATTTGGGGATTGCTCTTCGGAGGCGCTGGAGACTCCAAAGGTCCTCTACTGCTGTTTTTATTTTCAGTCTTGTTGTGGGGATATCCAATGTACATGATAAGGGTAAGCTGGATAATGTTTAATTAAACCGCTGAATTGAGACAACTCTGGAGAATTAATCTTTATAGTCGACAACGTAATTCAGCAATTGGTTTTATTAAGCTGAATTAAGCATGCAAAAAATATATATATTTAACCCATTCGCTACCGAGATCATATTCAGCCACACATTTAGCTATAGGCAACTACGAGATATCTCGTCGTTGGCAGTGAATGGGTTAAATCTGAATTCAGTTTTCCAAAAAAATAAATTTTAAATAAGCGAATGAATGCTAATTATATGTCTGAATGTAATTTCAGTGTATTCCAATTACATGGAACATTCTCCGTCGGTCACACTATTGCTTTATCTACTGGAACGCAGTGATGTGGATAAGCTGGATTATAGCAAATCGACGAGATCCAGGCTATATACCACTTAATTCCGATACCTACTACAGAGCGATTAAGCAAATCCCATACTTCGACAAGTGGAAGAAACGTAATGTCGTTCTTACCAGGTTATGCCATAGTTGTCGTTGCCTGCGTCCTTTGAGGGCTAAACACTGCCGAGTCTGCAATCGATGCGTCTCCTACTTTGACCACCATTGCCCCTTCATCTACAACTGTGTCGGGCTCCGGAACAGAATGTGGTTCTTCCTATTTGTGCTGTCCATTGCCATCAACTGCTCCTTTACAATATACTTTGCATGCTATTGCGTTATGATTGAGGGATTCACTTTACTCTATGTGTTGGGATTAGTGGAAGCATTCGTATTTTGCGGATTAGGATGGATACTGACTTGTACTTCGGTGAGTTTTGAAAAATCATGTTCACTTTATATGGTTTTTTTGTTGTTGAATAAAATGAATTTTTTCAGATCCTTCACGCCTGCATGAATTTAACGACAAACGAAATGTTCAACTACAAGAGATATCCTTACTTGAGGGATAAACGTGGACGATATCAAAATCCCTTCTCACGTGGGCCTGTTCTAAATCTTTTTGAATTTTTTGTCTGTTTACCCGACAGGAGCGATGAGAGCGATTTTATGCTAGATGAACATCTCTGAAAGTAGTGGAATTTTAGGGATTTATTCAAATTAATTTTCTCGCTTTTGAAGTTTTAAAGGATTCATCTTGCAATTTCTTTACTGCTTCTATTCCTGGTGCTGTATTTCATTGCATTTATAAATTTATTATGACTATATTTCGTTTTTTGAAAGATTTTATTTTTATTTTTGTGTTTACTATTTCAACTTAAAAAAAATGTTGTATATCTTTGAAAATAAATTCTAGGTGATAAGATATAGAGCAGAAATTAAATTATCAATAGATAGCAAGATGTTGTGTTTTATTTTATTAAAGAGTGGTCAAAATATAAAACATACCCTAAAGTACACCGACAATTGAAAGATTGAAAATAAAATTTTTATAAAGGGTACTTCAACTGATATTTTCGCGAACAAATTAGAAACTTCTGCAGTTGTTCTCACAAAATATATATTTTTTTTCGTCCAAATTTATAAAATATTGTAGAATTGCTGTATATTATACATAAAATTGATGAGAAAATATCTATATAATGACTGTTGCACTAAAACAAAATATCTTAATAAAATCACATAATAAATATAAATATAATGCAATGTTTTGATTGTAAGTTAATGCACAACTGCTGTGTTGCGAATTGAAAAAAATAATTGCACCTAATAACTAAAGCAAAAGTACCAAACAAGAATTTTGAAAAATATATACAATTAGTTAAATTTACAGTCAATTTGGTGCGACTGTAGTTAAATATAATAATAAAAACAAATTTCTAAAAATACATTAAAATAGTTCGTCCTATAAATTGGCTTTGGCACTTACATGAAATTACATTATGGTTCACTTTTTGTCTTAAAATACTTAAGAAAATATTTAAAATTCTATATAAATATTGCTCGTGGTTTTTTTTATATATTAAAAAAATATCGTCATGATTTAAGTTGGTCTAAATCGGTTCTATTTCTAGTGTTGAAAGCAAAAAATTGCGCCAAAGCCAACCATATTTCCCTGGAATCATAGTAAAATAAATTTTACTTAATACTTTTCGTGGAAAAGACAAAACCGTAGAGAGACTATAAAGCCTAACTGCGTAAAAATTAACTAAACATTAAAATGTGCGTCAGTTTTGTAAAAAAAAAATTTCTTAAATAAATTTCATTTGATACTTTTTAGAAACATCGTAGAAGATCCGTGAATATTTCGGCCATATAATAAAAGCAGTCTCAAATAGAAAATATAAATGGAAAAGGCATTTACATTGATTTTTTTTTTGTTTTTAGAAGAAATAACTTTGGCATGCAAAAGTTTCTCTAAGTTAGACAGAAAAGAATTCTAACTCTCGAAACAAAAATCGTAATTCTCGGGATCTTCAGGAATTGGTGGAGGCTCCTTGCTAATGTCCACTCCCTCCGTGTCCAACAATCTTAATTTTATTTCCATGGAGAGGAGTACCTCGAAATCTTCGTCTTTCTGTTTGCTTATCATTTCTTGGCCGAGTAAAGCGTTTATACCATCAGTCCAGTAGTTGAAGGTGGCTTCGTCAGGGGCTACAAAATCCAATGTTGCATGATCCATGTTGTCGAATGTAATCGAGAAGCCAAGATTGATTGCTGATTTTCTGGCTCGCATTTCTTTCATGTGTGGACACTCCTTACCGACTAATAGCTGCTTAATGTCAATTACAAGAACTTTGTTCGGAAGCTCCTCCAGCGTGGGAATAGTTTTTTCATCGCAATCGCCATAGTGAATTACTTTGTAATTTGGAGATAGACGAGCGTACCAGAATTTGTCTTTACTGCGTGTGCCACGAGAGTATTTTGAAAAGCGAGTTCCTATTGAGAAAGTTTTATAAGTGATTTATTTTTCAAACTAAAATATATTACGAGACAAAAACAGAAACAAGTTTCAAAGACCTACCTTCAACTAAAAAGTTGAGCCTTTGCTGTTTGATAAGGTCCATTATCTCAGGAGTAATTTTCTCCTTCAGCTTTACAATAGCCGATGCTGTCGATTCGCACTCTTCCTTAGAAGTCCTTTCTTGTTGCCGCAACGTTGTGATTGTTTGATAATTTAATGCAGAAATCTTTAGACGAAAATCATCCAAGTTACTTGGACGAATTTTTAGCGAACGAATTATTTGCTCCTTAACTACACTGAACACTTTTTGAAAATCTTCAGCAGTCGCACGCATATCTTTCCATGTGCGGTTTAGCGTAACTATGCAAATACAAAAAAATTCCTCAAATGGATGGTCATGTGTGAAGAACATCGGATGGAAATCAGTAGATTGTTCTGAAGGTGGTTCTCCAATTCTCAAAATTTCGCAAAGGAGTTTAACTAACTCAATGGAGGTCCTTCCGAAGGGACACTCATGCTCATCAGCTCGACATGAATTTTCGTGGACCACTTTTGTGTATTGCTGTGTATAATTTCTCGCAAAATACACCATACAGTCCAAAGCTAATACCCCAGGTGGAGTTTCAATAAAATCCTGAGCTGGATTTATATCGCATTTAAATCCTAATTTTTTGTAGTATTGTGAAAAGTTCACATTCCCTCCTCTCCTCAATTGTTCATCACCTCCACTCGAACCAGAGTAGTCGTCAAATGCAATCCTTCTTAGCTCTTTAATTTTTTCGTGAGCATCTTGATCTTGTGCGTTCATTTTCATTCTCATGCGATTTTCAAGAAGACCTAGAGTCAAAGTTTGCAGCACATACAACTGATGTCCCATTTCCGTGCCAATGTTCGTGCTGATCACATTACTTAAAATTACTGAGCGATATTGCTTTGTACTGAACGTGTGGGATATCTGCCTTTTACGGGCATCGTCTGCTTTAATAAAAAGAGCATTGATTAAAGCAATTGCATTTTGCTGAATCACAGATGAGTCTGGCTCCTGCAGCAGCTTCAACAAATTCTCTAGAGTGATCTCTTTCTCCACTAGAAGATACTTAGTACTATTGTGCACTATGTTCTCTAAATTGGAGAGCGAACATTCCACGCATTCCTTGGGAAATGATGAA
Organism: Philonicus albiceps; assembly: GCA_963969385.1. NCBI lineage: Eukaryota > Metazoa > Arthropoda > Insecta > Diptera > Asilidae > Philonicus > Philonicus albiceps. Next base: position 21,697,257 of record OZ017775.1, read on the forward strand.
AAATTGCATGTAATGTAAATATTTCTTGTTATGAAAGTGTTCTCCAGAATTTCCCAGGAAACAGTACCGTGCTCCATCAGTTCAACGAAACTGCGAAGGCTAAACTTTAGGATTTCTACATCGCATTTTGAATCCTCAATCATATCAATAATAAGACTAAGACCTTGTTCTTTAATAAATTCGAGTGCGAAAGTCAGGTCCAGACTTAGTTGCGCTAGATTTTCTAGGCACTTGACTTTGTCTAATGTCGAACCAGACCGGAGAGTTTCTAGGATATCATTGGCGGTTTTTGATGGAGAATGACGCAGTCGGAGGACAGAGCCATTCTTGATTTCATTGCGATTTTTTTCTGTGACATATTTGTGGTTGTTAACTTCACAGAACTGAAGGGCGTAGTTTTCGTGATCTGTTATGTTCCAGATGCTGCACAACTCTTGAATTTTTCCTGAAATATTTGAAAATATGGTTACACTGCGCAATTTTAGAATAGATTTACAGGTTTAGTTTTTTAAATGAGCCGCTTAACAAAGAACAACCAGACCACTGCCTGAAAGTAATCCAGCAAAGGTCTTGATATATTTGCTTAAAATTCATTTTAAGACACACCCCACCGTTGTGCCTGATATACGCTAATGAGATCTGATTTATTAATAAAGTCCCCCTCGGCAAGGGGGCCAAACAATAAGCGAATAATCACCGGACATTACTCAAAGGGCGTTGTCTTCGTGCCGAAAGAGTTGGCACCCGTCAGCTCTTCCGGTCCCCTCATTATCTAGTCGAAATGAATTTGTTTCTATTTTCACCTGTGAGTGGCTGCCTCTGGTCCAAGGAAATCAACTGTGCGTGCTGATTTTCGAGCTCCACAGCAATTTTCACAATATGTGAATCTTTTAGCGTTGGCATTTTTTTGGGTAGCATAATGGCTAGAGAAGTTCTTCGGGCTTTTGTGCGCGTTTGAATGCTTAGAAAAGTGTCACATTAAGTTCTATCTACTTTTAATCCGTAATTTTTTTAAATAAGCCGGTAGGGGAGTAATTTTACAAACAAAAACACAGAACGACCACTGCTCCCGTGAAATGTTGTCGGATTTTGACAGTTGATTATTGCCGAATGACAATTACGGGTTGAAAGTCCGAAAAGCATTACCATACGAAAATTTGTTTAAATATTATTTTGTTTTAAATTTCTTAATTACATTTTCAGATTGAAGTCAGCAATATTTTAATTAAATTAAAATATTTCAATTTAATAAATTAAGTGCTTTAAATCAAAACTAAGAAAAGTTTTTGGAATTATTTACAAATTTACTCCGAAATTTCGGACTTTAAACCACACCTTTGCATCTGCCAACATATATTTTTAATTTTTCTTTATTTGTGTAAGTGTGACAGCTGATGGTTTGTCCGCCACGTTCCAGGTCTTTTGAATGGATTCGCGATAATTTTAGAATTTCTGAAGGGATTCAGTTAAAATTAATAACATTTAGAAAAAATGGATAAGCAGGGAACAGAATCAGCCTTGACTACGCTGCTGAACAGTCCACCGCCAAGGCCTCTTTCGACTACTTTCACCCTGCCAAAGGCAAGTAAACAAACAAAATCTAAAATTCATTTCAAACATTTTTTTCTTTCGATTCGACAGACTGCAAACCCCCATAGTTCGATAATTCCATCAACTCCGGCTGTTCCAATTGGACCGAAAGATGCTCTCAGCTCCATTAAAGTTCAGTAGGTTACCAAAATTCCACACCCCATTCAGTTAAATGGAAAAGTTAAATAATTTTTGTTCAGAAACATCGTGGCCACCGTTAGTGTCGGCTGCCAGCTAAATCTCCAAAATATAAACTTTCGCACAAGAAACTCTGAATATTCTCCGCAAAGGTTCCACGGCGTTGTGATGAGGATGCGGGAGCCTCGGTGCACTGCCTTGATATTTCGCACTGGAAAAATAATCTGTACGGGGGCCCGAAACGAGCACGACGCCAATTTGGGGGCTAGAAAGTTTGCTCGCATTTTGCAGAAGTTGGGGTACCCTGTGAAATTCATGGAATTTAAAGTACAAAACGTCGTCGCTACCGTCGACTTGAGATTCCCGATCCGGCTGGAGAACTTGAATCAAGTTCATGGCCAGTTCAGTTCCTACGAGCCGGAGCTATTTCCGGGACTCGTCTATCGCATGGTGAAGCCTAGGGTGGTGTTGCTCATTTTTGTGAATGGGAAAATTGTGTTTACAGGAGCTAAATCGAGAAAAGACATCGCTGACTGCCTGGAGACCATTTATCCAATTTTGCAGAGTTTCAGGAAGAATTAGAAGCTATTGTTGGTAAATCTATTTTCTTTTAGTTACATTCTTTTTATATGTACGTGAATTTTAAGTACGTAATTTTAAGTTATAATGCAATAAATGCGATTTATGCAGTTTATGGCTTTCATTTTGACATACTTCTGCGTTCATGGCCTCGAGAAACCCCAAGGTTCCAGCAGAAGCATCGGTGGTTCAGTGGTAGAATGCTCGCCTGCCACGCGGGCGGCCCGGGTTCGATTCCCGGCCGATGCAGCAATTCTTTTTATTTCATGTAATTCTTAAATACTCTTCAAAAATTGTAATTATGTATTTTGAGGTAGATGCGTAGATGCCTACTTTATTTATTATTTAAACAACTCTATAGTAGCATTTATTGCAACTCGGAATTCGAATAAAACTCGATTTATTGACGATATTTTAAATATTTTCAAAAATATCGATATTGTGTAATAATTAAAATAGGACCTTGTACTTTTACTGTAAGGTGCAAATGCGTGCTTAAGATAAACTGGATATTGGCGCTCTTTTCGGGACGGGGAAATTTATTCCCTTAAATAACATAAAAAGAAAATAACTCTTATTATTTATTGACCTAATTCCTTAAATTTTCTAATTTTGTCACTCTTATTTTGATGAGGGATGGATTTCTTTATAAAAATTGTAGATATGCTTTTGTATTTAAGATCAAATGACTCTTAAAAATAAAACCCTGATCCGGAATAAAGATTTCGTCGCCGCTAGAGTGATACCAAATTTAAAATGCGTCCATACAGCGTACGTTAATTTTCCATCTCGCTGTTAGTACGTCATTAATTTTTTAAATCAATAATATTAAACATTCGATGTACGAGTTCTCTTTGAAGTCATAAAATAGAAGGGTAGTTTCAAAAGTGAGTTTCTAAAAACGTTCACCCAAGTAAACCCCTGACTCAATGGTAAGTTACGGTACAAATATTTATTCCCCCGGGATCTAATTCCGCTGATGAAATGATATTTCCCAGTTATTTCATTGGAAAAACCTCACCTCATTCGTTTTTGCCGCGATGTATAAAAAATAAAATTAACAAACATTTCCTGGAAGCAGGTAAATCAGACAATTTTATAGCTCTGATTTCCGGGAATGATATGACTTTGATTGACGAGGCCATAAACTCGAAGGAATCCCTTCGAATATCTCAGAATCAGGATAACGCAACTTAACCCCATTTATGGGAGTTTCTTTTGCTGGCTGAAACCCATCGGAGGACACGAAAACTGAAAATATTTTTGCCTCACATTTTTATGGAATGGGTGAAAATCCTGGGGATGACAACGATACGGTAGAAATGCGTTCCGGCAAAAAGGTTCGCGTCCGATTGTTTACCGGGCGAACGTTCTGGCACCTAAAATCAGAGTTCAACGAACCCCTGGACTTTGTTTGCGCCAGCAAGTTGCCAAAGATTCCCAGAAAAACTCCTGCCGGGTAATGACTTCCTCCCACTTAGAACGCGATGGGAAAGAGTCACCCCGCCCCCTCCTCGCGCTAGGACAACCATAAAACCCTTCCATCTCTTCCCCGGCCGTTTATATAACGTACAGACGTCGTAGTCGCATTGCACTTCCTGTGGTTCAGCGGTTCCAAATTTGGCTCACAGTCTTGAAACTGTATCCACAGATTGAACGATCGTCGTCGTCCGTCGGCGGCGGGGGTAGGTTAATCACGCTTACTGTGAAACTGGACGCGCCCGGGGGCTAGACGTAGACCGCTTCCGGGTTCAAGCGTCGCGGTCCCTTTTTGAGGAAACAACATATGAAATGCATTGTCTGACAGACTTTTTAGCCCCAAAGTATCCAGAAGCAGCTCGGACTGAGTATTTTTCGACGACGACATGGTCGAGGGGGTGGTGGATTATAAACATGAATGTCGGTGCAGTGCCGGGACTCATGGCGGGTCTTGGCGCCACCAAGTCTGAATCCCTTTTACGAAAAACTTTCAAAATTTGTTGCACTTACGTTGGTTTCGGATGTTCTCATCCCTTTTGCTAGAACGATTTATTTTGCTAGCTTAATGGAGCGCACAACGAGTGGGTCTTGCTAAGAATGCTCTAAGAAAAATTTTCGCGGGGGAAATGTTCAACTTTGTGCTCCTGTACTAGGATACAGGTTTATCGGTTTATGTATATCCAGAAATTTTCCAGACTAGACACAGTCAGTTAGATTTAAAAATTGTTTAAGTGGGCATTCAACATACAGCTCGGTAAATTTTTCTAATTCATTATAGTCGTCTTCGTGAGGCGTTGTCATTATACGCAGGATTCAATTCAGCAGATCCGTCTAGCGTGGGAGAGGCACCTAAATGCTTTCAAATTGTAGTCCCGAAAATTGCGGAGTGTTTCTGGATCCAATGGAAACTCGTTGATGTATAATAAAATGATTTTGAGTGGGAAACATTTGAAATCCATTCTTTTGGTTCAGGTGTAGAATTTGGTGGCAACAAAACGTGCATTGGGTACGGGAACGTGGATTTATTGCTAATGGCTACGGCTTTAGCATTATTTACGCAGGGTTTATGGATTTTTTAAACTGCTTGTTACCTGTCTGTTATTACTGTGGCTCAAAAGCTGCAGAATCATGTGCTATTTTCGGATTACAGTCGGCAATATATTAGAGTACTTTAAACAATTAGTCTCACAATAAAATACCGTCCTTTTGTTAGTATTTAAAAATCTCCACTTGTGCGTAAATAAAATAAGTTAAAGATTTTAAACTTACATTTATTTATTATGAATATCGATCTTACCCTAAATAGAGAATAATCTTTTTCTACTTAGGCATCGGGATTTCATCGTAAAGATCTCGTTGAGTAGGGTATAACTACAAATTCCAACATTTAACTTAAAAATGTTTACTTTATTCAATTAGCTTTCACTTAGAGAAAATTTGGAAAATTGCCCCAAGCCGAAGGACGAGATTTAAAAAAAAAAATTATTAAGTGTAAAAGTACAACAGCTCAAAAATGTTCGGCATTACGATTTTAGTTTCATTAGGTTAAAAAGTCTGTTAATAATTTATGTAGGCAGTGAACCCCTCATAATGACTTAATTTACAAAATGCCCTTGGGATATTTACGCTTACTTTCAAAAAGTTTGTAGATTTTATTTAAATTTCTTCCACAATTGAAATTCGTACCCTTTAAAGTTTCTTGTGGTCCATATTCAAGGCCGTTTAAAGAGTCTGAAGCTATTTTAGCCATTCTTCGGTACATGTTGAATTTTTCATTTGAATTTCAGTTTAATAAAAGTGAGCGTTGAATTGAGCAGCCGACCGCAGAAATTGAATTCTTAAATATGTGATTTAACTGGCGATTTAAATAAATCTGATTAATTTAATTTACTTTATGTTCGTTACAAAATTTTCTTCTATGTTTTGTAGAGTGTCTAACGTAATACGGCAATTTTGTGGAAAAAAGTGCAAAAAGCGTTAATCGAGTTCTCTAGTATAAATAAGTAATTTTGCCATAATGCAATAAATGTTGTTGGCCAATGCATCTTCGACTATGCCGGCATACAAACTTAATAATAAATCAATACCCAGTCCGGGAGCTCCACAGTATCCTGTCTGCAGCACTAGCAGCAAACAGGATTAACCGAGGATAATGGAGGAAACTGTTGACTTGAGGTCCTGGAACAACGAGGAGCTCTCTCTCTCTATGTTTCTCCACAGCAATCACAGCATAAAAAATTAGTTTTCAATAAGCGAATCCAATAAAAGTCACCACCATCGGCAGTATCCATCAATAGGGCTTTTCTGCCCGTCGTCGTCTCCGACCGAAGTACATTGGAGGGGGTGTATACACCTCGATAGAAGATACTTTCCGGGAATTGGGTCAACCCTCCCTCTAAGAAATGGGGACAACCCGTCCATCACGCTGAGAGAGCGAACTACCAAGCCGTCTGGAAGAGCCTCAAGAAGGCAACGAACTAGCCAGATTGTGGGGACTCGACCGGGTCCTACTGCGCCCTGTAATTGACCATAAATCCTTCTTAACTAGGCTGACATTTTGCGGCCTTTCGATGTTGTACTGCGTGCATTTACCTTTTCAGTATTTTTTTTTCTTTTTATATACGTGGGAGGTAGTCCTCTCCAAAAATAGCCAGCTGCATCAGACATTAACGAGCACCTAGAAAATCTAGGCGCCGCATAAATATAGCACAATTCAGCCTGGAATGTCCGTCGAGTCCCGGGCGAGACCCGTTTCCTGGGACGAACTATTGCAGGATTTCTCTCCCACTCGGCTGGCAGGTCAACTGGCTCGGTACACATGCTTAAGTTTCGCTGAATTGGGAAAACTAGGCTAAGTTGCTGGGAGTATCCTTGGCAGGGCGTTGAACCTGCAGGGAAAATGCATTTTTGCTGGCGCTGCATATGTTTGCGACACTCTAGGATGTGTAGGGCGCCTCCATGTGCCCTTGCTATCGTCGAGTGAGAGGCTACCCGCCCGAAACGTTTTCTGCCGCTGTGTAGGTGGGAGATTCTCCTCCTCGTTCTGCACCTATTTTGGCGGTCTGCTGGGCCGCACCCGTTCTCTAGGGCGGCGCCCCCGAATGGGTGGGTTTCGGAGGTTGATTTTTAATGGGGAACTGGTCATGTTTTTGATAGGCCAATTCCATGCCGTGATAAATTATTCCCTTAAAACAATAAATTTAGGGCCGTTGGCGTTTAATATTTTGTTCTCGAATAAAAAATTTATTTTTTATATATTTTTTTTTTACATCCCTCCGCTATGATGTGCTGCTGATGTAACTGAACGCTTTTTCCCTTGGTTATACGGTGAAAATAGAAATAAAAGCGTGGGACCATTTAATTTGGCTAATCAAGACATTCCCTGGAGACTCCCATTTACTGGGAAGCTTGCCAGTTTCTTTCATTTGCATAATTTTAAAATTCTCACCCCGTATGGAGCGAATTTAGAGGAGAAGCTGTGTGCAGGCCATCCCTCGGGATATATGCTATATTTGTATATATTTTCTAGTTGTTTCGGTGTGGCCCCCATCCACCCTGCTTGCATTCTCTGGAATTTCCGGACCTCGGAAGTTAACCAGATGAATGTGGGAAAAGCAGATTAAGTCAGCATTTATAGTGGGGGGGGTTGCTTTAGTTCGCCAATCGCACTCAGTACTTCTAATTTATTTAATTGCATCATACTTTTTGCCAAAAACCGAGCAAATTTTAATACGAGAAAGGGAATGCGGTTCGTCTGTTGGGATCTGTTTTGTTTAATTGTTTTATTGAAATGGCGGTTATGAATTTAATGATTGAAAAACTTTTTTAATTAGGTTTTACCTACGTGGGTGCAGTAAATATGCTTACTAAAATTTCTAATACGGTGAGATTTGTATTTAGATTTAAAAATTGGCGGTACCGACAGTTTTCTCCACCAAAATTTAAAGTCAAACATGTTTTTATTTGTAATTCAAAGATAAACGTTTTTAAAAGTTGTAATTATCCCTCGATGTAAACATTTTAACAAAATATTATCTAAATATAGTTGGCATAGAAACGTTATCATATTATGCAATATTAAACGAGTTCAATTTTTGAACATGCACAATTTTTACATAAACTTAGATTTACACAGTTTATCCCATTGGCTGCCGAGATCATATTCAGCCACACCTTCAGCTATAGGCAACTACGAGATATCTCGTAGTTATCAATGGGTTATCAATGTTGTTATTTTGATACATGCATACAATACACCAGTTAGGAATATTTCGAGATATTCAGTAGTTCAACATCGAAATGTATGGTCGGCACTTTCTATCTAACAAATAATGTTTCTTATTGTAAAAAATATATTTTGGCCTTAATCCTTAAATAAAATGTTGCCTAACAAGGAAGTGTCACATCCGTTCCTTAGCCTTACAGATTTCATAAAGAAACTAAATCTTCGTCACGCTCCAGTTGTCCTTTAAAAAAAAAAAAGCGAAAAATTCATCTTTGATATCATGTAATGAAGACGTAGTCAAGGGAAAGGCTAAGGTTAAGGCTACCTCTGTCCACCAGATAGAAAGTAATCGCATTTCTCAAAGGACAGTCATTGTTATGGAGGGATAAAGGGCAAAGGTCCTGCAAGCAAATATAATCCGGCGACCCACACAATCAAGCAGTCGTGTGGGTTGTCCAGCTGGATTTCAAAAGATTGCCTACCCAACTGTCCGGAGCAACATTAAATTGCTACAAATTGTCCTTACCTAAAGGACCATTAGACGACAGGGGGATCTTGTTACCAGTACCGGTTGAATGCGCGCCAGGAGTGTGTGAGGACTCCAAAATTTATTCTGTAACTTTTCACGTTTTGTTGTACCACAGTCACACCATGGAATTACATTTTCCTTCTTTCTTCGCCCCTTTTTCGGGGGTATGCTGTGTCTATGTCGCCCGGCTTAATAACACTCCTTCCAGGCGGCTCGCATAATGGAAAAAAAAGTCCCGGCCCACGCCTAATGCGTTTATGTATTTTGGAGCATAAAAATATGTTTGATGTGTTGTTTATTCTCTGAATTTTTTAAGTATAAAAGGGAGAATAAACAAAAGACCCAAAAAATCACAAGGTTTTCGATTAAAACTTGTATCAGGACATTTCCCACCCATCCCAATTGTATGTACGTTAAAACGACATTCTCAAGGACATATCCGCGTAAGCGGTTTATGTTTATTATGTGGGCGATTTGGGTGGAGTCATTTTAATTTTCATATAAAATAAAAACAATTTTTCTTTTTAAATTACTTCTAGACTCCTTTTGAAGGTTTTCAAAACTGGAAATCTTAATGTTTAACTGCAAAACTGCGTAACGAATTAAGAAGACTTGTTAACGAAGGAAAGACTTCAGTTTTAAATATATCGGAAGATGGTACGTGGGCTGAGCATTTTAAAAGTCATCGTACAGTAGAAGTGGAGGCGCCCGATGCGGAGAACGGAAATTTCCTCAATAAAGTGAACGTAATTTAGATTGACTTTATTCATTATCCTCTGGAAAAGTTTTATATCTCTGTGCGAAAACTCTCTGAGGACGGGTGTATTACCATGCTGCTACAACGCCAGGTGGAAATCGTTTGCGGTGTAAAGTTCCTTTTATACAGGGTTAGCTGGAGTCGGGGACGTCACTAGGATAATTTCCTGCTACTATGGTCTGGAAATAGATTTAACTGAAAATGGAATGACTACTTGGGTAAATTTTTCATTTAAATTGTTTTGAATTGTTTATACAGGGTGTCTCAGAAGGTATTGTTAAAACGAAATTTACAAGTTCTAGATTGTTTTTACAATTCTTTTAAAAAAACTGTATTTAAATTTTGCTAAATAAATAAATTGAATTTAATGACTGAAATGATATAATTGCTAAAATACTAGACAAAAATTGATTTTGCTAGTCTAAACTTACTGACCAACATTTTTGATTTGAAATTTGACTAACCATGTTTTTGTGTTAACAAATGAATTAAATTTTGGTATTTTGAATTATTTGGCTTTTCCCAACGAATGCTTTTGTTTGAGTAGGTAGAGCGTAAATTCTATATAAAATTTTCATACATAAAACAATTTAGAGAATTAAGAATAGTAAAAAATACATTTAGACAAAAAAACATTAGTTAAAGCGATTACAGATTCTATTCAGTGGTTTAAGGCATGTAATCATCTAAAGATTCAAATTGCAAAGTTAGGGACTGTTTCGATGGGTATTTTGTCAGTGGCTTTCAGTGCACCCTATATTTCGGAGAATTTGTTTCCCTCGTTTTGCAGAAGAATTGAAACGCTTAAAGGCGGTGTCTAATCAATGAAACAGCTCTCCACCTTTATAAAAACACCTACGCTCGAATCAAACTATGAAATTCCTTCGTCGGTTTCGTTTCAAGCGCCTCCGCACCTCTTTGTTTGTTGGCGACCACAGAGCTCCTACAGCCGAGCGCTTTATCTTTGGAGTGAAGCTGTATCTGGATATTTTCTTAGCCTTCTCGAGGAGGGCCGCTCTGGAGTATCCTTGGGCCTGGCCATGATAAACTCCCCTGCGCGGGTGTTTCCTGCACAGTGGATATAAAGTATGTCTGTATAAATGTGTGTAGACTTACCCGAACATTACAGGGGTAGACTCCTTCGATGAACATTCTGCACGAAATTTCGGATCTCCTCCGCACCAACATTGACCTTTGACATTTCCAGACAAAAATTATCCCTGCGACGTTCGCATTATTTTGCGTTGCCGCCCTTCCAGCAACTTCCTCCTTGGGCCCCAATATTGATTGTATGGAGGTCTGCGCGGCGAGCCTACATCGTTATTACAGATAATATCATAAATTCACTTATATTCGGCCTAATGCGGAACTAATTACGCACTATCGCAGTGAGCAGGCTGATGAGCTCACAGTCGGAGGAGGAAGGATTGCCCGGATCGTACCGGCAGTCGGGATGGTCGGAGGAGGTCCTACTTGTTCCTTCCTCGAGGAAAATTCTCTTCTCTTTTCGTCGGCTTTATCATAAGTTTTCGACTGGGCCTTGTCTGTTCCCGGCAGCAATCGCTTCAGAGAGATGTAGGCGTTTATTTAATTCAGCAAGGCAGTAAATAATTATACCGGGCAGAGAACTTTGCTACCTTTAGTTCTAATGGCCCTAAGAATATTAAAGATGTTCTGCAGGGAGGAAAGAACCCCAGAAACAACATATCACTTGCCTGGCTATACATACCTTGTACGAATTTTTTTTTTTTTTGGGGCGATGTCTTCAATTTAGATGATGAAACGAAATTCCGCACTCACAAAACCGCGTGGGTTGGCTTCACAATCTTTTTTTTATTTCATTATTTATTTTTGTTGGAAATCTTTACGCTCTCAAAACAAATTTCCTTAAGTATCCTTGGAAATGACATTGAGGAGACTTCTGAGTCCCTCTCATAAAATACACAATTCACATTAAAGTCGAGTGGCTTTATTTTAAATAAATTACATTTTTCTATATCAAATATCCTCCTTTATTTTGTTTTTTTTCATCAGATTCTTTCGATTCAGAGATATAGACAAAATTATGTTAATATTTGAACACCGAAATACCCTCTTCATATGAGTAAAATTTCAAATAAATATGTACCGATTACTTCAGTCTATTTGTTTTGTAAATAGTCATCGAGTTTTTTGGGAACAATCAGCAATAAAAAAAAACAAAAAAAAAATAAATAAAAATTGTTGACCTTGTTTATGGACATATCACTTTATGTAGTCAGGACGGATATATTATGTAAGGTCCTTAATCGTTAAATTTAATCAACCGTTCAGGCACTTAAACAAATTAAAATTGCCATTTAATAGTGGTTTTGTTGAACCAAAGGAATATTTGTGGGGGCGTTATTTGAATTTTCCAATAAAATTGTGTTTCGATTAGCGTGCAAGCACACTTAGGATTAATTAAAAATTAAATCAAATAATGTTAAAATATTCCACTTTAAACTACGGTCTAATTTTGAAAGTGAAAATATAGGTGAATGTTCGTATAAGGCTTAATAAGTATTGTTTTTATATTTTTAATTAACTTTTTAATTATAAATATCGTTTTAATTTATTTAAAGATAAGATGATAAAAAAAGAATCTTTTGCAAAAAATAAGTTGTTTAAAGTTAATGGTCATGTCTCGTATTCTTTTTATGTAAATATGCAATAAATTTTTCACTGTATGTGGCCTATAATTTTTTAAATACTTTGAAATACTTCGAAATTAACCCTTTGACCCATGGTGGGACGTAAAACGTCCCACCTTACTCAAACTCGTTTTTTTCATTGAAAAATGAAATATTTTCGATAAAAGTTGATACTCTAGGGTTTTTGGGGCCGCTGAACACGAACATGATGTCAGATTTCCAAAATAAAAAATGGCGGATGTAATATGGCGGATCAAAAGTTAGACTTTTTTCGAAATGATTTTATTTTCATCAATTTATGGCAAAATGTCATATAAGGGGGTTTTTTGAATCGCTGAATACAAATCTGACATCATATTTTCAAAATTCAAAATGGCAAAAGAACAGTTTTTTTTTATTTTAATCCGCCATATTGGATCCGCCATCTTGAATTTTGAAAATATAATGTCAAATTCGTGATTTGCGAGTCAAAAAACCCTTATATACCAAGTTTCATAGAAAACAGTTAATTTTTTTGAATTTTGGTCCGCCATCTTGGCCGACATTTTGAATTTTGAAAATCTGATTTCAGATTCGTATTCAGCGACCAAAAAAACCCTCATATACGAATTTTAGTGCAAAATGATACATTACAGAAATGTATGGGTCAAAGGGTTAACTGCAATAAAGGATTTATGTAGTTTTATAGCATTGCTGTCCTAGTTTAGCGAACTTTTATTCAAAGTATATTTTGATATTACAAAATTTCTATATAATTTTACCCATTTAATAGACGAATTTGATCTCCAGGATTTTGACCTCTGTTATTTAGGTTTCAAAACTTTCTATTCTGTTACAGTAAAAGAACAAAAAAGGATATTATTATTATTTTTAAATAGTAAACCCTTAAAGGTATTTTATTTTAAATGGAAAATTAACACGATAGACTTACTTTCAGAATTAAATCCCTTTAAGTGTCGTTTTTGTTGCTTTTCTGTTAACAATCGTCCCTCGTCCGAGTGAAGAAGGTCTTTTGAAAGGAAAGGTAGACTCAAAAGGACGAAACAATCACGCTGCTGCCAGCTGTCTTCAGTACTCTTCAAGTGTCCTTGCGTCAAAGGTTCCGAAATTGCGTCATACACGTGGACGTTACGTAACATGCCAACTGCATTATACATCTGAATTACGTATAAATTTTTTTGCTTACTTTTTTTTCGGAAGAGGATGACTTTATTACGGAGGTATGCCCACAAATATGCTTTCCACGGTACACGACGACGACGACGACGACATGCCTTTCCGAAGCAGCAGGAGGATTTTTATCTGCCAGGAAGAGGGAAATGTTTCCTTAAATGTCACCAACATGCACAGTTCTAAGTTACCTTCGAGACACGGACTAAGATATGTCCTTTTTTTGCTAAGAAGATTTTCATTAAGTGGGAAAAACCGTCTCGAACTTTGTAGACAGTTTTTCCTTTTCGAAATTTTAATTTTGGAACTTTTGGGGGAGGAAGTATAAATTTAGAAGATTTTAACTGTACAAAAATATAATATGGGTGTACTCGTATGTATAATACCTATAAACAGTTCTATTTCAAAAATTGAGACTGGCGGAATAGGTACTTTTATTTAAAGAGGCCCTTTGCCATGTTTTTTTAAGTAGTCCGCTTTCCTGCATCCCTTTGAAAGAGAGACCTAAACAGAAAAAAAAAACATAAAAAAGGATTTAACCGGCTGGGCTTTGGGGGCGGAGGCTCAGGTGACAACCTTTTGAAGTTATTGTTATGCGTAGACACTTCGGTGTAGGGCCATAGCTGGGAAGGGGGATGAGTCCCAGGATATGTGCCTGAGTGTGCAGCTAGACAGACGGTTGGCGTAAGTGCCGCAGAGCGCTTTTATAATGAAAAGAAGTCCTGACGGCGTCAAAAAGCACTCTTTCGTTGGCTCGGCTTGGCGCGCTCATACCTAGGACCTATGCACCTGGTCTCCTGTCCTTTTTTCCCGTTACAAAAGCGCCGCGACGACGACGACGATGTCGATGTCGACGGCGGCGGCGACGGTGAGGTAAATGAACTGCTCATGCAGCACCACCCTCTACGCCTCACTTCAACTCCCATGTGAATGTGGTCCTTTTGCACAAGTCTAACATTGCAGGTATTTCGCCATTAACTACCCCTCCCTTCCTGCTCCTTCTCCCTCTAAATCCTGAACCAAGAGGTGGAAGGGTCTCCTCGAAACCCTGTAAATTATTGCTAATTTTACACATTTTTTACAAGGAGACATCAGAAAACACAACTCGAACTTCATCAAGTTTGGGGAGGAACTTTGTTTTTTCTGTATCATTTTTTATTAATCCTTAAGTACGTCTGGGAGCGCTCCGAGGATTGATCCTTAAATGCGGAGTACCAGACGCTAGGGCATTTATGTCATAGGCTTTTTATAGCTCTTTGCCTTCTCTGGGCTTTAGGTTCGAAAAGGATACATTTTTTTCCTTATCGAGTGAAATCCGTGCGGGGCAAATAAATAGATACATCGTATGTCCAATTTCGTGGCCCTAAATCGAAATGTTAGGGTTCCTAGTTTTAGTAAGGGCTTTATGGGAGTCCCTGATTTTTTACGGTCATCTTAAGACTTTGTGCAATGCGCATATACATCCTGAGTTACATCACCTCTAATCTAGACTTTAATATTCACTTTAATGCTAAGAAGGAAAGGTGAACGCAGTCAAATCTCACTTAACATTCAATCCAAATTTAATGAACTATAGTTCCAGCAATTACAATTTGGGCACCTTTTAAAGGCTTATGTTGCTTCGCTAAAAGCAGCGTTTCGTGAGGTTAAGGCTTTTAGGTTTTTATTAAGTAAAGAATGTTTTTTTTTTTTTTATTTCAAGATTTACGTTCACCAAAGGTTAAAAAGGGGCTTCTTAAGATGACAAAAAGTAAATGATGGTCAACATGAAGTTTAAATTTATTAAAAGCACTAGGGAATATACCATAAAGATGGATTAAGCAAGGCTTCAAGAAGATTTATTAATCTCTTCAGTGACCTTGAATTATTTTATTTGAATATAAAATTGTTGGAACCCTTCAAAATCAAAAATAATAAATTTTTTTTTAAATGAAATGCTAAGGAGAAAATTAAGAACGGAGAAAAGAGAAAGGATTAAGATTCAAAACATCATTATAAATTTTCAGTTAAAATATTCTTTTATTTTAAATTTATTTCACCTCTTTACACTACCAATTTATTTACAAACTTTGTAGGAAAATACTCAACAATCAGCAGGACTAAATATAAAGTTAAAAAGATTATCCCTGATATGTGAATGGATGTGTCTCTCCCTATAGAAAACAAAAAGATATATAACGAAAAAATTTATAAACAAAATATAAATAAAACATTTTTTATACCATATAGAGGAATTGGACGCAGAGGTTTATTACTTTGTACAAGTACTCTCTTTCTGCGATCTTCAAAATATTGATAAAACATTTCATAGAAATAGTTCTAGCATAGAAAATGACTGCCTTAACTTCTGTATGAAACATGCAGTTCGGTTTATTAGCAAAAAATTTAACATTTCAGAAATATAGAAACTTTTTTATTTACTCTTAGCATGATAACATACATATATATGTATATACTCAACATCTATTACTTTCTTTTACAATTCCCTGTATGTATGTGGTTTCCTTATGACGAACTATTTTGTTTAATTTGTTTTATTAGATGTTTTTCTTTTGTATTGAGAATTTACTGCTTTTTTTCTTAGTAAACGCATATACTGTTGGTTAAATTTTATGATTTTTAATAACTAAAATCAATTACTTTGCATATTTAGTTGATTTTTCATATTATTGCCAGTTATCATGTAATCTTATGTTTAATATCTTGTAGTTCGTTTTAATACTTGCTTCCATTTATTTAAGGTTATTTTTAATATTTTGATTCTTTGTGCAATGAAATTCCTTTAATAAACATTCATTTTTTTAAAGAATTGTATCATGAGATGAGCTATTTATGTGGTGTATTCCTCTCCCACATATCGTGAGTATACTGCACCTGATGACGTCCTGAATTATTGATTAAATTCAGATTGTTTCATTCATCATTTTATTCGGTGCAATCAATATTCAACGATATGTGGACGGGACTTAAGGTGGACGATGGGTATGTTACATTTTTAATTCTAAATATGTATTCAGTTGACGGTTTTGTGGATTAATTAGTTAGATCATAAGAGTACATCTTATATATGTACTTATTTTCCCAATTTTTCATATATTTGTTATGAAAACATGGGATATTTTGTTTTATTTTACACGTAATGGATCATTCCTGATATACACACATACATATATATGTGTTTAAATATTATTTACAATGAATACTAATTTTGGTAGTAAATGTCTTAGAAAAAATTTTACGAAAATATATCTCCTTTGAATAAAACAGTGTTATACACTACCTGAATTTTAGAGTATACCACCCTTATAAATTCTTCTTGCTAGAGTTATTTTAAGAGCTCTGAAAAACTGAATAGATGAAAACAAAAACCTTGGTATAGCTAAAAAATTAGTAATCTAAAATAATCCTTGAAACCACAAATTAAAATGTTTATAAAGCATTGGTTTTATCCGGGGTTGTAAATCAAAGTTCAGTTTCTTTTTTTTTATAGGTATAGCAAAAGCAATACATATAAAAGTAAAAGAGACGATATAAAAATCACGACTATAATTGAAGAAGATTGAAATTTGTGTTAGTGCTAATCTGAACATATTTCCAAACTGTGATTTTAAATATTCATTTAATTGATGACAAATTAATTGGGTGGTTTTTAAGGATAGATAAACTTTGAGAAGTTCGCTGCAGAATTAATAATTATATATTTATTTACATTAGCAAATACCTTACACAATTTTCCAATTTTTAATATTCTCTTATGCATTCTTAAATTGCGAAAGGCGAAACATAGCTTTTCAGAAAACGAGGAAAAATTGATTGTAATAATTGAATCAAAATAAAAACAAAACAATAAAAGCCGTATTTATAATTTTAGATTACTAAATTAGAATATTTAATATACCCGCCCAAGGGGTTTCGCTTTAAAATTAGACTAAAGTTAAAAATAGATTTTTTCTTTAATTTAATCCACTGGTAAAAGCTTCTTTCAGTAAGGAAGTTTTGAATTGTTTGCTGCGATAACTTTACGTGAATGAAAACATATTCAATTCTACAATAAAAAAAAAAAAAAAAAAAACAAAACTAAGTAAGGATCAATCATTGATGGGATATATTAGCAATAATTGTTTATGAGTAAATGCAGTTCTCTTACCATGTTTACCGAATTAAGTGCGTGTTATTCTGTTGAAATTCCTTTTAGAATGAAAATAGTTTGAAGAAGGATTAAATAAATGTTAAAATTGTGATAAAAATTAGAGAAAGGATAGAAAATGTATCATCGTGTGTTTAAAAATATGTCTTTTATTAAAAAATTCTCTTGTATCCATTGCTCTTAAAACAATTCTATAAAATAGAAAAAAAAATTAACTCATACAAGTATCCAACAAAAACGTAAAACACTTGTTATAGTAATAGTACTGATAGTGTATTCCAACGATAAATCATTTTTCTTTCACTCCTGCGTCCATTTATTATTCCTATATACACAGTTTTAACTTTTATTGATAGTTAGTTTTGTTTCTTACATATTTACATAATGCTCTTGATCATTACAATAGGAAGGATGCGTATTTTTGATTATTTATCATCATGTTAACTATAGCTACATTTTTCTTTATATAATTTACATATTTTTACAGAGTTTTTTATTTTATTTTTACCATTAATATTACGCAACATCAATTTCTTCTAGCTGCCGTTGAAGGGTCTATTCCATTGTTTTCTTATTTAAAACTTTGAATTTAAAAATTTTTTAGGTTTTTATTTAATATTCAAATTAAAAGTCTCTCATGTAGTTTGTACAATTATATGATTACTATATAATATATGTCTCATTTCAAAAATATTTATGATAAATTAGAGCCTTCGTTTTTAAGTGTTTTACTTTTATTTTATTAATTTTAATATTTATATATTTTTTGTATGAACATTTATGTAGCACAGCTTATGTCATTTCTTATAAAGCTTTGTTTGCGAATTCGTTTTTATTGTTTTTTATTTTTTTTTATTTTTTATATCTCTCTTAAAATGGAAAATTATTTAATTGAAGAGTCAAAATGAGCGGCTTCTAAATTTGATCTACATTAAGCCCGATATTTGAAATGTACGGTAGGCGGCTTATGGTTTATTAGGCTTAACATAATTGCACTGCATAATAGTTTTCTTATCACTCGTCCATCTTTCATCTTTAAAGTAAATAAATTAACTAAAAAAATAGAAAAAAACTCCTAAGTTCAAGCAATGTTTCTTTGGCACTTTATTTAACTAGAACTACGCAACATATATTTTACCGATAGAAAAATTTATATAATTCACTCGTTCCGGACTCCTGTTCGGTTTGTCTGTAGATGACTCTTCCTAGTAATTGACACCATAAATGTTCCTGGACAAACTCGGTCCAAACTCGTCCAGCTTACACAGTATCGATTACTTTAATATCGAATAACATTTGAACCTCTCTTCATATAACTGTGAGCCTTCTATCGTCAAATTTTATTGTTTCCCTTACAAGAACAAAACTGAAGACACTCCCCATTTTCACATAGGTAGAATTTGAGTTTAAAAGCTCTACGAGATGTTTTTTTTTAATAAAAACAACAAAATATAGTTTTTAGATTATGTACACATAGTTACAATTCGTTTTCTGTCTCAATATATATCTTCATATATATTTGTAATAAAAATATATTTACAGAGAATATATAATAGAAAAATTTACTTTATACTTTACATACACTTTTAACATGAATGTTTTCACCATATTTTTTTTTTTTTTGTTTAAAAAATTAATCAGTCTCCATTATTTTGAATATAAATGTAAATATGCTTTATATACGCCTCCATCGCACATTAAGTATGTATATATGTGTGTGTATATATATTGTAGTATCTCTCAATGCCTTTTGATGTATTAAACATTTCTCTCTGATCGCCAATCTCTTTCTACTGGTGGACGAACCAGAGAAAAGTGTATAACACTTAACGATTTAATTTAAATTTTAATTTTATATTATCATTAAGTGAACTCAGTGATTGGATATTTTATATGTACGTGTGAAATTTTAAAAAATCACTTTTTAAGCCGAAACGCTGTTTTTCTTTTTGGTATTTTTTTTTTTTTTGGTTTTTATTTTTCTTTTTTTTTATGATTACTATTTTATGAATCTAGCTAGTTTTTGATGTCGTGAAAGTAGGCTATATTGAGTTCTTACTGTGATCTCCGTTTTAAGTTGTCTAGTTCGTGGACGAGGCTTTCTTCATTTGATACGAACCGTTTTTGGTAGGAACCTTTCGAGCTCTGGAAAAGAAAGAGAACGTGTTATAGTAATTAATGATTTTTATAGAAAATGTTCAAAATTAAGTAGACCTCTAATTAGCGCATTCGGTTGTTTTTCTTATCTTATAGTTAATTTTAAAATGTAAATTTTACAGAGATAACAAGTTCAAAATTTTATAATATCTGGCTTTTTATTGATCATTTTATGTCACATTTGATTTTATTTAAAAATTTAGTATTTTTGGATTTTCCGTAAGACATCATAATGCAATCTATAAAATATTTAAGCTCATTCGTCCTATAACGTCATCAAGCCACGAAATAGAGATAAAGTTGGCTTTAAAGTTTAATACCGCCCGCGCAATGATTCATTTATTGTTTCAAAATCCGAGAAATCATAAATCAACTGATGATACCGCTAAAATTGTAACTCTGTATCCTGCGTGTCTCCGGGAGTATGAAAATGCAAAATAAGGTAATAAACTTTATGCGAATAGTGCACATAATCACACCGTAAATACTTTTCGACGCCACGGGCTTTAGCTACTCGCAAACGTACAAAACAATTCTGGCGGGGGGCTCGAATTAAGCTACAGTTTGGCTCTTAAGCAATAATGAATTGCCCAATAAACAGAGATTCCATTAAAAGTTTTAAATACTTAAAACCCATACCCTCGCGGATGTTTATACTTTTTTTTCAGTTTTTCTGAAATCCCTCCGCTGTACGCTTTCCAAAAATGTAATAAATGAAAATGGAATCTCCCCTTGCCCGTTGTGTTTGAAAAATTTATAACAAACACATGTCGAGAAGACAGCACACTCGGCGCATTGTCGTTGGCAAAATTAGGGACATTTGGTTCTTGAATAATAACTCCAATGAGATGGAATTATTAAGAGCAGCTTGTTTTTCGTTTTCATTCAGTTTTTTTATGGCATTTTTATATACGCCTGCCCCTCATTAGATGCAGGGTGAGTTCGAAAGATTTTCCAATTAATTTGCGTAAAAAACGAATATTGAAAGTCGTTGGGGAAATGAGTAGTGGCTTTAGGAAGCAACGTATTTTCCTCGGAAAGAAAATATAGGAGGGTTATTGATATCCTAAGAGGATTCTCAGCAATTTTATGATTTCTGAACTTTCATAATATTTTTAGTGAAAATCGAATAGAAACGTAATCTGGGAAATCAGTTTAATGACGAGATCAGTTATGATTAAGTTTCAGCCTCTTATTGAACGATTTATGATTTATTGAAGGTTTGGAGAACTTTGTATAAGGAAAGATTTTTGTGTATAACAGGATTTCAGTATCAATATAATTTTCAAAGTTAAAAATCATTGCTTAACATCTTCAGGGACGAATTCAAAAAAACCATTATAAATATTCTGAAATATCTAACATTTCTAACAAAAATGAGAGCTTGTCTTTGTTTAAAATTTTACTGACAAGCAAGTATTTGTGCAAATTAATAAATTATTAATTAATTAAAAATCAATTTAACTTACATGACCCAGATGTTCCTGCATGGCGATTAATTCCTTGATAGTGTCGTACACATTTCCCTCAGATTTCGCACTATCGCTGCTCCCTCGTTTGGATTCCTCATCGTCACCTTCTTCAGATCCTTGTTTTCCATTGCGAATAGCATTTCCGATCATATCCAGAACAGGGGGAGTGAATATGTGCTGTGCTGGATTTGCAGGTCTTAGAAGAACAATTTCTTTTTGACCCACCTGCTCGTCCATGCTCTTGGACTGACTTGTTGTTGCTACTGACGAAACTGAGGGTTTGGGTGCTTGTGTTGAAGTTGTTGATGAAGCCATTGGTTTAATTGTGGGTTCAAATTTTCCAGTATGCTTCATAAATGGGAAAATTTTGCGATCGTTGAAATCGGGAATGGATTCATCTCTTTTGGTAGATACCTTCTCTGGTCGGCCACTCCTCTTGCGGTCCCAGCTAATCCAGCTATCGTCATATTCCGGGTCAGCATCATATGAAGCATACGATGATGAGGGATGCTGCCAATTATTGTAGCTATCTTCGTCAGCACGATGTCCCAACGATGGTTGTTGTCTTTCTCGGGCTAGAGACTTAAGTTGCCTTTCATTTTCATCCTCCACTTCGAGGAATTTGGTGTTGTCGTTTTGATGGTGCTGATGGGGATTTTCGTATCTTCTCATATCGACGTAACTGTCGTCCTGAGGGTCATATTCATATTCCGCGGGCATATCACCGTAGTCCTCGTATTCAGCAGGTGAATCCCGTTGGTAGTTTTGCGTCTCATGATGTGGTTGTTGCTGCTGTTGATGTCTTTGAGCATCCACCTGCCTGTTGTACGCTATTAGATTTCTCACAAAATTATTTGTCAGATCGTCCTGTTGCCTTGAGTTTTCGTACCAGCTCTCCTGCCCTACGGGAACTATATCTCGTTGTCGTTCGCGCTCATCTTCCTGGAGCATTTCTTCGTGCAGGTCATCTAGAGGGTTTGAAGGGACATCCCTATCGTCGTAGTAACTATAGCTAGGTCCGGGAGCGTAGTAGTAAGGAGACGGTTTGTACTCCCCGTGGTAGGTGGGCATCCCGTAGGAGTGGTACTCATGCCTTGGGTAATAGTAGTACCCATTTTCATTAACATAGGCTTGTTGTTCGTAGTTCGGTGAGTAGTATTGTGGTTGTCGTTGTTCGTAATACTGCTGAGAGTTGTAGTAGGGCGAGGACGCGTAGGACGTAGGTAGATAGCTGCTTCCTACAGCTCTATGATATCTTTTTGTTCCAAAAACTGGGTAGGATAAGGGCTGACCTGGTGTTATACACCACAAAAAGAATAACGACAGCAATACTTGCATTTTTATTTTTGGTTTCCTTATGCTGTAAATAAATGAAAGAATAAATTTAAATACTTATTTGTGGAAATTTGAGGAAATTCTTAAACTACAATAGATTTATGAATGAACCGAAACAGTAAGAGGCGTAAAATAACTTTTGTACGTCATGGAAAAATTTCTTTGCACGGCATCACACTTTTAAGCAAGCCATTAGTGGATAGCCTCGACCGATGCAAGTTTCCTTAGCTTTTGACCCAATTCTTGGCGGTTTCCTCTTGTTGTTTTTTTATTCAGAGTTTTTGTTTTTGCTGAAGAGAACAACCTTTGTGCTTTATGGAAGTACTTTTTAATTAAGGCGAGCGAACGTGGTGCGCCATAAATTCTCACATTTCTGATTTATTTGAAGTTATTACGTTTTCAAACGATACGATTTTAAACCGATATTAACAAGAGTTCTGAAAGGGGTTTGTCCAATTCTTTAATTTTTATACATAGACTTGATTTTGCTTGATTCGTGAAAAACTTCAAACTATTTGAATATTTTAGAACTCTGATTTCAGCGATACTCTAAACAAAATAAAGTATGCAGTTGAAAATGGATATGGAAATGGTATGTAGTGTATGAAGAGTTAATTAAGACCATTCCTAAGCTACTATACTGCTCGTAAGATGACTCATAAACCTAAAATATTGATTAGTTTAAGTACTCAATTTATAAGCCATTTACAAAACAGGATTACAATTAATGAAAATGTTTTCGATGAATTGAGTTATGATGGCTCAAAACTTAACCACTAGCTCTAAAATGTTGTAATTAACGAAACTATTGAAACCGTATGATACTTTGAAACTAACAAAATAGGATCAGCTCCTCGACCTTGTTGTATTTTGATCCTAAGAGCGCTAAAGACAAAGCAGAAGATAAGCCTTGTAATTATTACGCGACCTATTTGTTATCTGGTGTTAAATTGCTTAATAAAGTTCTTGGAATGGAAACATGAGTAAACAATTTGCGTAGGTAAATGAAAATTACTTGCCTTTAAAAAGGTTTACATCACAATTGCGCATAATAAAATCTCAAAAAGACCTGACAAATTATTTCATTACGTATTCAAGCCTTTTATTATTTTTTTTTGTTTTTAAATAAATGAAAATTCAAATCTCGACGAACAAATAATTCGCAGAAATTAAATGCGGTGCAGAGGGCTCCAAAAATATTGTTATGAGTGCGTATGCTTCACAGGGCTTTCAGTAAGTAAATATTTGAGAACCTTTACATGACCTTCTTTTGTGTTTATTTACCCAAAAACTGTCTGCTCGCACTCAAAGCATTACTGAGCTGGCTCATCTTGAAAGGCGGATATGTTTGTGGTTGGGCGTAAAATTTAGCGACAAGTGAAAATTTAAATAATATTTCGAATATTTTTTTCTTTCCAGCCGCATTTCCTCCCAGGAGTGGAATATTTTTCGAATTGATTTGTTTAGTCCTTGTACACGCCTCATTAGCATAGTGCCTGCTTCAATGGATGATGCGGCACCAACGTTCGCGTTGTTTTTTTTCACACTTTATTAAGCCTGCTTAAGGGATCCTGTCTTCGTACTTTGTTGAATTAAGAATTTATTTTTCCTTAAAAGTAGAGAGTTAAGAAAGTTTGCGATTTTTGAGGGAGTCGGTTGCCTTAAGTGATGTATTTGAGGGGCGATATCTTCAGAACGCGTAGGTAAAAATATTTTTGCATTTGAGTTACAGTCTGTTTGGGGCCTCTGGTAGTTCAGTTGTTAGCGCGCTGTCCTACCGTCCCAGAGGCTGTGGGTTCGAATCCCACGAATAACCATGGTCTCATGCGCTACGTGGTAACACAATGGGACAAAAATTGGCCTAAGTGTGCCTTTCTCGGCAGCCACAGCAACCAACCAACCAACCAACCTACAGTCTGTTTGGTAAGAGTGTGTCGACGAATTCTCAGAAAGATAGAAATATTTGAAGTGGAGAGGATGAGTATTACTTAAATATATGCGCGTCATGCTTAAAGTTACATTTTGCGTTGAATTTTCTACTGTTGAGATCGATTTTCAACATGAGTGAGAGTTTCTCTGCCTTCATCCGAAAAGACCTAAATGGACTTTTGCCCAGGCATCGAGATATATTAAAAAGGATGCAAAGAATTGGTGTAAGAAGCTTTCCAAGGACAAAAACGTCGACGACTTGCCAGGAAGAGGTAAAACAAGAAAAACATAAAAAAAAAGAAGACACCGCTATTTTGAAACTTTTTGAAAAGGTTTCACAAATTAGCGGAAAAAGGTATCAATGTGTCTCTCTATACCATGCGCTAAAGAATAAGGAAAAATTCCATCAAACACCGCAGAACTACAATCAAACTACTTTTGTCCGAAAAGCACATCGAAAACCGGTTGAAATGGGCTGATGAAAATTTGAACCGCGATTAGATAAACGTCGTGTTGATTGACAAATCATCGTTTTGGGCATATCAAGGGAAGAAGGGAAGAATGCTGCAAATTTACAAAAACGGGTCATTAAAGTCTAGAGATTCTTAGTTTGGAACAGGCAACCGATCGTGAGTCCTACAAGAAGACAACGATCCAAAACACAGCAGTCGTCTTTGTACTGAATGAAAAGATCAAGAGGATATCTATGTCAATGTGGAATGGCCCTCACATAAGTCCTGATGCTAATCTAATTGAAAATGTGTGGGCCCTTATAAAGGCAAAGCTGCAGCGAAAAAATGCTTTCACTTTCCAAAAACTTAAATCTTCGGTAAAGAAATCCTACTAGAATATGCTGAAAAATTAGTTGACAATATGAACAATAGATGTATAGCTATAATAGAAAATAACCAAATATTAAATGTATTGCGTAAAAGAAAATAAAGTAGATAATAAGGAAAAAATAATATTTTGTTAATTTCTTATCGAATTATTGAATTCTGAGCTATACGTTCTTACCAAACAGACTGTATATGTTAAGGTTTTAAGAAAATAGTTATAAAATGGGGTTCGAATTTAAACAGGCGTAAATTGTTTATGAAGAATAACAAAATGATACTAAACCACTAAATTATCATAATTGGGATTGAGCACCAGAATTTCAGTACATACGTTAAAAATAATTGTGGAAATAAATTTTACTATGCTGAATCCAAATCCGGACATCTCCACAAGCCGACATTTTCTGAATTTAAGGACTTCTGGTTCGCCACTTCATTTCGTTCAACTCATACTAAGTTTATGCGCCTGATAATATCATTTTGAAATACTGCGCATATTTGGTTTAAAATTTTAATGAGCAAGAAAAACTATATATTTTTAAATTAATTAACTTTTTTTATTATTAAGATAGAAACAAAAATATTGGTTTAAATTACTCGTTTTTTTGAAAATAGCAAATATAATCGGACATTTCTTGTGTTGCTTTTCAGCTAACGTATTACACAATTAAAACTTAATAACTCCAAAACAATGTTTAAATGAAATTTCAATAAATTTCTAGTAGAAGAAATTTCAATTATTTTCCTAGTCCTCTGTCCTCTAAGTGTAATAAGTAAAGTAAAATAATAAGTAAATCTCAGTGTTTTATTTTAAAACGCTTAAAGTGTTTTATTTTGAGGACACCCATTTGATTAGCATTAAGCGTTTTGAAATAAAACACTGTGATTTACAGTGTACCTTTATAAAATGGTGACCTTTAAAAAGAAATTAATGCCGCGCCCTTTATTCGTGGGCGTTATTTATTCTGGTAGAACTTTTTAAAAGGTATAACACAAAAACGAAATAAATACATAGCAATTTCTCATAATAAATATTTATTTTTAAAATTATAACTAATCTTTTAAGATGTTGTTGGATATTGTTCAACGAATGTTCTCTTTGAATTCCAAATGTTGTGTTTAATTTACTGCTTATTATATTTTTTGCTATACATACAATATGCCAAAAAATATAAAATCAAATTCCTACTATTTTATGTTAATAACTTGTAATAATACAAAAAAGGCTTTTTACGTTATTGGCTTAAAATGATATGATAGTGTTACTCTATATAGTTTTATAATATCACAGCACTCTTTCCTAGTATGCAAAAGTCGTAGGAGTGAGGAAATAGAATTATTTGGAGGTATATACTAGGGATAAACCTATACTAGAGATACATGAAACAAGATGGATTTAGGTGGGCGCAGTGTTATTTGTCTTAAAGTAAAACGGATAGATACCAGGTAAATAAATTATATCGCAGGCTAATTATTTTATTTTTGTTATCCTTACTAAGCATTAGTTATTTGCTAACTGACCTTAACATTAAATATTAGTGTTTCTTAGGAGAATACAAAAAAAGAAAGGGATTAACGTTTTCGGTACAATTTGATTTATAAATTAAAAAAGTGCGTCTACAACACCACGCATAAAATTTCCCCAAAGCTCTCGAACAAAAATACGGAAAATGAATATCCCTTGGAAGTTTTTCTCAAAATCTCCGAAACTTACATTTGTGTTAAAAAGGGATAAAGCGGAAAGGGACGATAGAGAGGAAGTGGCGGCCACCAATGCACTTTCGCTGTGTGTTATTTTTAGATATAAAAATCAATTTCCCCTTAATAAGGCATAACACAGAAATTGGTTTCATCTCCATGTCTGTCCTGAATCAGCTATAAATGGAAATGTTCGATTTTATTATTCATCGAATTGCACCTTATCAGGCCTCTATGGGGCCCCCCTCCCATTCTCCAGGCCGAGTGCTTCAATGCTGCCATTGCGACCAGGTTGAAATTCAGGAGCAGGAGCAAGCGGACGGAATCATCACTTTTAAGTCTATCTGAGAGCCCCGCGAGTAAATAGGTCAACCATTTATGGCCAGGAGGAAGTGAAACTATATAGAGCGGAAATATACATAAAATTGCATACATTGAAAAGTTTTATTGCGAAAGTGTTTGGGAGGGCGACCTAATTTTCAACAGGTCCTTTCCACCGATTCTTTAGCATATGTTTTAGGATAATTGTTCGGGCTGCTGTGTGTCCCACGTTTTGCTCGAAGGCTCGGCACTATCAAAATGCGTATTTAAGGTACTTACCGCTCCACTCGATTAGTCCTAGTTTTGTTTTTCTAACACCTCAACTCCCACGACACTCGCTTATTTAATATCCGAAAGTACAAACTTTATTTTGCAGATTTGTAACACTAAAAAGAATTCACTTGATTTTCACTTTTATCGTCCAGTCAAGTGGTCTTCTTCTGAGTCATACAGCCTCTGTGGATCTATTTTATTTTTATTTTTTACAAGTCCTTCGAGTAAAAACCTTCACTGCACCTTTCACTTGAAATGCGGTCCCAAATTTCTAATTAAATAGAAAACGAACAGAAAATTAACACAGAGGAGGACACTTCCGTAGATCTAGGGAGCAAAGTTTACACTAGGCCTCTAGGTTTGGTGTCACTAACTGGAGTTTTGGGTCTATCACCCTGTATAAAAAGGATCCTTCGAAACACCTTTTTCGGCCTGAACTGGCTGATAGCTACAGACAGAGTAACGTTGACTGTCTGCGACGACATCCTTTTATAGATTTCTGGGACGCGATGGTATTTTCATTCATCCCGGCCCCGACTCGGGCCCCCTAAACTTTCATATTTCGCCCACACGTTCTGAATGAAACACCCCTCGTCCTCAGCAGCAGCAGATACCCCCCGTCCTGGAGAGCTCCAGGCCGCAGGACGCAGAGGGAGCCGCAGCAAAGCTGGAAGAGGGGTCCCATCTAGGGCTTGTAATACAAATGCAAGGGAGCTGCGTGTTATGATGTCATACACAGGGAAGATTATTTCCTCTATACGGGAAAAAAAGCTTATTCAGTTTTGAAGCTTTTCACCCTGTTCCAATCCCCTCGGAAGCCCCTTTCATCCTTAAAACACATCGGGGATGCGTGGGTGCACGTTTCGGCTGTTATATTCGGATAAAAATGGGAATCGTTGTCGTCATATCTGCTCACACAGAGAAATGTATTTTTGATAGTGGTCGAAGGGTACATCTGGGGATTTGTGAAAGCTCCTCAAACCCCAAACCGGGGACTCCTCCGGTACATGCATTTTCTGTGTGACGTATCCCTAGAAAGTTTCCCGATGTGCCCCACTAAGATTGTGTAGGAGGGTGGCATACACTGGCATAGTTGGCCTATTGATCGGGAGGTCTGTGACGTGAGACCCGGCTTCCTTCTCTCAGTGGAGGAGGCTCTTTTGGAGCTCCTCAGGTCCTCCTCGTTTAATTTCGTCCTCCGCACTTAACCATGCCACCACACAAGTGAGCTGGGGCCGGAGGACGAGAAATTATGAGGAAAATAACCAGGAGGATAGGTCAACATCGAATCGCTTTGAAAAATACAATAAATAAAATTGTACACTGAAAAATTATATTTTTGTTTGTCCATTGCTCCCCTAAAAAGCAATATTTTGTTCCTGCCACTCGAAATTTAGTATTTTTTGGGGAGCCATAGTCTGTAATATAACAGGGCGCTGCGCCTTTGCGCCCCCTTATAATGTTTTCCCTGCATAATAATCCAGCAGTAATCTCGCGGTTTCACCTACGCCACTCCACTGTGCGCCCCCCCAAAAATTATTATCGGGGGAGAATGGATGAGTTTCAGGTGTGGGCAGAGGCGGCACAACTCACGATTCAGCGCCCGATGCCCAGAATGGACTCGGTTTTGGAGGCAGATGGATGACAATAAAATAATCTGCCCGGGAAAAGTCGTTGGTGCCTCTCTGCACGGAGCCCATAATGAGAGTCTCCATGCTGAAAAGGGGCACTAAAGCGCACCGGCATTGAACAACAAGAAAAAAGGAGTGGGTGCCGAAAATAGCTGCTGCTTCAACGTCCTTGGCGGATTATTAAGACAAAATTATGCGTTCTCTTTTTGACCTGTTGCACATCGGAGCGGTACATGAGGGGGATTATTTGGGTGGTATATCCTTTTGCGGCTTCCCTGGCCTATTTTAAGCACTGTCGTAGCCCCAACAATTCTGCTTCCTCGTTAGACTTTTAGTTAATAGCGTGTATTTTTTGTCTTACTTTTCCTTGTTTTCCATCGCCTGGCTTCTGGGAAAGAGTCCTCTGTGTGGGGGCCAAACTCCTTGGAAGTAGCACAGGAAGCTCTTCGCAGGCTGGTGCCTGTGGCACTGTTTGAGTTGTTGGTGCTATTTGAAATATGCTGAAGCTAAAAATACTTCAAAGGGAATTCGAAATTTGTCCAATTTGCTACTACTCCATGACAGACCTCCAGGGTTTAGCTAGGACCTATGCTGGAATAAGCACATCATACAATGTGCTTTATGGATTCCGGGAAAATGCCAGATTATCTACTCGAGACGGTTTCAGCTCAAATCTCTGCCGCTTGTGTGGCGTATTTTCATATCTGATCCTTCTGTGTTTCACACGAACGAACTGATTTGTTAGGTGTTAAACGATTTCATTTCCCTCAAGATATTGAGATAAACCTTTTCCACAGGTGTCACGCTCAGCCAATATGATATCTTCATTTCATTTTTGAAAACCAGGTGATTTAGTAAGGCGTTTCTAAAATAGAAAAGATATTACTCAGTAAATTGTAAAACCGAGTGTTATGTATAATAAAATAATTTAAATTAAACTCTATTTCCGGAAACACGTGTTTGTTAAGTAGATATTTATTTTGAAAAGTAATACGGGTAATAAGGTAAGGTAAGGTCAGTTATAAGGGTAACAAAGGGTCTACTGAATCTATAAATTTACTTGTAATGGATTTCCAATTATTAGATGTTTTTATTTCATTTGCTTTCTAATGATTTCTGAGAAATATCTTCTAGACGATTTTTTATTAATTTCACCTTTAATTCTTAATATTGACTTGAGGGGTCGTAAAAATATGATTTTAAAATAGCTTAAATTTATTTTCGAAGAAATTATTCAACCAAGAAATTTTCTATGTTTTTTATTATTGTTTGAGAAACCCTGCTCTGGTCGTTCGTCCATATTTTCCATATATTCGGAGGGTTTGCAGGATTCTTTAAATTTGCGCGAAAGAAACCGCAATGTTTTTCCTTGGCTGAATAAGGTTTTCTTTGTGTTACATATTTCAACCTTTCGCCCACGTGAGCGTGACCATGAATTCGGAAATTTATTTGTTTTAAATATTCGATTTTTATTTCAAATAAGTCGTAAGAGTCAATTTCAGTAGATTTTCCAATAATGTCGAACTCCATATTAACCCTAAGTTCACTTACACAGTCGATGTTTTTCCTTTTATCCCTTTTTCCCTAAGGTTAAGGCCCTGGAAAGGAAACAAAATAAGACGTACCGAAATTCTTAAATTTTCACCAGTCAAGAGGCAGTCAATCATCGAGTCAATCGAAAAGATCAAATTTGCCAGGGCTGACAATTCTTTTTGTATGGAGATATATTTGGCCGTTGAAAACCTCTTAAGAACCGAGTCAAAGTGGCAATATTAAAATAATTCGTCCTACTCCTTCCCAGCTCGTTGATTTTTTCTTATAAACATGCAGGGCGTCAGAATTCGCAGCCTTTATGATGCAATTTTTTTTGAATATTTTCCAGCAACATATGCTAAGTGTAGCAAGATTTCATTTCCCATTAGGCTAGCGAAAGCTCCCCATTTGAATATTTAGGGCCTAAGGAAGCGGCTAATGGCGGTGAAACTTGTAAGGGGCCCATTACGCCTTAAAAGTTTTTACCTTTTATTTATTTATTTTTTCTTTTCTTGTATAAAACAAAAAACTGCGTACTGAGGATGCCGCGGAACTTGCCACCCACTATCCCCCGAACAGCCCACATTTAGTTCTGCTGTTCGGGTCCCATCGTGCTCCGCCCGCTGCAGAGTATGTAGACAATTTGTACGCTTATATGCTATACACATACCTGCCTAGGGCTCCTGGAGCTAAAAATAACTTTCTGCTGAGTTTTGGGGCTCTTTGGGCGACGAAGGCATTTTCATGTTACTACCTTTATAGAATTCGATCCGTTTTACGACTACAAACGCAAATAAACTCTGCAGGTGCGCCTGTGTTTGGCCGGGTATTGTGTGGGCTTCTCTGGGCTCCCCCTGAATACATAGGAGTGCTAGAAGCTTTCAGGGGGTGGCTAAAAGACTTCTACGGGAAACTTGCGTGGTAATCGGCCTAGGATGACGTAGCATGCGCCAGTACTACCCCTTAGAATCGATCCTTGCTCTTTGCCGCTCTGCCGCCCCCGTAAACCCTACAGCCAAGAATTTCATTCACAAAAGTTCCTCCCTAGTGGAAAATTGAGCGCGACTAGGCTGATTTTCGGCAGAGGAGCCGCAGGGTGCGTGTTGTTTATTGCAATCACCTATTCATGGATTTTATTGTTGTACCTGGTTGACTATTGGCAGGACTTTGCGGCGTCCTAAATTTAAAAAAAAAAAAAAATTGCAAATTTTAAATCCTCCTTTATGAACCTTTTCTGGGTATATTTTCTATATTGAACTTAGAGCTATATTTTCTCAAAGAGGAGTATATTTCCCTTCCCTACTTTTTGTGTGAGGGGGGACATTTGAAGCTGTATTGGTAGGGCCAAATGTTCGCTTGGCGCCAAACTAATAAATTACGATATCTGGGTGCTGCAAAGCGTTGCTTAAGGGCTTCTCTCGCCTGAATTAAGCCTATAATGCACGACTTAGCGATGGAAGTCCTTGCAGTCGTCGTTCACACATCATTATCCTACAGGGAAGCTAAAACTAGGAAGGAGATGATTGTTGACTTAGTTATTCATACGAGTGCCGCAGGAGCTATTTTTATATACAGAGGGCTGCTCGTAATGCCTGACCCGGAGAAGCTTGGAACAAAAAAAAAAAAAAAACCAAAAAAAGGAAAATATACAATAGATTTCTGCTGCGTAGTTTTCTATACAAACACCGGGTGGGTCCTTTCGAAGAGAAAGGAATTTCCTGCCTTTTACGCACTTATACGCATGAACTCAATCATTACTTGCAGAATTTTGCGGTTCTAAAAGGAAATGTTCTAGGATATATTTGGGAATAAATGTCCTGTTTTCTCTATATCTAACAAATTAGAAGATATTTATTAAAATAATCATACGATTAATGCTCATCTCATATTAACATCGTGAACACAATTCATTGATTAAATCTATCTAACTAATCTATATATAATTAATATCTCATATTATCTCGCAGTTGTGTATAGATATTGTTAAACCGTGTCCCCACGATCACCCGCACAATAAAAACTCGGATCTGATTTACTTAATTAGACTTTATTCACACTGCCGAACAATCCACGCGTGCGTACTAACTCTCGTTCTTTTTTAGTACCTTGGTTACTTTACTTCGCTTTCGTTTTACTTTACTCTGTTGACTCCTGAGAACTTCTTCCAAAGCTTACCTCTTTACCTAGGTCAGTGCTTTTAATTTTTGCACTTGGGCACTCAGCTTGCTTAGTCACCGGCAGTCAGCGGCCCGTGCTACTTAATGGGTGCAATGTTTTGAAACATGACCCTTAGCGCGCACAGCTGGGCCGTCGTGACAATTTGCTCGGTGCACTTTAAGCCAGGTGTTAGCCACCGTGTGCTTGGCTTTGGATGAGCAGATGTTCGGAAATGTCTGGTCATCCGTGATTTCAGCATTTCCTAAGATTTCAGCATTTCCTAACAATACCTATAAATACCTTTTTATTATTTCATTCTTGTTTGAAAAATAAAAACGGTTTATTTGCTATTCACCATTACTTACTTTCTATAACTCTGCTTCATGATGGATTTTGTTTTAAATATTTTCAAATATTAAGGTGTCAACTACACTCTATGATTTTATAGATTTAGGTTTATAAATATCTGCAAGAAACAAAATTCTGTTTGTTTAATTACACAGGCATACAGGCAAAAAAGGATTTGTCGAAGAGGTTCCACCCATGTATTCTCATGTACTTTGTGTCACTAAACAAGATCCCGCCGTCAGATTTGGTCCCTATCATCCCAGAACTTTTATAATTGCAAAAAAAAGTTATAAAAAAAAACACAATTCGACAAATAAGCTACAAGCGAAATAAGATTGATTTTTGTGAAAAAATGTGATCCAATTTTCTTATTCCCATGTATGTTCGGTCACTGAATAAGTTCTTAGCCCCAGATTTGGTCTATAACGTTACAGAACTTCTGTAACTGCAAAAAATATCAAAAATGTACAAAATCGTAAGTTATAATAATAATTATAACAAATAAAATTAAAATAGAAACAAAAATTCTTTTTTAAAACGAACGTCCTATACGTCCGTTCGAATCGAAGGAAATTTCAAAGCAGCCTGGAAAGTTTAGAAAATTCAGCAAGGTTTGAACATTCTGATAGTTCAGGATTGCTTAAAAAATAGTAGGCGATTGTAAATTTCATTATCTCTCTTCAAATCTTGATAATATTGATTGAATTCGTTTGCAAAGCTAGTATGTTACTTTACAAGTTTATGCGTAATTCATTTAATTATGTTTGACGAGGCGTATGGCAAAATATCAGCATGCCCAAAGTACATCCACTTAGTGAAAGTCTAGGTCCAAAAAGTTAGATTTACAGATTTATGACATGCCGAAAAATTCGAATAGTCTTCGAATAATTGCTCGAGATAAACCTAAAGCGGAGTGTCTAGCACGCGGACGTAGTAAATTTTTTGAGGTCTTCGGCGGATCAATATTCTGCTTGTCCACTCGAATCCAAAAAATTATTGGCGTTTCGATCCCGGGCACCAGTTTAATTTCGTCAGTCTGAATACACTTGCCACAGCACGTTTGAGCGAATTCAACGCCGGTCTATATTACTTCTTCGTTTAACATGTTCAACCTGGCGCACTTTATCGAAGTCTCTATGATTGGCGTGTACAAGATGATAAGTTGTTTATTCTTCTGGCTGTGCTTGTTTATATTATCATAGATATGTGAACGACAGGTGATTCACGCCGGCAGACGGAGCAAACTAGGTGTGAACCAACGGTGGTGCACGTCGCTAGATGAAAGCAATACCTGTGAACCATCGGTGGCCACGCCCGGTTGAACGGGTTAAACACCAAGTGTGAATTATAACCGAAGAAAATTCTACAACAGCAAGTTTCAATAATGTTGGGCCATCTATAGGCACTTATCTGAAAAGTTTTCAACCATTTTGGTCTCGATATAAAACTCACATAGGCGTAGTGTTGCCTTTCAGTTAAGTTTTCAACAATTTTGGGTCCTAATATAGGCGTACTGTTAGTTATAAGCTCAGTTTATTCTATAAATTTGTTAAGCCTCATATAGACGCGCTGTTAGCTTTAAATATAATTTTTGGTTTGTTATGGGCCTCTGTTAGGCCCGTAGACGTTAACTAGACCCGCTAAAGCAAGTTTTTATTTTTGCTCGGGAACTTCTATATGATTAGTTATTTGGTTGCCTATCTTTAAAGTAGTAACAATGTTTTACTGTGTATATAAGCTATTTTCTTAGGTTATTTTTTTTCAAGAATTTTTCTAGTATGTAAAATAACGATTCTAGGACCTAACCGTCTGAGATTTTATTTTCGATATTTAAAAAGAATAAAATTCAATAATAGACCATTATACAAAAATGTTCTATGAATGATATGCATACAAAATAAAGGAAGTGATACAATAGATTTAGTAGAGAAAAGGCAAAAGCAAACATACCAAAAAGTTAATCATGTTGAACCCTACACAAGAGACGAATCCATTGACACACCGCAGGATATGATCCTTTATTCAAGAGTCAACGACAGCGACTTGTCCATTGACTTGTGTCGGTGGCATCATCAATAACTCTGTCGCGTTGGGGGCGGGGAGTTCTTGCATTAGAATAAACGTTCAGTGCCCAAATGCGTCCTGAATAAAAATGCTATTTTGAATAAATAATCCTAGCGTCGAACACTAGAAGACGCCACAAATATATCTACATACAGTTTGGCTCCCACGCACGAGTGTCCCCATTGACTGGAGATTCTTTGAATAGCGGTTAAGAAAAGGGCGCTGGTGTCGCACTGCATAAGAATCTCATCAAGGGGAGTGGGAGGACCGCTGATGATACTACTCGGGGTTCTTTGGGCGCCACACATGAATGATTTTGAAGCGCCCTGTTCCAGCAGCCGCTGCAGCAGCAGCAACTAAGTGGCACGAAGTGTTGCTCAATAGGAACGGATGGCGGACGTCCGGGGGCGAGAGGACGTTAGCGTAGGCGGATGGCTCGGGGATGCGATATTATTTGACTATGCTGCAAATAATATCCAACTCTTCTGGTTGTGGGCTTTCATTGTTCAGAGACTGCAATTAAGTGATACCCTCGCATTGAAAGGATTTAACAGCTGAGTGGGTGCCAATGGCGATTTTTTTTTATTGGTTTTTATTGGTTTTCTTCAATTATAGCGTCATACCCACAAGCATTCATTTCATTTTAGCCGCAGGGTATCGACCGACACACTTGCGAATATTCTAAGAAATTGAATTGAGGATCCGGTTTCGGTATGAGATCGTATTTTTTATAGATCTGTTGTCCACTTTGCCAGCACAGAAGTATCCGGCAAGTGCACAATGAGCAGAGTCTGCTGCAGTTTACGCTGTAGAAAAACAAGTTTCAAATTTTAATTGTAAGTCGGAAAAGAATTTGAACGTTTTAGAGCTACACTATTAAGTGCTTTGAATAAATTGAAATCCTATTGTTAATATGAGTTCCTGGATTGCAAAAATAGAACTTAATTAAGATTCGAATGCTTTATAAAAATGTTAGGTAAACAGTCCTTTTAAAGAATTAGCTTATCGATGATACATTTTTAACTTTAAATGATTTTTTATAATATGCTTTTTAAATCAAATGAAATTTTGGCACTTTCACTGTTTCGGATTTTCTAAAGAATCAATTTTCATCTTGATAGGTTTTGTATAAATTGAATGAATAAGCTGAAAAAATTGCTTCGTCTATAGGATTTGCCGCTTTTGATAAAGTCCTAATTGCAAAAACTCGATCTGAAATCGCTCTAATCTCTTAATAAATTCAGTAACAAGAAAAGGAGGATAAGGAAGGTAGGATATTGCGATAAGACCCAACATGACCTTTTCTGTCGCTTGTTATTCAAAATATTTCATAATATTCTAAGTGAGTCACAGAAAAAAAAAAAATGTTTACATTTCACATCGATGAAACAAGCTAAAATCCCATTATCCCTTATAAAAAAGGTAACAGCGGGTCGAAAGGGGGCCCAAATTGATTCGACAGGCGCTCCGGTTCCCATTCGATTGACGTCAGCAAAGCGATTACGTCCACCCGATTACAAGGGAATAACACGAGTTGTTTAGCATACTGGCTTAGAATGGGTATCACGCCGGATATCACTAGGCCCCATAGACATCCGGAGCAAAAAAGCCTTACCGCAATTAACTCGTCCTTTAGTGACTTACGACGAAAATTGGCTACCGCCAAGCCAACAGGTTGGGATAAGTAGACCCACTGAGAAAATCTGTTGATATCTTACGCAACGCCCAGGGGCTTCTGTGCCGGCTTTGCAGGCAGATTTCCGTACGCATAAAATGGATTGACGTCAGCCTAGAAATTGATGGATAACTTGGTACTGGGCGTTAATTACACCGAATTATAGGGTGGTCGACAAATCGACTTGGATAAATTGGTGAATCATTAATACTGGACAGAATAAGCCCTCCTGTTGCTTTTGCGTTCACGGAAAATTCCCCCGAATCAATTGGAACCACCGACTATATAATTTGAGTGCAATGATACCCGGCCATTTGGTCAGAGTCCCGAGAAATTTAGATAAGTATCATCGCACCCTTCGAAGGTTGGGGATGATGAGGCCGGTTATAGCTCCTATTTGCTGGTATCAATAATACCTCTAATCGGAGCAAGCTTTAATTACCGGTTGGGATAAAATTAGACGCGCGTTTATATCATTAATAGGAGACTGTCGCCTTTTTTGGCAGAAGTATTTTTGTATGATAGATGCCCTTCATATCGCTCAAGTGGGTTTTCTGTTTATCGAATCAAGTGATTAATAGGGCTCGTGTTAATCAACATGCGGTTGATTTGTTGATGTGTGCTGACGGGTTGAAAGTCAACATTATTATCCTTGAATTGAGTTCATTTTTAAGAAGCCAGAGACGGATATAAAACATTAATTAGTACTATATGTATATAATACAATAGAACATAAATATATTTAATTTGTTTTAACTCTCACCTTCTATTTCATATACTGCATAGGTTCTGAAAAATGTTTAATTTCGACAAGTATACAACAAATACTTTCTAAAGAAGTTTACCAAAATGTAAAACATTTACAGGGATAATTCGATGTTGAAACAGTCACAAAAATTTTAGTAGATACTTGGAAGGTGCCAACTGTACCATTTCTTAAACGTCTTCGTTAAAAAAATGTATCCGAATATCTTTTCGTAACTTTTAATTTTATTAAGTTTGTTTCTTTATTATCACGAGAAGTATTAAGTTATAGTCCAAAAATCGATATTTTTGTTTGTTTTAAGGAATTATAAATTCGGGTATCCTTATAAAATTATAGTACCCGTTTTGGTATAATTTTCTCTTAATTGCGATTTTGAAATTATTAAATTCGAGTTTTAAACAATTTGATAATGAAGATGGGGGTAGGGAAAAGGACCTACGAAATTCTTTTTTAGAAGAGCGTTGAAAGGATGATACAATGTTTACCTCTTAACATTTTCCAGAACATGCCTTTATCCTTGAACCTTTAAACTCGTTTCGTACGGTTAAGGTTTGGTGGGGAAACATTCACATTTTTGTAGAAGGAACAGGTGCTGTACGTGTCGATAAAATTATAGACGTTAAAATAGATGTGGAGCCGAAGAGCTTTCGTAGAATTGTTTTAATGCAATTCAAACATTAGGATTGTCCTGCAAGGCTACCAAAGCTCTCGACTGCGGCGGGGTGTATCACTGCAAATGCCTCATGGTTAGGTCATGAGCAGCAGGATTCATCCTCCAAAACCATTTGACTATAAATTTTTGGGGGCTCACATGGGTGCAGCGATTAAAAGATATTTTTTCCTTTAGTGCCCATAATTTAACTGTCCGGGGAGCAATCATGAAATGGCGTTTAACAACACATCCCCAAAAATGCTCTCCGTTGCACTGGACCCTTCCCCTCTCTCCGTACAGCCACAATATGTATTAAATTTGCCTCGACGACATAAGGCCAGGAAAAAGGATGCGAAGCAATGACGTCAGAGCTTTGTCCTTGCCCCAGTACATGGTCATGCATTAAAAACATTAAAACTGGGGAGGTCGGACGAAGGCTCCTCTTTTGGGAAGTTTTTGGGTAAAATTTTAACGCGGCCGCTCCTCGCTCTTGAAAGAAGTTCTGTTCCCTTGATTTTTTTCTTTTTAAGCCCCACTGGCCGTCGCTTTCTCTAAAGGTCATAATCTTATCCTTTATTCTATGTGTCCACGGAATATTCAAACAGGCAATTGACGTAAAAATTTAATAACACTCCCCCGAAACGCAGTGATTTGTTTACAACTTTCCCATCGAAATTAATTAGTGTCGCCGTATTGCGTTACTGGAACGTAGGGCCCTTTGGTCCTAAGCTGGACCTTTGCTAATTGAACCGCATTAAAGTTTCAACAGATTTTCAGAAGGAGCTCGAAACCCTCGACGAAATGTACATTTGTATAGAGTAAGGAGCAGGGCAAAAATTTTGTTCTTTTATTTCTGTTTACTTTTTTTGGGAAGTAAAGTAAATGACTAAGGAAGGATGGAGGAAAGTAAATTTAACATCAACTGATTCTACAAAGTCAGCAGCAGTTATGTTTGGGTAAAAACTTTTTCGTTTGTATAGATGTTGATAGATCTTTAACTTTATAACACCATTTAAGAGGAAATTTCAAGTAGATAATTTTAATTTTCAACATAAATTTTAAAGGAATATATGCGATTTTACTACTACAGATTTAAATATACGGTACCTATGAGTATATAGAAATAGTACATATTACAAAAAGTATATATCATTCTAAGAATTTTAGACCGATTACTATTCTATCTGTTTATCTGTCTGTCTAAAGCATTTAAAAAGCTGCTATTTTCTCAGATTAATGAGCATATTTCTAATTCCGATATGCTTGCTACTTTTCAATCTGACTACAAAAACGGACATAGTTGCAAATCCGTCTTTATTGGACTTAATCAAAAATATTCGTATTGGCCTTAACAAAAATTACCTGACTGTTTTAACTTTGCTTGACTTATTTAAAGCATTCGACTAGTTATGTATGTAGATTATTTTAAGATTTGTACTAAACTGTATATACCATATACATAAATTTGGATTTAATAAAACTTCAACTTCATAGATTTTTAATTAATTAACAAAACGGTGACAACGGATACAGTGACCGTATATTCCGGCAATAAATTTTCAAATTTATTGATGAGACTAGCGGCGTTCCTTAGAGTTCTTTATAGGAATCACTGTTGAATATTGTTATTTCTGAATGATTAGAGTGAATCTCTGAATTACTCTAATTTTCATATGTATGCAGATTACGTTCAGTTATACTTGCCTTGTCCGTAAAACAATATCGACGAATATATCACTAGGATGAATGACCAGTTTTTATCATTTTCTAATTGGGCTTTAACAAATAATCTGATTTTTAATTAAAATAGGTTCTAATCCAAATATAACTACTATTTGAGAAAGTCATACATAAAATCTCATTACTGAAAATATCTTTGAATGGAAAACCTATCCCTTATGTGAGTCGCGTTAGGAACTTGGGTGTCACTTTTAACGAAGTTATTTCATAGATTTATCATGTAAGCAAGATATTTTTTAAAATACACAAGGGTCTTTGCTCACTAGGGCACTCTGTTTACTTTAGACCAATTAATATTCGCATTAGACTAACGAAACCTATCATTTTGCTGCATATCACATCTTATATTCCTGTTTTTGGTAGATTTGTTAGCAAATCGTTAAGACAGCTTAAATCGATAGTAAATTCAATAGTAAATTTAACCATGTTTTGATGTAAGTGCGGACATTTTTGGGATTTTCATTTAAAACAAATTTAAACTTCCATACCGTAATCTACCTATAGAAGATCGTCTGGGGTAAGTCTTGCTTTATAATTATTTACATAAGTAGCGAGCGGAATTTTTTTTTATTCATGCCATTCGTTGTGGAATGCTTTACTCGATACTGTTCGAGTAGTACGAGGGCTACACAACTTTAGAAGCCAACTAACAGAGCACCTTACTGAATAAATAAAATAAAACTATAAAACTCATACAGCATGGCTAATTTTAAATCGATTTAATCTCTTTCGTTTTAATACTCGAAATGAAATATTATTTTAAATTCGTTAATATTAATAATTTTATTTTAATCTTTTGATATTAATATTATTCCACATTGAAATGTACACTAAAGAACTAGAATCTTTTGCACTAAGCACAATCGCTAAATACGTAAATAAAAATATTGAAAAATAAAATAAAATGTATATCTGAAGAAGACGCACATAAAATAAGAATTTTATAATTTTAAGAATTCTACAGCTGTTTTACCTACCTGCTACTTTACTCAAATTTACCAATTCTAAAATTTCTTATATGCTACAAAAATGAACATGTAAAGCTTCTTTAATTTTAGTAATTTTCGAATTAATAAATTGAATTTCGATTGAATTAAGGAGTGGTTAATACTTGTTTCAGGTAATTTTCAGATAGTTGGAAAAATGTAGTCGTTATAATAAAAACTATCGGAATCAAGAAAACGGTTGAGTAATGTACACATTAATATGGTTAGAAAAGAGAATTTGATGAATGAAGTTGCTATATAAAAGTTAAGGTATTGAATAAGGGAAAGTCCGTTGAGGCTAGAACGATGACGATATGAGTGAAAGATGGAAATGAGTTTAGTCACAAAGTGGGGAAGCTCATCCGAGAGTGATAATGTAATCATAACGAACATATGGTAAGGGAGGATACTTTCTAGAAAAACTTAAAGAAACTCAGGAAAGTTTCGACAAGATAAGCCCTTAACAGCACACGTCCGGTTAATTACATTCGCTGAGAAGGGAAGGGCGGAGAACCTTCTCATAGGGCCACATCATATTTCTCCGGGGAAATTGACATTCATATCGTGGCCAGCTCCACCGCAACAAAACATTTTTGGTATCGTCAAAGTGATGGACACTGGCGGCGCCGATCTGTGGGGCCCTGCGGGGTGGTGACGACTCCCAGTTATCTCAATTACTTGTTCCATTTAATAGAAGGATAAACCCCCGGCAACAAGTTGTTCTCGCTGTCGCTAGGGAGTCCTACTTCACAAGGTGATTTTGCTGACGAAAAGAAAAAAAAATTTGTCTCGATATTTGCTTACACAGGACTGAGGACTATAACTGTGCGAAAAGTATACAAAATGCAAATTAGCTGTCGTCTTCAGGCCGCTTCGGGTTTGTTACCCTTCAGCCCTGTGGCACTCTGACAAGGCTAATTATAGAATTAGCGAATAGCTGCGGGGCTCCGTTTACAGAATTTCCCAGGGAGCGTCCAGATCCTTTAGTTCAGTTTGTTTGTCGTTTAACAATCGGGCTGAAAAATGTTGATTAAGTTATCTTTTTGGGTCTTAGATCATCCGTTGCATGGGTTTATTTCTCGCGACAAGAACGATGCATTTAAATGAGGTTTTATGCAAATACCGCTCTTGGTGGGATCCAAAATAACAAGAGTCCGGTCCTTTTGATCCCTGGTATTATCCTGAAGCGGTATACGGACTCTTTTTATGATTATCTCGGACATTTATGAACGCTTTAAAAAACAAATTGAAACGTGAATAGGAATAACAAGCACCGACCCCCACATGGGTTAAGCTGGGCGGAGGGTGTGCATCACAAGCCAAGGATATGCAATTTCTCCTCTCCTAGAGGGGCGGGCTGATGGGTTCAATAAAAACTTGTCATCGGATTATAAAATCCAGTGCGCTTGTGTTCCCATTTGTCCTATAATGTGGCTATTAAAATTTGTTATGACATCCTAGCCGCAGACGAGAAGAGTTTACTTTATGATGTGGTTGAGTATCGCTCTAAACAAGGACACGTGTAGTCATCGAGAGTAGTTATGGGTCCTTTCGTTAACGGCCAGGGTCTAACTAGGCAACAGGATGTTACAAATAATAATAAAAAAAAACAATCAGTGTACTATTGACGCAGTTATCGAATATATGGGAATTTTAGGGAAATTATTAACTAAAGCATTAAATTTGTTATTTTACTACTGCCCATGCTTTTCTTAATCAATTGGAGCTTATAAAAATTTTAAAGGGCGACATGATCCCCCAGCTTGTAGCAATATTAGTTATTAAATAATACCCATAAAATGTTATAAAGTTATATTTGCAAAATTTACTGCAAAGCCAACTTGAAACTTTTCCTTGAAATGCGTATGGAAAATGCTTCACGGATTTAACTCAGAAGTGGTCTAGAAAAAATTGACCCATTTAATTCTAACAGTATAACATTTCAAGTCTGCATTTTGTTACTAAAAATTTCTGTAAATATTGAGATTTGAATTCATATGAACCATTCGTGTGTATCCAACACAAAGAATTAAAATGTCTCAAAGCGAAGAGGAAGTACGTTAAGCGATTTTGCCCAAATACTTGAAAAATCGCACAATTTCGTTTTTAAAAATTTCGAAAGACCTTAATAAAAGTTATTCAGCGGTAAAAAGAACTATTACTAAGTACAGGCGAGGCGTATCAATATAAAGGAAGCAAGGGTTAGATAGAAAATCAGGGTCCTCCCACCTAGATGAATGATGAATGATTGAATATGGAGTACTTTTTTTCGGAAATTTCGAACTTCGATAAGAGGGGGATATGGGGAAATTGGCAGGGATATCAAAATCGATATTATACAGGTATAAAAAAGTTTGCGGGTTAAGGAGGTACAAGGTACAAAAAGTGCCTCTGA
The DNA here is from genome assembly GCA_963969385.1 of Philonicus albiceps. NCBI lineage: Eukaryota > Metazoa > Arthropoda > Insecta > Diptera > Asilidae > Philonicus > Philonicus albiceps. The sequence continues at coordinate 21,740,514 of OZ017775.1, forward strand.
AGAAGGAAGAAGAGAAAACTGGAAGAAAAAAAGAAAGGAAACTATGAAAATTACTTGACAAAATCCGATTGTGTCGTAATAGGCGATGAAACCAACTGCAAGGCAGACTTTTCACAGATACCAGGTGTCGAAGAAATATTTCAACAAAAGGAACAATTAAATTTCCGAAGAAGTACATGATCAGGCATGCGATATGTCCTTGTAGTTTACAATGCAGTAAATTTGTTTTTAAGGGGTTACATGGGATTTGAAACTTTGAAAAATCGGTTTTCCCGATAATTTTTATATAGTAGTAGTACACCATAAGAGGAGCATACCTTGAAAGTTTCAGAACCGAGCAAAACTGTGGAAGTGAGAGGCTTGAAATTCCTCCTGAGGCTCGACAGCGTTAAATCGTAAAACTTTAAACGCGTTTTTCTCAATACAGCATTTTCATAGCCGGTGGACAAAATATTTCAAAAATGAATCCATCGATAAGTCTGAAATTTTGCAGACTACTTTTAAATTTTAGTTATTTGTGATTAAAGGAAGTATTTTTATTTTCGTTGACCCCAACCCGTTTTAGAAGCCTATACGTGGTCAAATTTTTGTACGAAACATCTACCGCAAGGGTAGTTTTTTTTTGAAGGCACTTCCGCAGATCAGTTCTCATCGTATCATTTGTCAATAATTTTCATTGGAAAATTTATGAAATATTGTTCAAATGTTACTCTTTTAATGCCATAAGTTAAAGTAAAATTCATTTAGTTTGTTCAAAAACAATTAAAGAAAATATGCTTTCTTTTGGTCCTCATACCCCATGCAATTAAAAGTACATACAATAAACTCAAATTTATACATTAATGAGTACCTTCAAAAATGCCTTCTACCTTTTATCCAGTAACATGAAGGGTCTATCATTTTTTGGCCATGTTTGGCTACGAGTCTTTATGAAAATGCAGTGATTAAATGGCACAGAACTAGTCAATATCGTGCAAATGAAAGCCAATCCAGCAAACTGCCCCAAACTTCGTCCAGTAGAGAGATATTGGGCACTAATGATAAAGGAGCTAAGGAAAACGAAGAAATATACCAAAAATTAAGTTCATTTTGGAAATAAATGGAAAGGAGCATACAAAAATGTTACTAATATAATTGCACTAAGTTTTGAATAACAAAGTTAAAGTATTCCTTCAAAACAAATGATATCTAGGATATGAGTTTTGCATTTGAAAGTTCAAGCAACCAGAAATACCATAAAATTTACAAATTTTGTTCAAATTATTATTTTACTACAAACAAAAATTAATGGTAAATTTTGTCTGGACTACTCCTTAATATAAAAAATGATAATTTTATACAATTACCAAAAATTTTAAGTATTAATAAATTTTGCAATAGCAAGTGCTTACTTAGATAGAAATAAAACGAATGAAAGTTTAAAAGTAGGTCATGTTTTGTAATAACATTTATGTCAATAAAACTTGCTTCCTCCTATAAAATTAAAATCAATACGCAAGGCAACATAGTGTAAAGTTTTCATTATTTTCTTGTATAAAAATAGAACAGAAAAATGAAGCGGTAAAGGGCAAAACTACGTTTCAAAGGGATAAAATTTCTTAGAAAACACTGTTTATAATATTTCAACTCGTTGGAGCGAACGTACTTAGAAGGAGAAGTGTAACGAAGTCGTAAGTCAAATTTGCCGAGGGCATTTTTCTCAACTTGGACAGTTGAAAAGAAATATGCAAATAAGCGCAGTAAAGTTTCCCGAGTAACACAAGCTCCTGCTAAGGAGCTTCTGTAGGAACCTCGATGCTCATTCGAATTAACATACATTTTCTATGGGAGCCTGCTAACGCTGGATATGCTGCCAGAGTCCTGGATGCTGGCACTCAGTCAAACCCCAGCGACACCAAGCAGAAGGGTTTAATCCGGCCGGGAAATTTCCATGGCGTGTTGGCTTTTCACGACTGGCTGCGGTTTAATTTGAAAATCCTTGGTTGGCTCCGGCTACACCAAGTAAGTGCGAGCAGTTGGTACTCTCATCTTCCAAAAATAACTTGAAAAAAATATATTTTCCGGAATGGAGAGCAATGTGAACGCATTTGCATTCATTTGTTGTGATCATGAAAATTTTAGAGGAGATTACCCGAGAAATAAGGGAACATTTTGAGAATGGCTTTGGTGGTCATTCCCGACAGTCCATCAGAATGATGACTAAGGGGCAACTTGTAGCTAAGCAAATCCAGCCTCAAGGTTAACACCCACGAGATTCTGAGAATACCTGCGTCTTACCTGAGAGTTTCCTTCTGAAGGAAAACATTTCTTTCAAGGGCAAGAGAAATTCGCTGAGAAAGCATTTTTTTTTTTTATTCAAATGTTGACGATTAATTTGGGGGCCTTGACGATGAGCCCTTTTGGATCTTGGCTATTTCAGAATTCAGAACTTGTTCCACGCCTACACGCCTCAACCGGCCTGAGGAATTTTCGCCTTGGCAGATACAATTTATCAGAGAAATTGGAAATGGATGGAATCGTCCTTATCTGATTCATTATAGATCCCGTTGCCATTTCCTTGGAAAATAAAGGTTATTTTGCACGCCTACGCCGCCGAGGACTTCCTTTGAATTCGACAGGGGTTTAAAGTGACTTAACATTGGACCCCACCCCCCGGGGAAATTACGATAATGGAATTTTACCTGCCTTAGACACTTTTGCTGATTGAATTATGAAGTTAGTGAACAGCTGAATAAATTAATTGACCTTTAGTCAGGAAGTGAAGGAGCTAAAATCTTCTTTGGTATATGGGCAATAAGTCATAAATATATCGAATTTCAAAAGATACCGATGGGAAAATGTTTTCCTAGAACTATATACATATGTCCGTTTTTCTTGAGGGTTTCTCTAAAGGAACAAAATTGCTATTTTTGCTAAAGTTTACGTTTGAAGCTATTAAGGATTAGCAAAGTCCCTGACTTAAAAATGTAGAGATTTTAAATATCCAATATTACAAAATATTTAACTTCCAGGAATTTATACAAAAATACACTTTACAGAGTGTTTTTTAGTGGGTAAGCCAAAATGAATGGCAGGAAAAATTTGACCCAGACAAACAAAAATTATATGGTAGGGAAGGTGGAAGGAATCTGATCCCTTTGGCACTTACAGGGTGGTTTGTAAATTCCAATGTTCCATGGTATGCACATCACTATTTTATTTTTATCTTTTGATCAACTCAACGCAGCGATATCCAGCTCACGCCATTAATCTACTATCCCAGTCCAGTCCTTTCGAAAGATATCAACACTGATGACCTACCACTACTCACTGCAGGTGCATTAACTTCCGAAATTGTTTTTCATTTTCCTAAAAATTCAACCTTTCCTCGTATTTTCTCCGAAATTCATGTAATTAATATACCTATTTATTATTTTTATCAAATTGCTAATATTATTAACTTTTCAACAAGGTAGGATATGTCCAGGTTTTAGAGGTAGACAAATTTGTTCCTTAGAAAACCTTAACTGTTGCACAACCTTACTGTTGCAAAAATCGTAAAACGAACAAAATGTGTCCAGAAATTATCAGATATGTTTGTTTAGCATACACAGGCTTGTAATATTGCTGCAGAAATGTCATAAAACGATGAATGGAATTTTTTTTATTGCCGTAATTAGTTTGTCTAGCCAGCCATTCTTGGAAATATCTTGACTCTCTGTTACTAATACCTCAAGGACATTTTGCTATAAAAGAGGATCTGTCAGAAAGAATATCGATAATAGTTGAAAAACCAAGCGATAACTATGGGTGTTCTCAATTGAAATATTTAAAAAATCGCCGAATTCATTTTTAAGGAATATGCCGATATAATTTACATTTACGGTGTAGTAGATGGGAAAAAAAGGAGAGGCAGTTCGGGAATACCAAATCGAAAGGTTCCCAAATACGGGTATTTTCGGGAACTTTCCAAATGTTAAGAGAAATCGGAAGTGTAATATCAAATAGGACGATCAGGAACATCGCAAGATTCTGCCTACGTCGAACACTAAATAATCAGCATCGTCAGGCAAATCCCTGAAACGAGTACGAGATAAGTCGCAAGACGATTAGTAGTATTTTCATATACAGTTTGGAAGAATCTTCATTGAGAAAAATTACGTCTATATCACTATATTCCAGTAAAAAGGCTTCTGCAAGGAGATTCCGAGAGAAGTTTGAAGTTTTGTACTTTGCTTGTGGAATGCGAAATAGAGAACAGGGCGTTTCTAGACTGAAATCTATGGAGGGATGTATCGTAATTCATTAACGATAGTATCATAAAATTCATACCCTCGGATAATAACCCATAATAATAGGACCATTCATTTTGCCGCAAGTGCTTAATACCCAAATTTATGCGGACTATAAGGTCAATGTTTTTTCAACACGACGGAAGTCCAGCGCATACTGGTAACATTGTGAAGGTAAAATTAAATCAACAATGAGCGCTGGATTGGGCGTGGTGGAGGACCAATTCCTTGGTTTGCTAGATATCCAAACTTTACTTCATTAGACTCATTCTTATGTGGAACGATGAAGGATGAAGTTTACTCAAGTCTTGTTAACACCAGAAAGGGATTAGCAGAATTGGGATTGCAGCGACGAAGAGGTTGGCCACACTCACCTTAAACAGGGAATTAGAAGGAGGTTATTGGCATGCACCGAAAGTGGCTGTACATTTTGAACAGTTTTTATAAGATTGCTTTAATTTAAATCGGTTTTTAATTAAACAAAAAATATTTTGGGGTTATTTTTAGTTAAAATTCGTTTTTTTTTTTTAATTTACGAGATAAAGTTTTTCAGGAATAAATTTCCAATTTCGGAAATGAGTGTACCTGCAGGGTGGTTAGAGGTCAACATTAGTAACATATTTGGAAAAGACATTGTGATTGTAGATGGCATGAGTTGGATGTCGCTGCGTTGAGTTAATCAAAAGATAAAAATAAAATAGTGATTGGCATACCATAAAAAATTGGAATTTTACCTTGTAACTTCCAAATGGTTGAGATGGCCCTCCCTACCATATAATTTTTTGTTTGTTTAAATCAGATATTCTATCTCACTACTTTTTGCATACCCTCGTATCTACTAAAAAATACACTGTAAATGCATGCCCAAAATACATACCTTCTTAATATTTGAATTTATATCCATAGATACTTATTTGGATAATAAAAACTTTCAAAGGTGGTGTTGTAAATATTGAAATTATATTAAAAAAACATCCCTTCCATTTAAATGAAAATTTTGTAAAATAATTTTAAATTAATAAATTATACCCCCATTTGAACGTATGCAACGTGACGCAATAGAATAATTTTTTATAACCTAAGAGCAAATCAATTTCAGTTCGACGACTTCAAAAACATTTATCTCTATCGCGATATTTTATAACCTTTGGCAGCATGTTTACATCCTATTCACTGACCTAATTTCTGAACACCCTCAACTGTACGTACAAACCCTCGTACTTATCTGTTCGCGTATTCAAGGTGCTCACCGAACCTCACAGCAACCGTGTTGTGTTGAGGAGGTTATCGCGTAAAATATATTCTGCATTCATCCATTTACCAGAGTAGGGTAAATCCTCTACACATATTGCAAAATAGGACAATGGAGATATAGGGGCTTTTTGAAATGGGGTTAACACACAAATTGATTTTGAAAATTCAGAATCGCGGCGGTGGTGACGGCATCTTATATTAAAGTTTAATACATTTTTTTTATTGACGGCTCATTAATGTTGTTCGAATTTGAGAAAAATGAATTTCGAAAACAACGCTGGGGGCTGCGCTTTAATGTTCTAACAATTTATTTTGAAAGAGCCTGTGTTATGATTACAGATAAAAGGCATATGTCATGTTAAATTATTTTTCAATTAAGATTCTTATAAATTTTTTTCATATATTTGGAGTCCTATCTTTTGTTTGCCTAGACTCTAGAATGAGGCAAGACGTTCTATTGTACATTCTAAAGCCGCTTCCATATGTAGGGCCAATAAAAGACAACAACGAGTGTAGACGAATAACGATAAATTCGTGTTCCACAAGTTGGAGGATATTTTAGTCAATTTTATTGTTTGGTAATGAAAGTGAATGCATTGAATTTTTGCGATAGAGAAAAATAAACTTTCTATACGTTGTTGTGCGGTTGGAGTTGGTCTCTATATTCACCTAATTTCGTCCAACGTTTACCATAGAAGAGGAATTTACAGTATAGTTTTGTTTAAATGCAGCAACATTTCTGGTTTATTTTCAATGACTACTTTATCCACATTGAAATTTTAAAGTTTTACGTTCCTCTATTAAATTTTCTTTAAAAAAAATTAAAAATTTATACGGTACAGAAGCACAATATATCGCTTATTTAATGGGAATTTTATTCCACCAGCAGCAATTTCTCCCTTTAATTGCCAATAAATCGTACAATTGTAAAACTAAAAATTTAACTGAATTGATAACCTCCGGGCCTGTAAAACTAAATAAATAATCCAGCGAATGTTAATAAATATAAAATTGTTGCGGCGCTTGACTTTAAAATTTAAACATTTTTATATACTTAAGTTTTAGTAAATAGGAGAGCGTTTTGGATGGACATTAATATATCACAAATTGTAATAAGCAGTAGTTATTTGAATTTATTTAGTATTCCGGCCGGTCTGTTATAATTTTCTGATCATACAGCAGGTAAGTTATCTTCAATATCGTCATGGGTAGAGGAAAGCATTGTACGGCGGAAAAATTAAAAATTATATAATATATGTATAAGATGTACCAAAGTAGTAAGAAATTAATAGAAACAGCTGAAGAGTTACAGGAAAATGGTCTACAATGCATTTAGCAAATGAAAACTCTGTTTACTTAACTAAGACTAAAGAGTCAGTCCTAAAAGCACTGAAAACTACGCCTTCTATAGATAAACCGATAATTCGGAAGAGCAAAAGGAATTAGTTCAAATCATTAAGGCAAATTATAAATAAAATAAATGAAGAATATCAGTTAAAAATAGGGGACAGACTAGTAAGGTGACGATTAAATGAGGCCAAACTCTTTGGATGCATAAATTTCCTATCGAAAAGAAGCATTAAAAAATGTTTGAACTTTGCTAAAAGTCATAAGAATAAGGATCTTCAATTTTAGAAAAGCGTGCTTTAAAGCGTTAAAACGAAAATAAATCGTATCGGATTAGATGGTAAAAACATATGTTCATCGCCTAAAAGGTCAATCATTAAATCCAAAAACACCCAGAACACCGTCAAGCATTCTGGTGAACATACAATGATTTTGGGGACTTTTTTCATAGCATGGAGTAGGACCTCTCTAGGAAATTAGTGGAAGAATTGATAAATTGCAATATCGAGACATTTTAAAAAATACCATGAACCATATGTGTTTGGGTTTATACCAGTCAACTGTAAGTATTTGCACGATAACGATCCAAAGTATTCAGCGAATCTAATAAAAGATTGGTTATGAAAGGAAAAAATCAATGTCTTGAATAGGCCAGCTCAAAGTCCTGACCTTAATCTAAAAGAAAATCTAAAATTAGAATTTGATAAAAATATATTAAAAATTTTGACGAATTGTGGAACGGTATAAAATAAGCTTGAAATTCTATTCCGAGGGAAAAGTATCAGAAGGTAGTTGAAAGTATGGCTCGTAGGAGTCAAGTTTTAAATGAAAATTCTAGCTACAGTACGAAATACTAACAGGCCAATGAATTAAATACTTATTTTTTATCAAATTGTAACGTTTTTTTGGCTTAATTTCAGAATATCGTTTTTCATCCTATTTATATGTCCAATACATCTTCATTGATTTTATCATTTTCAAGTCCTTATGCTATTTCTATGAAATCGTTGTAAAGTTTCTATATGGATTTAATTAATTAACAATTATATTATCAAATATAAAAAACGATATACATGTACCTTATTTTATAATTGGAAAATATTTTAAAAATTACGCTGAAGCATATTGTGAAAAGCACAAGTAAGCAAGAAGTCCTATATTTGATTGTAGATGTGCTCATAAATCGAATTATAGAACTTACAAACCTATGAAGATGGGTATGTGTTGTATAACGATTAATTAAGTAAAAAGGTTAAATTAATTATAAATAGCGACTGATGTGAGAACCCTCATTATCTGCTTTGTGGGAAACAAAAGATGTTCACTCAAATAAGTACATTGATGGAGCTCTTTTTCGAAATCGTGGGCGTTGGGTGAATTGTTAAGTCTTCCAAATCACCAGGGACATGTCTTTACCTTAAGAAAAAAAAAATGAAATATAACATGAAAAACATCGTAAGGCTACCCCTTTTTTGTAAAATAATACCTTGGATAAAGGAGCGTTCTCTGTGTCCCCTTGAGTTTAAAGTTCATGCTGGCCCAGGACGAGCTACGCCTACGATCTTAATGGGAGTGTGTGTATGAATTATACTTGTCCTGGTATGCTTCCCAATCCCGGTTAGCTTTCCCGGACGACTTGTGGATGGTGTGGGAGGTTGCATCCTTGTTGCCTCGCGTTACTCTCAGCTGGGGCGGTGCTTGGCTGTGTGCAACATCACCATGAATGATGCTGAATGTTTCCAGGAAGTCTCTAGGGAGTGCACGTTTTGTTGTAGTTACGCCACTGCGTCCAGGATTCTCTTCCCGGCAGGAGTTGCAAATTTAACAACTTTTACCATCCCGCACAGGTCAACTCAAAGTGGTGCTGCATTGTGCCGGGAATTCGTTTAGCAACTTTCCCGGCATATTGAATCCCTCTTGTTTTTTCCCCTAAATATTTAAGGGACTGCTGCTCTGGCTGACCTAATTAGCATGGGAGTGGTACAGGACGATTGCATAAAATAATTGCATTAATTGGCCCAACTAACCGAGTAAGCTTCCGGAGCCCCATTCAGACGACTTCGCGATTGAATTACCATTTTATTTGCGCTGATAGATGCAGATCCCTACCCGTTCAGCAGGTTCGTGATTTATTTTTAGGACTCGAGGATTTCCTCAAGGAATTAACGGCTTTAAGAAACGCCTTTGCTCACGAAGACGGGGCATTAAGGAATTGCTTCGCGTTAATTGAATTCATTTCGACTGGTGGGGCTGTGCCCATTTTAAAGATCTAAATCGGGCCGAAACCAAGGCGGCCTCCATAAAACTGGGATAATCCCATTCATTAGGATTTATTGATTCGTCCGGTTTACCGACATTTTTCTGCCCATTTTGTGCGAGGGAAATCCTTTAAAAAAAAAAAGGTGGCTGGCCATCACGCTGAAAATAGCGCTGCAATTAACTAGCCTGTCGGTTTTATGTTCGTTCTATTAATGTTCGCGGGGTGTTATTTCCTCGCCATTGATCACGCTAAATGGAAGTTTATTATTATTTCTTTTTTCTTTTTCATTTTCCTATTTTTAGTCCGTAATTCCTTGCCCTTCTCGTCTTGTTTACATTCACCTCAACTTTCGCTTTTATCACAGTCTTTTTGGCCCTTTTTGGGGTTCCATTTCGCCCAGACACCGTGTATTTTTATGCAAAAATCCTTGAAAAGCATTTTTAGTATAGCAATCAAGCTTGAGAATGAGCCCCGAAAAGGAAAAGATTTTTATCAACTTGTTGAACGCCGCTAAATGAGTCAGCGAAGGGCCAAGGGAAACGGTGGAAGGGAGGAGTTGCCCTTTTATAGGGAGCGAAATTGAGCGGCTTTGTCGCCACAAAAGAATTGCTCCTAAATAAAGGATTTTTTGCCGAAGAGGCCCATCAACGTTTTTCCCCCTTTTCTTTAAGGCTTTTGAAAATGCGAATTTTGGACATTTTACGGGCTTAGCAAGTATCCATTAGGATGGACTGGAGCGTTGCTTTTTTTTAAAGGATGTAAGGAAAAATGAGTGGTATGACTACCCGAACCAATATGTGGTATTATTCCTTTTGAAATTTAAAGGTGCTTTGCTTGAATCACGTCAGAAAAGGATCAATGTAACATGTAAGAAGCTTACAATTTAATTCTCCATTTAATATGATGTATCTTGTTTTTATTGTTAATTGTAATTTAAATACTTCTTTTACGCATATATGCATAATAATAAATGACCGTAATTTTTGACTCTATGAACTCTCAAATTCGTTACAATTTGGGTTTACACTTCTTGATGTCCAGTAACTAAAAATCTAAAATTTTATTGTTCTGGATAGAGCAATTGCTTCCAGCGCCAGTCCACTTTTAGAGACTAATACCATAAATATACACTTACAGAAGAAGTAATAAAACTTTCCATTTAATCGCTCACACATAGATAGGGAGGATGGGTGAGAAAGAGCCAGATCTTTCCGAAAACATACCGTGCGACACCATCTTCTACTGATTGTTTTCACACAAACATTACAAGTAACGAGTTGAGAAGTTAACGAGGGCGAAGTATTTTTGTAAGTCCTCTTCCTTGGGTGGGATATAAGGAGGGAGACCTACTTGAAGAACAGGCCAGCCGGCACCAGAGTCCGACAAATTGTGTACATCCTCCCACTAGCCCCGTATCTACAATCCTCTCAATCTTGGGTTGAAGTACAATAACGAACAAGCGTTAGTTGGTAGCTGCTCGTTCCTACCGAACTATAGAACGGTTGGGCACTGAAAGAAAATTCTGAAAATAAAACCTCTTACTGGGGGGTGGATCTAAAAATAGAAACTCCCGACTCGAGCCACCCACTCAGCTCTGGAGAGGGAAGAAAAAAGCTGGATAGCGGAACAAGAGTACTTAACCATCTCTCTAGGACCACCCACTCATTCAAAGGAAAAGTTAAGGGAAAGCCACAAGAACGCCATCAGTTTTCTCGAGTTCAAATACGTGACGCTGGTGGAGTACAGTTGCACGGGGCGTAGGGGTTGAGGGGACGGAGCACGCCTCCTACCCACGCGATAACTCTGTTGCTAATACCAGGACATGTTTACATGCCTCAGACGACCTCCCGGGCTACAGTACGAAGGATACGTTCTGGCCGCATTCAAGGAGCTGATTTAGATTCAAATCACATGCCGCTGACGGACTGCCCTCTCTCTGGGCATTATCGCGCAGCTTGCATAAAAATAGGTCGCAGGGCCAGGGCTGGGGCTCCGCAACTGTGGGGGAGGGTGCTTCCTAGAATAAATGTATCTGTTGACACCCACGCTCGGGCACAACACAATACAACCCTACCTAGAGTGGGGCCTTCTTTCTACCAGTTGAATTCGGCCAGCGGAAGCAGCACACACGGTGTCCCCCTCCAAAAATTGCTTCAACAAGGTCCTGCACATGTGAGTCTTAATGAGGCTGCACGCCTATTCGTCCTCTCGAACGTCATGGGCCCTATTCAACGGATCTTGATTGAGCACTTCCTCGCCGGATGTATTTTATGATCGATCTTTGATGATACTCCGCAATCCGGTGATATGTGGAAATTCGATAAGCCCCCTACAAATTGCAATCAGAGCGAAAGGATGGTTATATTGCATTACCCGGGATTCTCCTCGATCAAAAACAGGATTTATTGATTCGACGTGGGTGACGACTGAGAATTGCAAATAAGCTTTGCCTCCGTCCACTCAATTTACGATAGTTGTTGCTTCTTAGGACGAGAGAAGAGATCCAATTATCAGACAATATTGTTCCGATTTTTGCATCGCAGTATTTCATTCAAAATCGTTGTTTACTGAAGATTACTCGCTCTAGCGCTCTATTTTTATATAGTGATTGAAAAGTATTGGATTACGATTCGTTTTTAACTCTTTGAGGCACATGATTTTATTGAAAATCTAAAATCTAAGTTGCACAGACTCTCTGTTTTAATTATAGAAAAATAATTTTAAAGACAAATATTAAACTGTATGAGCATGAGCATGAGCATGAGCATGAGCATGAACATGAGCATGAGCATGAGTAGGAGCAATTTGGAATTGGGTTAAAATATATCCTCAAATTCATAAAAGGCTAAGCAAAAGGTGGAACTGTTTTTAACTCACCTAACCCAGCATTAAATGGAACTTTGTTTTAAATTAGTTTAGGTAATATGCAAGGCCTTAATTAATTTGTGTATTTTAATTACACCTATTTTATTTTATCAAATTGTTTTCGGACTGCTTATACAATTAACTCATATATTGATAGAATTCGTCGTATGACGCCAATCACATTGTGCATCGAACGAGGAAAAAATACAGGTTTACAGGTATTTTACCTTCAATTTATTTGATAGCGAAATTAACTAAAAATAGCAACAAGTGTCATTCAATTACTCACATCAAAACCATCCCTGGCCAGTCATTTGTCATGGAATATAAATTCCATTTAGTTGCGAGTTCCTAGAATCCGCGCCGCTGACGTGATCCTTTCTGAAAATCGGAAGAGTTTTCTAGTTAATTCCTTCCCCGCTTCCACCGGCAGGAGTACACACATGGGAGACAGGAAGGACTAACTAAAAACATAAATGTCGCCACACGGATTCCGAGAACAGTTGGTTTATCTTCCACCTGGTAAGCGGTTCTCCTTCATGTACAAAAATAATTTTGTAAACAGAGTACATGGGCCCTGGTTTGGGGTGTGCATCCCCCAGGAGTCCTTTTTGGATTACGTCACAAGTACGTTTCCGAGTTGCTAGCCGAACAGTGCTAAACGACTACAGAGGCTAATTTCTAAGCTTTTACTACCGCAGATTTTCGTGCTCGACGCCTGAAATGATATGCGAAAGTCGCCTGTTATTAATATTAAAAGGTTTCGTGCCCGGGATGAATTTTGGGCTGGCCGCCCTCCATGTATGACGTGAATGGTTCGTGTAGGGTCAGGTCGGGGATCTGTCTCCGGAGGTATTGGGAACCAGGCTTAAAAAAAAAACGGACTTCCTCTATGTTTTCCTTCATGTTCTATAGTTTCGAGCGAGCAGCTGCCGTGCAGAGGAATCAGATAGCATTTATGTCTCCAAATGTTGGATAATCGCCGTCGCATGTATACGATGACGGAATTATACAAATATTTTTTTTTTTTTTGTTTCTATGCAAAACGTTGGGGTAGGGCTTTTATGATGCCATTTAAAATAGAAGTTGATGTTGTTCAGATTTTTTTTCTGAAAAGATAAATTATATGCAGGCAATCTGGATAAAAGCTGACGGAAAAAGGGTGAAATGATAAAGGTGCATAAGGTAGGAAAAAAATATTCTTTTATCTGTGTATTGAAAGCAAGTATAGTTGGTCTTTTAGATTTCGTTCGTACAACAGGGGAAATACTTTTTCTAAGGATTTCTAAGGAATAATTTTATATCATATATACTTAGTATGTAATCCAGTTGGATATTGAGTTTGAAATTTTTGGGTGGTTAAAGATAACAAGCCTATCATATCGGTTTTTCTAACTAAATATAGTATATTTTCAGAACTTATTCGAAGAAGTTCTTTTCAATTCTAACGTACATTAGTCGCCTATATCTCTCCACAGGAATACTTTCCCAGGCTAATTTAATTGCAGCATAAAGTTCGTCGAAGAAACAGATTTTTTTTTCAATAGAGCACTTGATGAAGACCACTCTAGCAAACTAATAAAATTGTCCTGCAAGTATAATACATACATTTTCGTGTGCTTAGGATCGTTGTTCTGTTGAAATGTCCAGATAGCAGGCCAGTTTTCTTCAGCCCATGGCAGCATTACGTTTTCAAGTATGTCGACGTAATTTCCTTTTGTCAGAGTACCTTCTATCCTATGAATGGGACCAACTCCATTCCAGGAGAAGCAGCTCCATACATTGATCGATCCTCCCCCATGCTTTACAACAGCAGTGTAGTATACCTCGGATTAGATGTAGCGCTGTTAGGTCGACGAACATACGTCCTACCATCTGGACCCATTCTATTAATTTTTGTTTCGTGGCTTTACAACACATATTTGTATTGGTTTACGCTGTAGATAAAATGAGTCTTGGCAAAGTCGAGCCTCTTTTTTGGCTATTTCCAGATGGTTTCTTTCTTGAAACTCCGTGTAACCCTCCTTCTAACGCTTCTTTTTCAAACTGTCTTATTTTATCAATAAAAAATTCGTGATGGATATTCGCCGAACTCCTTCTTTTCAGTTCTTTTTTAATGTTCCGAAGATTTTTCGATCTGTAAGCTAAAACGTTTTCTGACATCTCTTTTCTGTTGGAACTGTCTCGTGCACTAGTTTTGTGGAGCTACTCAATTGGTTTGCAATAAGGCGATAAGGCATTTTTGCTTGATAAAAACTCATTATTTCCCAGCAAATGGAAGTGTTAGCAGTAAGTGGTCACTAGAATATCTTTGGTAACAATCAGTTAGATTTGAAACTAAGAATAAAAAAGTAGAATGCATAAATCAGTGCTGGTCAACTGATTTTAATTATTTGTCCATAGCTGAATATTGAATAAATTTTAGAGTATTACTGTCGTTTTCAAAAGTTTTGAACGATGCTATAAAATTTGAATGAACTAAGGGCTACTTGTTAACGTGCGCAGTTTTGTGGGTGCGCATGCAGCCTAACCCGGGGTGAGCACCGCCTAGGCATAACAATATCAAGCATATGCCTCGTTCAAATCGGAAGCAGGCGATATTCATCATAAGCGCAACGTTGCATGCTTACACTTGGGTGGCACTTAACTGCCAAAAAAATGCAAGACACGCAAATTTCGTCGAACCTCGTCTCGGAACTTGAGTCCGCTTTTCCTGGCACTCAGTGAGTTGTCTAGATACCGGCACAGCCATAATAACTTGGTCTCAGCCTTCTTCGATCTTCATCAGTTTATCTTAAAGTTTTTAAGTGCATTAATTTCAAGTATCTGAATTGTGTTTAATTCTGAGTCTAGTTTGTTTTAATCATTTATATCGCGTTACTTACCTCTTTGTATTCAATTAATCGTATTTGAGACAGTTCCTGTTTTATAATCCATGATTAATAGATCCAGTGAAGATCACTAGGCAATTTTCGACTCCTCCTTGTGGATCGAATCCACCATACATTTCACGTATGTTCGTTTGTCTATCAGACTTAAATTTTTATATGCAATGAGATATTTACAAAATGTTTGAAGGACTTGTTCTGTTGCATATATTTGTTCTTTTTCCCTCATTAAATTTCAAACTTCACGATTTATAAAATTTAATAATTAATAATAATTATTGTTATTTAAGTTTTAGTATGCGCCATATGGACTGAGTACCCGAGCACGCTTATTTAAAAGTAGAGTAATAATTTATTTGTTACTCTATTTTTCAATAAATAAATAAAGTAAAGTAAATAAAAATAAAATTTATAATTGACGTAAATTTGCAGTAATGCCCATTTTGTACTGTAAAAGAAAAGATCTGTATATGTTGTAAATTATAAATTTAGAATATGAAATATAAGCTGAAAAATAACTCGTGCGTCCAATTATTTTAGACAACATTCTAAGGATTTTAATTATATCTCAGTTATTTATTTTATTTTTGTACTTAAAAGTTATGTTTAAACTTTAAAAACACGTGGTAACAAGCATCTGCTAAAATGAGCCTTTGGAACAATACTTGAGGCTATTTATAGAGTTGCGAAATTCCTAACAAAGCAAACAATAACAAAAAGGACTCATATCTCATTCATTCCTTTGAAGATGTAATCCAAGGACGGTGTAAACCCACGTGATTGACATTCGACCTTTATGAAAAAATAAGGTCTAAAAGACTTTACCGAGCTTCAAAGAGATTCGCTTCCTATTTAAGCCAGAACATCATTAGTAATGGGAAATGTGCTTCCATCTCTAGCAAAATTAGTGAGGTGTTCCTTAGTATACACCCCCACCAGGGGAGCTTTTTATTTATCGAACTGGAGAAAGTTTCATTCGGTTTTCATCCTGTGCTCCAACCTCGATGGTCTTTCCACCGTTGAGTTCGCGTGCAGAGCCACTTCCTTCCTCAATGTTTTCGGGGGAGTAAAGTGCTTTTCCAGGGTTTGGAACAGAAGGATTCTACCTTTCGTAAAGTTCGGTTAAAGTGTTCGTGGGAAGTGGACATAAAAAACACAGCATAATACTGAGGAAAGACAAAATCTTTCACTTTCCTCTTGTTTTTTTAATTTTTTCTTTTTCCTTTTTAATTTTTTAGTTAACTCCCAATCGGAGAAGGACAAAAGTAAAATATAAAAAAGAAAAATAATCAGTTTCTAAATAACGCAAGGACACAAAACTCTTGGACAATATATTTTGAGGTAAGCTGACCAAAAATCGTGAATGGTCCAACAAAAGTGCTATGTATGCCTCGTGCCTGCCATCCCATTTCGCAGTTAATTCGGTCAATGCGAATCCAGATTTAATCAGTCGGATTAGAGGAAAACCATCCCCGGGAGGATTAGCAGTTATAATCGGTGCCGATTGAAAATTACGTATCGATTGATTGGAGGGTCATGCGCTTCAATCGTATCGATTTTCTGCATGCCATATCAAAACAACACCATCGAGCCGCCGACTACTCGCCGAAGGGTTGCTGGCCCAGTTCTGTTTTTGGGGGGCCACACTCTTAAATATTTAAACATTTGACGAGCGTGTCTCAAGGGAGCCCCATCAGCTAATTGGTTCGTGTGGCTGCGGGCGCCCATAGGCATCACGAAGCATATGGAATTCCTGATGGCATTTTAATGTTTAACCACCTGCACAGGGGGGCGTTCTAGTTGTCTGGTGGCCGCCCGGGCGGCGTGTGGTATATCGTTATCGTGTGGGATTTTCAGTTGATACTGCTTCTGGCTCGTGTAGGGTGTGTGAATTTCTCTATAACAGCGAGTGGAAAATTGCTTGTCCTCCGATAACCTTGGGGGCATCAATTCATCAATGGATTTGATCCGTTTCAACCGCCCATATTTTGGCAAACGTTCGACATACTGAGAAGAAAAAAAATCAGGTGTTGGCGTCCCCGAGGAATGGAAAATTTCGCAACATATGGTACGGTGAAGGTTGCGCCTCCTCCCCATTTTGCTTTCCGGCTCTCGCTCATCTCATCCTTGCCTTGGATGGTTTATGTATTCCAGAGACCAGAATGTCTTTATCCTGGTTATCTGAGATTGCGTCGATCGATTTGACCTACATTTTTCGCGTACGTGACCTTTGGCACTTGGCAAAGTCTTTATCTCTCACCGGCAGCCTTCAGCCAAGGGGAATGCTTGCAATCACGATGACTTCATTGATGCCCTTAATTATTTATGGGACGGAGGGCAATGAAGCGGATAACTTGGGCGAAGAAGCGACTAAACTAATTTTGTCTATATGGAGTGCTCTCCAGACGATAAGGGTCAAATATCAAATGTGTATGGCAATTAAGGGCTAATTAGGGCTTCCTAATTGACAGTCTTAAAGGTTTTGGGTAGTTTCAAGAGATTTCCCAAAATAGCAATTTTCTTATTCCGATATTTGACTATTGCTCTTAACTAAATAACCTCTGAGACGTGTAGATTCAGGTCTTTTTAAATAATTTATAACCTTTATAACAAAATATATTTTTAGGTTTCAGAAATACGACGTTATGACTTAAATTTTTAATATGCCAGAAAAGGAGCTTCGATTTCATGAAAAGAATAAAAATATAATACAAAATTTATAATTCCCTCTTGCAGCATTATAAAGTTTTTATCAATAATTTGTTTTTGTTTTTCCTTTCTTTTTAAGAGTGTTTTAATGAAACATGCTTTATGAAAAGTGGAAGGCTATTAATGCTTGAGTGAGCTTAAGCTTATTACTTAAGTGATTTTAAATATTCAAACAGTTATCGAAAAATTGCGTGCTAAATATAGAACATAAAGATTTCAAAAGCAGGCAACAGTGGAAAATTAAGATGAAATGAACGAATTAATTTGGGGACTTTAAGGGTCGCGTTGTTAATATAAAAATTGTATGTTTTTATAATTTCTATTGAATATCAAATTTAAATATTATCTGGTTTGGTTTTTGGCCTTTGCCTGTAAAAGGTATTCAAGAAATACAATTGAAAGAAACAAACCAAAATCCTCAATCAATTCTAAAAGTTATTTCAAAGTAAGCCACCGATGGAATTTGTTATCAAAATAATTCCTTTTTAAAAACTATAAATAAAATGTTTATTAGCATTACCGTGGGGGAAAGTTTTAATTGAAAATGTATTATGCAACTCATGTTTTTCATGACAGGATAACTTTGCTATCCTAAAAAATATGTTGTATTAGACGTTGTATCTAGATTTATAAAATCAATACTTACTCAAAGTTTTTATAGAGGAAAAGTTTACATGGGTGGGCATTGTAGTTTACCATAATTCTGTTTAAATAATCGGATATTTAAAGCTTATGTTCTTTAAATTCTAAATTGTAAGGATCTGAAAATAAAAGAACATTTTTAGTAAGGTTTATAAATTGAACAATATTTTTGGGTAACTAAACTAAAATTCGTAATTCGACCTTTTAATATTTTTATATTTCGACTGACACAAGAAATAATTCTATTTTCAAAAGCAATTTTTTTATTTTTATTTTAGAAAACAAAAAAAAAAAAAAATAAACTCGAAACAATAAAATTTGAACCATGGCTGGGAAGGAAAAAATAATTTTCATATTGCTTATATCGCTGGTAGTACCGCACAATGCTTTGGGATATGTTCCAATGTCAGCGAAGGATCACTTTCTATCGGACGTTTTGCTTCGCGAGATTGTCGATCGAATGGGAAAGGATTTGATTGATACGTCTGATTCTTATATTGATCCACTCAATGAAATGCCTGCCCACTTGGCTTTAATGGCGCGCGCTTCAAAAGATCTGGAGGCCGAACAGATGGACTATGATGCCCTTTTGGAGGGGAATCCAAGCCCATCGCTTCGCGATCAGGAATACCTCCAGCATAGCACGCTTTGGGGCCATCAGTATGTTTCAGGAGGCGCAGGCGAAGGACCCCACCGCATTAAGCCGCAGATAAAGACCGACGCAAGCCTTCCAGCTTACTGCAACCCACCAAATCCCTGTCCATACGGCTACACCGAGGATCAGGGATGTATAATTGATTTTGAAAATACCGCCGCTTTTAGTCGGGAATACCAAGCTGCACAGGAGTGTATGTGTGATGGCGAACACATGTTCGAGTGTCCTGGACAGGATCAGAGCGGAGACAATAGACAAATGGCATCAGACTTGGAAAGCTTCTTGGCTAGACAATTCCACACTGGGGAACATAAAAATTTAGTTGCTAAAAAGTTTCACCCGCACCAGGATAAGGTCAATCCTTTCCTACAGGGTGAAAAGCTGCCTGTGGCTGCTAAAAAGGGCAACAATGTGCAGTAAAGGACACCAGGCAAAAATAAAAAAACTAAACGGCTGAAATAATGTTGACGACCACGGAAAACGGATAACGGACTACGAGAGACATTTGTAGACATAGTTCATAGCGTTAATTATTAGCATAACTTACCTATTCAACTCTACATAATATGTACATGAATTGTTGAAACAAATACTGATCATGGACACTCGTTTTCTTAACGACAAAACAAAGACAAAATTTGTCTAAGAAAATGAATTGAAAGATATGGCGTGTTAACTATCTATAAAAACAACTAATTGTACTTTTTCCTAAATAAGTAATGAACAGACGATTTTCTATTTTAATTAGCCTTGTTTCTTTCCGCTGTCAATTAATTCATTTGCATTCGAATTAAATCAATCGGAGGCATATCGCCATAGCATATATAAAAAAGAAAAGTCGCCAAAAATGCCACCAATAATTATAAAAAAAAAAAAAAAATTATTTTGGTTAGCACCCGGCAGAACTTTTAGGGAAAATCGTGTTTGGACATTGCCCACCGCGTTTGTCTAGGCACGACATTCACACACATATCACATCATTAGAAGCATGGCGAATTATAGGAAGACAATTGACAGACATTGAAACAACACAATTAAAATTATTAATCTCAAAACGCAAGTTTCTAACGTAACAGGACGAGACGGGAAGGGTTTTCGCTATAAGTTCCGATTGATTGAGGCATTTATTTTGCATTATCCACCCTATCCGTCCCGTCCTCATCATTTTATTGCTCTATCTAACTCAAAATTTGTTACAGTGCCCTCTCCAAGCGCAGAGGTGGCATTGTCGCGAAATATAAATTTAATAATAAAAAAAAATTATAATAATAAATTAATACACCATGTTAGATTTAAACAAAATTTTACTTAAAATAATAAATAATAAAAAAGTAAAAGAAACTGGAATTCGTAAGGAAATCATCATGAACATCATTAAACGTAATAATTAAATCCTAAACATAAAAAAAAAAAATGCTACAAGAAATATGAATAACCACTTAGACATAGAAATGGCATATACTAAATAAAATAAATAATTGTACTTTTTCCGAAAAAGACAAAACTTTAAACATTTACATTTGTCATAATAGAGATACACTAGTTGTGGAACTTATATATATTCATATTGTAGATGTGTTAACAAGTTGTATTGATGTGTATTTAAAACGGATGAATAGAGGCATAAATATACACATAAATAAGCTGTCTAAAATCACAAAAGCAATTTATTTTCAAATAATTGAAGGGGTTAAATCAAAATGTTACTAGCGAACTTAAATTATGGCCTTTGTACACCTATATTTAAACACAAAAATATTAATGTATGTTTGAAATTTATAACTTATATACGTTTTACTCCAACCCCTTCAATTATCATTGTGTTTTACTAAATGAATTGAATAATGGTAAGTATCATGTTTCTTTCAGAATACGAATACAATTTTAACTTTAAAATTTCTATAAAACGTACAGGTAATCCTCTTACAGCACGGTTTCTCTCTTACCATACACAATTAGAAAGTTTCAGAAACTCTCGTTAAAGACACCACCCTTTAACACAGTTTCGTTCTAACACAATACTGAAATTATGTCAGTGTTGCTTTGTCTAGTTACATCAAACCCTCCCCATTCCCATTGTACTAGTTAATTTCTTAGGTAAGGGATAGATGATAGAAGGTTTATAATTACTGTTGCTCCTCAGAATGATATTTGTTCCCCGGGTAATACATACCCTATGAATGCTGTGGTTACTACTAGGAATTACATAATTGTAAGTTGTTATAAAGTTAAATTACGCCCTATTAATTTATCCACTATAGATGTATTTAGGTAAAAATTCGTTCAATATCCCCATTACCTTAGATTGATATTCTTTTGTAATTAATGCAGTTTGATAAGTCAGTGACTTTTTGTATTTCCTGTGCAGTAATTTTAAATACAATACTGCTCCCGTCAGATGCTATCAATTATTAGACTGCTATGAAATTTTGAGCAAGGTGGGTAATTTTGTTTGTGTTTAACAGCCATTGAAAGCAGACAACCTCGTGAAATTCGTGTTTTGAGTAGGCATTATGTGTAGTCACCATGGCAAAAATCCATAAATTGGGCTACGAACTGCTACCCCATCCAGTATATTCTGCAGATTTAGTCCCCTACGACTATTTCCTGTTTACAAACCTGAAGCTCGACGGTAAGAGATTTGGGTCGTATGAAGAGGTCATCACTGAAACAAACGGCTATTTTGAGGACCTTGAGAAAACCTATTATTTGGAAGGAATAAAAAATAAATCGGAAATACGCTGGACTAAATGTATAGAGCTAAAAGTAGACTATGTTGGTAATTTGTCGACAAAAATATCTTTTATTCAAAAAGTCACTGATTTAATAAACTGCCCTTGTACAAGTTTTGATTCAATGAAAATGAGACGATGTTAATGAAGCGTTAAATGCAGTATTGCTCGATTTTAATAAAATTTTGGGTGCTGCTTCATTGCGTAGTTGTGTTTTGATCTTAGTCTAGTATATTTTCTTTCAAGTGTTCAATTGATGGTTTGCATAAAACTATATATTTTTTTTACAATTTTTTTATTACAGATTTTGATTTATATTTGCGAGCATTAAAACATTTTCGAAACGCATCCCCATATTTTGAGCTGGCTTCTAGTCTCCTATAACACGGTTTCCCACAACACGACATTTTTTAAGAACCTATCTACCATGTTATAGGAGGGAGGGCTACCTGTAATACAGTTTGATATTTTTTAAAAGTCAGCCTGCGACGACTAAAATGGAACAGCCTGCTAATCATTGTCACTATGGACGTAAAAATTAAATCACGGAAGATATGAAAGTTGTTATCATGTTTTATGTCCATGGTAACAGTTTTTATTTATCATATATTCGTATTTTTACCTATTATATCAAAGCTACGAAAATTATAGGTTGAAAAAATGATATCATTTCTGAAGGTATTTCATCATAAGCATCTATCTGTACTACATACAAAAATGAAGAGAAATCTAACTATGTGTTCTTGGTATGGTCATCTAGATGAAAACTGGATCAATAAAATCAACGAAGAGCTCTTCTAAGCTCAATATGAAGAATTTGTACATGAGTGCCAAATCTACAGCCATATGGTTCTGGTTAGGTCTGGATTTATCAGCCTGGATAGAGTCTAAATTTCTATGATATAAAAATTTAGTCATAACATAAAAAAAACGAAATATCTCACATCATTTTAGTCATCGCCGAAAGCCGAAAGAAACGTTAGTTTTTATGAGACGATTTTTGGACCTTGAAATGATGATTCTGGTTTTAAAGAAGGTCAATTCAGCAAGTGAATGAACTTAGTCAAATATTTTCCAATTTCTTGCACAAAGTGTTAAAGTGCGATCGTCTGAAATTCAAAATGTAAATCTGTGTGCCCGTTCTCCAAAGGCATTCCATTCACTCTCGCCGCAAAGACATATAAATCATCTTACAAAGAACACCTTCGGGGCATCGAAAATTAGTAGGATTCTGAAATGCAAAAGCTTATGACATAATGGCCCACGGATTTTGATAGTGATGTTTCCGAAATAGTAAAACTAGACACTAGCTCAGCCCACCCGGGGCCCCCAAAGAGCGAGAGGAGGGGCAAGCAGTGAGACTTGCTTTTCCAGGCATCGTATGCAAAAATTGTGCAGCCGATGCACTCCAATGATGTCATCAAATCCAGAAAATCCGCCATAAGTTATCGGCGCATGCGTACATATAAACAATAAAGAAACGAAATTTACGCTAATGCAAGGAGCCCCAACGGGCCCACATGGGCAATTTCGAGTCTCGAGAGCTGCGTAGAGAGTCCCATTCATTCGACGACGAAGCCCCCGCGCTCCCAGCAAACAGAGGTGGTGCCGCTGCGTTGCGGCTGTGTCGAGCCACTTTTCATTCATAACTTCTTTCAGCAGCCAGCCAGCGAACCGATCGAGCCGCGATCGCACCAGCCTTTTTGTACGATTTGTAACCACTTACGGTGCGAGATAAGGTGGAAAAACGTAAGTACGGCGCGTGGGTGGCGGAGAAGTTTTCTTAAGACTCGCACACGCACGCACGGATCACTGCATGCCTACGGGGCCAGGAAGATGAGAGGTGAGCCTGCGAACGTGGCCGAGATCAGCGAACGCGCGTAAGCCAATTCTATTAATGGTTGATGACGACAGCCGCGATTTCCATTCAGATCTATCGCTCGATCGGTGCCCGGCTGAGGTGTTTCAAGTTTTGCGCGCTTCTTATTTTCTTTTTTTGTTTAGCGCTAAAAGAAATTACCACGACAGAAGGTGGGTGGTTCACTTTGGTTCATGAAAAAGAAAATTTTAACTGCGAATCGTCGCAACCTGTTGCTCTCCAGCACTGGCAAAACTCTTGGGCACTTGGGGCTTAGGTGCGCGCCAAAACTTGTTTTTTGTTTACAAATCCGCAGGTAGGTGAAGTATGTAAATTGATACCGGTGAAATTTGACGGTGCAGTGAATTAAGTTCTCATTAAAGTGTCAATCTGTCGCCTTCGACACGGCTATAGATGGTAATTGCTGCATAATGTTCGATAAATTATTGCTGAGGGGCTTTCACCTTTTCAACTGGTATAAATTTTAAATTGACTCGCGAGCATCGCATAAATGGCGCACCGTTGCTCTTGGCACGGATTAGCGCGATCACCCAACGCCACCAACGCGGATCACAAGTGCTAAGCTCGGGAGCCGCAGCCGCGCGCCGCTGCCACGAAGGATCACCATAAAACCATCAAGCGATCAAATTAATGCGTCGCCAGGTGAGACTATTGCGAGTTGTCGCTGCCTGGTGCTTGGCTGCTGAGATAAGACAGACAGACAGACAGACAGACAATGTTGCGCACTGGAGTCTCAAATGCGCGGTGATTCAGTTACCAAAATGGGGCTTGCTTTTAGCGTTTTCAGATATAAATGGGAAAATTATTGATTTGTCATCGATTACGCGACGATAAAGTGACAAAAAGACACTTAAAACACTGGGGGATTAGCCATTTGCGTCATGTTATAATTGCATGTTATCTTAAATTCGTACAACACAGATAAAAATAAAAACAAAAGGTCGGTAGGGTGGAAATCGTGACTAAAGTTGCGTTTCCACATTCATAATTCAAATTCCGCTTTCACTTGATGAGACACAAAGTACTTCAATTTGTTAATCATTACCCGTACAAGAAGAGTGTTGGAAAAGCGATAAAACTTTGATACTCACACAATTGCTTTTCACCTCAAACAAAAGGGAAAGCCAGCCAATTGGATCACAAGGCCTATTTGAGAGTAAAAAATCTTCCGGATGAAAAATACATGCCGGAAAATGCTGAAAAATGAGCCAGGCCAATTTGATTAACACTCTACTTTTGAAAATTTCTGAAGCTCAATGTTAAAACACCTGATACAAGTTTAACACTTTATTTTTATTATAAATTTAAAAAAAAACAATAAAATTATTTAAAATAAAAAGAAAGATCTTTAAAATAGAAAAACAATTTTGGACTGAATAAATCTCAACGTCTATTTAAAAATTAATATTTTAAAAATTATGGAAAGCCTTCTAAATGAAATTTCAGTTTAGGCTCCACAATAATCCCCCGTCAACTTAACGCGTAGTTGAGTAATTAAAAAATATTAAAATATCCAATTAAATAAGATCAAACTTTGGATAAGAAGAATCGAATTGGAGTAGTGTTGAAGAGGTAGAGGTAGAAGAGGTCAATACAGCTGAAACAACTTGCTGTTGATGTAGCGATACGACTTATGTGTCTAACGACCTCCGGAAAATTCAAAAGTTTCAGGAAGATTGAAAATTGAATGGTTAAATTATTATGATTATGTAACAAGATTTTGAAAAGAATATTCGTAGATCTATTATGGCAACATAAAACGTTCGGTTCTTGTGATTGAAACTACTTTTCCCGGTATGCTTTCTTATTTGGTGAATTGGACCGCACTTGCTGCAATGCAGGGGGCTGCTGCTACTTAGGTATATTCGATCATTACGCTTGATTGGTATCTTGGGTAAGAAGGTTTGCTGAAGCTTACTGTTGTTGATCGAAAAAAAAAGCAAATAGTTGCTCTCTTTTAATTTTCGAAAACTTAATGAATGTTGAAAGATCGTTTTGTTATGAAACGAGGAGGAGTTTAGGTACTCCTTAATACTGAAGTTGCTCTTCCGAAATATATGAATTGGTGGCTGAACAGCGATAAGTTTATTACTAAAAGATACCTCGCCGGGACCAGACGTTGATGTTATTGTTGCAGTATTCTTTGGAAGAGTTCTGCGCAGAGCGTTACTACGAAAAATAATGTCATCTCGAGATGGAAGGTCTGCAATTGAAGTGGGCGGCGACATCTTTAAAAAGAGTAGGAGTCTTGGAATTGGATTGGATTTAGCTTGCGTTGGGATTATTTGAAATTTTCCTCATAGAAATAGGAAGTTGTTGTGGTAAACCAGTGAGGCTCTTTGTCCGAAAATCAGAAATTCAGCTGTGTTGCAAACTAGGGTCACAATTTTAGGCTGAATAGATCCCAACGTTTTATTGAATCAATATTTTAATATTATTGTGAAGCCTTCTAAATGAAACTTCAGTTTGGTCTTAACATGTGTAATATTCGCAGTGTTGTCCACTTTTTTCTTATAGAGTTAATCGTTTTGGGCTGTGAATGGTTCAAATAGAATATCAGTTCTTTTAAGACCAAATAGGCGCCTTAAATTTGTTAAAGACGGATGAAAAGCCGAAAACCGTTGATACACTTTACAGTTTTTGGACTTATGTATATATTGGCCGTGCATTCGGTCTAGTTTTTGTCCGTATTTCAACAATTCGATGTGATGTAGGCCTCGTTTCGGTTGTTTCATTTTTATATATCGGCCGTGCGTTCACTACCTCGGCTAGTTTTCGACACATTCATAGTCTTTCCAACCATTTAACCAACCATTATTAATCTAAGCAGCACTGAAGTTCTTTTAATTTTCGGCTATTTCAGCCGAGCTGGCATTAAAAATATCCACTTACATATGAAAAATATAATTTGATATTAAAATGACCGTTAAATTTAATTCCCATGTAGGCTTGACATGAAGGATGCCTTCATATGAGAGACACCCATATTTTTATTTTCAAATAAAAAATAGGGGAACAGATCATGAACAATTTACAAAAATAAAAGAGTAAATAAACAAAATTTATCTAGGGGAAAAATGGGTAAGACGAAGGAAATTTTTACAACTAAACTAACAATGTAACTCTTTTAATATCGATTTGGACACTGTGCATGGCATGCATTAATTAAACACTCTTAAAAACCCTCTTCTCGTCTCTACAAAATATTCGGTATGCATCTTCCCATTAATAGTAATTTGTATTGGAAAATGGGGAGTGCTGAATTACCGAATATCCAACATATGTACATATCTAGAAAAGAATGCAATTTTGTTGAAAAATTAAGTCGACTGTTACTATGTCTTCGGCCTTGGCATTAATCTTTATGTCCTCTAGTTACTACCGAACATAAAAATCAAAATTTGTGTTCAAATTATAATTGATTTATTGTATCTTTGAAATATTGAAAGATCTAGATAAAATTTGTGTTGCTTTTTGAATCAACTTTAAGAAAGACAAAATCGCACGGATTCAGAGTTGAGTACCTCTTACAATTTAAGGTTTTGCTATGAATGCAAAATCATATCATAAATCAGAGTATACAGTCAAGAATCCTTTCTTTTACTGAGTGATTTGGAGGGGTCGTAAACCACCTCAGATTGTGGAAATTTGCGGTGTAATTTCACGAAAAATGTACAGCTTTGGGCGGCAAGAAGGGCGTCCTCGCGATATAAATTAAATATAACGACCATAGCCACCGATGATGCCCGTCCGATAAAGATGATGTAAACACATTTCCTTTATCTGAGCAACCAAATTTAAGGGAGGCTCGTAAAAGAGCTGCTAAGAATATTCTTCCTTTGGCCCGAGACCCGAATACTTGGCCACGTTTCGTGTTGATTTACGAGAAAGCCTCGTTGAGTCTTAGAGCAAGGCGGGGGGAACATTTAATCAGATTCCTCACATGCCGGCCCTTTTTTCTTTATATGCGCCGAGACGACAGGGCGTCAAAGCCGCTTGGTGTCATTAACTGCTGACCGCCTCGTCTTTATCAGATCGTCATCACATTCAATTTCGGTGGCCGTTCGAATTCATTTATTTTTCTCTTTTAATATCAAGCGTTGTTCACTATGAGCGACGAGGGATTTCGAGGGATAGAGTGAAATGTTTGGGAGATGGTTTTCCTTTTTTTTTCTGTTTTCATTTGGCGGGAAAAATACGGCTCCGAGGGATGTGATGAATGTTGCTTAATTGAATGTACCAAGGTATCCCCGAGGTATCGAAAAGAAAAGGGAAATTGAAGGAATGCCTGGGCTGTGTTCAGGTCTGGGATAAATAGCCTCATAAATTTGATTGGCAGTTCTGGAATAGACACCGAATGCCTTCTGTGGTAGTTTCTTCGTTTTCTTGATTGTTGTCTCGGATGCTCCTAATTTGATTAAATTAAATTTTTTATCATTTTTTGTTTCAAAAGAGAATACGTCCTCTAAGGAGAAAATGAGAGGTTGCCCTTCATTTCTAGGTAATTGAATTTATGTTCCAATTAATAACGACTTTTTTGCTACGTTGTAAAGTACATACCCCTTATAATTATTTCATATTTGATGAAATAATGTCATTTTGTCCAGGTTGCACTTAAAAAAATTAATGTTTGTTATAAGCACAAAGGGGGCTTGCGCAAAGTAACTTTTAACATGATTTGAAACTTACATTGTTACCTGGGTAAAAATAAGTTTGTTTTAGCATACCTATCCAGATAAACTTAAACAATGCTTCCTTTATGTAATAATGGGATTAAATGAGAAGTTAAGGCTTTATTTACGTTTTTGGGTTATTACATAGAGACTGAAAAAATGCTTGTATTAAACATTTGCCTTCTTAAAATGAGCCCATGCTTTTTTAACCATGCTAAACATTATTACAACTATATTTCCTGACTTCCCTTGTTACTATAAATGCCATATTTATGAAAGCAATACCACTTATAAAGCTGAGTGCTTTTATAAAAAATATATTTAGTACATGAGTAGTTATGATATGCGCGTTCTGGACCAAAATCTCATTTGTTTTTAAAGGGGCCTTTAAATTCTGTGCATAAAATTGAAAGAAAGAGATAGAAGTATATGGGATGCCCTCTCTACTTCTCTCTCGCTTATACACAAAGGGTATAGAGTATATGACATCATATGGAACACCTCTCATTCCGACAAGTTGAACCAACTCCTTCTTGTGGTGTAAGAATAACTCATCGCTGCGAAATACACAAACGTACTTCCGTTGCATCTTATTTCACGTAGGAGTATATCTTGATAAAGTATAAAGTTAGAAAATTGTATTTTCATATTCTCGACCAAGTTTATTAAAGCTTTTATGATCTATTAGAAATATAAAATATAAAATTGATAAATTTATGAAAGGATTTAAATATTGATGTGTTTTCATATAAAGTTATACAAATAAGAATTATTAAATTAACATTGGACATCTAACTATCCATTCATATCCGTACATTGAGGAAAAGTAAGTTGAAATGGCATAGTTTCCTAGTTTACAGTATGTGACTCAACCAACTGTTGCAAAGTATCCCATTTTCTCTCTTTAACTCTTTAACTTTGTAACGAATATTAAAATACTAAAAATCTAGCAACACTAAAACCTTATATTACAATTATCTTGAACTTGTAGATCAAAGAAAAAATTATGCATTAGGTGCTATATTTAATGGTTTCCCAGAAATTTATTCATATTTGATCATTGCAACAGTTTAAGTATTTTACAATAGCAGCTTCCTAAACTTAACTTCTAAATGAAAGACGAGGAATGTTTAGGTTGCTTTTGTGTTATAAATGATCAGTTCTCTTTTGTTATTCACCTGGAGGTATAACACGCGAGTGTGTTTAGTGTAAAATATTATTAAGGATTTTTTACGTTTAGCAATGCTAAATTTTTGAAAACATGAAGAAAACATCGAACGCTAAGGCAAAGGAAGTCCTCTGTTATGCTAAAACGGTTTTAAGAATTAAAGCATTAGCAAGGAAGACGGATTTATAGTATACTACTGTTAGTAGAACACGTAAAACAATTAGTTGAAGTGCTCATTACTCCTGAAACTATGAGAAAGGTATCACTTCTAGCGAAAATTGGAGCAATGGATACTGCACTGCAGGCCCATGAACGACTAGTAAATACTCAAAATTTTACTAGCCCAGCTGAAACTGTACGAAACGCATTTAGAGATAGTAATTTATGAGGTCGTTTGAAAAAAAGAAAGCCAGCATTTAGTAAATCCGCGTGGAAACCTTATTTTCGTTTAAATGCACAACACTTAATGTCTTGATGAATGCAGGAATTTTATTTTAGCCGTTGCACGTTAGTCAAAAATTAACAGAATTCGCTCAGATTGTCGACAATGGGTTTGGAGGAAACCTTCCGATGTACTACAAGATTGGTGTATTCAAAAATGTAAAAAAACTTTAAAGTTTGGACGTGGAAATGTTTTGATCCATGGATGCATGATGGACACTAAATTGGGATAACTGCATCGATTAACTAGTCAAATGAAAGCAGAGGACTACATTAACATTTAAGAAATCAGTTTTTTTAGACAATTTGGAGTTTTTGGGTGCTAAAGAGGAAACAGTTTCATTCTAGTAAGACAATGATCTCAAACATTATGCCTGTAAAACAATGGAATGTTTTGAAATAAATCAAATGTTAGTAGTGGAGTGGTCGCCGCAATCTTTAGACTTAAATATTATTGAGCATGTCTCGCGTTTAATGAAGAGAAAACTGGGACATTTATCGACTGACCCAAAAAATTTAAATTTTTTTATTTTATTTATTATTATTAGCTTAATAAATCCATTACATATAGTAGATAGGCTATTTTTAGAGTTCAGGATAATCTCCTACACAGCTATGATGACTATGTTAGGTAGCTGAAAGTTTGTTTGGTTTGATGTATTAGTTGAGGAAAATAGCTATTGAAAAAACCTCTAAAAAATTTAAATGAACTTTATATATATATATATAAATTTTTAAAAAAATGAATATTACAAATACTATTGCAGTGCAACTGCGCTGATTGCCACCATGGTTCCAATAAGAATCTGAGCGTGCTCAAAATCTCCACAAAATAAGAAAACAAATTTAGCTTCAAAGAAAAATTAAAATTAGACCGAAGAAAAAATGTTGAGCTGCGAACCTCAGAAGCCTCGGAGGTGAGTGCATTTTCATATAAAATGTATGGAAAAAACGAACCCTTTCTGCGCCGATTGCCACCCTAATCCCAATAAGAATCTAAAAGTATTCAAAATCTGTACAAAATAAGAAAACAAGTCTAGCTTTAAAAAAAACTAAAATTAGACCAAGTCAAGAGGAAAAATTATGAGCTGCGAGCCTCAGAATCCGCCGGTGAGTACATTTTCATACAAAATGTATGGGGAAAAACGAACCATTTCTGTGCCGATTGCCACCCATACCCCCATATTGCTTAAAAAAAGGTTAAGTGAACTATTAATGAAGATTTTTACGTTTCCTATTGTTCTATAGATTTTCAACTAAAATACAACTAACATCGAATTATATCGAAATTATTTTGTCACAAATTTTAAAAACATTGTAAGAGTTATTTGAGTCACTGTATATGCGCTTTTTAATTTGGAATGAGGTTGAAGTGTTGAATTAAGCATTATTTACTTTAATTTTGTTGTGCGGGTAAAATTGTGATTGCTTAGAATAAGAAAATACTGAAATTATCTCCTTCGCTAGCAGGGTCTCCTGGGAAAAGCGTCCACCACAAACCAAAACTATTTTTAGATTATATGGCACCAATTCGAATAAACTTTACGGATATGTATTTAGAGCATTCTAAAAAACTAAAATAAACAGATTTTTAAACTAGTCCATATTTTTTACATATTTCACCGATGATTTAAATTGTTGCAAAGTGAAAGCATTTTTCCGTTGCAGCTTTGCCTTCATAAGGGCCCACATATTTTCCATTGGATTAGCATCAGGACTTTGTGATCCTTCCATTCGGTACAAAACGACTTCTGTGTTTTGGATCGCTGTCTTCTTGCAAGACTCACGATGGGTTTCCTGTTCCAAACCAGGAAGCTTTAGTAGTAGTTTTGTAAATTTGCAGCAACCTTTCTGCATTCAGATTTCCAGTAAAATCAATCAATTTTCCAAACCCTTGCGAACAGAAGCATCCCCACACATGAACTTTTATTGGGTATTTTACAGTACGTATGATATAATGCCGTCCTTCTTTTAACCATACTCATTTAGGTCTTCGATATGCCCGATGATTCGTCAGTGAACACGACGTTTGTCCAATCGCGGTTCAAATTTTCACTAGCCAATTTCAAACGGTTTTCGATATGCTTTTCGGATAAAAGAGGATTGATTGTAGTACTGCGGTGTTTGATGGAATTTTACCTCATTCTTTGGCGTATGGTATAGAGAGTCACGTGAATACTTTTTTCAGCTAATTTGCTTCTAGCTCGCCTCAGCATCATTTGTGGATCCTTTTTAAAAAGCTTTAAAATAGTGATGTCTCCTTTTTTTGATGTTTTTATTGTTTTACCCCTTCCTGGCAAGTCGTCGACGTTTTTTTTTTAATATATCTCGCTCTCTGGGCATAAGTCCATTTAGGTCCTTTCGGCAGAGAAACACTCACTCATGTTGAAAATCGATCTCAACAGTAGAAAGTTCAACGCAAAATGAGACTTTAAGCATGACGCGCATATATTTAGGTAATACTCATCCCCTCCACTTCAAATATTTCTGTCTCTTCACTTGCTTTCTGAGAAGTCGTTGTTACGCTTTTACCAAAAAAACTATGTGACGACGGGTTCTGATAAGAAAACGTTGTGTTACACATATGTCATGGCTGGTAGCGAATAAGTTAAGAATGAATTTCTCAACTTCAAATACAAATCGGAAGGAACAAGTTAAGAGTTAAACTAAGCATTACTCTAAATTTTAGATTTTTGTGCGAGTAAGGAGGAGAATGCTGAAAACTTGCGGTTAAAATTATAGGGGACATATTAAAATTAACAACGAAATTCTCAAAAATTAAAATCAGTTTGGTGGTTTTAAGCAATTTGAAAGAAGTAACCTTTATTGGATTTTTTTTTTAAACTTTGAGAGCAATTTCTACTGAACTACTCATACCAACATTTATGATCACTCTGAAGATCAAGAATCATATTAATAAAATTTAAAAAAAAATATGTTGAGTGCATTCAATTTAATCCACTCGATGTGCTTCTGCTTACAGAATGTCTTACGGGATTAGTGTTATTTTATAAAATTAGTATTATGTCCTTCTACCTGCAACATTAAACACATCAAGTCTGGTTTAATTTAAAAGCATAAGCTGTCACCTTTGATTGATCATTACATTGATTGGCCACACGTTCACGATTTAACAATTTATAGCAAAATGGGTGTAAAACTTATTTGCATTGTAAATCAGACTCAACTGAATTATTTCTTGAAATCGAAAGGAGAAATAAAGAGGTTAAATAAATAGTGCATTTATAAAAAGAAAAACTCATTGAACTCACGAAGTTGCAGGTTTCGGTGAAGCAACATAAAATTGACTTCATTGTTAGATGCGAATTTATTTTCTACTGTCTCAACTACCATCAACCAATTTACTACCATATTTAAAAAAATGGGGTCTAGACACTTTTTTAAGTTTTATAATTCTTTTAAGGTGTTTTTTGTGTAGAGGTATACTTTATAAAAAATCAATAGAGAGCTTCAGAAGTCGTCTGAACAACTTGAATTAATGGGAGTAAAAAACCCTAAAGACTTCTTCAAGTGTAACATTCAGAAAATGATTCATAATCTAAATTTGATCTGGGGTAATATCTTCTGTTCGATTTCTTTTTATTTTAAGTTCTGAAAGAGAATGTTCTGAGATCACTCCAGATCGCAAAAAATAAC
Source organism: Philonicus albiceps (assembly GCA_963969385.1). Classification (NCBI taxonomy): domain Eukaryota; kingdom Metazoa; phylum Arthropoda; class Insecta; order Diptera; family Asilidae; genus Philonicus; species Philonicus albiceps. Next base: position 21,773,955 of record OZ017775.1, read on the forward strand.
AAATCTCACTCAATCAGTTAACAGATGAACAAGCAAAAATCACCCGATTAAAACCTTACCGAAAACGAAATCTAAATAAGACCCAGACCCACATGTGATCTCGTCCTTAAACTCTACGATCAATGCCTGTTTTTTAATTATGAACAAGCCCATAAAAATTTGGGCAGCTGGATGAAAGGCCTCTTCAATCACGGACGAAGAAATAAACAGATCTTTCACAGAGAATCTGAGAATCAGAATATCTCAATTCCGGCAGTGTTCCCGCCCATTCCCGGGGGAGTCCCGATCCGATGCCACGAAGCCGCCCGCAGTGATGCGTGTGCGGAATGCAAACAGACGCACTTTAATAGCGTCATCAAATTTCAAAGTGCTCGGGAAAGTGACCACTAAAAATAGACCTCAAATCATAACTTTGATCGCACGTCGGATCGAATCAATTGACTTTTTGAGTGAATATCGGCGGCCGAACAGTCGCCCGGCAATCCAGCTCTGGTCTGGCCGCCGCGGCCGTGATAAGACGCCGGCAAAAATAAAAATCTGCGAGCTTAGCGCCACCGACCGTCGGCCGGACTGCACCGAGCTGCCGTCGACGAGGCAAACGGGTCGAAATTATTTAAAACCGCCAAGAAAGCTCTTAAATCACGGACGGTGCGGTGCGGTGTAGCAGTGGTGCAGGCGGCGCGGCGGTGGTGCAGCAGCTTCCAGGCTGCAACGTGAGAGCGGTATCTGGGGCCCATCTGCGCATAATTTCCGCATTCGGGGACGTAGGGAGTCTGGGCGCGCTGGACCACGAGGGGGTCCTTTATTGCACCGCGCACTTACTCGTGGTGGTCTCTTTTCCTTTTTTGCTTTATGGTTTTGATCTGGACCGCACATCGGACCAGCTCGGTCTGGACTCGTCACATAGATTGGTCGGCAGAGGCCGCTGCGACTGTGGAACATAAGCGCCAGGGCTCCCGGTGGTTCTGTTGAGGCCCCAAAGCGGTTCGCATTCCAATCAGGTTTTAATAACAAATAGAACTTTTCTCTGTTTTTGCTAATTAGAATAGGTTTTCGTTTTGGTCTTTTAGCGACATTCCCAGCAGGCGCCGTCCGCCGAGGTCGGGCCGCGACGGAATTGTTTCGTTGCATTTTGTTGGCGCTTTTTTACGCATGCCCGCAAGCCTTTATCGCTTTTTTTTTAGATATAAAATGCGTCGTCGTCGTACGCCCGCCCGCCAACTATTTGATGGGGCTGCGGTCGAAGCCGGTCCGGCATTATGCCGGTTTACGATTTCTCTGCAATCTGGCGCTTGGCGGTTGTTTTTAAGCCTTCAGCTTGACTTCTTGGCAATTTTCGCGAAAACTGGAATGATTTATTGTCACAGGGAAATGTATGTGGCCGCAGCGGAGTCCCCCGACCGTCGCCGTCGCAACTTTTGAATTGTGCTGTGGGTGACCCCGAGCCGAATCCGAGCGCTGGGGCTCCACCACCGCCGCCGCCGCCATCGTCGATGCAGGCGAAATCAATTTGATGCCCCCGTATCGTGGGCGCATTTAATTATGTTTTCAATCATAAGCCCAATAAAAGTTCGACGGTGAATAATTTGTTGCGGTCTGGGCCTGCGCGGATGAATGATGTGTCTAGGAGATCTATGGGGCTGCCTCTGGGGCGCTAACTTATTATGTCTCGGGACATGATTAATTTCCGCTGGGCTCCTCCGACTTTAAACGTGTTTCTGCATTTCGCCGCAGAAACGTACGTTACCCACTGAGAGTATCTTTATTTAGTGGTAGAATTTATGGACCGCTCGATTTCATCGTTTGGTCCGATGAGCTGTAAGATTGCATTTTGTCGGGTTCTATTCCACTCGTAAACATTTTGCTACTTTGCTCCTCTCGACTGATTTACGAATGTTATCCACCATCGGTGACTTGATCCAGGTCGTTTTTCAGGATTTTTGGGGTAATAAATGATCACAGGTAGCAGTCACATTGGAATTTATTTTAATGTAACAAGTTTTGGCAAAATTAGGTAGTTTTCATGTTTCTTTCTTTATAATTTAGGTTCAAAGGCTACGGCGTTGAATTGTGTATCAGCATTGTACGGATACGTTTTTCAACTCACGCATTTTTAGCTGAATTCGAAAATAGATAACAAATTCAATTAAATTTTGTGGGCATCTACGTATTCTTTTAATGAAATTTCGGAAGACATTTTCGAATAAAAACCCCTGGAATTCCCGAATTTCACGTTCAATTTCTTGTGTGAGACCTTGAATCGTCTCAGGGTGGTTCGCATAGACTTTACTTTTTAAAAAAAACCGCAAAGGAAGAAATCTAAACAAGTTAAATCGCAATTTCTTAGCTGATCGCGACGGATGATTATGCATACCAAAACGATCACGTAACTTGCGAATCGTTAGGCTTAATATTTCTCCAAATCTGTAATATTTTTACTATTAATAGAGGTTCTATGCCTATGCTTCAATTATTCAACTGCGAAGTATGGTTGACTTAATAATTTTCTTTATTCTGTAGCATTTAAATACAATTCAACTATGCAATTATCTACCTAACTTGAGGCTTGTATGTGAGGATTGTGACCGTTGATCTATCAATGTTTAGATTTTATATAATTAGGTGGATAATATTGGTGTGAAATATCTGTTTATATGCCTGTGCCTACATATGAACATCTACCAATTGAATATGCCTGAGAATAGCTCTGTATTACTGAACACATATTCTGTTAATTTAAGTTTATAGTTAAGAGTTTATAAACTAGACTTAAGATCTGTGGGAAGCTTGTTATATCATATAACTTTGGCCCTATGTAATCGACATCCCTCATCATACTTTTATTACATTTTAACTCCACTATTGGTCTAATAATCCGTCTTCTGGTACCATAATTTGACTGATAAAGGGCAAAATTTGACGGACTCTTTGTCACACATTTTAGGAGCAGCGAAAGTAAAGATTTGGCGTATAGTCATAACGTTAAATTCAATAAAATCCTTAGGTGGTATAGAAGAATTCTCTTACAGTTCTACCAGCGCCTGCTATCTGAGCTATCTGGGGTAGATGGATTAATTAAGCTTGTACTTTTTACTTTGATTTAGGGTAAATGTTTGAACTCACAGGATCTAAACACTTGCACCATTCAGATACGTATGGGGGTTAAGTGAATGTTACAGCTTTAATGCGACCCAAAGAAATCTATTATCATTGCCATTTTTTTATATATACCTCGACTATTTTCGCCTGTAAATTAATGAGGGGCTAACTGTATAAGTTGGACCCCATCCGATTATCTCATATTGCAGAATGGATTGTATAAGTACAAAGTAAAAGGTTCGCATAAGATGTAGATTTAAATATCTCCTGTTGATCAATATCTTGTAGAGCATTTTCTTAGTTCTATTGCAAAAATATAGCACATGCCTATTTCATTTAAGGTTTCAAGTACTATGCGAAGGTATTAAACTTCGGACATTGATTATGACAATTAAAAATGGTGCGCGATACCAAATTCAAGTTCTTGCTGAGACACACTTTTTACATACGCACCTGAAGTAGTTGATAAAATTCTTGGAACTCTTTCGTTTTAATTGTACTTCAGTATTCATTCAACGGTTTTAATATAGTACGATGTTCCATGATGTAGTTCCTAAAAAGAATTTCTTCTATTAATTTAAGATTACTATTGGACATTTTACAAAATAATTTCATTGTAATTGTACTGATGATTTAAATAATTAAAAAGAAATTACGTGGTTAATTTAACAACAGAGAGAAATACTACTGACTATAAACTACAGCAGCTAAGCTCACTCGAATGCAATAATTTAACCCATTTAATCCGTTCATAGTTCCATTACATAAAAATTCGCATAAGTCGTTTATTTAAAGCATATCCTTGTAAAATGCCATACGTCTGGGTGGCGCTTGCAGGCACATCACTAGCAAAAGACAGATAACGCTGTCATTGACACAATCCGCTGCAATATTTTAGACGGCGTTAGTCGATATCCATCTCCTCGGAGAAAACAAGAATTCTTCGTGTTCACAACTGACAGAGAATTTTTATCAAGTTACATCGTTCCAACTAACTACCCAGAAAATGGCATGTTTTGCACTTTTACAAAAGTCACCGAGGTGCTGGCTAACTACCAGACTAGACATAGACAGTATAAAAGACAGTGCTCGCGACGTACATACGTCTACCATGTGGCGAAGTGTCGCGAGCATAATCTTGGAGGAGCTGTTGCCCCATTTGAGGCCCCATTATTCATGGTCCAAAGATTTGTTTGTTTCACATAAAATTGGAAGGGCATCGAGAATCAGATCCCGAGAATCTATCTATTTGTCTGTCTATTTAGTGTGAATCGAAGAAAGTTCAATATCTTATGGCCTGAAATGCACCGTCGTCTGTCGTCTTGGGTCCGGATTCTTGGTATATTTAATCAGTGGCTATTGCTGTCAATTACACCGCAATATTGGCGGCGAAAACAAGGCGACTAAATAATTCCGTAAAGGCATAAAGCCACCTGTGCCAAGTGTGGCGGCGTTCCGGCGAAGTGACCACCGCCGTTGCAATCGCCGTCCTGATGATACCACCATCTATTTTGCATGCGGCCATCGAATGGACTCAAACGGAATGAGATGCAAAATCCCCGCACCGATTTTTAGCCAATCACCCCTAAGTGGCTGGAGGGCAATTTAAAATTGTCTTTTAATTGCTCCGTCGGTTAATATATAAGAAAATATAATACATTTTGTCCCACCCAGAACGTGACTGAATTAATCAAGCTTATTTGTCAGCCAGATCGTGTCCACTCTATCGCGGCAAGGAAATGTCCGTTCATCTGAATTTCATATAGATAGATATGGAGCTCGAAACACGCTGTAATAATTTAAAATCGTGCTAAAGGTGACGACTGTTGGTTTATTCATAATACAAACGAAACAAGATTCTTGATAATTGAGGAAATCTCCAGGAAAATCGATTGAGGTAGTTAACAAAGAATTTTCAAAAGGATTCCGAAGGGAGAATCCTTGAATGATTTTTTCTGTATTGCTAAATTTTTTAGCTATTTTACCCTTTTATTATTATTTAAAATAAAACTAGGGTGCTTTTTTATTATGTCTTATATCTAATTTTTTTCTTTATATCTCTCTATTTAAGAATTCATCGCTCCATTGCATTTTTCAGGATAAAAATCGATATCGACTAATAAATATAATAATTTTAACAACAATGCGTCCTTGTTAACAAGGCTTATACTCCACCAGAAAAAGAATTTGCTTAGTGTCTTTAATTTAATTAAATAAATTCTTTTAATAGAAAAACAATAAAGAAAATAAAAGCAGTATTTAAAATAAACTTGAAAAATCTTCATAAAGTAACCATTTCATACTATCAAAAAACTGTAACTAAGCAATTTTAGACATTGCAGAACAGAAAATAAGCTAATTTGACCATATGACAGTACAAATATGAATAACATAACTCAGGTCTTGCATAAATATTTATATTTACACTAAAACGAAGCCTTTCGTAGCACTATCAGAGTGATTCATGATCGTGCAAAGAGCAGTTGACTCATAAACTTCTAATCAACAATATCTCAAAAAGTACCTGCTGCTAACCACCACGTTTTAGCCGTTCTATGAATTTCTCTGTCATTCGTTTCTTTTTGTGGTTTTTCGTAAAATTCTTCTCTTGTGAAATTTTCCCCCAAAAATATTCTATGGTACGTAAAATTGTTAAGTCTTTTCAAAGTTATTTTGGGAATTTATTTATTTTTTTTTCCAACTATATCTAAGGTAGGGTGGGTAAGCTAAACGAATTTGAAAGGGGGACTTACTTTTAAGCCTCTAAATCGCGCTTTTATTAAAGAGGTTTACCCTGAAATTGTTTGTAATGAGTATGAAACTGGATAACGTTTTCTTTGAAGCAAGGCCATTGTGTTGGTCTTTCAATTTTATGGAATTAAATGTGCTTTTCGTATTACTACTATAAAACAAAATGTCTTAAATTTAGACTGCTTTTCGAAATTAATTTATAATTAGTTACCCTGAAGTTTAATACACTTGTTGTATTATTGTTATTAGAGATGCCTACTTGGAGTTACATTGAATTGAAATTTAAACTAATCTAGAATCTTTTAAAGATTCTCTTTTATTCGTTTTAAATAATTTTGTTTCATCCTAAATATGGAACTGAATTAAGGTATTAATTAAAAATAAAAAACCCGGACAAGTATGAGTTGAACTCGCGTGGAGAGGGTTCTGTTCGATGAATATGTTATTTACCATGTTTTGTTAAATCTGACACAAATTTGTAAGTGGTAACTAAAAAAAGTATGTAGAGGAAAATTACTGAATGTATCATGTAAGTTTACGCACTATATTGGGTAATTTACCATGTAATTTTAACACTTAAAAGGTATCATCCAAATCAATAACGTTAAGAGTATCATGGGTAAAATTGCACCGAAATGTATGCTTATAACTTTTTAGTACACTAAAGACAATTAAATGCATTATTAGAATTAATAAATGTTATATTTCATGATAACGTTATTTTTATAGCGAACTTAGAAATGCAGGTAGAAAATATCACAAAACCATTAGGTCTTTCTAAAATTTGAGAAGAAAGAATATGTAAGGGTTAAAACCATATATGGTACAGTGAAAAAAATATTAGATGCATTTTCTATTAAAAAAAAGGAAATCATTTATTTCCTATAGTTGATTTTCAGCTTGCTAAACCATTTCGTTGATTTGTCTACTTAGAATTAAGTGATTTTAACTGAATATTTTCCATGAAATTTAAGTAAATTGTCCACAGAAAATAGGTAGATATCCTACAATTTGTATCAAGTTTTCTACACAATGTAGCCAAATTTATTACGGAATGTAGACAAAATTTGTACAAATTATAGACTTATTTTCTACAAAATGTAGACAAATTTTCCACAACATGTAGTCATATATCATACAAAGTTTAGGTGAATATTCACAATCTATAGTAAAATCTGTTCAGTTGGTTAATTTTTTCTACATATTTTGTAAGATAAATATTTATCCCTATAAATGCTCGGCTGGCATAGCTGGCTGAGAGGTTTGGCTGTGATGTACTATGTGTGCCATTTCGGGGTTGTGGGATCTATTCCCATATGAAAATTAAAAATTAAAAAATAACACCGATAATTAACATATGGGCTTTAGTTCCGGAGTGCAACAAAAATAAGAAAACAATTTAAGAATTAAATTCTAAACTGTAGCACCTACTCGCATAGTTGGAACAGCTAGACATCAAATGTCTCATATAAGCCATAATTCAAATCGTTTAGGTGAATTCGTTATTAAAGTAGATTAAATTGTCTAATAAATAATTTTCTTCTTATTTGATATACCAACTGAAGTAGTTGGACTACTATTTTTTAAATTACTTTCCTATTTCCTATATTAGGCATTTTATCTACAGTTTTGGTGAAAAGAAAGCATTTTTAGTTTATTAAGGGAGAATTTGCCGAATCTTTTGTGAATTTTCACTTATATCTAAATCGCCTAAACAGAAATAGGTAGCATTCCCAAATTTGTTTTCACAGTGTATTTCTTATAGGTTTTCCTGTAATTTATAAGCAAAGAACTATTTTCTTTAGTTTTTCTTTCAAAATTTTAGGCTCAGTAGTGTCGGAGATCAGGGGGTGGGAATGGTTAATTTTTATCTATTTTCTTAAATAACTTTAAAGCTATTTATTTTGCAATTATAAAAAAAAATTTATTTGAGACCCTCACAACAAGCCCTTTCATTTGATATGTTTATTTAATTTTCTAGTTTGTCCTCCAAAAGTGAACTTCATATACAAAATTTATTTATTTACGTTACACGTCCGTGTTTGGGGCACAGAAATTCATATGTGTACCAAATTTCAATTTTATCAGTCCAGTAGATTCGGGAAAAATTGGCTGTGAAAAATGGACAGATACACGAGTGATACTATAAGGGTTCCATTTTTTCCATTCGGACGTACGGAACTCTAACAAAAATAAATCATATATATTAGAAACATTTACAAAATACAACTAAATAATATAAATTTTGTATAATTTCGTAAATATTTCTTAATTAAGGAGACACATTTATTTCGAAATACAATGTTTCTTATTTCCTACCAGTTGAGAAAAAGCAATTTAAGTTCGAAAAGTTGCGATATTTTGATGATCCTCTTCTCATTTGTTTTCTAACATTACAAAATTTCAACAGAATCAACAACAATTGCCTAAGGCGTCTTTGTGGTGCTCAAGGCAGCCCGAAAATCCGAAAATTATATTTACAGCAACGGAAAGAAATAAATTTAAGTTGGCGTCAGCGAAACAACCTGATGCGCATCGAGTATAAATTCAAAAAAGCAACGGCCATTAGACGTTATTAACCTTTTTCTTGAGCGCCAATCACTTCCACTTGTCCAAACATTGGAAAGGCCTTGGCTGGGAGCGGCACAGCGGCGGCGGCAGAGTCGAAATTAGAAAATGTTGGGCGTAAATTAATCCTCTCAGCTAAGTGTGACGGCACGTTCTATCTTTGAGTGCGACACGCTGAGCCACCGATCGCATCGATCGTCGTTTTCTTTTTCCTTGGCGTTCTTTCCGCTGAAACGGTCTTCAGTTATTCTTCAGACGGAGGAGAGAATTCGGTCAGAAGTGATCGCCTTGTTGTTTCAGGGGACTGCATATGCGCGTTAGCATCATCCCTGGGCACGTCCGCTCATCTCACCTATTGACCATTTCCGCGAAAGATTAAGCGATGGGCCCGGCTTTGAAAAGACAGCGCCATTGGGACCATGGGACATGTGCTGGATGCTGTGATCTTCTCACATATTCTCCGACAATAAAATAATTTAGGCGGGCCCCGTGACTGATCCTCATTTGGACTTAAATGACACGTAAGCTCATAAGGAAGCCGCCCTGGACACAAAATCGTCATAAATCAGTGTGACGGGTCTTAAAGGTGAAGAAGGAATGCGCCGAGTCTGGTCGATTTTTAAACTTCTTTTCGACTGGGGAAAATACCTCGCACATCAGATAAATCCAAAATGTGTTCGACACTCATGGAAGATATTATGCGTCCTGGTGAACACAGCTAATGCAGCGGAAATTCAAATTTCTCGAAGGATTTTTATTGTGGTGCGTGTCACTTATGAAGTCGGAAATAAATTACAGACATTTACTCCTTTTCAACCATGCCAGGTATTAATGAATGAAAATTTCCTTGTTGGGTGTTCAAAGAGAGTCATGAATTTTAATATTCGTAGAATTGAGGATAGGAGTTGATGTAGCACGTTCCCAAAAACTTTTTCGTACATTTGGATTTTAGTTATCTTGGTTCTATGTGAGTTATAAAAGTAATTGCTGTCGAAACTATTGAAGAGATCAACCACATTCACTGCACTTGGACAAATTTTGTCTAAGGTAATAAATATTTTATGTATCCGAGGAGGAGGGAATCACTTTATGAGTATAAAATTTATTGGAGAGTATAAAACTTTAAGTGAAAATGAGGAACGACACCTTCGTGGACTGAATTGACTGAGACTCTTGTTGATTGCCAGTCATGCGCAAGGGTTATCAAAATGATCACTGTTTTTTTCGCTTCAAACTGCACGTAGCGTATGAATTTGATTTATCTTTATTTTATCGTGAATAATAATAAAAATAATATTTATTCTAAGATATATTTATATGAACTGGTATTAAATTCTGAAAAATAATTATTGCAGAAAAAGATTTTCTGGTATTCCTAAACTCATTTAAATATCAGTGCAATATGAATGTCGTTTTTCTTATTTTCTATAAGTATAATGCATAAATTCAATTCCAAAATTTTGTTTACCCCACTGGATTGGATTGTTTGTGATTCGTTCGATTACTTCCTTATCTTGTAAATTTTTGTTTACTAAGCCAAAGGTAATGTGAAAGCCGAAAGGGTTTTCCCGCGATTTACGCGCAATAGTTTGAAACTAACGCAACAATATCGCTCTTTCTACTTCTGGGGGAGGTACTGAATATTGAATACAAATATACTTTTAAATTTTAAGAAATCCTGCATCTGTCGTTGTCTAAATAGGAAATCCCCCGAGCGCCAATCCTAAACGAATTAAATAAATTATAAATGGCACGACCCGGCAGCTATTAATCTCTTCGGGAAAGGCGCACACGACAGACCTGAATTTAAAAATTCGCACTAACCGAGATTTATGTGGAAAAATTAATCTCATCGGATTTTAGCTTTCTCAACAGTCGAACCATTCAATCAATTCTCGTCATTCGTGGGCTACACGGCGCGGATTCATTATTTTTGCTGATAATTGCTTGCTCAGTTTTGTCGCCCAAGTTGGTTTGGGGAACCATCCGTAGGTAAGTAGAGGTACCCTAGTTAGTTGTCCGCATAAAATTATTGTGGAAGAGCTTTTCGGTGGGGCAAAAACAGGCAAGAAAATCGGGGTGCCGCACACTCTGGATCGGCGGTAGGTTTTTATCGTTTCGGATGTGACACGGTTGGAAAAGTGGGAATTATAATTGTCCGTGACTGAAAAGGGGCCCTCGTCCCAGGAAGAAAGGTGTTCACACCCCCTGGTTTGGCCAGCAGCGCTCGAGTACCGGCGGATTCTTCTTGTAATCAAAGCAGCCACAGCCAACCAGCCCCGACTATCGGAGCGCACCACATACAGCATCCAGCGAAGGCACCCACTGGATCCGATTGACTCAATCTTGAGGCGCAAAGAAATGAGGGAAACTCCGAATTTCTTCATGCATTTGTCTCTCACCGTTCGGCCGGTGAACATCGAGTGAAGTTGCGCTCGCAGACGACGATAGTGCAAGAAGATTCGAAGTTTCGAACGAACGAAGTCTCAGGTTTGTGGTTCGAGTGTAAGTCGCGGCTGAGAAGGTGCTAGACGTTGGGATTTGGGGACTCTTGCCAGGACACAGGATACACTAGTAGGATTCCTGAAACGATTTCACGGACAGAGCAACAATTTCATCAACATTGCATTAGCTCCAAGGTGGCAAGTGTTTAAAAAGTGATTTTTAGTGACCGTGATGTGTTAACATTTTTGGTGATTTTGTATTTTTCTCAAAGGAGTTTTGCACTATAAGAAACTTTTGCTGGTATCTGCAAGGACTCGAAGAATTTGCTGGATTTAAAAAGGTATTTACAATAATAAATTTCTCACTTTATTTTATGATTGCTTGCTTATTTAAAAGTGAACTACTTTAATCATTGGTGAATCCAAAATTCACCAATACTCCTAATCTCTTTACATTTTCTTTGAAATTTAACTTAGGATCACAATTACAATTTTCCCTTAAAACAGGGAAAACTAACTTAACTAAAATTGTAAAGGGGGTGTGTCATCAATTCAAATTAAAACCCATTGAATTGTTGCAATTGTTTGATTAGCCACATGATCCGATCACATGGTGATGTGCTGCTGCAATCGAGCCTTTTCAAAATTATTTTACGCGCTAAATTTAGTCGCTGACTACACTACAATTCCATAATATACAACCCCACAAAATGGCATCAATTTTGCGCTATTAATCTTTTCTATTCAGTTGCCTCTTTTTCCCCGGAATTGGTATTTATTTATGTGATGTCAACTGATTCCAACTTTATTAAATCTTAGATCGTGTCTGGGACAGTGTTTCATATGCGTCATTGAAGACTGACTTAAGGGGAGGCCTTTTCTTATAGAGTTCAATTGGTCTATCTACGACCGGACTATTGGTCCTGGCCTGAATTATTGTCTAAAGGTCTTTTAAAAATTCTACAATGATGATGAACTACTGGTTAGTCAGAACGTTTAAAATCTATTCGATCGCCAGACTTTCTAATAAAGCTTAATATGTCAATAAATTGTGCTGATTCTCTTAAGAAATATTTATCACATAGTGAGGAGCTAAGGAAATTATTCTAGGCGTATGGTTTTATATAACAAAAAACATCGTTTAATTACCAATTTAAATTTGTATACAAACTTTTAGAAGTTATTGAATTACCTGTTTTTTTAATTATTTATTTTGATGACTGCGAATCCTTTTTATTTCTCAGTAAGCTTCAAAATATCCTAATTCGATAGTCATTCCAATTCTGTGCCATCTAATTTGTCTAGTGGTCACCAAAACTTCAGAGAGTAGCTTTTGCTTTATTAAAGAAATTATAAAACTTGCCAGTTTTCAGCATTCAAAGAGTCTAAAAGAAATGTAACAAGAAGAATAAATAATTAAAATTAAATAAAATGTACAATTGAGATTAAAAAACAAAATTTACAATAACATAAATTGATAATATAAAAATTGCGTGTTATTGTGGAAGAACTTTTTACTATCGAGCGATTAAACATTTCAGATATTCAACTAAAAATTCTTTTCGCACTTTTTCTCCTCTTCATTGTGGAATAAAATAATATTGAAATTTGAAAACCCAGATTTTTAGTAAATTTCTTCCTAGGTTTCTTCATATAGAAAATTTTAGAATACTTGTCGAATTCCAATAAATCCATTTCCAAATTGCTCCAATTTTATTATGAAATAAAGTTTGACTCACAGAAGGCCCACAATGATGGGAAATTTTTAATTAAGTATAATTAGACCACAAAACGTATTTCTATCATTAATCATGCCCCGGGGAGTTTTAGCGACAGTGCGATCGCTAACAAGCAAATCTGTTACCTCTCCCCCCCGTCTACATCGTCTAATAAAAAAATCATCAATTGTAGCAGCACACCTAGCAACAAATCCGTTGAGTGTCGTCGTCCATTGCCCAGCCTACCGACTAGCGATCCGCCGCAAATTTGACAATATCTGGAGAAGCGATCTTCCTCCTGATCGTGGACACTTGGGTAATTGGATTAAAATGACAAAAGCGCTTTGTTGCGGAAAATCAAAGTGAATCACTTCCAGATTGGATGTGATGATCGACGGACCGAGTGCGGTCATCAATCACTTTTTATTGGATCACCGCCAGGGCTTCGCGATGGGAACAGATTTTTCCAATTTTAACCAATATTTCCTCTGATAGAAGCTGTAATAGGCAGATGTTCCCATTGTCAAGGAATCGCTATTATGACGGGAATGGATCGCCTTATGTAAGAGGAGCTCCACTGTTTACGAATTTTCGCTTGTTTGACTCAACCGAGCAAGTTTATCTAGTCAGAGTCTTGAGGTTATTTTGGGGGGATTTGGTCTCTTTTAAGATGAGCAACAGCCCCAAAGTCTGTGGATTATTTATGAAAGGCTGCCGGAGAGTAAATTAATATTTTGTGTATTGATTCTTCATGATATACGGTTGGCTGGGGCTATTTTAGCACCACACCAGTTCCCGGAAGGTCTACTTTCAGCCTGTCCTAAGCTTGGTAATAATTTTAATAGCCACGGATATTGTGCAGGTTGTGCTCGCTCAAGCAGTGATACACAATCAAGGAAAAATCTCAATATATGGGAATGGGTTGACGGACCAAACAGAGTAGGAAAGCACCACACTAGTTGTAAAAATCCCTACAGTCCCCAAATCTCCAAGTAGTCAGCCACATTATCCCCTGTTGAATTCAATTTGCCATTCGTCTTCATGGTCATCAATTTGCGATTTTACCAATCGAAAATTTATTAGCGTTCGGGCTGGAGAACGAACGAAGCCTGGACGCTGGACTCCATAGGACGGAGCTATTGCCGGGAAACTTGAAATTGTGCCAAGTACGGCCTGAATGTGGCTATTCAGCTGGATTGAAAGAGACCCTGTCCTTCCACCGTCATTCGCTTAAGCTGCTCCTGGATCCGATTTGGATGCAATCATAAGCGAACGACAGTGACCACAGCCAGCCACGAATGACTATCTCCCGTCTGTACGCCCGCCTGCCGACGACTTTCTGGATGTCGGCCAGGCTTTTTCAATTACTTTCGATCATCGGCAGTGGCCCCAGAAAATGTGGGAATTTGGGGCTCCTTTGATTGGATCAAAATCGCCTCCTTCACTTAAAAACTTTTCGCTCTTTCCTAGCTCATCCACAAAAAAAAAAAAAAAAATAAATAAATAAAGTCCCTTCATTCCCTGCTCCTTGCGCTGTGGTTTTCTAGTGCCGATGGCATCACACGTAAAAGACGATATGTTTTTTGTTTACGCAGATTATTGACGGCTGACTTCCACGGATTAATTGGCGCATGTTATTGCAGCCAAGTGACAGCCGATATGAGTTATTTTCTTGACCTTGCATGGATTTTTCTTCGTCGTTTTCTGTTTGTTTTGAAATTTTTGAATCACAAGTGGATAAGACTCGCCGGTTAGTTATTTTTAGCAGCGAACGATTGTTGAAGCGGTTGTTCAATATGCCCATTCTCACCGAGGCCTGATATAATCAGGGCAGTGGTGGATGAGAGACTTACAATAGTCGGACAGGTTAAGCGTCTTTAAAAATTCCTCCAAGTAGTTTTTAGAAGTTTTAAAGTTTCGCTTCTTTTATGACTCATAAAATGCTTTTGGGGCCATAAAGGAAATTACGTTTTATTTTGTATTAAATTATACTTTTAAAAACTTTTTAATTATAAGGGAAGAAAGATGAGAGTCCTAAACTCTTTTGTCAGCGTTAATCTAGAGCAGTACAATTGAAAATTAGATTTAAAACTTTTGAATCTTTCAAATTCTAACATTATAAAGGATTTAATAGCACTTCATTCTTTCAAAATCGATTTAGGAAAATAATCGGTTTTAGCATTGATATTCAAACTTTAAATTTGAAGACAGTTGTTCTTTTGTTGATTTTGATCAAAGATCGATATACAGAATTCACTGGTTTGATTTCGGTTATATTAATTGATAGCAGAGTTGGGCGTTGGTTGCTTGGTTTACGTGGCTACCCTTACGAACTACCGTCGGGATCCAAATAGCACCATAGATTGCCGATTTGATGGTACAAAACTCGGGAAACCATTTCAATTCTAGTGGGTAGTAAGCAGGTTGTCGCGAGAATAGTCAGCCCACGCTAGAGTCAGTTAGTCGAGTTTAGAAAGAGTATAAACTACGCAATCTTCTTCTGCAACACGTTTTTAAGGTCATTGCCGGCCATCTGCAAAGGAGATGTTCAATTGTCTCCATTTCACTGCTATCCCTGCAGAGTTGAGCGTAGTTAACTAATTTTTTAGTTACTAGTTGTTAGTTGGACATAACTAAATTTTCAACTAAATTAATTGTTAGTTAAAATTCCAACTAAAATTTTCCAATTATATTTTCAGTACTAAAAATATTTACTGAACTTTTTACAGATTATGCAAGTTCAGGCGCTAGCCACTCTAGCCAGTGACATAACAAAGGTATGCGTTAAAGTTGCAGACCGATTGGCAAATTGTGTTTTTTATTCGACTCGTAAAAGTTTCATTTCATGAAAATGATAGTAAACTTTCTGTAACATATTTCGAAAAGCAAATACTTGCAGAAAATCCAATGTAACATTTTTTAAAGGCTTTTTATAAGAAAGACCCTTTAACGTTAGGAGGGTTACCTGCTCCTACAATGCGGTTTCCTATAACACGGTTTCGCTTTTACACGATAAGAAAATTGAGAAAACTTTCGTATAAGACTACAACCTTTACACGTTCTAACACGGTATTCTGGAAATGCAGAAAGCGTCTTATAAGTTAATATTACTTTAAAATTAAAGTCTGCACCGTGTTATAGGAGGGGTACTTGTAAATAATTAATCCCTTTTTTACGAAATCGTCTAATATTTTCTTTTGGTCTGAATTTTTAATAGACAATAAAAGCTACATATTACTTGTTTGCAATCATATGTATAAATTTAAAACCGCTGGGAATCTTGAATCCCTTAACCATAGTCTGTACAGGTTGAATATCTTAGCTTGCAAATTTCGCGAGTCCTTATCGGACTTTAACCAACGCAACTGCGAATCTTTAAATTTTATTTAAAGGATTGTCGATTAAGACTTTGTTATCTCATTTTTCTTCCGGTTAGTTAATATTTTATTTATCCGGATGATGCAACATCTTTTTTCCATATCATTTTGGGTTGACTGATTCATCTTACTTCCCTAGAGGCTAAGTGTATGAGGCATTCTACACACTCAATTCAATTTGCATCGGCTTCTAATCAGCATCGTGTGGTTAAATCTAAATAAATTGAGTGTTTCAGATAAAAAACCATCGATAATTTGCCTCGTTAGCAAACTGGCCGACCGCAGAGAAACCCTTCCGGTAATCACGCACTTTAAGTTGCAAGAATCTATTTACGTTGTATACGATCATGTCAAAGGCGCGAACCTTTGTATTTATCGAAATCAATTCAATAGAAAATCGCCGGCAGGCATCAAAGATAATATTTTTTTTTTAAAATATATTTTCACAGATTTTTATTTAATTTCTTGGAATCGCCCATAAATTCATCAAAGTTGGATTAAATAATTATAGGTTTTATGCTGTACTGTGACATTTGCGCATTAAACGTCTCGTGGCCATAAGTAATTGCCGTGTCGATTTTATACATATTACATACATATGGTTAGCACGAGGGCAGGCAGACAAACAAGATCTCTTTGTATCGTAATTTTTCTTGTCCAGATAAAATCAATTCCAATGATTTTGCATACAGATCTCTTTGGTTTGCTCCAATTGCGTCGATCGGCTCTGTAATGCAATTAACACTTTTCACCTGCTTTGTTGCCCCGATCTTGAATTTTTAATGAGGTTGTCGGTGTTTTTGAGCAATTAGTCACAGCGCTTCATTATTTCTGATTTTATCATTTATACTGCATCAATTAAAATCAAAAGAGCTAAAATTGATAGCTTTGTGGCAGCTTTGAAAATAGTTCGATTGATGGAACTGCTTCCATATGGGTTATGGCGAATAACGACTATAAAAATTGTATTGAATACATTTAACTATTTTTTATTTAAAAATATTTAAAAAAAATATGATTCACAAATTGTCTTTAAATCCATAAAATTAACCCAGTTCGGGAGGTTTAAAGACCTCGGTTACAGTTTATTAAAAAAAGGTAAAATGTTTTCTTATAGCTCAAACTGAATTAGTTTTTATTTTGATAATATCCAATAATTATATGAAACTCATATATTGTGTTGGGCATATTATTAAAGGTTTTAATGAGATATTTTTCAATTTTTGCAAAAAAAACAGCAACTAGTTATTACCTTAATTAATTCTAAAATAGGCTTAACTAACAATAAATAATATTAAGTAAGACAAGTCTTTATTTCTTTGAAAGTAGTGCTCCTGTTTTTAATGCTGCGCTATAATTGTTTTTCGATGTTAGTCATTATACGGAAGACGTTGTGTTAAATTGAGTTTTTATATTTGCTTTATTTCTAATCAAAAACTTTTCTGAATACCTCTGAGCCCCAAAATTGTTGGGATCGGCAGAACAGCAGGAGGTATTTTTAGAAAACGACCGATCGGGGGACTCGCCTATAAACAGAACGAACATCCACAAAATTGGCATCCGAATCGAAATTCTTCGGTAGCAATTAAATCAACATCCTTCCAGCGATCCAATCGGTGGTGGTGGTGGCGATGCCGAACCCAAAAAATTAGTCAGAAGCCTTTCCGGTAGTCGTTGCTGTTCGGCCTCCATTTACTTGAAAAACCGGAAAGGAGCCTCCAAGTTGCCCTTCCAAACCTTTCACTTAATCTTGGATCGCCGAAATAATTCGATTTCCTGAAAATCGCATCCATTAGCCACCGGGCAATAAAAGTGGCGCCAAAGTGTAGGAAATCACAGAACGGAGCCGAAGATCTCAGATCTGGGGGCCCCAGCTTTATACTTTCCAGACAAGACAACAAGACGGTGTGTGCATGCCAGCGAAGCGCCCATCGTCGGACAGACCCAGGTCTGGCCGATCGTCCGGTCGGGGGGCAAATATGGGTTCCGTCCGGCAGAGTGGTGCGACTCCATCGGACCAAGAATTATAAATAATTGAAGAAACTCCTTCGAGCAACTCGTGGCAGACGAGGCAAACAAAACTAATGACTTACACAAAAAAGTTGCCCCCTTGAGCGGGCGCGTGTGGGTGTTCTCTTCCGCGCACGAATTCTACGTTGCCCACGTGTTTCCAGTTCTCGTCTTGTAGAAGAGAGCGTTGTTGTCCATGGTGCGCATGTGCTGCCGGCTTTGGCTTAAGCGTCTGCCGAACAACTTAGAGGTACATAGGTGTGCACAGTGACGACAAACTAAACAGCACGTCTATTGCTAATTTTTATAATATTGATTACCTCCATAATTTTTATACCGAACATGTTTGTACCCGAAGCGTATTTTCTGAGAAAGTAAGATATTCAGCTATTAAAATGACTTTATATACAATTCAGCTATTGAACATATAATGAATTGCTTAATTCGTTTCGGCCCAACAAAAACGAAATATATTAAATAATTTGGAACACTCGGTAAGTGGAGTGTGAAAATGGAAGAAAAAAATGGTAGTGCTCAGTAGGAGAAGCTATGCTAAATAGGCGAAATATTGAAAGAGAAGATAAACTGTGTGATAAGTGTACTACTTACTTTGTCGCCACTGTCTGTAAAATTTCATAGGTGTGCTCCGCCAATCTTCGAATTGACGAAGTGGCGGAGTGTTTTGCAAGCGCGCACCAAGCTGAGATTAGATTTCCTTTCCCCTCGCAACTGGCACAATTGTAGTAAATTGCTCGTAATAGCCGTGTGATATGCGTAATAGGGATAAATGAGCATCCTACATTTAAGATGCGGACTATTATCTCTAGGATCGCAATTGCGGGGACACAGTCCGCTTAGGCCTGCTTTTTCTGGGTTACGACGACGTACGGCGGCGGCTCCCCGGCGATAAATTCGCACTGAAATTGAATTATTGGACCAATTTGCTTGGCAGATATTTTAACAGTGTGGTCATTTGGTCGCCCCAACGTCCAGCCCCATTGCTCGCTTATCGGCGAACATTGTGATTTCAATTCGAATTAAATAAAAGGCTGACGACGATGGGAAGGGAGAATAAAAACTAAATAAAAGGTAAATAAATAAAATACGATCGCGGGGGGGAAGAGGGGACAAAACGCACAAGACAAGTCTGTCGTGGGGCACGTCGCGGCATTTGGTCACTCCGTCTTTTATATATGCAGCAAGCAGACAGGCGCCCACAAGAGGCCCACCTTTGGCCTGAGCGTCATTTATTTTGAGCGATTTCAGTGCGGTGAATCTTTTTAATTCGTTGCCCGCTCTTACGGGCTTTTATGAGCGGACGTACGCCGAATAAATCACCGACGTCTTGCCCTACCCGCCGCCATGCCGCCCGCCAGCCCGTCGCCCCGGCGGTGGTGGTTACCTGGCTGGGGCCTGGCCTTTTACGCTCGAAAGAGGCCCAAGAAGCTGGTGCACCTGTAATTAAGCAGTTATGTTATTTACGGCGGTCAACACCGCACAAGATGTTGCGCAACATTTGCGCTGCACACAGGCCATCCGCGCATTTGTTACACTTTTGCGCACGCATAAATTCGCGAAAAACAGAATAGCAGATGGAAGGTTGCGGAATTGAGCAATTCGCAAACAATGGGTGTTTTACAATCATGTTAAACACCATCGATCTGAACAACAGACACCGGTATATTGCATTCTTCTCTGGACTTGAGATACGGCAGGTTGACGTCACTTGATTTTATTTCAAAATTCCTTTCTATACTAAGCCCACACAAAGTTTGAGCCGTCTTTGTAAGCCTTTTTTGTCGAAAACCACTTAGACCATTACTACTAGTGTTGTTAAACAACACTCAAATCATTAGAACCGGACCACCTATTAGCGCACTGAATGATGACTTTTCTTCAGCCACATATTCAGCTATTGCATTTGCTTTGATATGCTAGATGCATTTGAAATCTAATAACATTTTATTTTCCTTATTTTTATTTATTTATTTCGCTTAATACTAGCTACATAAATAAATAACAAACAATAACAAAAAACAGACACACTAAATTAACTAACTTGAATTAACCTTCTACAACTAGATTAGGGGGGCATGGAGACTGAATGGTTCATTGGAGGGTTGGGTTGGGCAACTATAGGACAAGCTTAAGGGAGGTTTTGGTAATATGGAAATCGAAGGCAGCGGAGTTGTTCACCATTCGGAGCATTCTGGTAAAGGGTTCGAAGTGACCATAGTTAGTACGATGACTTCTAAGGCGAAAGGTAGGAAAGACGTTATGGGGTTAGTAAGGAGGTCAGGGCAATCGATGGAACCGGCCCCAGGACCTGGTGAACGAAAACAATATCGGCGACATCTTCACGTAGGGCGAGGGACTCGATTGATTAGTTTTAGGCGGTTTTCATAAGGGGGAAGATTAAGGAGGTCTGCCCAGGGTAGGCCGCGTAGGGCAAAGCAAATGAGTATGTATAATAAATATAAAAGTATAGGTATAGCTGTTATTTACCCAAAAGAACTTCTAAAAGATTTCCCAAAAAAGGTTGATGTTAGTTTCGTCAGTTTTTAACTACACTAGCCTATTTTAACGCTGATTACTGCAATCGTCAGAATGTACCTGCAAAGTGAGAAAAACATTATTTTGGAAGCAAATAAAATCTTTGCACTTACTCAACTTATTTGAATAGAGTATTTTCGAAAAAAAAAATCTGTGATCAGTAACCATAGAAAACCCTCTCTCCAGTAAACCAAGAAATAAAAGAATTTTCTAGTTTAATAGTACTGTCTAAAGCTTTTTAAGGAACTGGCGATGCAGCAGTTGTTCCATAGACGTTATATCTATAAAAAAAATTAGATTTGTTAATTATTTACATTTTTAAATAAAGCTCAACCGGGCAGTTTTAAATTTGAGTTCTAGTTTAAAAAAGAACGGCTAAATTGAAAAAAAAAGATCGTCAATGCCAAAACAAAATTTTACAGGAAGCTTCTTTTTTCCGTATACTTGAAAACTAAATTTAAAATGGTTGTGTCCTCATTTGTATACTCATTCTGTTGCTTGTTTCATGTCTCAGCTGCATCCGCATTTAATTAATAATACCACCATTAGTCTGAAGTTTCATTCCAGAAATAGTTGTTTAAGCGTGGTCGGTGGTCATAAGTGGAAAGTGCTAAACAAAAAACCTTAGAATTAGCAACCGTTTTAAGAAATCGTCAGAGGAGCGATTGTGTGCCAAACAATGGCCCCAAAAATAGAAATCATCTGTTTTGAGAAAAAATGTCTAAGCCGGATGGCGGACGACGATGTATCTTTCCTTAATTGCTGCATAAAATCATAGATATACCCAAAATGCAATGATCTCAACTACCGCACTTAAATCGCACCTACTTGCAAATTGCCGCTAAAGATGGAATCCTTGAGTCCATCCGTCCGGTTTAAGACGTTGACGGAAAATTTAATTTTGTGGACGTATCCAAGCTGCTCCTTTTACCGTGCTTAATGGGTGTATGAGGCGCTCTGCGGTGGGCACGACATCTGAAGCGGTCGCGATTATTCCTTATAGTGCATATGCCTACGTTACAAATTTTTCCATAAGAAAATGATGTCATCCATGCGGTGATCCGACGCAAAAAACGCTGAAATCACGGACAAACGATGTCATTAGCGACAATCGCAAGCCGCCAGGTGTAATCTGTAGCCGAGCATCTCCGGCGACGGGCCCATCTCACTCATTAATCTTCCGCCTGGCATAATTTCATTATTTCGCGATTATTTAAAAGACCCCCTCAGATCGCAGAATATTCATACTTTTGAATATCTGAGAGATGGTTGGAGTCTTAAGATGATCACGGTGGATAAGAGCCGCCGCCGCTGCTGCTGTGACCGTCTCCGAGAGGTTGGTCGTCCGCGTACTTGACGCCATTTATTGATGCATGCAGAACATGAGACGACGCCCATTTGTGCCCCAAGGTACCCCCGGTGCCCCCATGAGAGACAAACAAAAACACAATGCGCGCGGAGCCCGAGCCTGAGCCCATGAGCCGGTGCCGGCACTCTCTGTTGAGGAAAAAGGGGCCCCAGCCGCCTTTGGGCATAGAGAGGCATCCGGCGGCACTTCAGACGCCGTCTAGGCTAGGAGGAAGCGTCTTTGGTTCTGCTTGTAAATTGATGGCATCTTGGGGTCAGCGGTTCAATTCGAATGTTTACTCTGAAGCTCCTTATCAGAGTTAACCCTGTTCACCGGCCGGCTCGGGGTCCCGCGGGAGTGGCGGCCACGTACACGGTGATGAGTCAATAAGTCAATGTCACTGCGAGACGACAGATTTTATTTAGTTTTTTTCTTATATAGTAAGTTCATACCTTCTTTTTACGGCGGTCACCGACGTCCGCTGTCTCATTGGGATGTTCCTCGAAATGGAGGAACGTCTTGGGACTTTCTCGTGTCGGTCTTGTAGAATTAAATAGGCTCCTTTTACCGTTAATAGGCTCATTAGGAACTCTGTGTGTTCCCGGCGAACACGTCACGGAACTTACCTATAAAATTTCGAAAAATTCATCACTTAGCGATCGCAGCGCCTGGATAAGCATGAAATTACCCCCGGAAAATTTCCTGGATCCATCCTCGATTGCCTCTTTATTATTATTCGCGTCACGGTTGAGTGGCTTTCTTAATTAGAAGGTGATTTATGTGCCGCGCTTGCGTACTTATGCTCGTGCGATGTGGCCTTGCGCATGTGCTAAAGGTTAGCGAAAACGTGACTTAATCAAAGAGTCATGGAAAAAATCCTTTGTCGCCTTATTTTTAGCTTTCTTACGCATATTTTACGTCTAGACGCAATATAAGATTAGACAGAAACTTGTCGATCCATCCAAGATTTTAGTAGCTTTGAATTGTAGAAGAATTCGAATACTCCTATAAAATAACACCACCTAAAAAAATGTTTAAGTTACAATTATTTTCTTTTTTCATTTCGATTTTGTTTAACTAACCTTTAGACCCTTTTTGATGTCGAATTTCTAGTTTGAATGTTTCAAGTCTTTGTTAAACCCACAAGATAATGTCTAACCGCAAGCAGTTTTTAGTATCGGAACTCTAAATGGAAAATAAATATTTAAAAATAATTTCTTTTTGTATATATTCTAAATTAGCATTCCCTTTGACCAATTTAATCGCATATTATAAAAGAAAATTTAAGAAATAGTGTACATTTAATTAGAAATATTTTTATCATCCTTTACCTGTGCGTCCAATGCTATTGTAAAGGAAGATGAGTGAATTTATGGGCCGTGCAGACGCAAAGCCTGAGGGGAAATGAAAACTTCAAAAGCTGGCACGACTATCTTGCAATCTTATCATAAAATTAAGACAACATAAAAATTCCAAATTAGTCAGAACAATGGGCAATAAGAGCTCTGTCAAAACAACATAAATTTCGCGGCGAGGTCGACTCTCAAGTCTTTTCCTCTGAACCAAATCGAGTGACCCCCAAGTCAGCCTACATGCTTTCGTTGGATTTTAGCAAAGAAGTTATGCACTTTGCGCTCGTCTTAATAAAATCGGCAAAATTCTAAGATGATCTTATTTTATCGCTCTTACAGTCTTTTTCTTTTTCTTCCATTTACAGATGAGGATCCGCCAGAATTGTGTGCTGCTGTTGCCGACGTTCGTTTTGGTCACATTGTGGCAACATCAAGTAGCGGCCAACAGACGAAAACAGTCGGACTCTATTTTGGAAATTATGAACACGCGGGAGATCGAGCAGATCTTGGCGGAACGGAGGTTGAACGCTAGCCGCGAGGATGGTGGTGGCGGCGGCGGCGGTGGTGGTGGTGGCCAGCTTCTAATTCAAAACGATTTGGACGAAGATTTCACGGAATCGCCAAGAACTACTGATCGGTATCGGCAGGCTCGCCGTCAGCATCCGGGCAGAGAATTTGAGCTAGAGGTGAACGACGGAGACGGCCAAAGAGGCACGAGCGACGGACAGAGATTTTTGGGGGATGTCTTGATGAAATACAACGACAGCCACTTGTTAGATCGCCCTGGCAACGTGCCCGACATACAGGAGCTGCTGAGGACAGATAAGCTGCTTAAGTCAAGCAAAAACGCCCTTTACATAACACGCAAGGAGTACCTTAAGAAAGACTGGTGCAAGACGGAGCCCCTCGTTCAGCGCATCCGAGAGCAGGGGTGTTTAACGAGGACGTTCATAAATAGGTTCTGCTACGGCCAGTGCAACTCATTTTACATTCCCAAGAGCCCGAAACGTAGGCGGGCCAATCCGTCTTCGAATGGAAAAATTTCCCAAACAGATCAGCTCGAAGACGAAGATCTAACAACTGCGGCGTTCAGGTCATGCGGCTTCTGTAAGCCGAAAAAGTTCACCTGGATCACCGTGACCCTGCGGTGCCCCTCGCTGGTGCCTCAGCTGAGAAAGAAGCGGGTCCAGCGGATAAAGCAGTGCAAGTGCATGGCTGAACCCCTAGACTAAGACTAGGACCTTAGTGAGTTTTTTCACAGTGTGCATACAAGCGATGATCTGTGATCCGAACAATTAGAAAAATGTCTAGATTCGAGTTAGATTTAAGGTTAGGTAGGACGTCCTGAGCTGGACTTTGTATGTACCTGTGATCGATAACGTCAGTTTTAACCCTCGTCTCATAAGTCGCCCCCGAACAGGAGCTGGAGCCGCTGCGTGAGGAGTTTCAATATCCTCCTTGAATTAGTTCGTGCCATTTGCTGCTTTAATCGGAATATTAAAAAATTTAAACATTCTGCACATGTTGTACCAACATTATTTTCTCAAAGGTACGATAAAAAAATAATTAATCAAACTCGTAGAGGTACTGTTACCAGTTTGATCCGCGTAAGGACACCTAATTAACTGATTAATACCAATTGTGTGAGTGCTTCTGTTCATTGTAGGAAAGTGTCTAGATGCAAGCCATAGCTGTTTATAATTATTATTTTGTGTTTATCTTGTTCACCTATTTATCTAAGAGCTAGAGCGCATTTTCTTTGTTATAAATTTATTTAAGGAGAGTATTATTGACGTAGGCGAATCATTTGTTTTAAACTTTAATAAATTATTGATACGTGTAAGGTTCGCTGGTCTTTTATTTCGTTTATTATGTTTTCTATTAGAGGAACATATTGAAAAATTCAAAATATTTTTCATATTTATTGTTTTATAAGAAGAAATGAATTTCGAAGATAAATTGTATTACAGAAAAAACGCACAAGTGATGAACACAATAAGATGATTTCAAAAGTTGCATAAGCTTCATTGCATTTCTATCACGAAAAGAAAAAAAATAAAATCTTAATGAATATTCAAAAATAGTTTAATCGTTTTAATAATTCATGGCGCCGATCATCAATTTAAACCAATAAGAGATGAAAATAGAGAGATTTTCATTCTAAACATTTTCACTAGGTGGGAGTCATTTTTACTATCGGGAATTAAATTTTTTAATGATTTAAACAGTTTTTATTGTCGTTTGACAATTTAATTATACATTTAACGAATCAACATCATTGGTACAGAGATATATTAAAAGGGAACTATATTTTTAGGTACTCATGAATGAAATCTGAAATGATACGTGATCGTAGGATCTTACAAATATTTTCTTGTTAATATTCTTAAATTAATCTGGCTATATTAATAGAAAGTGAAGAAGCAAAAGAGAAATTTCCAAGAGATGTCTTATTAATTTGGCTGAAAGCCAGTTTCGCTTTTATTTATATTTTTGTAAAAACTTTTTTTACAAAATTAGCAATGCTGCATCGGCCGGGAATCGAACCCGGGCCGCCCGCGTGGCAGGCGAGCATTCTACCACTGAACCACCGATGCTGATGAAGCATAATTTAATTTGAATTCTATTTCAATTATAAGCCCTTTATTAATCTAATCATCAATTTGAATACAACAAAATATACTCAAATCTTTCGAAAATACGTTAAAAGTTAATAAAATAGCCCTTCCTGCAGTCGGATATGAAAATAGAAAATTAATTTTCTTTGTCTTAACACCGATGACGAGTTAACCCGTCTTTTTATGCCCAAACGTTGTTGACCAATGATGAATTACCTCGTCATTGCACTTGCATTATCTATTTCAATTTATGAAACCTAGGGCGATATAGATGATGATCGTGTTATAAAAAATATATCCAAAGTTCAATTTCAATTCATTATTTTAAGTTAGGCTAGGTTGTGGTGGCTGCCCATAGAGTACACTTAGGTCCATTGTGATATCACATGGGGCAATCCGCAGTCTAACCGGGCAACCACTTAGTGTCTCTAAAAAAACAAGTCAAAGTCCCGGGTGCTTATTGAGTTCAGGTCAGACAGTTCATCAAAGAAGGTTGTGTCCAAGTGACGGCTCCTGCGAACTGCAAGGGCTGGGAAATGACAGAGGAGGTACTTACTTACTTAGTAGTCTCTCCCCCTGTTCATTATGACAATTTCTATACAGAAGTCGTTAGATGGATGCTACACCGAGCCTTTTGGCATGTTTGCCTATTAGACAGTGTCCGGTCATTACCGCTATTACTTCAGTGATTGTTTTCCTCCCAAGTGAAATAAACTCGGCTGACCTGTTTCGGTCATATCATTTCATTAAGTACAAATAAAGTTTATCGGAGTTTATTTAGAATGTTTTACATTCAATTACGAAATAATAGCCAGTGACACGAAATAGTTTTTGCGTAAAATTTCTGCTTAACAATGTGTTCAAATTTGATTATAGTTGGAGAACGGAAAGTTTTTCAAAAAACAAATTCGTTATATCGTAATTTATGATACTAGTTACAAAGGTATACGAAATTGAGCATGCAATCCTGCAAATCATCTGTAAAACTGTGCACACTAAACAAATACTTCTGTTTTCTGATAAATAAAACTTATAATAGATTAATAAAAAAATGTATTTGCAAAATACATAGTTGCATCGGCCGGGAATCGAACCCGGGCCGCCCGCGTGGCAGGCGAGCATTCTACCACTGAACCACCGATGCTGAGGATCTTCAATCTAGCTTTAATTAAGCCAATATGCAATAAAAATAAAAAAACGTAATAATCGAAACCACATTGCAGAGCACCGCAACCGCAAATGAATATCTTTAAGTAAGCGACCAACAGGTCA
The DNA here is from genome assembly GCA_963969385.1 of Philonicus albiceps. Classification (NCBI taxonomy): domain Eukaryota; kingdom Metazoa; phylum Arthropoda; class Insecta; order Diptera; family Asilidae; genus Philonicus; species Philonicus albiceps. Next base: position 21,801,065 of record OZ017775.1, read on the forward strand.
ATGGCCAGAGTGCGCAAACCACGCATATCCCATCATCTTGGAGGTGGTCAATGAAGTCATCTGGACAATTGCTGGACTGGCTCCAAACCGGCCAGTCATACCACCTCCAGTGTTGGTAGTGTTTATACCAAAATCACGTTACACATCCGATTACAATGTTCCAATTAGTTTCTAGTGTAGTCACTTCCGAGAAGCATCCAACATTGGTGCTTCGTTGCCGGAAACTAGCCCGAGAGTTGATAAAACAGAGCAACATCACGCCGCAGCCGAGTTAGAAATTTTTAGTCTAGCTGAATTCAAAAGAACTATTTGCACGGTATTTACAAACACCGCCTATGACTGGGCTTAATTGGAGCATCATTTCGACTGGATGATTTGCTCCGGAGGCCTGGTAAAAACCCCAAAAAAAAAAAAAATTAGCCCAGTCCATTCAGTGGAGCTCCCTTGATTCTGTGAATGCATCTTTTTTTTCCGGCAGGTTCTATTTTGATAACAAATAAAGATGAATGTGCCGATGAAATTCGAATAAATCGAAATGCTTTTGGCGACTCAGAGCCATGAAGTCAAGTGCTGTAAAGCTTGGGGCACACTATCCGCCTTGCCGCCGCACTGGATCGCAGCAGACGCACTAGAGAAGCGGCTGCTTCTGCTCTATTTGAAGCTTTCTAGCAATCAAAGTTAATTTTGATAAACGCACTAAAATGCACCGGCTTAATGGAACATAAGTGGAGCAAAACGGACGGAAGTAGTCCAAACATTTTTCATGCTGTCAGCTACAGGGTATAATCCTGAACATTTTTGAGAAAATACCGAATTCGACCAACGTGGCATTAATAATGGAAAATTGCAAAAGAGCTCTTATATTATGAACCCTAAAATTTCCATTATCCAATGAATTAAATTCGATTTTCTACAATGAATACTGCAGCCCCAGGCGCTTTTAAGACGATTATAGGGGGTATAGCATAAATAGCAAAATAAGGTTTATATACAAAATTTCCAATCAGGAGTAAGTTCAAGGTTGCGTCCACTTTCCGGGATGCGGCGACTATCGATTGAGGCCACAGCCATAACCTTTGGCTCGCTAAAATTTATTCTTTCCCCCAATGAACTAGACGGGCATTTTAATACATTTTCGACTCATCGATTATGTTTTTGCCCAAAACAGAAGGTCGTCCGGGAACTAAAGTAATAACTATTGATTTTGTAGCGATTCTGTTTTAAGTATCTTGAAAATTGAACGTTCGCTTGTTTAGAGAAACTTTACGAGTTTTTGGCGGAAACATTGCAAAAGTTTCGCGCCATTTAACGTCTTTTCAATGTCCTCCAATTTGTGAACAGGAAAATATCGAATTCGTCTGTCGCTGTGTAAGCGTTACTGAATATAAAAATGGATGGAAGGCTTTTATTTTCTTGTAAAAAGTAAATAAAAATTTTCAGGGTTATACTTTCGAAAATGAGACAACTTGTCCCTTAGGGCGGAATTCAGCCCATAAGCGACGTTTCGTTATTTCGCCTTGGTCTTAAGGTAAGGGACGAGATTCAAAGTATGCCTTTAAAAATAATTTCGCTAGTTTTAATTAAAGTTTTGTTGAATTTTAAGAGTTTTTGAAAAGATTTTTATTGAAACTAAAAGATATATAGCATTTATTGTTTTTTTTCTTTGTGTAGTTGAAGAAAACTTATAGGCTATTAAATTTGTCCTCTTCTACTACATAAGAAAATAATGTTATTATTTTGGTAAATTAAATTCCTCGTATTGCAGCATGCTTTAAATTTTGCTTATCAAAAAAGTTGAATTTTCTTCTGTGCTTTTCAACCAGCTTTTATTCTTGCACTTAATTTCGTTGATGTGACTTTCTGAAAGCTAAATTGCGAATATATTTTTCTTTTATAGAAATCATAACGCGTAATTCAGCTGTAAGAAGTTGAGTCGAGATTCAAAATAAGGAAAGCTTTGCACATTTTTTTGACTTATTTTAAACAAAACCAAATTTTGTCCTTCATCTTAAATTATAGAAATTATTAAGGATCCTTAAAATATTTCTTTTTATTCAATTACCTTTATAAACTTCTTAAATTATTTTCTTTCCGACTTCAATGTCCTTTTGCTTTTAATTAACTTTGATCTTGATTTAAATCATATTTTCTTTGGATTTATTTTATTTCTTCTGACTTTCATCTTCCTTTGCTTTTGACTTTTCCTTTTCTGGTTTTTTAGATTTATCAGTAGTACTAAATTTCTTTAAGGCTTCTTCGTAGTCACTTTCTCTAAATTGAAAACACTCAACAAATTTTCCACTCTCGCTCACAATAACCAAAGTGTTGAGCTTGTCATTATCTTTACGTTTTTTACATTCTTTTAAAGAAATTTTATTACCATCTTTTCTATTATCTGAATTTGGTCTGTGATCTGTTTTTGCATTCTGTAATTCCCCTTGACCTTGACCTCCACCTCTAACCCGTTTACCATTATCTTGTGACTTTTGTCCTGCTTGTTTAGCAGATAAATAAACTTTAAAATTTGTGTTGGAAGATTGCATTTTGCTATTTCCATTTTTATCAGATTTCGATTTTTGTTGAACACCGATATTTTGATTTATGATTTTCGTTTTCTTTTTAGAATTACTTTGCTTAAGAGATTCAAGCTTCTCGTTAGCAGGAGTAATACCATTTTCAACCTTATTAATATAATTTGATGCTATAATTTCTTCCCTATAGCTGGTCGAATGGGATCCATGCTTTTTAACTTCGCTGTTAACAGCAGCATCTACAAAATCTTTTGGATTGTTATGTGAACTTCTGGCTTCTTCAACTTCATTAAGATCTTCTTCACTCATAGTTTTTAATCCACCGGCACTTAATCGCTTGATATTCTCCCAAAACTCCTCTGCAGACATGATTCTTTGTCTTCTTAAATCATTAAATTCAGTATAAATTGTTCTTATTTCGTAAAAGAAGAGTATAGCGATCACTAAAATTATTATGTAAAATATAGTTGAAATACATGTGCGTATGTATGCTAACAAATGTGGCATAATATGCCACAAGGAATTTTTCAAGAATTTTTTTTAGCCCATATATAGACAATTATTACTAAAATTTTGTACAAAACAATATGACTGATTTTACGCTTTTCAATATTGTCATGAAAAATACGAAAGTTGCTGTGATTGTTTAACGCTTTGACGCTAAAGAACATCTGATACCCAAGTTGCATAGATTCTTTTTTTCAATTATAGTAAAATAAGCTTAAAAACAAATATTAAACTGTATGAGGACGAATAATTTGAACTTTTCGAAGTGGGTTAAAATATATTCCACCTTGCATAAAAGGCTAAGCAAAAAGTGGAACTGTTTTTAACTTAACTAACCCCAAAGTTAATGCTGTTTTACTTCATATAAAGTGGTAGTAAAAACCCAAACGATCTTTCATTTATCATGATATCTTTTAAATATAACAGACGAAAAGGAGAGCGAAAAAACAAAATTCTTAGTTGTTATAAAATTTGTTGATATGATTAATGTATAATAAATTAATAGTACTCATAGTAGGGATCATATTTATACAAACACGCTATAAGTTTTTGTCTCATAATTTCATTTTCTAACAGAGCCTTTTCGATAAATCGTTGATCAATATTCTTCGGCAAAGCATCCTTTAAAATTGCATTTTGTTTTGAAAGATCTTGCTCTTCAGACTGCTCATTTCCCATAGTTAACATTTTTCTGCGTTTTCTATTTCCGCTAACGTTCTTTAAAAGATTTTCCCGAAAAGCTTCTCTCCATGCAGGACTCATATAGGGAAAAAAAGTCGATTTTCTTCGTTTTTTGCTATTCTCCGCACGAGTTTTAGCCGCACAAATTCCAAGGGCTAGAAAGAATAACAATCCAAATCCGAGAGCTGCAATTTCAGTATAATTTTCATCCATGCCAATTTGCTTTAATTTATTAATAAATAATATAATATGACAGTAAATTTAATTTTAAAAATAAATAAGCAAGGATTTTAGTCGCAGTTTAATAGTTTTGTCATTCGAAACAAAATTAGTTTTCAAAAAGAAAAGTCAAGGGTATGTCAGGTAAAACCAGAAATTAAAATATAGGGGCAAATTCAGTGGAGTTAGGAATGATAAGTAACCGTTTTTAGAAATCAAAATTACTAAAAAAAACACTATGCGCTATCAGCTTATTTAATACTTCTTTGGAGTCCAAATAGTACAATTAATTTGTATTTATTAAGAGCATTCTTTATAGTTTTACTTTAACGTTATGATTGTTTAAAAATCCAGAATGCAGGGGTCTTATTTTATAATAAAATAAGCAGCCTTACTCTCTTTCTTCACTTAGTATGACACTTCTGACACTATTGCTGCGCAGATATAATTCAAAAAGTTGGAAATTTATTTTGTAGAAGTTTAAAACTGCACAAAAAAAAGGAAACGTACGAGAGAAAATGAAATAAATCCGTAATTAAATTGCCTTTATCAGGATTAAAGTACCTCTACAATGCCAAGACTCTGTCCTTTGCCTAAAGGGAAATTTGGAGAGAGACAGATCCAAACTCTATGCAGTTGTGAGCAAAGAAGAAACACAACCACAGTAAGAAATGCCCTAGGATTCTTCCCGGATGAGTGCATTTTATCTGGGATTGATAAAATTCTATGCTATTTCGGAATATCGGATATATACGAATGGATGGGCCACTGTCCTCTTGTGAACGACAGTGAGTTCTTATCAAAAAGCTTATCGTCGCTGTCTGAAATTGATTTAGAACGCGGACCATATAAGTGCGAATGTCTATATTTAAATAATAATTTGGCAAAAATGCCATCCTCTGAAAGTGAGTTTGAGTTTGTTTCAGCTTGCTCAAAGCTAGACATTGGTGAAAATCAACTTTCATGTCCACCATGCAAAGAATTACCTTGCAAAAGACCACAATCACCTGGCAAACAACCATCTTCTGGTGAATCAAATCAAAAAACTTTAAGATTGATGTGTTCTAATTTCAATCAAATAAACGACAAGAAGGATATTCAGCGTACTGTAAGCAAAATAGGAAATGCTGGAAGTTTAGAAAAGTGTTCCATTCAATCCAGCCCAGAAAAATGTAGCGTATATTTGTGCCCGGCCCCAAAATCGAAATGCTCTTGCAAATCTGGAAAAAAACGTTCACCCTCAACGAGTTCTGATCGAAGTTCAGAATCGTTTTCTTTTAAATTGACTTGTCGCCCTGCAGCACCCAGTTCTCCAAGAAAATCAGCCGGATTTGAGAAATTGTCAACTATTAATTCGAATCCGCTTTCAAAAGAAGCCGAATCTTTGAGTAGCAAACCATTGTCGGGGAATACGAACTCCAGCGGTAAGAAAAAGAAGCCTCCATTAAAAATAGACTCTCGCCCAAAAATTGTTTATACCAAATGGGCTCTTACTAGAGTGAATATTTTTGACGATTGCTCAAAGACCTATGAAATTATGGATTTGAAGAAGAAAATTCCAAAGGGTACCAGTGCAGGTAAAACACAGCTATTTTTTGCAGTTCTCCCAGATGGAACAACTTGTTCTTACGATTGCTTAGGAGAAGTCAAAACAAAATGATATTTGTTAAGATGTATATGCAAAATATATTTAATAAAATGTTTCGCATTCAACACCTTTTGAAGTTATCCAATTATTTATTTATTTAACCTTAATACAAGCCGAAATAATAACAATAATAAAAAATAAAAAAACATTAATAAAAAACAACAGCATTAAAACTAAACAAACAAAGCTTAATAATTAGAAAATAGAAAAATGACAAGGGAAGGGAGTTAGCTTTAGTAAGAGATTCAGAAAGGCCATAGTTGATGCGGTAGTAAGCAGTGCGAAAAAGGGGTACCGTTCTGCGATTGCTGAGGTTGGTGTAAAGAGTTATCCGCTGTAGCAATGTAGGGCAATTAGTGTCGCCGGATAGCAACTGCAGTTACGACGCTTCCATAAGGGTTGTAAGTCGATCAGCTTTAGGCGGTGGTCGTAAGAGGGAAGATTCAGACGATCAGAGCAAGGAAGATCGCGTAAAGCAAAGCGAAAGAACTTACGCTGGATTGCTTTAATTCTATTGATGTAGGTGGACAGAAAGAGAGAGACCAATCTTGACTAGCATATTCGAGGAGTGGCCTGACAAACAAGACGTAGAGAGATTTAGCAACGTAGAGATTAAGGAACTCTTTAGATCAACGTTTCATAAATCCACGTGCGGATTTGACCTGGAGGTTAAGTTCACTATCACAAATGACACCTAGGTCATGAAGAGAGGAGACACATAGGATATTTTCATAATACAGTAGATAAATTTTGGGAGAGGAGGAGGGGTGTTTACGGGTTTAACGGGTTAAGTAATGGATTGACATTAGAAGACATTAAGTTCGACAAAATATTTTTGGCACCAGATGCTGAAACTGTTAAGATCGTCCTGTAAGAATCGAGACTCTGACGTAGAGGATATCTGTCTGAAGATTTTCATATCGTCGGCATAGATAAAGAGATCAGAGTGTTTAATTATTTTACGTGACATTATAACCAGAATAAAAATCAACGCATCCAAATAACTACCCTGAAGGACCCAGGAAGTCGCTGAACAGAATAGAACTTTTTATTTGCGTTGATCGAGATAAGACTTCATCCAAGAAAAAAAAATGTTGTCTGAAGCCAAAGGATCTGAGTTTTAGCTGAATTATTTGATGTGAAATTGCATCGAACGCGTTGTTAAAGTCGGTGGCTATGATGTCGACCTCGTCACCGTTTTCCATAACGCACAGCGTTCTAGAGACGAAGTTAGTGAGGTTGGAAGATGAAAATATTGATTTATAATGAAAGAACGAACAATCATAAACGATACTTTTAAAGAGTTTCTCTAAACAAGACAGTTTGGCTATAGGTGGATAGTTCGATACGAAAACACTCTTGCAGCCCTTTTTATGCATGGAAATAATGAACGAGTTTTTCACTTATGTTTTCGTAACAACTGTAGGGTGGTAATAATTGAAAATTTGATGCTTGCAGTGTTATTAATTAAAATCAAGAGATTTTAAGCATGATTGAAGTTACCAAGTTTGATTTGGAGTTGTAAAATTTAATTGTAATCTAAGAGCACTGCAAATTTTCAATATTAATCAAAAATATTTAATAATAAAAAATCAATTTTTTGTCAAAATTTCCGGTAATAAGTAAATATTTTAGTAATTGCAAAAAAAATTGTATTTATTTAATAAAAAAACACCAAAAATATAGTGAAATCCATTGTGAAGAATTTTTAAAAAAAGCTATAGATATGATAGATAAACATACAGACAGACAAGTGCAAGCTGGTCTCTTCCTGTTTATATTTGCCATGCTTATCATTATTTTGTGTCCGATTCTCTTAAAAAACGCATTGAATCGAAAGCGTTGTGTTAAAATTACGTCTAAAAGATATCATAAGTTAAAAACAAAGGGATTTAAAGTAAACAATTGTCCAGGCAAAAGAATAAAAGGCAGATGGAAAGAGCTAAAGAAAAACACCTCAAATATAAGTGGGAGGTTAAAACATGGTGACAGAGGACAAGAAGAGTTAAACAACTTTAAAATAGATGGGAAAAGCGAATCATCAGAGAACACATGATAAAATAAAAAAATGTGAGGGAATCTATTTAATGAAAAGCTTAAAAATAAATGAAGCCGTTTAAAATGAATTGAGTAGAAAGATTTTACGAATTTAGATGTGCAGTTAATAAATAAACCGTTTATTCACACTAAACATTTAACATTTTCGTATTTTAAAGAACTTTACTTTTATTTAAAATCTAAGTAGTTATTAATCATCAGCTGCATCCACATCTTCCGTTGTGCCAGAATCTAAGCCCTCAGTGTCCTCGTCTAAGCCGTCGGATTCTTCGTCCACTGCGGCCAATTCATCCTCTTTCCCACCCAAGCTTATTCCAAGAATGGTCAAAAACTTGTCCACAGCAGCCATAATTGGTTCGTCGGGAAAAGGGCCCAAAATGCATCGAATTGGTGCACCTAACTTGCTGCACCCATTGCACTTCGCGCACAATTGATTCATTTGCGTCGGCGTGATACCAGCCAAAATATCATTAATTATTTGATCCCCCCTGGCATCGCCGCCGCCTTTTAAGGCTTCATAGTCGTCATCATCATCATCATATTCGTCGTCAGGACATGTCTCACTCTCCCCACTGGAAAAAGCCTCCTTCTGGGGTTCGTTAATTTTACAATCGGGATACCCTTCAGCGGTTGGCTCAATTTTTATTCCATGATGATCTCCCTTACGTAAAGGTTGCTGTGCAATGAAAGTTTCACCTGGTTCAAATTCGTTTGGATCAAAAGTGCAGTTTTGGGAAGTCGTTCGAAGATACTCGATGATATCATCATTAAATAATTTTGCCATTATGAAAATTTAATGGTAAACTTAAAGAAAATTTTAAATAATTTACACAATACAAATATTAAATAATAAACAAATAGACAAATTACAAAAATGTTTCTCTCCCAGATAACATGATTATATTTAAATTTTACGATAGAAATCAAAACCACTTGATTGTTACGCTGCAGTTCCTACAGTAAAGTTTACAACTTTAAGCGAGGGCAGCTATCCTACCAGCAGCGTAAAATTATTGTAAATGGAACATAATTATCGTATTTATCAAAATAATGTCTATAATGAATAAATAAATCATATTAATTATTAATATTCACATTTTTGCAAATGCTTTATAGTTTATCACTTGTAAATTATCATTTTGAAATTAATACAACCTTTTTTAACTATAGTTTTACGTACTTTAAGATTAATATGGTACCAATATTTTAAACTCATTCGGAAAAACTGCACTGTTTCCAGCGTTTTAACATTTTGAATTTATAAAGAAGAACTGAATATGAAAGAATTAAGTAAGATATATGAAAAGGTTATATATAAGAAAATTGTGGAATTTATGTATATAAGTAGAAATGGAGGATTCGACCCTAATCAATATGGTTTTCAAAACGGGAGTAACTATAATAGATGCTGTGAATTACATAAATACAGCTTTAGATAAAAATAAATATGTAATAGCAAGATTTATGGATTTTAGAAAGGCATTATAATAAAGGATAATAAAGTTTTATACGAAAACCTGGAGGAACTAGGTTTACATAGAAAACCACTTCAGTTATTAGGGGATTACCTAAATAAAAGAATCATTAAACAGCATCTAGTCGGGTAGTAGTAGAAGTAGTAGAGGGTAGAGGGTGGACCATCTGTTAGTTCTTTTTTCATTTGTAAATAAAACACAAATTTTGGGATGAATAGTCAATTGATTGATATTGAAAGATGGTTCTATGTCATTTAAGTATGAAAACCAATATCATTCATATACCCAACACGGCTTTCGATGACTTTTTCCAATAAAAGCCGAGTGTTGTTAAATTGCCAAGGAACTTCAGAATATCTTCAAATTAAGCGATCGGCAAATTTTGTTGACAATAAATGAAGTGTTGCACGACTTGTGTGGCATGTCGCTCGGTCTTGTCAAAATCACACGCAACTCACTCAATTTGGGCTAGAAAAATTCAGTTAACATGTTGCGATAATGTTTCCCATTCACTTTAAAAGCATTTTCCTGATCGTTTTCAGAGAAAAACGACACGGCATGTATTCAGGATATGAGTTGGAAAACGACATTAATGAGGATCCCAAAATATATGATCACTGACTACAAGGCAGCAAATTATCAATGAACATACAGAAAACAACCTGTATGATTTTAAAACAAAAGAATAAAAACGACATTAATATTAATAAACGAATCAACGGGAAGGTACTCAGCAGAATATCGGAATATAAATATCTAGGAATGGTAATAAATGATCAATTAACCTGGGCGAAATATGAGGACACTCTCAAGAGAACAATGGTGGATCTAATTGGAGTTATGAAAAGGAACATAACGCTAATATATCATTGTTGGTAACATATGGCCTAATAATATGGAGTCAAACCACAATTAAAAACCTGAAACTTATATCGAGATTATTAAATAGAGCCATCAAAACAGAGCTTAATCGTCCTCAGGACAATACAACTGAAATTCTATATAAAAGTCAAGACAAATTTAACCTGCAATTAGCAGAGACTAAATAGGTTAAAGCCCATCTATATGTTAAAATTATAAAAAAGGGATACAGAATCATATATAAACTTAATATTGAGAACACATATTAACGGATATAATACAAGGGGAGCAATGGTGTGATGTTATAATCTACCTGCACCAAGGACTAATCGATTGGAAAGTGATCCAATTTATTCTTCAGTTAATTATTATAACAGTCTTCCAGAACAATTAACAAATGCTCGCAGTATTCTAGAAATTAAAAGGCTTACTTGGTGTGATGTTATAATCTACCTGCACCAAGGACTAATCGATTGGAAAGTGATCCAATTTATTCTTCAGTTAATTATTATAACAGTCTTCCAGAACAATTAACAAATGCTCGCAGTATTCTAGAAATTAAAAGGCTTACTATAATTTTCGTTAAGACAAAAAATTAAGGAGAAGTAATAAAATTAAAAAAAGGACAATTAACTCTTTGCACTATACTTGTTCTCCTAGTTTGTTCTCAGCCAACCCTGATTTAATTTTTGTGGTTTTGATATCACATGTTAGGTATGAAGTAATTGCGTGCAGTTATTTAAAGTTTAATATTAACAAGACGATTGTTCAAAAAAAATGTATAATATCAAAATACGAATATTTATATTTTTTTAAAGTATGGTAATCTTTAAATTAAATTTAATGTAAAAATGGTTTCCTGTCGCAAGTTTCACAAAAGTAGATTATTGTTCGCCTTCCACCTTTTATTTTTCGATTTAAACATACTAGGCAATCGTTATATTTGCCTTGAGGATCTGCCATTAGTATATGTAATTTACCCACTAATTTGTTTTATATATGAAGTGTCGCGCTAGAGGTGACTTCAGAGTTTTAGAGAAAAATTGTTTTGTCATGCCAGAGGTGACTTCATAGTGCGAAGGGTTAATAATATTATTTAAATATGTGTAACTCCTTATAGTAAATCTTGTTTGACTGGTGAATTCAAAATTGAATTATATTTTTAATATTTAAAAAATTTGTTTTTTTTTTCTGTAATTTTTTAGACTATAGGTTACGAAAAATGGATTCACAGAGCCTAAATTCTATGTCTAGGAAAAGCCTAAATTCTATGTCTAGGACGTAGGTGTTTCGGTATTTAGCAATATACTGAAAAGTGCGACATAAGACTATTATTATTATTATTATAGTAGGTTAGTAACAAATACAACAAAGGAATTTTTAATTTTATGCCAATATATTCTATATTTTCGGAAACTACTAATTAACAGTTTACATACAAGTATAATATTCAAGTAATAAAGGAACAAAGTCTTTGAATCTTAAACTTATCATTGATATTCACTTCAGATCATCTCTCTTTTCACTTAAAATTCATTTGGCATTAAAATGGTATAAAACTCATACAGATCCGTGTCACCATACAAATCTCAATCAATCAATACAATAGGGAGAATAATTGCCAATATTCAAACACAACATACACAAAACGTGTGAAGTGTGAACATAACCGATATATATCGATATATTTTTTTATATCAAGGAAGGAATGAACCAATAGATAGAACTGTGAGCAAAAGGAAATAATCATCGCGCAATAGGCTATCGAGGTAGGAATAATGGAAATTATCGTACAGTCTGCATACGATAATAATATGTTATCGCATATCGTATATATACGGTAACTGTCGTACAGTTCCGAACGTTGTTCTACAGCAAACATAATTTGTTATTAATCCTAGAAAGATAATCGTGTTCCAGATGGTGTTAAACATAGTCTTAGGTTCCAGAGACGTATACCACTTTATTAGTGGATATTACAAAATTTAAGTACATTTTACGACCATTTAGAATCTTACAGATTAGTTTAGGTATTATTAAAAGAAAAATATAAACTTGTTTTGGTTATATTTATTAAAAAAAAAATATTTAGCCGGCACCTACTTCGCTTGGACGTCGATTATCTTTCTAGGGTTAAAAGTAAATTAAATAACAGCAAGGTATTTTGCAATACACATCTACTTTTAGTAATTGAAAAGTGTACATTTTTTATAATAGGAATAAATTCGTAACATTCGAAAAAAATTTAGAAATGGTACCACCGAAAACTTTCCATAAAGTCTTGAAAAGCTTTGTCGTTTATTTATCATAGAAAGCCACCTGATTTCTGGAAGGCTTTTTAAATTCGAACTTTGAAAATTCTGAAAAAGTTCGACATTTCGAAGTCAGTACAGTTCTAGTCGATAAGTTCTTATAATTATAACATGATGCGATTGCTAACTTCGGAATACTCAAGATATAAAGTGAATAAACTGAAGATAGTAAAGACATATTGAAATTCTTTCATAATCTTTAAAATTGTTATTTCAGTATGGGATACAATACAATAAAAAGGATAGTTTAAAAAATTATACCCAGATTTGTATGCCATATTTATGTTTATGATTAAAAGTAGAAATATTTATTAATTCATTTTTATGTAGCTACTTGGGTGCAATTAATATTTGTTCGTTCTTCTTTTCCATTATAGTTTAATTGAATGAATTTTAAGATACGGTTAGAAAGTGATCTTATATCAGAACATCATGTTTTACTAATTGTCGCACAGTAAAGGAAGCATACGTTCATATTTACTTTTTTGCATATTTTGTTGATTATCTTAAAATTATTTTAGTTCTTCCCTTAGTATTATAAAAAACAAGGAAAGTGTAACTCAACCTACAAGCTGCAAGAAGTACAACAGATAAGAAATTAATGATTCTTCGTAAAGTAATGATTAAGAAAGTTTTCCGTCGTCAGCCCAAAATTGTCTAATCCGCTAATTACTGAAGTGATACCCCTTACATGATTCGTCTTCATTTGTGTCAATCAAAATTGTCACGGTCTCTTCAACCGTCATTAGTCAGTGCTCCAAAAATGTAGGCTCCATTTCCTAATTAAAATTATTAGGCCAATCCATTCCCATCCGATGGAGGGAAATTTTATTGGCTTCATTTGATGCAGTTCTTCAGTCAGCATCCTTAATGGGCAATGAGGAGCTCTCGAAACTTTGGACTTCTGTTTGCTTGCTGTCATCCAATGAGAATCGTAACAGAACTTAATCCCTGGTGACTTGCAATCTTCCACTTGTCCCACATCCGCAGGGCTTCTGAACTCCCCCGCGTGAACCCGCGCCCCTTATCATTTTTCTAATATCGTCGATGTTTGATTGTTGCCTAAGCAAACACCCCTGGAGGTGCAGGATGAATCTCATCTGAGTCTTCTTCGTCTGTTTGTCCTGCCCAAAAAGTTTGTACTCCGTCGGCAAAGTTCAAGTTGCGCCAGGGGAGGATTTACTCCTGCTCCTGTTGCAGAATGACCTCCGGCCACGTCCTCTTCACGTACCAAAACGCCTTTTAGTGGGAAGTTAATCGGTGCTTCGCCACTGTTTTCTAGCTCCGGAGCCCGGGGGTTGCGATGTCACATCTCAGCCCACGGGGACGACGGACGACATGCGAGATTATGTCAACAAGAAATAATGAGAAATGGGGAAGATGCTGCCGAGCTTGATTGAGTGGTTGAGGATTTCATCTGGAACTAATATTTTTGTGTTTGAGGAATGAGATTGTTTAATATCCGGAGCTGAATATTGTCTCAGAATGATGTGGCAGTTTCAAAATTAAACTATATTCAAATATGCATGCTAAATGGCTTTTTTAATGTGCTTATAGGAATTAAAATCTACTCTTTCCTCATGACGAGCATATTGCCGGTGCCGGGTTTTAAAAATTTTATATGTATTAGCAAAAAAATACAAATTCTTATTTTGGAAAAGCCCTTTTAAGAGTATAATTTGCAATTCTATTAATGTCAGTTCTATGATTAATTAATTACATAATTAATTAAGCACTAGTCGTTGCCTTTGCTTAGCTTGAATCTCCCTTCCCGAGTAAAAATAAAAACTTGTTATCAGGCCTATTTGTCGTGTGTAGGCCTAATAGAGGCCGATATTAGGCCGAAAATTTTATTTGAAGCTTATACCACGCCTCAATATTTTATAGAATAAACTAGATACTAATACTACGCTTATATTAGGCCCAACATTTTTGAAAAGTTAAGTTGTATAGGGCCCAAAATTATTAAAACTTGTTATTGTAGAATTTGCCTCGCTTATAATTTACACTTGATCTTTATAATCCCAGAAGGTATACGGACCAGCGTTGAATTCGCTCAATCGTGCTCTGGCAGGTGTATTCAGACTGACGAAATTAAACTAGTGCTCCGGATCGAAACGTTGACAATTTTTAGGATTCATCTGCTTCGGCGGACGAGCAGAATATCCGCCGAGGGCCACAAAAAATTTCTACGTCGGCGCACTATTGGCCCGTTTTATATTCATCTCGAGCTGTTGATTATGACTATGACTATTTTTCGGCGTGTCGTAAGCCTGTAAATCTAACTTTTTAGGCGTAGATTTTCACTAAGTGGGCGTACTGTGGGCTTGGTGATACTTTGCCGTACGCCTCCTCAAATATAGTTGGAATTTTTATCTTTTTATCGGATCTTCTCAATTGCTTTGCTGCAACATTTCTACGTCTTAACATGATTTCTAAAATTGTAAATTTATTTAAACAAAACATCTTCCTGCAAGCTTTGAAAACTTGTTTGAAACCATTTTTTAATTCATATTAATAATTTCAAAGTTAGTGCAATACACTGCATACATTACACATGTAAATTAAGAAAGATTCATCACGAGACAGTAACAAAATTTCACCTTATTTATATCTAACGTTCTGCAATGTCTCGAGGAAAATATATAAGTTATATTGTATTAACTCGAACATTGGTGAAATAACCTTATTTAAACTAAAACTGATATTGAGCGATAAATTTTTCTTATTGATTGTTTATTAACATTTTATATTCTATATCTTCCTACAGGGTAATTTGTAAAGAATGTGCCAATCGATTCTTTACAGTGTTGTGATCAGCGTTCACAATGAGAAATTTTTTTACCCCTTTTTTAACAGAAAATTAAAATAATAAAATTAACAGAAATATTTTCGCAGGGAGGTTAGCTCATATAAAACGTAATAACTTCTGTTCGAAAACAGTAGGACGACGAGTAAGTACTTGAGTATTCTAGTGACTCCACAAAATTGTTAATAATGGTTGACGGACTAAAGATATTGACATGGTTCGTTATTTATTTCAAAGATATCTTAAGGATGTATTCTTTTTTTTTATTTTTGAAAACATATCCTTATTATGGAAATTTTTAAGGACGATGGATAAAATGGAACATTTTTAACCAACATTTTTAAAAATTTTAAATTTTAACGTACGTAATTGCCGCACTTGCCAACGGATCGAGACGTGTGAGGTACTGTTAAAAAGGTTATAATGCATACTTTTTATCAAAACCTTGTCACTTATCATTCTACTATGTTTTGAACAGAAGTTATTACGTTTTAGATGAGGTCACTTCCCTGCACACGCGAAAATATTTCAATCGTTAAAAAAGGAGTTGAAGGAGGGATTTTACGACAAATTTGCTCACCGTGAACGCTGATCACAACACTGTAAAGAATCGATTGGCACATGTTAGAATACTTTTTTATGAATCACCCTGTATATGTATAAAAAGCAATTTTTGTTTGTTTGAATTATATAGACTCCGAAACAACTGGGCCGATTGAGCTCAAATTTTGCCAGTATATATGTTTCGAGTACAACATGGTTTAGGCTTAATAAAAGGTTTGAAAAATTTCCGATAGAAGATGCGTCAAACCTAATTAATGTTTCTGTGATTCACTTTAATTAAGTGCGCAAATAGTGCATTTTGTGAAATGAATATAAGACACATGATATGACTAATAACATTTCATGAACATTTTTAGCATATTTAATTCCCTGAAATTAAAAAATTCGCCGCTATATTAGATTTAAAAAATTTAAGATCAACGTCTCCAATAACCCCTGAGTGTGCCCTTTCATAAAGATTCCTTAAGCTTTAAAAATTGTCTACATTGTCATGATATATTGAACCAGACTCTATTAAGATTCCCGCACTCTGTTCGTATACCATAAATGTAGAAGAAAACAATGTTGGATCTGATACTCATTAAAATATATCGCACAAAATTCCAATTGGAAAAAAAACACATTTTGTTTCGGTGCAGCAGGCAGGCAACGCACTAGGCATTGGCTAGTATTTTATAATTTTAAGATTATATTTTATACGAAGTTCTAATTCTTCTTATCAAAATGGAGGATTAAAAGTAATACTTTACTTCTCAAAATTTAAAAAAAAAACCTATAATTTTGTAAAGATAAATCTGATTGATAAATCTTATTTGTACCTCGATGGATAGAGCTAAAACAAAGTTATATTTAACTTTTTATTTTGTTGAGATATCTGAAAAAAACGTCATTTGAAATTAAATAAATGTGAAGAATTTGTAACAAAATCGTCAAATTCTTTTCAACTTAAATGCATTTTAATTGTCAATTATCGACCTATAGGGAATTTGTTAAAGATAACTCCTTTCATTTGCTTAGAATACGTAAAAAAAATGAGGGAAAATCAATGATGACGTACAGAATAACAGTTTTATTATATTAAGTATGATAACCAATTTTCAAATATTTAGACACGCAGTCACATTTGACTGTAAAAATAATAAATAATAACTGATCAAAAGAGGTTGTTTTGAAATATTTTTGAAAAATGGAACGAGTTCACCAAAATGTTCTACAAATTGAATACAGAGTACATTAATAATTTTAAGCAGAATTTTCAAATTAGAAAATGAATTTGGAATTCCATGCATTCATTTCAATAAGGGAAACAGCAAAGAAGAAAATTTTAATCACAAGTTTTCACTCTTTGAGGCACTCCTCATTGCTTACCCGGAATTAAATTGAAATCAGATCTATTCTTGAGGGAATGATTAAATTAAAATTCCCCAAACCAAAATTGAATCCTATCTCCTTTGCGTATCATTGAGAATTGGAACCGTTTATTGCATTAAATACTTCCTAGGCGTCCCTCTTGAAGGAAGACCGGCAAGTACCTTTTTGTAACTCAATATTCGGGTGAGTGTCGACCACCTTTTCTGTTCCACAAACACCTTGAACTTCTTGGAGAAGGATCTCATGCTCTTAATAACTACGCCCCGTTTAGTGAGCCAGAAAAGAGCCCGTGTCGTCGGCACCATGTCTCGCAATCTCATGTAAAATTAATGAACTTCAGGAGAATGCCTCCTGGAAAATATTCAAATCCCCAGATGAATAGCGCTGTGGTATCGATTACAATCGGAGCCCATCATCAAAGTCACGGCAGATTGAAATCTCCTCGCTAATGTAGTCATGGCTTTTCCCCGGCGTTGATTGTGTGAATTATTCCCCTGGAAGACGATGAATGGTCCCTTTTCAGTCCCAGAATCTTCCCCCAAAAACGAATACTTTGGGGCGACGGACAGGATGCTTTATAAGTTGCTAGAGGACTTCATCAAATGCATATTACGGTAGAAGGACGAGATTTGCTCCATACTTCAGTGTCCCAAATGCACCCGCTGCCGTCTTCTTCGGGGGTTGTAATCCGATGCTCAAACAATTTGCGAACTGCACTTACTCCGCGGGTGCATTGCTCCACTTTTGTGGCATAAATTTTGTGACTCTTAAGACTCACGGAAAATCCTTATCCCGTGCAGTGTCTGGCCACCGTCAGAGCCGTTGTAAGAACTTTTATACTTGGAGCATATTTTCCGACGACCGCGACTACATTAAAAGGATTCCCATGAAACGTGAGGCTTGTTTTAAGAAGTTTTCAGAATTTTTATTGGATTCTCAAGATTTTTCGGGTGCGCATCCCGACACTTGTTGGACAAAAAGAGAACTTAAATATGAAGCGACTTTAAAATTTCAATAAATCTAATTGATCCCTCTAGAGGTATCTTCGGGTACCTTAAGAGGCAACTTTGTATCCAAAACCTGCTGAACTTCGACAAATAAAAATTTCATTACTTACGATTTAGGGCGAAGTGATTTGTTTCCGCCGTTTCGGGGTTTTTTTTTTTATGTGGGGTTTTCTCTCGCATCCGTTGAAATGTTTTCTTGAATCCCTTGAGGTTTTTCTGGTGAGACACTGAAACCCGGTAAACCGCTTGGGTGAAAGGGGGAAACCGAAAGATATTTATCGTAGGCACCCCGCCCCTCGACTGTTGTCGGATTGTTTTTCAGATCGATTGCCTTCTAGAGCTACTTTCCTTCAGCTTTTGAAAATTGTCCCTGTGCCAGTTGTGGCCTGGATTTAGGATTACATGTGTATATTCAGGGGAATTTATTTTTGTCAGGTTTCGTAATATTATGCTTTCTAGAAGTTAGCTTTTCGTTCTCGTTTACAAGAGGAGTTTAATGTGAGTTGCCGTTTTAAACGATGCTTTTCTAACTTTTTGAATGGAATTTTTTTTTAAAACAAATTGCATATTTTTAAACTTTTTTAAAGTTATACGACATTTTAAAATTCTAGAGTTTTTTGTTCTTATTTTAAGAAGTAATATTACCAAAAATCTACACTTTCTGAAGATGAAGTCGCTTACTCTCTGAATATTTTTGTTACTCCAATTTACACTTACCTAAAACAAAATCCAGTTGAAATATAGTTTTTGTGAGCCCTCCTATTATTTCCTTTATATTTTCTGGTGTTCTTCCATTTCGTTGTACCTCTTAACTAAAATGTATAAAAGAAATTAATTTTGAAAATAAGCAAAAATAAAGAATTTGTAATATACCTCCTGATAATTCTGATGGACCTTTTAATATTGTCTTGGGATTATGAATATCATTTTCAATTACTGGAACATGGGTTTTTGTGTTTTGCGCTAAGAACAAGACCTATCTATGAAATTTTGATCTTTGGTTCAATAAAAACCATTAGGTCTTTCTAAAATGTGAGAAGAGTAATTTGCCTGGGGTAAAATTTCATCCATGTACCTTAAAATTTTAAATAAAGTAAATTAAGTAGCTAATTCCAATAGTAATTCTGTTAAAATTCTTATAAAATGAGGTTTCTGTGGTTCAAAATTGGATTTAATATAAATTTCGAAGTCAACATATTTTTAACTTTGTTAAGGAATCAAGCAGAAAATCACAAATGGTAGACGGTACTCGCTGCCTAGGTTTTAAGAAAAATCGGCTTAGGAAATTTTTCAAAAAATATTTGGTAAACGCTTGAGTTCGTCGGGCTAGAAAGAAAATCCACTCAAACAAGCGTTGCTAGGATTAAATTCAGAATCAACAAGCTCAAGCACCTTATGAGCCAACTCTCAAACTGAATTTCACCTCCCCCGTTGTCCGGGATTTTTGGCATTTACCACAGGATAAAGTACAAAAAAAAACCGCTCCTATATAAAATCGAGATGAAATCAAAAAACGGCATTAATTGGGGATCGGGAAGCGTTTTCCGGGTAATCAGGCGGAAGGTGATATGATTATGTCACCATGACATCCATTCAACTCATAAATTCACGGCATTCAGGACAAGGATGAGCAGGCGATTTGCCGAATACGAGGAGTTATCTGATTCCAGGGTCTATTGTCTGGAAGCGGATACGACTTAAGGAGGGCCGTGAATTGCGGCATAATGAAGTTCTTTCGATCGAATATATCATTAATGGATGCTGCGAAGCCTCCAGGGATAAAAAGATGAATTTTAAGGAGGATTGCGCCTTTGAGCGGTCTTGGGTATATCTTTGGATGAAAAGGACGTTCCTAAGGTGGCTGGCCGGCGCAATCTCATCACGATAGTGTTGAATTGAGTAAATCGGCGGGGCACCAAGGAGATATCGCAAAATCAAATTTCCTGCTATCCTTGAACATTTTCCGGTTCTATTCACGAAAAGGATGCGACTGAACAAAACGAATTACGACGCCCTGGACTCACAAGGGCTCCCAGCACTAGCGAGGGACCCGTCGTGCCGCAGTAATTTATCAGTCGCCATTCATCATGCGACCGACGTCCGTTTGATGGCTCCTAATGTCCTGTGGGCTCGAACAGGAGTTGGTGCTCAGGTTTTTAAATTAAGGTAGTCTTGGGGGTGGGAAAGCACTTTCATGTCCCACAGTTAATGACGAGGTGGTTAACATGAAAGCACCGATTAAAATGAAGCGACAACCCCTCGGCTTTGTGCGGGGAATCCCCTATATGACAGAATAATTGCAACTGCTGAAATAATTACGAATATATTTAGGTTGCTTCCATTAACGGCCGAAATAAGTCACAATGGAGCCAACCATTTTTGCATTCCTGAGAAAAAAAACATTTCGTATCCTCTAAAAAGCGATTTCATCCCCATTTTTTTATCCCTTCTTCTTCTTGTTTATTGTCTATGATCCATGAAAAATGTACAGACCACATTTATAGCCCTTTACCATCTAGGGGATGTTTCATTTTTGCAACGCTTTCCTGCACAAACTCCCTTTTCCCGGGATTCCCGGGTGCTTTCCCGGCATGGGGTATCCCCGGTAAGCACAGGGTGTACATTTCGTTTTGCCTTTTAAACATTTTTATGAGCCACAGTCATTCACTGAGCGCGGCCAAAATATGGATTCGGATTAATCGTGGACCTCATTCAGAGGGGCTTTTCAGCGTTACAAATTCGAACACGTCATTTAACTTAAAAAATGTCTTCATCAAGAATTATCACTAGCGTCCTCCCCCTCAGTGCTCTTTGGATTATTGCTTCGTGAAAAAGGAGAGGGTGGACGAAGTGAGGGTGGGCTTTTAATTCGTGATTAACTAGCGTGAAATAAAGTCTGGAGCGCGGCAGGCTCCTGCTATTATTATTTATGGTTTGCAAAAGTGTCAGCTTTCAAATTTCGAATTTATTGCCTAGGCATTGTAACTTTACGGAGCTGGGTATAATAATAAAACGAGGTAGAAATCGCTACAATTTAAAAATAACTGAAAGCAAAATTTATTGAGACATCACCAGAATTGGATAATTGTTTTAGGTTCAAGTATTATTTTGTTTTTATTTTCTTTCATTTCCCTACAGATTCTAACAAATGGTCCCTTGTTTGAATATCCACTTAATGTAATCAATTGCTTTATTCAGCTCGAGAAAAACAATCGCTGAATTGAGCCATATTTTGATATTTTGTTTTAATTAAACATACGTTTTTTTCTTAATGAATATAATTTTAGTTAATTCTAATTTTGAAAGGTATATGAAGCACATTTTTGACTAAATGATTTTAAATTGTAAAAACTCACATTAAGGAATGTACAAATTTTGTTATTCGTCTACAAAAAAAAACCTCTTAAGTAAAATGTCACGACTTTCCGGATGCAAAGGACATCCCCTTTTTATTTTCTCAGAATATCTTTCTTTTTTATCTCTTGAAACAGAATGATGGCAATAAAGAAAAGTCTTCGAAATTGAATTTTGCAATCAGCGGATTGTTACCCGCTCAAGAAATGCCGGGAAATTTATTTTCGTGCTCATTTCGAATTCCGATCACTCGGACGGGAGAGCTCATTATCTCGTTTGGTACCTAAATCGATACTTAAAATGAAATGTTATCGATAAAAATATCAAAGCAGCCGACCGAAGCGTGAAGTAACTTAATATTTGCCTAATTTTTTTGTTTTCCATCATCTCACCAGTGAGATGTGAGAGGAATCTAGGGCATGGTGTGGTGTAGAGGAAAGGGCATTTATCCTTTTTCTGTGATTCGCTCGATATTGAACTGAGCTGCCGCCATCCATTTTCAATTAACTTCAATGAAGGCCCTCGACGCATATCCCATTAAGAGCCGTTTTGTTGCGGCATTCATGACGGAAGACGAAAGGAAGGTTCGATCGAATCGATTTCCCCGGGAGGTACTATCAGTGCTCCTGGGGGGACTAGGACCAGCCCAGGACTCATCCGCAGAGTTTGTGTGTGGGCGATTTTGAGCTGCTCCCGGAGATATATGGAAAATCAGTCAGGAGGAAAATATAACTTTTTGGTTCGTTTGCAATCAAGGGGGGTTTTTGATCGGATTTCCTTCTAAGTCATGCTCATGTTCATGACTTCGAACCGCAGTATAATGATCTGTCGGATTTTCATCTCCAAAAGTTATTAATGGACCGTCACCGGTTTCATTATTGTCAGGAAATCAACAATGAAATATACTTTGAATTCATAAATTTAGCTCGTACTTTTGTTTATTAAGAATTTGTTTTATATTTTCTAAATAAAGCGCAACAAGCAAATCATTTCAATCACTTACTGCGATTAAATTCCCGAGATTACAAACAAAAGCGCATTGTCCTTAAATCCCCCTTCTTTAGCTTCGTTTTGAGCACTGTATAATTTAGTCATTGAGGCAGTTTCCTTTTCGGAATTGGTCCCTTAGCACCTCAGGGCCCTTCTACCTTAAGCGGGGATAATTTCCTTGGATTTCAAGGAATCGGGGCAGTCATTAAGTGTTATCAGGATCGTCCCATCCTATTTACACTCCTGACACCATTCGGAGGTGTTAGTGCCCTTGGGGGATATTGAAATCCTCTCTGGACGGTAGGACAGAACATAAAAAAAAAAAAATTAGACGTGATAACGAAGATGAAGAAGGTGCCCTTCATTGTTTTCCCTGCCAGTTAAATCCGTTTCTGTGATTACGTTTCCACGTCTCGAACAAGGATAAGGGCTGAGGGATTTAATAGAAATTTTATCTCAAGTCGTCACCTTAGCTCGAGGCGCTTATTCGTCGTTTGTCGAATGGCATTAAGGCGATTACGAGTTGAGCTCTTTTTTATTTATGGAGAAAAATTACCCCATTTAATGGAATTAAAGGATTTAAGATATTCAATAGTCATAACTTGGACTAATTTTTTTTTATTTTAATTTTATAATAAAAATATATTTGGTCTTTTTAAATAAATTGTCGATTTTAACATTTAGATACTGATCTGGGTTGAATTTTAGTTTTAAAATTGAGTCATAGTTTCTTACTTTAAGGGGGCAAGGTTTAGGTAACTTACAAAATTGATTTCTTTTAAGTAAGTAAAACTATTCAAAAATGTTTCCATTGATTCAAATAAAAACTTCAAATCGTTCTGATGTTGTGAGCAGTTAAATGAGCGTCTCTTGTTAAGTACCAGAGCGCATGGAATATAAAACGGGACGGTTTTCTCGAAACGACTTTTTTGAATTATTGTTCAAATTGTTTTTAATCAATAATTATATAAATTAATAGTTAGTTTCTTTGTATAAATACGCTCTATATGAAACTAAATTTAAAGTAATATCATTGTTTAAAATATTTCTTATTACAGAAAAAAAAATATAGAAAAATGGCGAACAAATATGAATCTCTAAGAAAATTTAGTTTTAAATTTTTTTGGAGGAGTTAGGTTCATATAGTTGGAGATTGAGAAATCGTATGAAAAGATCGCCGACATCAGGTGGAAACCAACTTTTGACCGCAACAGGTTAATCGAGCTAATTTCACTTGGGAGAAGAACCATTAGTTAAGTAGTAGCGGTAATCGCAAGACACTGCTTAATAGGCAGACATGCTGACAGGCTCGGCGTATCCTCCAACGACTTCTGTAGAAGCTGTCCTAACGAGAAGGGAGAAGAGAGTGTTAAGCACCTTCTTTGTTATTTCTCAGCCCTCGCAGGAGCCATTCCTTGGGCACTACCTTCTATGATGAACTGTCCGACCTGAGCTCGACAAGCATCCGGGATTTAGGCTTGTTTATCAGAGACACAAAGTAGTTCTCCGGTTAGACTGTGGATCGTCCCGTGTAGAGTAACACAATGGGCTTAAGCTTTGGCTTAAGTGTGGCTTATAGGCAGCCACTTCAACCTAACCTAACCTAGATTCATATAGAAGAAAGACATGTCCTTAAAGTAAATTTGAAATCCTACTGATTTCTGGTGAAAACTGTGGCCCCAAGAATGTACACAAATAGCTACGTTTGATAGTGATCCCCGATGAGTGGCAGCTGTTATAGTCCACATTTCTCGAGGAAATACTTCAGAAAAAGTACCACATTTACAGTGTTGAATAGCGTTTTTGCTTATGACAATTTTACCATATAAACAACTGAGACAAAACATGACTTCAAAATGAAATGAACCAAATCATCATCTATAAAAATACTTATTTAAGTTCAATTTTATCCCATTCCTGACGCAAAGATTGCTTTAGCGACTCCAAACTTTAGTGGGGTGTAGCACAGGCTTCGAGCTCCAAAATGGACCACATTCTGAAATCCATAGGATTAAGGTCCAGAGAATATAGTGGCCATTCTGCAGTAGTTTTTTTTTTCTTAACCATTATTTAAAATGGTCACTGCGCAATAAGAAGCGAAAATTAGTATTGGATAAAAATTAAACTAGCTTTAGGTGTAAAAACAGATCGCAAAATAAATTGTAAAAAAATGTTTTACTCTTTAATTGTTAAATGTTCTTCTCAACTTTTAAGTGTTAATTTTTTTTAACATGTTATAAAATTGTATTGTTGAAATTCTGCCAGTTTTTTAAATTGTTTGCCTTAATTATTGTTCCAAGTTAGATTGTTTGATTTTCTACGATTAATTTTCCGCTGCGCTATCGAATTTTATTATATAAAACTCTTCTGAGAGAAGCAGATTTAATCTACATAAAGTTCTTCCTTAACGCCCACGCCATATGCTGAGAAGTAATTTACATGAAAGAAACACGACGGAAGTATTCTGCAAACAAACTCATCCCTCCCGAGGCCAGTGGAAAACGTTAATTATATCCTGCAGCTGCAGAGGGTGGGGGGCGGAATCTGTAATGATCCCGAAGAAATACATCTGAAAGTCGGTAAACAACCTACCTCCGCGTGTTTGTTGATCTCTTGATCGAAAAATTATATGCCTGAAGATATTACAGCGAAGGGCAAACAAAGGGTGGAAGCTCATCTCTTCATTGCTTCGCCGAGATTCAGTCCAGGATTCTAAATTCTGGCATATATTCATTTTCTGGATGTGGTGAGTCCAGCTCTGCTGATGGAAGGCACTTTATCGGGGCTTTTATCATGTAATTTCGTTTGGAACCCCTAAATTGCGGGTGTCGTGTCGGTATGGTGAAAACAACTTCATCCCTCAATTCCGGCGACAGGAACAACTGAGTGCAGAAGCTGGCACCCTCTCGTATCCCTTTTATTCTGATGCTTGACGTTAATTGAATTTCAAGCAAACAATTTGCCGACAATTTTATTTCATTTCGCCTGATAACAGATAAACATCCGCGCTACAAACGGATGTTATAGGGTACTCTAAACTTTTTGAGACTTTATTAGATTTCCAGGAAATCCGGGTAAGGTATACTGAAAAAAAATGTCCTACGATTTTTATTAATAATCAAAGGAATTTATTTTTTTATCTTTCAAACAAATCGCAAGTCAACAAGTCGACAAATCCATCAAACTCACTTGTTAGCTCGTGGGTGAGCAGCAACAGGTTGCCTAATAAATTTTATATAACCTGTGGGAATTGGTTTCTGGTTGTTACCTGCCATCGAGCCCCGTAGCGATGAAGCCCCGCTGGTGTAATTTCTCTTTTTCTTCCATAATTGTATTAGCCGGCTAGCTTAGCACGGCACCCTGAGAACTTCTTGAATAATTTATTAACTTCTGGCGAATATGTGCCCCTCAGGGCTCCTTAGGTAAGGCGTTAACAGGTTGTTAGTCGAACGCAATTTGTGGCGCTAACGAGGTACAGGAAAAACTCCCTATTCATTTTGTCTATACGGCTTTTTGAGGGAAATCTGGAAATCTGAGTGTGCGGGAAAAAAAAGGACTTTTATATCTGACGATGATGAAATCCAGCCACATCGCATACAGGAAGATTTACGGGGTGAATGGATGTCATCATTAAAGTCGGCTTAACTGATTTCCCTCGGGAGATTTAACCCGGAACACATGTGGGTGAATGTTGTTTTTTTTTTTTGGTTTTAATCCACGTATGGATTCAGGATTTTGCGAAATGAGAAATTCTCAACTTTTATATAACTCCGTTGCCGGAGTGTGAGCGGTGAAAAGCCTTTTCATCTCTGGTGAAGCAATTTTTCACAATTTAAAACTTTTCACTGTACCGTCTATTTGTATACATACACCAGGGTTCAAATTAAAATTTTTAAAATAACTTTTCTACTTAAAAATCCAACGTTTAAAGTTTTAAAAAGCATGTGGTGCACGTTCATTAAAAACGCCTGTCTCAAAATATTTTAGTAAAGTTTACAGTTTCGCTTAAAACAATTAAAGGATTGGTTTTGAATAGTCAATATAAGATTTAGAATTTTTCTACTTTGTACTTTTTCTACGTCTTTGTAGAGGTCAATATTAAGGGGACACGGTGGTCGATTGTTTGATATTTCGTTTTAATTTCAAAAGTGCATAATTCTGTTAATTTTCCCCTTTTTTTCTAATTCCGGCTATGACTGAACTCATATTGATTGATAATTTTCTTGGTTTTAATTTTTCAGATAAATAGAAGAGTCAAAATCGACCACACCGCTGTGCACGTGGACTCTGCTGCATCATTTACCATCGTTTTGGGTAGCTGATTTTAAACATGGGCGTACCAGTTTGGGTGACGATGAACGTTCGGGACCTCCTAAAAACTGCAACCACTTGTAATAATTGACAATAGATGAAGTTCGCCAAATGGTGCTAGACAACCGTTGAATTAAAGTTAGAGAGGTAGCAAAGGCTATGAAAACGACCAAAAAACTTGTTTGTCACATATTGAATTAAGATTTAAGCATTAGAAAGCTCTCCGCGCGTTGGGTGCCCCGTTTGCTCACTTTGGACCTAAAACGTGTTCGACTGAACATTTCCAACGCTCTGTTAGCGCAGGTTGAAGAGATGGAAGTATCGTTGGGAGAAGTGCACTCGTATAGATTTACAAGACTATGTACAAAAATAAAGATAAATTTGGAATAAAAAATGTCTTGTATCGGAAAATATATAGACAACTTTCGTTAAGTAAAATTTAACACTTTGAGGCGAGTTTCTATGAAGAGAAGCAAATAACTGCAGCAATCTTTTATCTGTAAGAAAAAAAGAAAAAAGTTTTGAACCATTATTAACTACCAATTTTTACACAATAGTTGAAGCTGTTTGGATCTGGGCTAGTTTGTTTGGGATCAATTTTTGTTACGCCTAAATGTTTTAATAGTATAGCATAATGTACAAAAACATAGGAGAAAACTTTTAGAACGCTACCCTTTCTTATAATGTTCTTTGCCTACATAACGAAAAATTTAAAACCGAGCAAATCCCTGCGAAGCGGTAACAAATCTTCTTCGCTCCCTGGGACAAGCGATAAAAATTGATCCTCTTAAATACCGGCAAAGCACTCGTTCCCCCGCTGGAGTTGATGCTGGAGAGGACTTTAAAGGGATATTAACGAGGATTTACGCGATGTATTCCAATACACGTCCCAGACTAGCGCATGGATCCCAAATTGCCCCGTAAATGCCTGGGAATTAAGCGCCAAGAGGACTTAAGGGACGGATTTGTCGGGACCAAGAACTCTAAGAGGGCGGTCCGTCGAGACGAAGAAGTGTTTCCGTCTGTAGACGCGTCGCGCAATCAAGGTGATGAAAATCAATAAAACGCTCGGGTAAAATGCCCTCCCTCGTATTTGTGATCTGTCGATTTTCACGAATAAATCTCCATTTACACCTTAAAATTGTGTGCTATCGAAATCCCCAGGCAGTAATCCCTGAAATCCTTGTAATCGCAATCGTTCAGGCAGAACGTGGCAAATAATTCCATTAGTGGCTTCAGGTTCATTCTCCATGTGCCACTTGTTTACAATTTCTTTTCACGTTTGCGATTTAAATTCCGCCGGTGTAAGAACCAACATTTTTCGCACAAAAAGGGACGGAGTCCCACAGGATCTCTCCCCGGGCGATCATTTCAATTAGCCAAATGCGTGCGGGCCATTTGCCTGATTGTTTTCAGGTCTTGTCCACCGAGACTTTTACTCTGGCCCCACACCGTACCGTAAATTTTTATTGTGTCCTTTCTTTGGTCCTTGCTCCACTTTGGACATTGTCTAGGATAAGATGCAATTTCATTACCAAAAGTGAGTCACTTTCACCAGGAGCACTCTTCTTAGAAATTTTAAGTAACGAGATTTTGTGATAGCTCCCTTAAGTGGGCCGTTTCCCTCGCACAGTTTTTTTTAAAGTTTTTCTTCTTAAGAAGTAATTGCATTTTTCTACTTGAACTTGATTTTGAAGGAAAACAAATTTAGCAAACCTTTTAAAATCGAAATGATTTATTTTTGCTGGGACAGCAACTTACTTGCATTATTTGCAAAACAACAGAAATTCCATTTATCGAAATCATACTCTAGGACTTAAGCTTCTCAACAAATTGAGGGCTTACTTGGTATAATGTCTCAACTCCTCCCCGGGACCATCCCTTCATTAATCCTATAACAGTATTAACGACTCCTGATGAACATCATTAGAGTACTCCGCACGGTTCCAGTGGTCGTCCACCGACTGCGTCCCTGTTTTGTCTTTTTGCACGAACAGGGAACAATATTCTGGCGGGACGGGAGTCATAATATCGTTATGAATCTATTATGGAAATCGCTGGGTAAGAGGCTGGCAGCCAAAGGGACGCCTCATCAACAGGGGGATGGTTCTTTTTTTTGCTTCTATTTAAAATTGTCTGAATCTTGGGTCACGCTGCTGTCCTTATCAGATGATGCTCAATGGGATTGAAAACTCATTGAAGCCCTTGAAAAAAGCAAATCTGCTAATTAGAAAGAGATTTTTTCTCCTGAATGGAGATGGAAAAGAACAAACATAATATAAGTAGTAAATAGCAAACATACATATTTATAACAAGGGAATATCAGATTTGGAAACATACATAAAAATTCAGCCTGCGTATGATTGTATTCGCAAAATTCGAAAAGTAATGGGTTGATTGACTTAAAATTTCAACAAAGCGTTTATACTTGCTTTATATTGGAGTTTCCTACTAATAAAAACTTATTCATTTTCTTTTTTTTATCAATTCTATATACAGTCGGGTGCAAAACATCTGCAACTAGCGTTGTAATTTTCTTCAGCTTAGCACAAAATGTTGTAAACTGCTAAAACTAAAATAAGCTTATTTTCAAACTATACATAATAAAGATTAAAATACTGCATCCGAATATTTTTATTATCTTATAGGTCCTTGTAATAAGCCGAAAAGAATATGGCTTTAGTTACAAATGTAATATAAATAAAAATTCAGTTGCGCATGCTTGTGCTCTCAAAACTCGAAAAGTAGTCGGTTGATAAAGCAAAGTCCTCAAAGCAATAATCGATGAAATAATCTTCTCGTTCGCTGCATAAAATAAATAATTGGGAACCCGATAACGTTTGGGGCGGGCAAGCTAGTTATTTATAAAACAATATTTAAATTTTAATATTCCTATTATAAAATAATTCTTATTATCATATTTAATATAAAATTAACATTAAAAATTACAATAATAATATTTCTTTAATTCGGATCGATAAGCTTGTAAATCATACATTCATTGGGACCCCAAAAAACTATTAGAACTAAAATGGAAAATTGAAAAATATTTTATCAATCTTTATGAAATTTGGTGGTTCTCGTAACTTACTTTACGATTACATTTTAAATGTAAAGATGTCGAGTGTAAATCTTAACACCATTATATTTGGTTTTTTATTAAAAGAGATGAGTTCGCCGCCTTAACTGGATTTCCACACTAGCGGTGTGTGCTCTGCCGCGTAAGAACTCTCAAGTGAGCACTTAGAAGAAGAAGCCGTGCACTGTAGCTTTAACTAAATTCGAACCTGTTTTCTTTAACTCTTAAAAGGTATCATCCAAATAAATTATGTTAAGGGTATCATGGATGATATTTCACCCAAGTATATGTTTATATAACATTTAAGAATAATAAGTACCATTAAATGCAATTAAACATATTTTTAGTATTATTAAATTTTATATTTAATGATAACATTATTTTTACATCAATCTTAAAAATGCATGTAGAAAAAATTACTGTTGAAAAGTAATAGGTCTTTCTAAAATTTGAAAATAGCAACTTGTCTGGGGTGAAATTAAGGGTTAATTTTACCAAACCTGAATTGCTTGATAAAGGATTTTTCTAAAAGTGAACTAAGGACTCATTATGACCTTATTATATTAAAAATCTGCTAGAATACATAACAAGATTATATGTCCATGAATTTAAATATGGGCTCTAATTATATTGTCTTGGTCTTATTGTATAAAAATTATATATCACCTTCTGAAATATAACATAATTATATAATTATAATTAATATATTGGTATTATTTACACTGATAGCTAAATACCGGAGTATATTTAACAAACGTTGCTTTTGAGTTAAATTGAGAATTTGAAGACCAAAAATTGTTTCTTTAAGAAAAATAAAATAGTCACTGCTGCAATATCATAATGGAAAACGTTAACCTAAATAACGTGAATTTACAGAGAAGAGATGCCAAATCGAAGCAATTGACTAAAACAAACTAAACAACGTCAAGATACCTTGCAACATCTATTGAAGTATATGAAGAGCAAAGAAAAATTAGAACCAGGTGCTAATAATAAAGTTGGAACTACATATCTTTTTTTTTTATTGAAGTGAGACTTCTTAGGCGGCGATTCGATAATTGTACGAGAATTAAGAGTGAAATTTCAAGGATGCATTATATTTCCTTACATAAGAGAGAAGAAAGATATAACATAAAGAGAGGGAGAAAGAGAGCTATACATGTTATATTTAATACACAGTTTAGGCTATCTTCGTCCCTTATTTCTCTTATTTCATTTTTTTAAATTATTTGTATTTAGTTATATTGTGATAATAAAATGAATTTCATATTTTTTATATATTTAATTTTAGAGTTATATGAATTTTTTCGCAAATGTATATTTTCGGACAAAAAAAAAACATTAAAATATACAGTCTGTCTCTCTTTCTGTGAGTAATTGTACCATGGAAGATCTACGACGCCAATACTAATTCATTTCAGTGTCGCTTGAAACGTCGTAGTGCTCGCAACTTAACGATCCCAAACATTAGAGTCAACTGTGCAGGATCTGGAAAGCAGAAAATAACATAACAAAGTTGGATTGGCCATCTCAATCCCCAGATGCCAATCCAATTGCGAATATGTGGGATCATAATGAAGAGCTAACTCGGTAGAAGGCCCGTGCACAATTTCAAGCAGGTAACAAGAATTCGGAAGATAAGGCGTTCGCTGTCGATTGAATATGCGGAAAATTCGTCGAAAGCACATCCAGAAGATGCCAGGCTATTTTCGATAGCGGCGGGGACTACACAATTTACTAATTGGTTGCGTCATAGGACTTTCAATATACTTTGTATTATAAATATTTAATTTTTTTAACCAAGGTTTTCATATGGGAATCGAATCCACAACCTCGGAATGTAATACTTGCATCACAACTAAACCGCTCATCCAACTAAGCAAACGATATTAGTTTAAGGTATTTATTTAATACATTCACGCCGGCGTATATCATCGGCGCGTCTGTTCAAAAGGACTTATTTTCCATACTTCTATAAACACAATATTAGAATTATAAAAACACCATACTTAACAGTTTTATTAAATTTTTCAAAAAAATGTTATGGTGGAATTAAAAAGACACTCGCTGGTGTGAATTTGTTAACTGTGTACACTCCCAAAAACCTTTTGAATATCTTAAAGATAATTTTCATAGTGCTATGTCTTTAACCAAAATATTAAACAATTCTACTAAAGCCTTAGTACAACTACAGATAACTATTTTTTTAAGCACACCCAATTCAGTATTGCTCAAAAATAATTTACACTAAAACGCCTTAAATTACGAAAGGCAAGTTGTTTTAAATTGCTAAGCTATAGTTTCAAATTTATTTTTAAGTAATGGGTCCTTAGGCGTTTAGGAGAAACAATTTAAATTTTTTAAATTATTTTAATGACCTAGAAATTTTTTAAAGAAGTTTTTCAATAAACTAAGAACTCAATTAAAAAGAAAGTGTTTCAAAACATAAAAGTTGTGAAAAAGGAGTACCGGATACTTTTAAATTTTGCTGTAGGTACCTACTTGGCCTAAAAGTTTCTAAATTATTTCAGAGAAAGACAAGTGCTAATTTCTTTCATTTTTCCCCATTCTTTCATCTTGGTGCCACTTCTTTTGTAATTATTTTTTCCTAGTTCCACTTTTGAGGTTTCATCCTCTGTAGAAGCTAACAAAGGCCCTTCAAACAGGACCACCGGAGGGAGCTACCAGGTATTTTCTAATTAACAGAAGACTTTGGTGTCCCAGAAAGTTTTGGCATTTATCCCGTTTAAGTTTTTAATTAGATTTTTACCCAAAATGAAGTTCTCTGACTTCTTACGGAGCTTCTCGGAATTAAATTAAGGTTGCCACCATGGAATGGGAGAAAATTAAAATCTCAGCAAAAACATTATCCCCACTCGTCCCGTGCTGACGAGGGGTTTATTCAAAATGGCGCTGTTGAGCCCCCATCCGCCTCCGATCCTATTCTAAAGGCAAACTTTCCACTGCGGGGCTGCTCGTAGTTTTGCTAAGTACCCAACAAGCAGCCCCATATTCGGGAGCGGAGCGGAGCGGCAAATTAGCAGGGGCTCCACGAGGAGGGTGGCCGAGTCCTAGATGTGCGCCATAATAGATTTAAATCCTGAGAATTTATGGGCTTAAGCCCTGTTATCTCTGGGTGCAGACGAGGGCGACGGTGGGAACGGAAATTGATTCAGCTCGGGAAAACAATAAACGTCCCTGGAACCTACCACTGCGCTGGGGCTCCGGGCAGCAGGGGGGGGGGGCTTATGTCTTCGATGAGCTCCTCCTCCAACCGTTGGGGCCTGTGGAGGAACGGGTGCAGGCATACCTGCGAAATCTGCAGCATTTTCGACATGGTCCTAGTGGAAACATTTGTAGCCACCAGTCATTGGTCGAGATTCGTTCCGGCACGGGTTGGAGAAAGACCGCGTTTCTGAACTGCGCAGAGGAGCACCGGAGCCCCGGAGCTTTTATAAAACCTCCAAGCCGCTCGAAATGTTGAACTTGGCGCTTTTCACCACTTCGGAGCTGTTGGATTTCAGAAAGAAAGGAATATGATTTTCGACATTATTTTGCATTATTTTTTAAAATTCTAAAACGTAATTTTATAATAAAGCAACGTGACATTGTGTTTTTATTAATCATAAATACGTTTTACTATTACACTTTTCCAAATCTAATTGATTTATAAAGTGCGTTTAAATTTCTTATGTAACATTTAAAAAACAAAAGTTATTTTTCAACTACTACCGAGTTCTTAGTTTAAAAATTTTAATTTATTAAAAAATAATCCAAAACAAAATAAGGCACTGTTCAAATTTTAAGTTATACTATCAATTAGTGTGTTTTTAATGATTTTTAAAAGCATATTGTATTGAGTTGATATCCCTTCTTACATCTTACTCTCAGACTTATAAATAGAAACTAAATAATAACATTTAAATATTGTCTTAATGAAACACGTTTATAAACCACTTACACAAAAAATGCAAATAAAAAAGTAAAGAATAATGGAACTTCAAGTAAATAAATTACTTTACAATACCCTAAAAAGTAGTTAATATAACAATTGTATCATTCGAAAACAAAAGTATACTCCTGCTACTATCATTTAAATGTGAAAATCGTACTTAAATATAAACTTAATACCCTACTTCAACTTATGTTAATTTTTTAATTCTAAATGGTTTTGCTTTTATTTATGGAAAACCTTTTTTTAGTTAAAGAGACATTTAACTATAGTTAATACGGGTTTTATTATAATAAACACTCATTGACCAAAAAACGTTTTAAATTTTGTTATTTTTCCATAACCCGATAAAGGAAATATGTAAATGGATGTATTGTATTTTTTTTATTCCAAAAAATATGTAAATAAAGTGTTGTCGTTTGTTAACTCTGTTTTTTTTAATTAGTTTAATTACTAGGAATGAATATTTAAACCAAAAACTTTAAACAGTTGAAGGTTTCTATTTTTATTAGTCGAATCGATTAGGCACATAATAGCTGAATACTTGGCTGAATAAAATTCGACAGCTATCGTGCTAATAGATAAATAAGAAGCAAATAATAAAATAAAATTAAACACATAATTTGAAATAAAGAGATATTTTCAGAAATATGAAAACAATTCATGAATTGTAGTCGAAAGTTTCGGATTTGAGGACTGTGTAAAATTTATGGCAAGTATGTTAAGTTGTTTTCCATACAATGTTTTAAATTATCGTATTACGTGTAGACATTTACATACATACGAAAATTATCAAAACTAGTTAACACATCCCCAACGAGATCTGAATTCAGTACATCCTCTTCCGTGTTTTCAACAAATGAATTTATTCAAAATAATTCGGAGAGGTTTAACCGCAGTTGGGCTAAAAGCAATCAAATATTCGAGGCAAACAGTAAAATATCTATCAACTCCCTCAATGGAGCATTCCATTTGAATAGCAAACAAATTTTCGAAACAAAAATGTGGGGTGCAGGGGCAGCGGCGTGTGTAGAACACCATAGAAAATATCGCTGACTCCTAAATATCTCCTCATTCACCCGAACCAGTCGAACAGAAAAAATTTATTCCACCCCAAAATCGCAGGGGATGCGATTGAAACATTCTCGGGGGGAGCCTATCCTTTAAAAGTGATACTCTGATTTTCGAGGATAAGGATAAACAGTCGCATGCTAATGCCGTTTCTTCATTGCCGCAGTCCTGATTTATGGGACGGGGACTGATAATTGTGTGCTAGTTGGGACGGTCGGGCGAACATCTATATTTTATTAGTGGTCCAGAACAAGGTTGGCGATGCCTTCCGCGTTCTAGTTTCATATAATGAATTGTTGTAGTAAATGTCGGCGATAAACCGAGAAAAAAAAACTTCGGATGACGCCGCTCCGATGCCCAGATCGATAGTCTTGTCTCGACATGCTGTCTGGGTTATGACAATGAAGTTATGGGAATTCCATTTCCCTTTCTAGGGAGATTGGATTAGTTCGGAGGACCGGTTCTCGTTAGGGATACACATCCTCAGTTGCCTTGCTGAGGCCATTTGTCGGTTCTATGCCCTTCTCCCTGCTAAACATAACATAAAAATTCTGAAATGAGCGCAAATATTTAATCGTTGGCCGTTTTGGAGTTTGTCGAATCTTACTGAAGCTCAATCTATGAGTTATGCATTTTTATATTTGTAAGTTTTAGAACACTCATCTTTATAAATTTTCAAAGGAAAACTACTACCAATATTATTTTTTAAAAAAAATTTATGGTAGCGTTTAGAATAAAAAATTTGTTTAATGCACAGATGGAATATCGAATTAGATAGCATAGATTTTCCAAAATTGACTTTCTTATGTTAATGTAGTAATTCACAAAATTTTATATTTATGGGATATTATGATTTTTTAATATATTTTAACTTGCAAGATTTCAATGCACATGTAGTGTAAAAAACCAAGAATTCAAAATTGTAAAAATCAAATTTCTGGAAAACCATTATAAATTAAATTTTGGTCTGGATTTACCTAATTTAAAATATATTGGCATTTTTAAAAATAAAAAATAAAAAATAATGCATTCTAAAGCAAAGTTCGTTACATTATTGTTAAGAAAAGCAAGCCATAAAGAGAATATCGTTTGATATTCCATAAAACCAAACTTTTATTAAATGACCACTAACGAATTCAAATAAAAAAAGTGGATTAAATTCCAGCACAATTTTTTAAGCATGGAAATTATGTAAAATAAAGAAGGGAATAGTGTTCCATGAAATATGTACATTAATATCATCTATCTCTTTGACAAAAAGGACGTTATCTATGCATTTCCCTTAAATGGTCGTTTACAAAAGACCAGTGATTAATTCCATTAACGTAATTATCAAAGATTACTAGAAGCCATGTACTAAAATGCATGAGCTTCAATTAATGTGCCTGACGACGTCAACCCTTTTAATGTTATATCCATTATCACTCGCTGGCGGTGCGCCCCAAACCCTTCGCAAGCCGGGATTCAGAGAGTCACTCGGGCTGACACCCTCCCGCCGGGCTGGAGGTATTATGCATTGAAATATGATTTCCCCCTGGCCTTGAGCGCTTTTATTGTCGTCGAGGATAAAACATCCCTTAAAATCCCTGAAATTCGTACAACATGGCACTAATAGTACGGGGGGATCGTTTTTTTATTGCGCCCCTCCTTGCCTGGAAGACTTCCGTCCTGGCGCCTTCGCTAGCTTAAATGTCTCTGCAGGCGGAAGGCGTACATTTTCGATACAGGAAGTACGCCTGAGAGCCCTCCTTAGTATGAAGAAAGTAAAAATAATGAGCTTTGAAATGTTTAAAAATTTCATTTCGATTTGGTGGGTTTTGCTTGGATTTTCCGAATAATCGTTTTGCTTTGAATTCACTGGAGAATATGATTTTTATTTTATTTTATTTTGTATTTTTATTTATCAGCTGATCATCATTTTCCAAATAAAATAATATTCAGCAAAATATCACTTTTTAAGAGCTTAATCTAGGCAAGAGTATGTAGAATTAAAATTTATTGTTATTATAAAAATTTTAGAAGCATGTTTTACATCAAATGCTAAAGATAGGCATCAATAGACAAAAGTTATGGTTATTCTAAGTTAATTTCTGACTTACAAAGGATATTTTTTAGAGGTATACAAATTTAAAATGAAATAAAACACATAAAAATCACATTAATGGCTGGCTCAAATGAAGCGTAATCGGGAAGTCCAATTGTCGACCGCTTTATCGGCAATAACGCGACGGATGTTGACTTCCAAGTGGTCCAATGTTGTTTATAAATGTAGACGATTGACTTCACAAATCTCCAAAGAAAGTAATTCCTAGGTGGATTCCGATTGTGGAAGCGCGCTCGGATACTCTATGAGAACCAGAGCCAGAGGTAGGCTTACATCATATGCTCAGTCGGTAAAAAGTCGTTATAAATCGAATGGTAACTTACTTCTAAGATGATGATGATACCTCTTACAAAAAGAAATATTTTCAAAGTCTACTTAACATTTTCAAATCTAAGAATCCGTTTTTTTTTTTAACAAAGCGTTTTCCAATAGGGATATAAAAGTTTTGTATTTTAATACGAACATACCCTTGAATATTTTTCATGATCACGTTAAAAGGTCAGTCAAGATTAACATTTTTATCATGATGATGTTTACGAACGAGCAACGATTAAAAATTATTAAAAATTACTACCGCAATTCTGAGTCGGTAATCGCAACTTTAAAAGCGTTTACTCCAATTTTCGGTCGTAATAATAATCGTATCAGACAGGCTTTGCGTATTATAGTGGATAAATTCACTATTAGAAGTCCCTGCGCTAGTGAGACAACACACCGGTCGAAGTACCGACAATATTGCAGTCGTAAGTGCTTCAGTTCGAAATGAGCCAAATTAATTGATTCGACGCCGTTCACTGGAATTAGGGCTTTCTCAAACCACATTGTGGGGAACTTTGCGTAGAGATCTTGGCTTATACCCTTACAGGGTCAAATTAAATCAAGAACTGAAGACTCTTGATCATTTGAAGCGCCGAAATTTCTCCGATTGGGCTCTGCTAAAGTTTGAAGATAATCCTGAAGTTCATCGAAAAATCATCTTCAGCTATGAAGCCTATTTTTGGCTTAATGACTTTGCCAATAATAATAATATGCATTATTGCACAGTAACAAACCCATATATGCTTCAAGAGACTCCATTACAACCACAAAAAGCGACCGTGTGGTGTAAATTTAATGCCGGAGGTGTGATTCAACCATATTTTTTCGTCGCTGAAAATGATCACCATGTTACGGTTAATGGAGTTCGCTATCGTGCCATATTAGAAGACTATTTTTGGCCAGAATTGAATGGACTTGACATCAGTGATATATGGTCCCTATAAGATGGTGCCACATACCACACAGCTGGTCAAACAATTGATCTATTGAAGAGGAAGTTCGGTAATCGTGTAATCTCGAGAAATTGTCCGGTCGAATGGCCACCTCGCTCGTGCAATTTAATGCTGTCGGATTTCTTTTCATGGGATTACGTCCTTGGTTTATGCCAATAAGCCAACAGGATTAGAGGAGATGAGCGACAATATCGAACGCGAAATCGCCAATGTTCCGGCTGATATGTGTGAAAGGGTGGTGAAAAATTGATTCCAAAGAATTGATCGCTGCAGCCGCGTTCGCGGTAGTCATATGAACGAGATCGAATTCCATAGTTAAATGTAACATGTGGAACAAGTCTCTGCCCAAAATCTCAATTATTCTGTGTTTTATTTAAATATAATACAAAATTATTATATATTTATTGAAAAATCCTTGAATTCAAGAATTCGAGTTCGAACAAGGAAAAACCCTAAAATATCCACGATTTGCTAACTTGCCCTATTCTAATTAAACTAAACTTCTATCTTAAATAATTACATAGCTATTAAAATGCAAGGAAAAAAAATTTTTGAAGAGAAATACCCATTACAATTGAAAAAAGTAAAAAAGAAGAAAAAATGAAATTAGCGTTTCCAAAAATTCCGTTTCCTAAGATCAAAGTCTAATGCCCTTTCGCCCTCAGAGTAAGAACCGACGAGGGCTGCTTCGGACTCAGTCCACAATCCTCGCAAATGGAGAAGCCATAAATCACAGTCTCTGACCATCAACTGATAAAAGTATAAAAAATGGTCGAATAATGTGAAAACAGTGTAACTGCCCCAAAAGTGAACCACGTCGTCTTTGGTCCATGACGAAGCTGACTATTAACAAAAGTCAATGAGAAAAAATAGTCGAAAATAATTTTTCGACAGAATTTCGTCAGCTAAGGCAAAGTGAAATAAATCGCACCTTCCCCAAAATACCTCTCCATCTTTGGGTGACCTGCTCCACCCGCGCATTCAGTACCAAGTGGCAATTCTTAAAGACGTGTCTCATACGGGGGTGAAGAGTTGGAAGTGTTTTTTTCCTTTGACTCGAGTACCCCATTTAGAGGGAAAGGGGATTGTTGGCTGCTGGTGATGGTGTCGTCATTGGTTACCTGCCAGCGAATCACTCCATAACGCTAAATTAACTCAAGAATTTTCATATAACAGGCCCCAGGCAGCGGAATTAAATTTTCAACTGAGTGAATTAAATCGAATGGAAATAATTAAGTTGCTCCGAGGGGGAGTGACAACGAAGGGGTGAGAGAGTGCGCGATGCGCGTTGTAAGTGTAGGTGGATTCTTGGTAGTTATGTTATTTAAGGCATGCTCACTAAAAGAGGCATGAAACCAATAATTAACAATGTCAGTTTAATTTAGAAGCTAACAAGCGCAAAACAACTTAATTATAAATGAAAAGCATTCCAGGTTTGATTTTTGCTTCTGTTAAAAGTTCGAGAACAATTCACTCCAAAATTGCGATAACGAAACGTACATACATATAATACTTAATATATAAAATTATGTTTGTTCAAAGCAAAAAGTTATTAATAAGTAACGTAAGTTATTTCGTTTTATTTTTTTAATAAACTTCATTCGTTGCATTGTTCACAAAATCATTTTCGTGGTTATAAAAATTTTAAAGGCTTAACGTCTTATTTAGGTATAATTATTTCTTTTAAAACAGATTAAACTAACTGCCTTATTCTGGTAATTCTCAGTGACCGGTCATAAATCACAATCGAATCAGAAGAGTGCGGTGGGTAATGCTAAAATTTGTGGCTTGTGATCGGTCACAACATTAATTCTAAAAAAAAACTATCCTAATCCGCAGTATGATTATTGAGATTTTAATTAGAGTTTACATTCTTTTTAGGAACCTTAGTTAAGCCTAAAACACCAAGTAATACTTTTCTTTTGAGGTCCATTGAAAAACTATTAATAAATTATTTAAATGCCTTTTTATTTAATTTAATTGCAGGTAGCGTCCTTACTGACCGATTCAGCAAATTTAAACACTGAGACAAATTGAGAAACGGTATTCATAAGATTTCTTAGGTGCAAGGGCGCCAAGCATTATACAAATGACCTAATAAAACCGAGAGATCTTCAACTGAACGCAATTAGCGCCTTCAAAAATATTAAATAGTTTCGTGAGAGCTGTGGGCTAATATCTGATCTTGTTTGTCTTTTGTTGGAAATTCGTTCACCTATTTCGAATATCTCAAGTAAGACATCTTTACAAATATATCAGACACACAGCTTCCAAGAAGTGCTCGTACTTTATACACTCGCATTATTTACATATTGTTTGATTTGGACCGAAGTTAGTTGTTTTCCGTACCTTCCGAAAATTTTTTAATGTACTTAAAAATGTGCCATTCACAGCCCAAATCAATTAATTCCAAAAAGTGGAGAACACTGAGAATATTTCCCATTTTTGATTTAAAAGATAATTTTTTAAAATAAAAATTCAAGCACACTTAACGTTTATTACTCTTACATAAAATTATTAAAATATGTCTTTTCAAAATAAAGCGTTAAGTTTGTACCAGGTGTTTTAAAATTAAGAAATTTTCAAAAGTGAAGTTAATCGAATTAACCTGTGCACGGGTCAATCGCTGTCGGCTATCGCTTTCTGTTTTTAGCTTTTCTAGACAATTGTTGGGGGGAG
Source organism: Philonicus albiceps (assembly GCA_963969385.1). Lineage (NCBI taxonomy): Eukaryota > Metazoa > Arthropoda > Insecta > Diptera > Asilidae > Philonicus > Philonicus albiceps. The sequence goes on from OZ017775.1 coordinate 21,841,919, forward strand.
AAAAGAGAGCATATCAGGTTTTTTCTTAAAAAATAGCTTTTGTTTTTCAAAATTTAATAACATTTGAATCTTTTGCAGACTACCTAACTAAAAAAAATTACACTTATCCGTGAAGAAATGCTTATAGTAGCTGGAGAGCTAAACTAAACTAAAATTAGTTCAAAGAGCTTAGTTCGACTTTATCTTCTATATAAAGCAATTGTTGTTTGTCTGAATTGTATAGACTCCGAAACTACTGGGCCGATTGAGCACAAATTTTGCCAGTATATGTTTCGAGTACGAGATGGTATAAGGTTCATAAAAGATTTGAAAATGTTTAATAGAGGGTGCGTCAAACCCAATCAATATTTTTTCTATTCACTGTAACTAAGTAGGCAATTAGTGAATTTTTTTAAGTGAACATTGGCACTTGACATGATACATGATATGACACATGACATGGCACATGGCATGAAAATTTTTGGCAATTTGAAAGGAAATTTTTAAATTCTAGGTATTCAAATTGTATTTAAAAAAAAAATCATTTTGTTTCACTGCAGCAGAGGCATTGGGCACTGGCGTTTTTTATAAAAAATCAAATAAATATTCCAATTTCGACCCATAGAGGACAAATTTTAATAGTGTATTATGCAATGTAGAAAAAAAAATGAAACATGTGTTTAACAAAATGACCCTCACAATTTTAATTCAGCTATAAGCTATATAAGCTGAATGGACGTCTATAGACGTCGTTTACGTCAACGTGTTAACCTCTTACTTCTTAAAAGGAAAAGTGAAATATTTAATTACTAATTGTTTGCAAGTATCATAGTACAAAATTATTAATAAAATGCTTTGTAAATGATTTTATTTTATTTTTTATTTATTTCGCATATAATCTGCTAAAGTAAAAACTTCTTCGAAATTGCTTTGGACGAGTGAAACGCACCTTCCACCAATTAACATCGATCGTAAGAGGTTAATGCATTTTATGCAGATAAACACTAAGCTTAATACATTTTTTTTCGGAATTAAGAACATTGGAATAATGTTTAGAAAATAATGCTCTACATTTTAGAGTAACAAAGTTTTCATATGTATAATACATAAAATTGCTTTCAGTTCAAATTACTCGATATAAAATTATAATTACATATTTCTACATATGGTGTACGAAACAAATTCAAAGACTTCCAAATTCTAGTCATTGAAATCAACCCGTCATTATGGATCTTAAAAAAATTGTGTAGAAAAATAGAGGAACAAATAATTTTAAATTTTTAAAATTAACTCAATTTGTGTTTCTGATAAAAAGACATTGCCTATTTGGTAAACAATTATAAAATTGTTTTGTTATTAGTATTTTGAATTATTATACAAAACCCTTTGAAAAGGCATCATATGAAATGTAGGTAAATTATTGGATTAATAAATAAGTTTTGGGAGATTTCAGTTAGGGTGTCGTAATTAGTATGACTGGCATTTATTTCATCTAACAACATTGCGTTATTGTACTAGATGAAATGAAGTACTTTTTTACTCGATTCAAAATGAAGAATTACGCAAAAACAGGATTTGCGGGAAGTGTTACTGCATACTTCATTTTAAAGAAAAGTCCTGCAGACAGCTGCCAGTTAATGTCAGAAATTTATGGTGAACATTATCCATCTATAAAAACTTACGAGTATTGGCTTAGACCATTTAAAAGTAAAGATTTCGATGTCAGTGATAAAGAACGTTCTGAATCACCCAAATAAAATAGCTGGTGAGAATTGGAAGCTTTACTTGGCAAGGATCCGTGCTATACTCAAAAAGAATTGTTAGCAGCATTAAATGTTAGCCAACAATGTATCTCAGAACGTTTACGTCCAATCCGAATGGTGCTAAAAAAGCGAATTGGGTTCCACATCTATTATCTGAAAGAGTCCTTAAACGTCGAAACCTCATTTGCAAAATACTGCTTCAAAGGCAAAACAGAAAGGCGTTTTTACATCAAATTGAAGCGAGGTGAACCAGGTCCATTAATGCCAAAACGCAATATCCATGAATCAAAGGTAATGCTGGGTATCTAACGGGATCAAAAGGGTGTAATTTACTATGAACTACTGCAACCTTCAGAAACTATTACTGTGATCGTTATCGAACACAGTTAATACGTTTAAAAATACCTTTCATTCAAAAATGCCCGAAATGGGCAAATAGACACAGCATGGTAATTTTACAACTCAACAATGCAAGATCACATGTTGCTCGGCCTGTGAAAAATCACTTAGAAGGATCAGATTAGAAAGTTCTATTCCAACCGCCATAATTGCCAGATATTGCTGCGTCAGATTTCCATTTATTCCGGCCAATACAGCCAGCACTTTCTAAAGAACGGTTTAGTTTGTGTGGAGATATTCAAAAGTTGGCTGGACAACTAAATCGCTTCAAAGGAACCAACCTTCTTCCTTCAGGCAATACGTTTACTGCCAGAAAGACGTGCAAAGGTTGTAAATTTAGGTGAAGCATACTTTGATTAAAATAATTGCTTATGTTTTGAATCGACATGTTTTTTTTAAAAAAAGTCCCTCAAAACTTATTAATATACCCAATATTGGTCTGGAAAATTGTAATAAAGATTAAGATTATTAACTTTTTTAATGATCTGCAATAGTAGCAGTAGTAAATTTGGACAAATGCACAAATGCACAAATTCGAGTTGGTTTCCCAATTACGTAACAAAGTACTCTTTAGAGCAGAAATAGTACCTCAAACTTTATATTAAAACTGGCACCCACCGCCTGCACCAAACATGAACCTTTTGTTTGTGGGTGACAAGACGACAGGAGACCTTTTGTGGCCCTGTGAGGCGGCTGACACCCACGACCTCCTGTTTTATGTTGTAATTCCGCGCACAGGCTCCACCATGCAGAAATTTAATTCTAAAAGTAGAAAAGAGAAAATCACGTTAAAATGGTAAAAGTTTAAAAAACCGATTCTAGCGGGAGTCGCACGGGGGCGAAATGGCCGCAGTTGTGGCCCCAAATCAAAATGGCTGGATGGCGTTGGCAACGTTTGCTTATGCCTTGGATATGAAAACACAAATCTAACGCTACCCGGTGTGGGGGACCACGTTGGTGGTAGCACGGGGAACTCGTGGGGCTGATTTGCACCTCGGCAGCCAGCATGGCTGCAACAACAAGGGCGCTAGGACTCCACCTTTGCAGCGCCGAGATTGGCCAACTCCTGTTGGGATTCCGAGATTTACATGTGTACCCCCAGCGAATGATACAGTTACAGGACGTCGCTCCCCAGCAGCCGGGCGCTCAGAAGGGAAAAGCTCCTGCTGGGAGGAGTTTGCGCACTCCGGCGGCGGTGGGGCCCACTACCCATGAACGCTTTTCACCACTGCTCAGAGGCTGTTGTTGCTGCCCCCGCTAAAGGACGAAAAGAGAGACCCGAAGGAGGCTCCCTGACCAGCTTCCCTGATCCGCTTACGGGGCCCCAACACAGATCTGAGGCAGTCGTCAGCAGGCGATGTGTTCGGCAGCCGTGCGTCCGGGAAATGATAGAAAGTAACAGCGCACAGTCCTCTCGGCGGATCGACAAGCACCAAAACCAGTGTTGAAGAAGCGAACAAAAAAAAAAAAACATAAGAAGTATACTGTTGTTAGTGCAAAATTTGAGCCACCCCCACCACCCCGGCCGGACACCTATATACTGCATAATCGGTGAATTATGTACAGTGCGCTGCAGCAGTGACGTCATTGGTGAAGTGAAGTAGGGTCCCTGCTCGCCCTGTGGGAGCGAGACGTCCGTGTTTGCTGCCTCCTGAAAGATACTTTTTTTTTATTGTGTTTCTGTTTTTGACTCAAGTTTCAAAATAAAGACCTAAATAAAAAAAAAGAAAAAAAAAACAGAAGAATAACATCAACGACGACATCACTGACGTAGTTGTAGGCAAGAAAAAAAAATCAGAGTGCTTTTTGGAACGTTCCAAAATCAGCTCGAGGGGGGCCGCCAACGATTTCTCGGCGCATACAGTTTTCAGACAGGGTTCGGCTGGGACTTAGTAAAACTCTGTCTGAATGGTGTTTGTCAAGGGAGCCAGTAGAAGTTACATATTTTTTAAGTTTTTCGTTTTAATTTCAAATTAAGCCGCCTTATTTCGCCGATTCCGAGCACTGTGATCAAAAAAAAAAAAAAAAAAAATTTAAATAGAATTTTAAATATAACGATAACTTAACAACTGTTGGTAGTACGAAATTAACATGAGTGGAGTCAAATAAGGGAGCGTTACAAAAATTTTAAATAGTGAACTAAACGCGAATTAATTAGTGAATATTGAAGTGTAAAAAAACTATCTGGATTTAGCGGAGTTGGATAAAATCCTTGGAATACCATTAACCAACAGGAACTATGTCCAATGGTATGTAAATATCTAAAATACTTATCATTGCAATTATTAATTCCATTCTTTTCAATATATTTGTATACCAGATTTATACAAGTATTATTAAAAACTACTAGCAAGTAAATGGAAAAAGCATTTACGTTCTAAGTACGAAAAAAAAAATACAAAATAAAATAAAATAAGAAAAGAGTTGAAAAAATGGGTATAAATTCAGAACATTCGATTAGACTATTATTTATTACCATACGCATTTCAAACCTATTCAAATGTGAGTTTTAAGTTACTTTTTCATTTACTTAGATATTCCCTTCAACTTATTTTTTGATTTCGAAAAAACTTGCTAAAGCATGAATTTTTCATTGAAGAATATTTTGGAGAATAACCATTCTGAATGGTATTTTCGAATACCCTTTCATGTACTTTTTTAAATTTGCCACATATTATCCAATCACTAATTTCATAATTTATAATAAAGCTACATATTAAATGCACAAAATAGTTATTTTACATGCGCAGTCAGACGTTCCTGCGCGCTTCCTAAGCTTTATTAACTTATTGAGGTTTTTGCGGTTACCAATTGAATTTAACAAATAATTCACATAATAACACTTCTAAAAATCGCTCTCATACTCCTTTATCTTTCCATTTTATTTTTTTGCTTTAATTAATTCCACTTCTATTTTATAAATTAAAGAAACTACGCGAACAGACTAGGACTTTATGGTCCACGCGCAATTCAGCATGTGTACTTGATAAGTTGAATAGAGCACTCGACTCAAAAATTTATCTAAATTGAGCATTGCCATTGTGAGACTAAAATACGTGCTAACATTTAACAAGGACTATGCTGAATATTGTAATAATAAAATTGAATGTTATTAGTAATTATTAACTAGTTACAAAATAAACATTAAGTAATAAATTTACAAACAAATTCAAAATAATTAAAATGCTACCTTTAAAAGGTTTTTGGATGATTACAATTTTAAGAAATTAAAATTTGCTCTTATTTTTTGTACTTTTTATATTAACTAACTTGAAATATGCCTAAAGGAAACCTACTAATAAAAGTTTCTATTTTACAGATAAAAAATGAATTGGCTCTAGAAATATGCTACCATCACTCAGTTTGGAGTAGTAGAAATCACCCATAGTCGTCACAAAAGTGAAGATAAGTCTTCGTTCCCGAACAGGAGGAATAAAAGACCTCCAGGAAGTAGTCGCGGGCGGAACCCCCACTTCCATTTCCAGACCATCCAGGCGTAGAGAAATAGCAGCAGAAACCCCAAAATGAGAGGATTAGAGGCGTTAAAGGATCGCGCAGCGGGGGTCTTTGGCGGGTAAGTACCAATCATGAATAAAATTTAATTTTCCGGACGACTGCCGGTCGAAGATAGCGCCCACTTTTCGGTAATCCGAGCCCTCAGCTGGGAGAAGTTGGGTCATAACTCATTTTGAGCAAAAAGTCATCTTATGATGGGCTGAGGGGTCAGGAGTAAGGGTGGGCATCCTCCGGGAAGAAGGGATCATTATGAATTGTCTGGACTTTGCCCCCGCTTCAGGAATAACCATGTTTACGGATTCCCATCTCGATTCATATTGACTGCCCGCACCCGTCCGATGCAACCCAGATCGATTGCCTCTTAAAGTAGTGGTTAAATGCTCGATGGGTTCCCCCGTATTCCCCTGGAGTGGCGAGCCAAACGTCTTCCTTTAATTGTCCTTAACACACTTTAATGGCAGGATCGGGGAGGAATGCCAGGAAAAAAATTCCATGCACGTAATTCGCACGTGCACTTGTAATGGATGCGGCTGTTCGCCTTTCGATTTTACCTATAAAAATTAAAAAGGAAAGAACAAGTTTCTCATAACCGGGCGTCCCGACATTCGACGACGCAATTGTGAGGGTCCCTAATCCCGCTAAGATGTTGGCGGCATCCCGTGACGTCGACCAGGACACTCCCCATGTAATTCACTGTGACAGAGGCTTTTAGGGGGTTGATTGGGACTCGTAAATTTGTTTAGGGCTCGCGGTAATTAGATTTCCGCAACTGTAGGAGGTGTACGCTCTTTTGTAGAGTCGTTTTGTTGTTTATGTGGGACGACATTGGGGGCTCCTGTAGCACACTAAATTTAATTAATTAAAACATTTTATAACCAGATTTATTTGGGAAATATTGTGGGGGTACATTGGCTTCCAATAGCTAGTCAAAATTAGTACCATACTCGTATATAGCATATAACTTTTCAACTTGTTTAATGATCGTCTCAATATCCAACAAATTTTTCTTTAAAAGAAAATTATTTGCGTTTACGAATTTATTGGCTAAATGGGTTTCCAAAAAATGTGGGTATCAGTTGAACTAAGTATTTACAAAAAGGACTTTCTTTCATATATCATAAAGTGAAAATCCTCAGGATCTTTTTCAGAGTATGATAGCATAACAAAATCATTTTTTGAACTCAAAAGAAGTATGCAACTGCTTAAATAAAATTCGATATCAGCGTGGGTTCTACCAGTAGCTATTCTTTTACATATGGAATAATTTTACCGAAAGCACCCACAAGGCGTTAAATAAAGACCTTCTTTTGAATGCCGAAAAAGTTAAGATTCCGTCAAGAAATTTGAAATTCATTCATTGGATTCACTTCTCAAGTTCATTGTACCGTGAGATGATAAGTGCCTTTATTACCGCCGCGTCGTAGGCAGCAGAGGTCCTTTAAGGGGTGGCAAAGCGGTGACGGCGGCGCCCCTAAATGTGCATGAGATCGAGAGGACCACTTGAGCAGAATACCAATGAAACCCATTTCCTTCGGAGAAACTAAGACGAGTTTCACCAGACTGAACATTTTCATGGGGCGCGCGATGAAATACCCCCCTCCCAAAGACGGAAGCCAAGGAGTTCCAGTAGGGCTCAAGGCACGCATTCGTCTCAGAAGGAAATTTTTTGTGAGAATAATGGATGACGGGAGTGTTCTATTATCATTATAATTTATAAAGTTCCTGGTGCCTGACAGCAACAGGAGCAGGCAAACGAAAACGAGCCCTCATCTGGATGACACCGACAGAAATGACTCAAGTACTAATCAGCTGAAAACGATTTTTGTTGAAACCAAAACCATGAATTTAGTGGGGACAAAATTAGGGGTATTTGTGAAAAAATAGCCGCGGGGATATTTGAGATATTTTCTACTTAAGAAGATTTGTGGGTTCTCCTTAGTTAAAATCATAACTCATAGCTGCTGTCTCTTTTTAATAATTTAATCTCTTAGCATTGGCAGGAATTCGAGTTATATCTATACATTTTTTTTTAGATTCAAACTCAGTGGATCTCAAATATGAGAAGCTGTAAAGCCAGTTCTACTCACAGTAAACTTTGAGATCCCCAAAATCCCTAACACTCTGGAAACCGAAAATAAAATAACAAAATCAAAGTACCGCAGACCATTTCACACCATAAGGCCAATTCCCAGCGGAGGTGTAGATTTCAGTTGCTCCGGAACTCCTGGCAACCTGTTGATTTCCAGAAACACGTATTACCTCTCCCCTTAGGTTTTCGCCCAAATTCAAGAGGTGATTGCAAATAAAATTCAATTTTATTAAGTGGCAGGTTTCGTGATAACGACGGATCCATGCGGATTCAGAAATTTTTGTTTGTCCAATGTTTCAAGGATTTTCCCATGTTTTCTTTGGTAGGAAAAATATAAGAAACCAACCAGCGATTTTATTTATTGTTTTTCAAGGTTTTGTAAGATGATTGGGCTATAAATTGTCCATTAATTAATATAATTAATTGTGTACTTTGCCAAAAAAAATTCTTTCCATCATTCTAGGACATCTCCCACTGACCCATAAATATAAAATCCATCGAAATAGTTTCTGGCGCCACGGATGTCGCGCCGGGACTGTCTGTTTCGCCGTGAAGTCTGCAATCTTCGAGCATTTAAAACCTCCGCCAAGATTCTGACTCATAGTCCGCAAAAAGTTTTCTTAGATTTTTATCCGGCTCCCCAAATCTCTCCCTGAAACCAGAAGACTTCTTCGGTTGTAGGTTGATTTAGGTGAACTAGGAAACTACCAAAGATTCAGATTCCAAAAAGTCAAAAGGGGGCCGGGATGATAGATGAGGAGAATGTCGTTTCTTTTTTTTATATGCGAAAACTTGAAATATTGTCCAATTGCGACGGATTCGTGACGCCAACAAAGCCACTGCATCAAAGGGGGAGAGTTCGATAAAATCACGGAATCGATAAAATCATCCCTTGGAAGCTGCTACCATAACAACTCTTTTAAGGTAATGGGTCTATTCACCGAGTGGGCTTCAATTCAATTTTCGGATACAATTGCCGGGTAAACATGCGACTTTAGCAGCTCAAAGGCTTCAACAATTATTTGGAAAATGTTTTCCCTTTTATCCGTTCTTGATTTTATTTTTCTTATTTTAATTGACTGAAATAAAATGTGTTGTCTAGGAACGATAAATACAATACAAAATATGTTTTTGCAATACAAAATTCTATAGATTAGCCTTGTATTCATTTAATTAAAATATGCATAGAAAACAATATTTTTTTAACCATAACTTTATGTAATTTGGAAAATCCCATTTCTTATAAACGAACATTTTAATTTTTGATACTTATGACACTTTTTAATGAACTGGTGAAAATAAATTGATGCCAAATATCTTTAAGAGTAAATAATCAATAAATTGTTGAATATCACCCAAAAATGTGAACGACAAAAATCGTAGTGGTCTTATGAAAGACTCGTAAGCCTCCTAATCTCCGGCTGTACGGAGTTCTCACACAGCAGCGATAAAAGAAAATTGACTAGCATGTGCGAGTCTGGAAATTATCGGGAGTATCACGAACGTACCAGAAGTACTTTCTCACACATAAAACAAAATTTGAGTTATTTGCTTAACAGAAATACCAGAAATTCTGGAATCGTCACGTTCTTGGACTCGAAATGAACAAAAAAGGGGGCATCCCACAATTTCTTAAGAACATTCTTGAAGCCTTTAAAGTCTCCTGGATTTTATCAATAAACATTTTTTCGCGTAAAACAGAGAAATTGACAACATTCCCTTAATGATATAGAAATTATTTTTATTTTTAAGTATAAAATTAATTTTCTGCCGTTTTTTCAGGATGAAGCCACAGTTCGAGAACTTCGAGATATCGAAGCAGGGCTACCAAGAGATGGACGAGAAGGCTCCTGGTGCGTATGCTGAGGGAATTCCCGATTCACCTGGATCGTTCGAGGAAATCGAGCGGCCCCCCCTGCGCCACGTCGATAAATACTGCAGGGCGGAGTGCCCCTGTCTGCCTGCCCGTTACACAATCGCCTTGATGGCCTGCCTCGGCTTCATGATCTCCTTTGGAATGCGGTGCAACATGTCCGCTGCGAAATTAAAGCTGGAACACAATGGGGTAAGTACCTAAATATCGATAGTACTGAATAGAACTTGAAATTCGATATAATTCAACGCCCTTTACCGTCTAGGGCAGAGCCTGAAAATCTGTCAATTAACGGACGAAATCCCGGAAACGTGTAAAGAACAAAACTCTGCCTCCAGGGGTACAGACGTTCTCTTAACACTGAATCTGGCACGGGGGCGGGGGGATTCCACTGTCCCTCAAAGTCATATTTGCTACATTAGGGTCCTGTCACGGTTATTAATAAGGCCCTGAGGGGGTGTAAAGCCGCTTTTAGATGATGTTGACGGAGGTGCTTTTTATCGGAGCCCCATCACCAGCGATGCATATCTGAAATCTGCCAGTCCGCGCTCTCGAGGCAAACACAAAAGATCAAGAATTCGAAGGGACTGCGCACGATGACGGGGGCGCCGGGACGTCGACTACAAATGGGGCGATTGTACATATTTCATGGATATTACGCTGTCGTCAAGGATATTTTTTGAAGGAATGCATTAAATGAAGTGGTTTAATGCATTGTGCCACTTTTTTTTTTATTCACCCTCGCAGCTGCTTTTGAGTCTAAGGTTCTTCTGTGGTATTTTTGAACACATTTCAAAAAGCTTTTGAGAAATTATTTTACTGAAAGTTTCTTAGTTTTCCTTGAACTGAACGTTTAATGTTAGAATTATCAAACGAATAAGTAGGCAGAAATAAACCTTAAATATATCCCCAATAAAAATAAAAATTTGCTTTAGCGGGCCTAACAGAGGCTCATATTAGGTCAAAACTTTTATTTGAAATTAACATGTCTATAAGACGCTTAAAAATTTTATAGAATAAAATAAATGTTAACACTACGCCTATTTTAGGCCTAAAATTGTTGAAAACTTAACTCAAAGATAATACTATACGTCTATATGAGGCCTATATTGGTTCCAAAATGCCTGTATAAAGCCCAAAATCTTTGAAACTTGTTTTTATAGAATTTACCTCAGTTATAATTCACACGTGGTCTTTAAACCAAGTATATATAGGGACTGTAATTGAATTCGTGCGATCGTGGCAGTTGTATCCAGATTGACGAAATTAGACTAGTGTTCTGAACCGGAACGTTGACAATTTTTTGGGTTCATCGGTTTCGGCGGACGTTCAGAATATATAATAATCTATATATGTATACGAGTGTATAAAATTCATTATTTCGATTCGCCGAGGACTCCGCTTTAGGTTCATCTCGAGGTGTTGACTATTCGAATTTTTAGGCGTGTCGTAGGCCTGTAAATTTAATTTTTTATGCGTAGTTGTTCACTATGTGGGCGTACTTTGCTGATATTATGCTAAGAGCGAGCCATAAGCCTCGTCAAATATAGTTGAAATCGCTGTTTACACTAAAATAACTCTAAAGTTTCAATATGAAAGAAAATAATGCCCATTAGAAAATTCAATATCCAATAATTCTTAGTATATTTTAAGACCAAAATCCCCTGACAATTGCCGATTTTTTGATAATACTTAATTTCTTTCCGTGTGTTTTCGTTGTACCACAAAAACGTTAACAAAAAACTAGTAGCCGTCTATTTTTGGTCTGATGACTAATGCTCAATAATAAAATCCCAGCAGAATTAGAGCACCCTGGATCTCTAATCGGAGGCGATCAAATCTATATTGTAATTGTAACAGCTCACGCTTTTGTAATAATTTTCTTCATAGTAATACCGATCATAATCGATGGATTTACCAACTAACAGAATTTCGAAAATAATGTGGTTACGGTTCGCAAACTTTCCTTTCTTGTATGGGACGAAGAAATAATTTTGAATATTATGAACAAATTTATTCAGGAGATTTTTATATACTTCCCCTACTTTCCTCAACAATTGATGAATTAACTTAATCCCACAAAACATGCTGCAGTCTAATGTATCAGATGTAAAAAAATAGGTAATTTCTAAACAGTGTAACATAATATTAATTTTTCCTCAAATTGTATCTATACCATGTCGGTCTTAATAAAAAAAAAATGTAAAAAAAAAGAAGTGAACAAATTCTGATACACCTTCAGATTTCCTGGATTTCCACAAAACGGCCAGTGCAATGATAGTTTGGACCTTCGATCTTATATTTTATCATTTTTAGGGTTCCGTACGTTCGAATGAGGTCACTTTTGGAGGGCAAATTAGAAAATTATACCTTACCGTGTGAAAGGGCCTGTTATTATGGTCTCAAATATATATTTTTTATAATTTTAAAATAAATAGTTTTAAAGTTATTTAAGAACATAACCATTCCCCCGTTTATCTCCGAAACTGCTGAGTCTAAAATTTTGAAAAAAATACAGAAAATAGTTCTTTACTTATAAATTACAAGAAAGGAATAAGAAGTCTATGGCAATAGCATGGTAAATCTCTCAATATTGGGCCTACAAATTTACATTTGCAGTTGGAATGTATGGGAGGCGGAACTCTCTCCACGCGAGTTCAATTCGCTTTTGTCCGATTTTTATATTTATTATTTTAGCTTTAAAAGCAGGCATTTTAGCCAGGTTTTACAGTCAACTACACTAAAATGTTGTATAAAGCTCTCTAAAACATAATCCCTTTTTTTCAGAATTTTACGTAAATAAAAAATAACAAAAGATCTTTTAAGCTTACTACAACAAAGTGCATTATCATTTTTCCAGACAGCTTTTTTAAATTGGACTGTAGCAACAGAAAGTCATGTGGATTCATCGTTTTTCTGGGGATATCTCGTCACACAAATTCCTGGTGGTTTTGTTGCCTCGAAGTTTCCAGCCAACAAAATTTTCGGCTTAGCAATAGTATCATCAGCAACCCTCCATCTGTTCGTTCCAGCTGCGATGAATATGCTTCGCGGAAAAGTTGTCATATTCGTCAGAGTAGTCCAAGGGCTCTTTGAGGTTTGTATAAAGCGCAAAATCAAAAAGAAAAAAAAAATGAAAGAAAAAAAAATATCTTAAAGGATTGAAAGGATTTTGATTTGCTTCCTTAATAAATACAAAACCCATTGAGCCATAAATAGATATAATCCTTGGTCCTTTGGGATATCAACATGATGTAATCTCCCCAAAATCCAACCATGGAGGGAGCGAAAAGACTTGAAATACAAAGGAATTCATCTCCATTTCTTTTCTTTGTATGCTACCTTAGGGGGTGACGTACCCAGCGTGCCACGGCATATGGAGATTTTGGGCTCCACCCTTAGAGAGGTCTAGACTAGCAACTTTAGCATTTAGCGGCTCATATGCAGGCGTGGTCTTCGGGCTACCGCTTTCCGGTATCCTCGCAGATTCTATAGGCTACCAAGCTCCATTTTATGCTTATGGAGTATTTGGAATTACATGGTAAGTACCCTCCAACACCCTTAAAGAGTTTGAAAACTGAATAAAATACGGATTAGCTGACTATTGTTAAAAATAAAATCTAAATTAGCTGAAAACATTTTAATTTGCTGAATAAAATCTGGCAATGAAGATGTTAAATTTTGTCCTTTGATTTTTGGAGTATTTTTAGTTTAAGAACCTCGGTTAAGAATTTGAAATATTTAAAAACGACAATTTTAAAGTGAAAATGTTCCAAAAAACAAATGTTGTCTTAAACCTTTTTGCACTACTGTATACGAGTATAACTGCTTAAAGTATCTAACTTTTAAAAATTATTAAAAAGGTATGTCTCATGGCTGTGGCTGTGCTTCGAAAATCCCCGGAAACATCCTACGATAAGTATACCTGAACTGAAATACATAGAAAAATCTCTGGGTGAATCTACACAGCCTACAATGCCTTCGATAAAAACTACACCTTGGAAACAAATGATGACATCAATGCCGGTCTACGCTATAATCGTGGCAAACTTCTGTCGTTCCTGGAACTTTTACCTTCTGGTCCTCTATCAGAGCTCCTTCCTCAAGCATAAGTTCGACTTTCAGGTCGAAGAGGCTGGCCTGGTTGGCTGTCTGCCTCATCTGATCATGACAACTATAGTGCCTTTTGGTGGTATGTTGGCAGATTACCTCCGCAAAAATAATATTATGTCTACAACGAATGTACGGAAATTGTTCAATTGTGGCGGTTTCGGGATGGAGGGGGTCTTCTTTTTGGTTGTGGCTCATTCGTCAACTTCTGTAAGTAGCCGTTTAGGAGCCTGATCTTGAGAGATTTAGTATTTATAGGATTCTTCCAGGGAGGTGCTATGATGGCACTGACACTGGGTGTAGCTTTTAGTGGATTTGCAATTTCGGGGTATAATGTTAACCACTTAGATATTGCACCAAGGTATGCAAGTATATTGATGGGTTTATCGAACGGAATAGGAACACTAGCTGGAGTTATTGTGCCATATGTGATCGACTATTTAATTAAGGAAGATGTGAGTAGCTGTACATCTTTAATTTAATTCAAGTTTCACTTCAAGGTTCAATCCAAAAATTTTACTATTTTTGATTTTAATCTTAATCTTAATTTTCATAGGAAAAAGGTTGCTGGACAACTGTATTCACAATAGCAGCTACAGTGCATCTGATCGGATGTTCATTTTATGGAATATTTGCATCAGGAGAACTGCAGCCATGGGCTGAACCTCCAGTGGAAGAGCAAAAAGTGTGGAGTCCTACAACAGCAGGCTACATTAAAGAAACAACATTTGTAAGTATGAGTTTGTTTTAATTAATGCTATTATTTTTATTTAAAATTTACGAAGACACATATGAAGTATACCCAACAAACCAAAAACTTTTAATTATTTTAATAAACAGAATGAAGAGGACGAGAATACACAAATGAAGGCAAATAATGCAAATGCCATTGATTATGGTGCCACCGGGCATGTTCCAAATAATCCATTCGCATTTCCAAATACAATAGCAGAGGAACCTGTCCAGCCAGAAGCAACTGACTCCTATATGCACGGCACACCAGAGGACAGAACCTACTAATAATAAATATAGTCAAAATTGAGTGAAATTAAGTAAAAAAGTTGAACATTTAGTTAAAAAAAGAGAACAAAACTATTAAATTAATATAAATCCAGTTGATCGGTTATTATTTGTTACATTTTAAAATTTCTAACAATACTTTGTTAAAGAACTCACAATTTTTAAATAATTAAAACCGTATAAAATAGAAAATAATATTCAAAAGGGAAAACCCAAAACAGTGAAAAAGGATAAGGTAATAGTTAAGGCGGTGCTACATTATTCTATTTAGTTGGTCATCGATATTAGAAATTGTTTTTATTAAACTTCATTAAACCATAATACTGCCTTTTAGAATTGGAAGTATTTAAAATAATTCCAGTCTATATTGCTTTAATTACTAATTATTTTCAAAATACCACGTATAAAATGAAGGACTAAATTAAAAAGCTGATTTTGTTGTATCCAATCCATAAAAGTTTGCTAAAATTTAATTAAATATGTAACACTTCTATGCTTCTAATATAAAAGGCACTTTATGAACTTAAATTAATTTTTCGGTAATTATTCTTTTATACTTTTTCTATCTCATAGTTTTAAAACTATTTAGCAATTATTTTGCGATATAACACACATCATTAAAATTAGGTACCTGTTTTTTAGTTTTAGATACATTTTTATTCGACATTTTATTCTTAACTACCTTAATTTTTTGAAATTCTATCCTACTTCTCTATATATTTTCTTAACTATGTATCTTCTAACTAACTAACCCCTTTTGGGAAAAACGTTCCGAAATGATTACAGTTTCAAAACTGAAAAAGAATAGGTCCGAAAATCAAAATAAAAATTCGACTACTTATAGCTCCACAAAAAAGAAAAATAATTTTTTCTTAGAGTGCATATCTGGTTAACCTCTTGCGCTATTTTGACGAGCAATATATGTCACTGATAATTTTCTTATATACTGAAAACGACGTACAGCGTTCATCTATTGAATTTTCTGTGCTACTGTATTACTTGATTAACGCATTTTATTGTTTTTCACATTGGTAATAGTTCGTTATTTTTAAATTGGGTCAGGAGCAGAACAGATATTGAAACGTAAAATTAGTGCAATTACACAGAACTGAATTTTTTAATAAAAAAATATTATATAATAAAATAATAATTTCTATTAACACTTTAATGGCCACACATTTACGCATTTAAACTTCGCCAGAGACCGGCAATATTTTTGAAGAACTAATTTTAAAAAAAACTTGATATATATTCACAAAATAATTTAACATGCGAACCATGCGAACATTCACATTATTAAAGAAATCATTACAAAGAGAGGTATTGCCGACTAATAATCTTCGGCGGTAGTATTATCATTATATAGAGAGATCTTACTGGTCAAACACCCTCGGTGGTAACATCACACACAACCTGTAATCGGCCACTAATAATTGTCCCGACTATCACACACATGTTGTGTGCTATTAAAGTGTTAATAGAGAGTTATATAGTGCAACTATATGCATTTTATACACGCAATCTGATCGAAGCTTTAACAGATATTATTCCAGGTAAAAGCTCATTTGGAATTTCTTTGGGTTGGATGGCAACATATTTCTGCTAATTAATTGATAGCGCAAGAGGTTAATAAATAAAGAAAGCATTTATCCCAGTACACATCTCCAAAACGAAAACACTACTTGTTAATTATTCGCATATATTGAAAAAAATTAATGATGTGTGTATTTCTGCTTGTAACGATTAATTATTAAACATATCATTTGTAAATTAGTTAATTTATATAAAGGCTTAAAGGTTATAGTGTCTCAAATGACATTTAGTAGTCATCACTAAGTCCGAAATCCATCAGGATAAGACATACATATAACGCTTCTGTTACTATATTTTGCTTCAGCGCTTAATGCTCAAGTAAAATATGATTTTTCAACTAAGAATATCTTAAAGAAAAACATATGCAAATATTTGTTGTTGTTGAATGCTTGCCAAAAAAAAGAGATATAATTATTATAAGAAACTAAAGAGCACTGGATATCAGTTATATATGTTTTGTTACACCCTTTTAAAGGTACTTAAATTCGAATATTATAAATTTATAAATGTGTAAATTTTACCAGAGAAAAAAAAATAGTTAGTTATCGAATAAAACATGTAAATAGTAAATTTAGTTACCTTTAATATAGCCTGATTTATATTTCCTTTTTATTATAAATAACACATAATGAATGTATATTCTGACTGGATTGTTTTGAAGGTTATACGTCTAGGAAAATTCATTCCAAAAGGTGTATTATATGTTTACTAAATTAGTACTACTACTACAAAAAAAAACTAATCTTATTTTGAAAACAAAGAAATAAAATGTTCAGTGAATGTTTAAACAATAATATTTAAAAAAAAAATAAATTGCCCTGCTTAAGCAATTATTACTTAGATAGTTAAGAAAATGAAGAAAATGCAATTTAGGTATAGATGTACTTAAAGAGGAAGGAATGAGATAAAACGACAACATTCAATAAAAAATATACATATACAAGAAGCTGACTAAAATTGCCGTGAAGTGGTAATGCAGTTTCACAAAAATTTCTTCTAAAGACTTACAAAGTAGACAAGATTGTATATTAACCTGAATCATTAGAGTAACGATATACAAAACACAAAATACAATTTCGGATGATTGGGTAACTAAATTGAGAAAAAACAAACTCCCTTGTATAGAAAATTTTTTTTGAATAAAATAAGACCCACATACTGCATTTGTTAAATATGCACTCATATTGTAACTCATAATATGAATAGGAAGCATAATTGTACAACTTTTAACTTCTTACTGTAATAAAACGTTTTTTGGAAAACTAAATACTCAACAATCAACAACAAATCTGTAAAGAAAAAAAAAAAACATAGAAGAAATAAAATGAAAATAGTCAACCTTATCACTGTTCTTATCGTGCTTACATAATGTAATTAAAATTTATGTAAAAATATACACTTTTCATTGTTGTACCATAATAATGGAAAATTTTCTGTTATTTTTTTAATAGAGCTTTCGTTTTTGACATTCATGAACACGATTTCAAGAAAAAAAACTAAAAAGTCAATTCGCAAAGAATAAGTGTACAGATAAAAATGTTGAGTGTTCTAATGTCGTAATATCGTTTTTCTATTGTAACGTAGAATTAAAGAGATAAGTTTCCCTTTTGTACATCAAATGGGAATAAATTTGAGTTTTCAAATTATGAAAGTCGGGAAATGTGTAATATTGAAATTACCGTTTAGGTAAAGCATTGGCCAACTATAGGGTACCATTATTATTTATTTTTTTATATCGGGGAAAGAATGTCGATGGGTAAGATCCTTTAAAATATTTAAAACTCGAGTAGCATATTTTAATAATTTTTTTCTTATTGAGAGTTGTAATTTTTGTACTGAGTGCTGTTTTCTTTCGTTTTGTCACTGTTAACTATAGAGGGATGTCGTTATTAGTGTATGGGATAGAATAGATTTACCATCATAGGTCAAATATGAATTGGGAAATAGTAAAAAAAAAATACACTGCAATAATTTGAAATACGCCTTTTTAACTAATCATATTACAAATATTAAGAAATAGTTTCATCGTTCAGTGTTTAAATTGAACACGAACGGACAATCAGGGTTACATCAAAATCTGCATGTAATAATAACCATTTTTTCAACTATGTTCAAAGCGGTGGCCAAATTTTCTAAACTTTGTGCCAACAAAATTTCATAATTTTGAATGATACATAAGGGGATTCTGTTCAATTGTTAGCGCGCTGGGCTACTGTCCCAGAGGCTGTGGGCTCAAAACCTACGGATAACCATGGTCACTTGCGCCACATGGTAACACAACTTGGCCTAAGTGTGCCTTTCTGGGCAGCCGCAATAGTCCATATCTAAACCTAAATGATACATAAAAATAAAATTGTAACCTGTTTAAGATATTTCTAAAATATGGGACTTGTTTAAAAAAAATATTACTCATTTTATTACTATAAATTCCCTCACATCTTACTCATCAGCTTTACATTCCCCCAAAACATGAACATCAATTTCTTCAGCACATATACATGAGCATAAGTCTACATACATAAGTATATAATGAGATCAAAAAAGCCAAAAACAAAAAATAAAGCAAAACAATGTGTATATAGAAAATTTAACAGTATAACAAAATTACGCTTAAGTAAGTCAAAATATTATTTAAAGAAATTATTAAATTAAAAAACAAATAAACTCCGAAAAAGGAGATAAAGCGAAAGTGAAATAATAATAACAAAAAAATTTGAGGTGTACTCACTCTCAAAGGCTGTGTTGACAATAAAATATAATAAAAAAAAAAATAAAGATTATAAAACAAAATAAAATACAAAAGGTAGAGTTATACAATAGGTAAAATATAGAAAGTAAATTTAAGAAACCTTTTAAATCTAAGTGTAAATTGGTTACATCATTAAATGCTTTAGTGAAACTATAGGTGTAAATATTCGCCTAGTACTTCTGCTAGACATATATAAAAAGGTAAAAATCAGAAAATCAAAAAATTTCATAAAGTTTATCCTTTATTAGCTCGAAAAGTGCTGTTGAATTTGTCTTTTCGTTTTGTAAATATAAAATGCAGGAAATTAACAGTACTGCTGTTTAGTTCTTCTGTTAAATGCAAATGTGTAAGAGGTGTGCAAAATTAACTAAGAATTGTACAAAAATCCAGCTTCAGTCATTTTTGCTGGTATAGGCAAAATAAATAGAATGTTTATCGCTTATTTTTCTGGCTAAGGTCATGGTAGTATTTAAACGCACAACCCAATACAACGTAATTCATTTTCCGAACTGAGGTACACTAGTCCTTTAATTTGTGGAAAATTTGACACTTAAAAACATTCAAATATAAAATCATAACATTTAGTTTAAATTTTAAAATAAAGAATACTATTGATTCGCTAAAGTAACTTAGCGCTCAGATAGATACCTAAAATATTCGTGAATATTTCGATATGTAATATATGGAGAATTTTTGTTTAATTCAGTGTAGTAGAAACCCTTAAAGAGACCCCTCCCATGTATAAAAAGAAGAATTTTAAATGTAGACAAAATTTCATTTCGCATATCTAGCAGATATTACAAAATAACTTCAAAATATGTTAATGGAATGAAAATTTATAGCGGGACAGAATGATTAAAAAAAAAAGTTAAAAGTATTTTTACTTAACGATTAATTGACGGAGGTATTTTTGTCTGCGACATTGTACAGATATTTAAATCGGAAAAAAACTTGTAACATTCCTAAAATATATGCCTTTTTTTGTTTCTTTTTGTAAGTAAATTGTATTGTCACATATTGCTAAACTATTCATCAATGCGTTCTTTAATTCAAATCTACTTATACATGTTTAAAAAAAATATTTTAGTTGATCACCAGTTCCATGTTCTGTGTACTTATGAGACATTTTGTCTCATTTTATATCATCAAAATGGAGAGTGTAATAAACAAAAAAAATCATAAAATTGACCTAAAATATTTATTAATGTTGGTTGCTATAACATGACTAATATAAAAATGTTACAGTCTATTTAGTGTTTTATTTTTAGCGGCCATATACCCTCTAAAAAATTTAAATGCCTGCTTTTCTATATTTTAATTATTTCTATATTTGTAAGTAACTTACAAGTGTCGTTTAAACTTCTAAAGATTACTATGTTGGTTTTTGAGGATGTTCAGTTTGTTTTGTGATGCTAGTGAAGGGTGTTGTTTTAGAGGTATACAAATTTAAAATGAAATAAAACACATAAAAATAATGTAAATGGCCATGTAAACTGCTTTATTTAAAAGATATTTTTATGCCATTAGTGATTAAACATGACTTTAGTAGGCTGGAATGAGGTGTAATCGGCAAATCCAATTTTCGACTATTTTATCGAGCAAGTGGGACCGTTATATCGGCAACACCTCGGGAATTTATTGCGGAAATCATTCGATGAATCCCGACTACGCTTCATTCGAGCCAGGCGTTGCGCGAATATTTAAACACTAATGGCATAAAAATAAATAAATAATGCCAACACCATGGCCCTTAGCATTATTTTTATACGTTTTATTTCATTTTAAATTTGTATACCTCTACAAAAACAAAAACGCCCTTTATATAAATTTAGCCTATTTCCATAAAAATACAAATTTTGAGATTTTCAAAATTAATCATTGGAAAACTCATAACTTAATACACTTAAAATTGAATGGTCTTACAAGCTTAGCCAAGAAGGCAATGAGGACCAACAAAGTGCAGATAGATTTCAATTTTGCTGGGTTCTACATCATGTACATGGGTTTAATTGGTTAAAACAATTTCTAGAATAAAGATTAACAAACTAAAGCACTCGCAGAGTTTTAAATCAACCAATCAATCCGCTTGGTGGAGCGGAGTCCGAGGAACGCTAACGTGATTAACTCCATATTAAAAATCCTGGGGTGGTACTCTTGGGGCGATTTAAAAAATAACGCTTAAAAGTCCCACCTGGCATTATCACGGTATTTAAATATTAATGAATTTGGTTGACTTACTTGCAACTTGCTTTGATGCGCCTCTCGTTACTTCTACTTGATGTAAATACAATTTCTGCCTACTCGCAACTTTCCTCTAATTCCAAACAATCTTTTAGAGCTGAGATGCTTCAGATGGGATCCAGATAACATGAATTCTAGCACTACTTAGAATTAATTAAAAGCTACTTTAAAACACCAACATAAAATGCAACATTATCACCATCGGACCAAGAACAAGAATACGTTACAAGTTTCAGGAGGGCTCTGAAGGGTTCTGAAGTTAGCTTCAGATCAAGTGGTACCAACTGTTAAAATATCCAAATCTGACTAGTACGAATTTCGTCCGGCGACTAATTCCAATTGGAATTTAATTATCTGGCTAATTATTATTCTTGCATTTCAAAAATTTCAAATATTATGCAATATTCAAGAAAACACAATTGTAATATAAGGAAAACATTTCTCATAATTTGAGATTGACATATTTTCATAAGTCGGCATCAATATTCCTGCATATGACGTTTGCCCTGAAGTTCGTAACGTTCGTTGTTGTGTTTTGGTTTTGATCTGTGATGTTGCACAGTTCTCTTCTCTGTAAAAAATTAAACTGAGTGTTAAAATGCCTTTTTTAAAACATAGAAAAACGTCTTAAGCCTAAAAGAATATTGTGAATTTAAGTAAAGGTGCAAAACAGGCGACATTTCTTTTCTGTGTTATTTGAAGTGCATTAAAACAGGTCTCTGGTAAGTCGGAATGGTGGAATTAATTTAGCAATTTGATTTCAGGCAGCCTATTTGTTTTAATCTAAGGAAGGACTCTCGACTGATTTGAAATGGATATTCAGTTGTTTCTAAAAGTATTCAACAATTGTTTTTGTTAGGCTAAGTTGAGCATGAGTGACTAAAGATTGAGAAGTAACGAAATGAACACAAAATCTTTAACACTGGATAAATTACTTATTTATTTAAAAAAAAGATTATCATTCAACAAAAACACGTATAATTTACCTATGTATGTACATTCATATCACAATTTGCCACTTAATATTCAGAATACACCCAAACCCCTGCTTTAGGTGCCTAGGTTTTTTTCGTAGCATATTTACAAAATTACAATAAATTTCTCAGAAATTATTACACATCCCCCCCCCCCCACCACTGCAATTTCTATTTTCTAAGTCCTTGATAGCCAGAATCAGTTGATCTGCCTTTTCCGGGGAATCCTCTCGCGTATGGCGGCTTCGCGTTCGTTGTTACGTAGTAAACTCCGCGAGCTCTGAAATAAATTTTATTGGGTTAATACAAACTGCAAGAATAAAAATAAAAGAAAACAAGCTTAAATTAAATTAAGAAATTTTAAATTAGAAATAAAACTATGACTAACCCTAAAATAAGTAGGGAATAGGACAAGAACGAGAATAAAAGCTAGGGAAGGGGAAAGAATATGGAAAATAAATAGAAACAGCAATAAATTCTAAGAAAAATGGTTAGGCTGGTAAAGGGAGTGTTTATCAAAATGAAAATCA
This sequence comes from Philonicus albiceps, assembly GCA_963969385.1. Taxonomy (NCBI): domain Eukaryota; kingdom Metazoa; phylum Arthropoda; class Insecta; order Diptera; family Asilidae; genus Philonicus; species Philonicus albiceps. The sequence goes on from OZ017775.1 coordinate 21,864,755, forward strand.
AAGGTGGAATCGCTAGCTTTGCGGAGCATTCTCGTGAAGTATTTGAAGTGTCCGTAGTTGGTGCGGTGAGAAATGTTATGTTTTTATATTAAAATTCTGTAAAGTCAAATATAAAGCGATTCCAGTTGTTCTGTTCCTTGCATTCGAGATATTTTTATTATTAAGCTTATTCATTTTAATTTTTATTGAGTAAATAGATTTTTTTTGGGTATCACAAAAATACGTCTTACGTGTGAGAAACATGTTCCCCCATGAGCACGTAGTCCGAGTCCTTGGGATCACACCATCCGATTAAATAAGTGAATAAATTCGGGCAAGGGCCCGCGTAGAAGCCCCTCTCTGTTGTGATCGATTCAATGAAATAGGGCGTCACCTTGGTGTGATCGCATGCAAGAGTTTCTGCAAATTACAAAATATTCAACTTACAGCGTTACTACAAATCATCTTCCAGGAACTTACGAAAGAGCGTAGAACTGGCGCATCCCGGTTGACTACTTCCGCCGTTCACGTAGAAGTCGGCATGACCACTCGTGTGCCACTGGCCTAAGATCCCCGCCCCCGTGTGCAGAACATCGACAAAGTGGGCGTCGGAGGGGTCTAGGTCTTTTGAGTTGTTCGTTCCAGCGTAAAAAAAGATCGTTGGATCCAATCCGGTGATCCTCCCAATTTTGCCCTCTTCCGGCGACAGATAGTTGGCCACTAGGCCGGCTATGTGGGCCCCAACGCTGTACCCGATAAAGTGCAGGTCGTCTGGCTTAACCCCCCGCGGATGCCGTTCCAGGTACTTGACTAACTGGGCAATGCACATCGACCCGAACCGTGGGGCCCACTCCATCTGGCTAAGGCAGGGCTCCTTCACTGCATTGCTGTAGTCCACTATGATTATGTTGTAGTTGCCGATCGTGAAGTAGGCCTTCCGCAAGTCTGGGCTCGGCGAAAGTTTCCTGCCCCCACCGAACCCATGAATAATGATTTTCGTACCATGAGCTGGGTTAAAGTGGGAGAAGTAGAGGGAGTCATCGTTCAGAACGTCGATGAACTCTGGGGTCTCTTGGGTCCGTCGAGTATACAAGTAGAATTGAATTTTTGGGTGAGGACACCTGAAGGGCTTTTCTAGGCAGGAATCGCTGATGAAGACGTCCTCTTCCTTGTTCTGGCATTCTAAAAAAATACCAGATAAATCTTAATACCTTCATAAAAAATATTTAATAATACTTTAAAAAATAAATTTGACCTATACCAAAATAAATTCTCAATTGCTTTGAGTTGGTTGTCTGAAAATTGAACAGGTTTTACAAGAAAAATGCATTCCACCCATCAAGATGTTGTTTTTCTGCAAAATACAGCGATTAACTACAGTGACTTACACGAATTTTTTAAGTGGGTTAGCACATTCAGAATGTATTTGGTTTGCAGTAAGATTTATTCAGTTAAATTCTAATAAACGTGATGACTGAGCAATAATACGAGTACAATGGCAAATGTAGTTACGGTTGACTTTTTTGCAGTTTCATTTTTGTACTCGCTTGCACAGAATATTTATAAAATACACGGAAATAGTACGATATTTTGAGAGAATACGCAAAGCATAGGTAGTTGTTACTTTTACTATTAATTAAAAAAATATATATAAAACATATTTTAAGATATATGGGGTAGTAAAAAATAGAATAATGCTGAACTTTGAGGAAATCAAGTAATGGAAGATTAACTTTTGTGAAAATCATCCGATTTTAAATTTTCAAAACACTATTGTTTCGTTTTTAAGTAATGGTGGTTCAGTTTTTCTTTTTTTACTTCATCCTCTAAAAATAAACACGCTTAAATAGTTAAATGTTTCGAGAGCGATTTTTGTTTCTTTACTTTTTCATCAAAAGAAAAAATTATAATAAGCGAAATTAAGTTATTCTTGGTGGAAATGCTCCATCACGTTTTCAAGAAAAATTGATAGAGAAATTGCAGAAGGCCATATTTTGGCCATTATACAAAAATCATTAACCGGTTAACTGTTTTTGACGAGTATACTTGTCATGGAAAAACAAATAAAAGATATTTTATTAATTTTATAAAGAAATCGAACAAACTGAACTGAAAAACGATAAGCACAGCTGGCTGGTTAAAAAATAACGGATTGCTGAATAATGTTGCTCAATTGATATTTTAAATCTTAAATTACAAACAAATTTAAAGCATTTCGAAATAATTCGTCAAATAGATATAAAATAAAATAAAACGCAAATGAGAGAGCAAATTTTTTGAAGAACTTCTTTATCAAGATATGTTAAAAGGTCTACAGAGATAAGTCGTATTCGATAATCCTAGATTAAGATTCAGGGTTTCATTTAAGCCATGGTACAAACTTCTATGATGAGCTATTATTTTCTAATGATTTTTCAAAAATGCATAAAGTACGGTTTTATAAATTTTTTTCACAAAAACGTAATGTGATGGAACATTTTCATTTATGAATTCGTAATCTACAGAAAAAATTCTATAGAAATGATTTGCCAATTCTTTGGAGACGAAATAACAAATTCAATTTGTTAACCAGTAATCGATAGCTTCTGTTTTAATTTATCAACATCGAGACTATAAATGTCCTGTTTGTGTTTATTCCACGATAATTATTTTTACAGGACGAAATAAAAAAATTTAGATTTCTTAAAACGAAAAAATTAGTTTCTCTAAAATCAAAATCCTATGATTTTTAGAAAAGTTACGAGTTTTATTATTATTTGGTTTCTACGCAGTCCAGCATCATAAAATAAAATGTATTTGCAAAATTATTGCGTCTTCCTTTAATTGCTCATCTTCTGAGGGTTTAAAAAGAGTCGTTTACTTCAATCGTGATAGAAGGATCTATTTACTTTCCGCTTTTGTGAATTGTTTGCTTTAATTGAATTTACTCTGCCACAAAATCATTCCTAATAATGCGCTATTGACTTAACCTTGAAATTTATTTACAATATTTATTCAATTTCTACATTTTATCAGCTCTCAGATTAATCCAGTCCTATCTCTCTTCCACAGAGATTAATCTTTCAAAAAGCTTTAAATTAAAAATTAGTAAATATTGTGAAGAAATAAAAGAAAATGGGTCAACATGCCTCTAAAGTTGATTTGATTATTTAATTTTATGAGCATGTCCACTTTTAGAAAAAAAAAACATGTTTTGTGTAAATAACTCGAAATGCGAAACATCTGTGCGCGAATGCCTATTGTGGAAATATTTCACAGCCTTATTAAGTTGAGATGCGTCATACTCACTTTTAAAAAAAAGTGCTAACCAGATTAATTGAGCTCTCAACTAAGCCTCTTTTTCACTGTTTGCACAAAAATCTCAATGCCATCCATGTCGCAGGTTAAAAGAAAGCCAAATAAAAATTTTACGAATAACCTCGCAAGGGAGAGACATGGGACCCAGGGACCATGACACGATGGTCACTGTTAAAGATCTCATGTTTCTTCGGACGACCTCCTTTTTTCCATCTGCAAGATTGCACAAGAAGACACCAAGTTTCATGACGCCAACTGACCAACATTTCTGGTTGATCGCGATCGTACGGACTGTCAATTACCAAAAATTTCATAGATGTCCACGTCCACCTTCGTTGTTGATTTTAAACACGGGAAAGATATCGTAAATTCGTTGATCTTGTGCACGTATTTCAGGTGGGCACTCACGGTCTGATCGGAGCCAGGTGAAAGTGAACTTTTTCGAGTGGAAGATTCGAGCAAATCTTGCCGGAGGAGATCCCTCTGAGTGAGTTCGATAGCCGGGGTGCCGCTAGACTCAACAAAAAATGAATAGCGAAAAAGGTTCGTTTTCGCGCATTCGCGAGCCGGTTAACTGTTGCTGATTATGGGCTCCTGGTATAAATCTGCTGCTTGCAGTTTGAGTGACTCTCAACACTTCTTCCTCGATGGAACGCCAACCCGAAGAAGTAAGCGAGGTTGGAGATGTTGTTTCGTCTAGGTAAAATTTTCGTAATATGTTTTTGGCGCGCGTTCATTTCTGTGCCCCCGAATACCTGAGGCTCGGTGCAAACTTTATGTTTTGCGGTATTTAGTAACAAACAACACGTTTGACTGGATTTGGATCGGTGGCGGTTTATTAAAGCCAGACTCAGTCGAGCTGTGGGGGCTTATCTTTTGGTGGATTAACAGTGACTGACGTAATTGTAAGGCGAAGTATTTTCCGTGTAAGATGAGAGGAAGTTCAAAACAAGGAAGTGCTTTCGTATCTTGGGAGACATTGCCTGAATTTGTTCGCAATTTATTGCTATTTAAAACTAGTTCCGAATGTTACGAAACATCACACCGGGGAATGCACTTCCTTATGGCTTTCCCTTAGTATTGCAATATCTGGAGGAAAAATCTGTCGTCTATTGGATTTATTTTTGGAATGCTACCAACCACATTGTATCGCTTTATAATGCTTAGAGTAATTTTACCTTATTTTGTAATTTAAATTATAATGATAATTTTTAAGTTTTCTTCATTACGGTATACGAGTATATCAACTAATTAGGCACACTAAAATGTTAAGTTGCAATAACTACCTCAACCATTTATATTAAACTTTGAAAATAGATAGTTTTTTTCAATTTTTGTTAATAGTTTTTATAACTTCAACTATTCTAGTTTATTTTTTTTTTACGCAAAGTAAAGAACCCGTACTATAAAGTTAAGTAGTCATTTTTACAAAGCAATTTTACTTATGATAAAAGGAAATATTAAAATTTAAACTAAAAGTTAAATTGTAGTAAAAAAATATAAAAATTTTCCTTCCTTCCTTTCCCTTCCAACGGAAGTACCAAAAATAGTTAAGAAGGTAATTTGTCTTAACTACACTCTTTTCACGCTTTTACTGTATACCTCAAACAAGCAATTATTCCGCGGTTTTACAAAGAAACAAAAAAAAAAAAAACCGAAACTTAAAGCAAACATTCGCGTGGATGGCGAATAATGGGAAAATAAAAGTCCCCATTTATGACACATTACCGAGCATACCTGAAAGAGGGTTTGATACCTTCGGATAAATAGAGAAAATGAAGCTCAGAGAATTGGGACCACAGTCACTGAATTTTCACACCCAACTGATTTTATACACTTTGGTTTGCTTGAGTGACATGCGACAAGACATGGTTAATTAGGAACTAAAATTTATTTTACGCTAAGTACCTATAAATCGAACTTAAAAATTAGAGATTGCATGAAATTACTTCAAGATAACAGGCAAAACATTTTCCATTTGCTGCCTAACACTTTTATTTTTATGGGTAACATTAAAGCACAACATTTTAATTAAGTTTATATTCTTCAGCAAGGAATTCATTTTTATAGCTTGTGACTAACGTCTTAATTACAAGAGGAAATTTCTCATGGACGGCCTTTTAACAAATTCCATTAAAGTCCGTGAAATTTGAGGAAATACTTATTTATGAAAAATAAAAGTAAATAAAGCCGCAAGCGGCCCTATAATCAAAGTGAAAATTCTTGAATGCATGAATGCATCCGTGCCAAGCGACTGCTTGGAAGTGTAACCGATGATGATACACTTAAAGTTTAATGGTGCTAGTAATTTATTTCTTAAATAGTTGAGTTTTCCCATATTTCTTGAAGCCAGTTACATGATATCCGTCTTATGACGTTGTACTTTCTTGTACTTTCCAGTCACCGTAGTTATTTCCATTTTTAAATTAAATTATACAATATTTTCGAGTTGGATAAATGACTGGACTTATGTATAAAGGGCCTTGCAAAATGAAGTCAAGGCAACGCGATAGGCCTTCGTTCAGCGATGGACATTGAATAGCGATCCAGTTTTTTACAATATTCCTCCAGAAGGTGTTGAGAAAGAGCATAAATTCGTTATTGTGAGTTTAAAAAAAATGCAGTTTGATAAGTACGTACTGCACAAAAACAGTAATTATAAAAGATATACCTTCTCTGATTCGAGTAATTAATTATATAGGAGGAACGAAAATTCAAACCGATCGATTGTATAACAATTTCTCATGCACTTAAGCATTGCCGGCGGAAACTGTTAGTCATTTAATGAACCAATTAATTTAGTGAAATATTTAGTGGTTACCACGTATTTCCAAAAGTTTAAAAGACGTAGATTTATATTTTTAACTTTATGCTTTCTAAAAAATATTACCTTTTTAGTTTTGTTTATAAACTTTTTAGAATAGTTAACATACCAACTAGAAATTAGTTCATTAGTTCATTAGTTGCAGATCAGATATTCCTTAATAGGACCATTTGATCAGTTTCTGATCAAGGTACAGTGCGGTATTCCTTAATCCGCTCCTTAGCAAGTTGTTTGAATCAGCATTATATCCAATGAACTAAATCATAATACAGTTCGTATGTAATATTCCTTATTACAACTTTTACGAGTATGAGGAATTCAGTAGTTCACCTGATTGATATTTTTTAAAACTCGTCATAAATTAAGTTAAATATTTAACAATTGAACAGATTCAGTCCATAAATTGTACACCTTCAGGTTTACTTTAAAACGCTTTACAATTATCCTATATCCTTCATTTGTTGAGTAATCCAATTAAAGTTTGAACATTTAAAATAGTGCTGTAAATTCTTCAGTATGATATTTTAATATCAACCCCCTCTCTCTCTTTTTAAAGTCTTTCAGATACGTCAAAGATAAAGGACTTGTTGAAGCCATTGGACGGGTCGTAAATAATTCCATAACATGGAACAATTAAAATTTAATTTCATGTTTAAAATGTTTAATTTTTCTTCATTATGTTTAATGTTTAATAAATTAAAACAAAATGATATTCTCTTACTTTATTATTTTATAACAATTCTGATCGGATATAGTCTTCTTGGATCAGGATCTGAACGGAAAATCTGATCCCCAGTAGATTCGACAATGTCATTCAATAGATAATGTTTCTGAAAACAATTTGTGATCAGAACCGGATCCGATCTGTTTCATATAAGGTGCGACGTTTATCGCCATATTCGGATTATAAACCCTGGCCTGATCGTATTTCAAGGAAACCTGATTCCGATCGGATCAAGACCTGATCTAATTTCTAGATGGGATGTTCCAAAAATATTATGATTTCTAAAATGTATTGTTATTTATTTGCAGATTATTTTCGCAGATATGAATAAACAATCCAGATAAAACAAAGTCGGTATATTAAGTAAGTAAGTAGGTAAGTAAAATTTAATAAAAAGTAACCATGAAATTAACATTGATTTTTAAATTTTGTAGACAATTTCAAAGACCATCAGGGACTTTTACCGAAGAAGAGTTAAATAGTTTTACTATAAAAAGAATGTATGTTGGCTTTTATCAAAAAGTATACGCAAAATATCATCTTAAAGGTATGTATAAATTTATTTTTTATAAAACATTTTTAAGAATTTTCAAATTGCTTTTAAAATCACAACATTTGTCGATTATGTCACGCGTTGATAGTGAAAGACACCTGACTGCCTAAATAGTAAACTTAGATCCTTTTGAAGATCGATTCGTTTGACTTAGATACCAAATGAAATAGTACATCTCAAGGAGTTCAATAATAATCAAAATCGTCTGATTACGAAAAGAAGATGTTTCAAAAGGTATTGCAATTTCCCACTTCAGATCAGGTGAATTTCTAGAGCATAAATATTTATTATTTAACTATATGTGCAACCCTAGATATCGCCTAAAGTTAACCTATGTTATAATTTGCCGGTAAATTAACATTAGTTAAAAGTAAAATAGTCAATAAATTTGTCAACATTCCCAAGATCAATAAAAGAGAAATTGGCATAAAAAAAATTAATTTATAATGCAAATGGGAGGCTGAGACCGCTGTAAAAATTGGAAAAAACGTTGCCCTCAAGATAGTTACCGCGAGTGGCATAAATAACAAACATTTGCGCTATTTGAACCGGAAACTTGCCACCGATAGCTAAATAGATATATCGCGATCGGCTTAAGTACATACATATGTCACTTTCACTGATTTTAACGAAAATTTATACACCAGTTTTTCCGAGGACGGTCACGTACCTGTTACAGTAACCGCCGAAAGAGTGAAGACAAGCAGTAATCCAATTTTGTAAGTTATCCACATATTTCTCGGGCGCACTTAATAAAAGACGATCGTTACGAAAATACCATAATTGCGCAGTCGCGAATCGGCGATCTAAATAGCATACGCTGTAATATACCGGGTCAAGGATTCTGTTGCGCGAAAACGCGTCAAGTTTCCTCCGAAAATATGATTAAAAGATTTAAATATGCACTAGGATTTCTTGTACACTCGGAAATTGTTACTCAACCGTTTTTCTGCACGTTCTCCTTTAAGAAAACCGTGGAGATATGCGTAGCCGCCGCGATCAAACCGAAGACTGTTGGTAGCAGATACCAGATATCGTTGCAGTACGAAACCCGTTGAAAGAGAGAGTTTTTCCCCACCTGGCCCAGGTGCGATGGGCCCCAATGCAACATCCACCCAACCCAACCGACCAGAAGTCAAAACAAAACTCCACTGACGTCCAATGAAAGTTATCTTCTACGTCATCGTCTATGCGGCCGTTGCACAATTTTTTTCAATGCTTTTTCTTTGATTCAATCGCGCAAGTGCGCCAAAAATTCAGCGTATAGAGGCTAATTAATCATTTTTCTATACGTAATTTTACCTTCCAAGTTTTTCCATCCACGACGGGATTTTATAATTTTATTTTTATAACTTGATCTGATGAACGCGAAGACTTAATTAGCGCGATCGCGTTTTCTGGTTCTTTAACCTCGAGAGATCAGTGAAGTAATTTTGTAATCGGATGCATGCAAAGATGACTCCTCTCTGCATACGATTGGTTTTCGCAATTGTTGGTCGATTTGATTATTTTTCTTGAGTAGCAGTAGCTCAGACTGCGCTTTGGTGGCAAATTTTTAGGAAATTATGTTAAGTAGCAGTTGTAACATTAAGTACAAGGATGTTGGCCTTTTCACTTCGTATTACTAAATTTGCCCCAATTTTTTTCTTTTTATTTATTTTATTGTGAAAGTATTTTAATTTCGTATTTAATTTAAATTGAATATTAATTTTTATTTATTTATTGAACCAGTAAAAATTTACGAAAGGTACATAGTAAAAATCCTATAGAGGTGAACATCATCACCTGTACATAAGTCCGGTTATCTTAAAACTAAAAATATAATTTTAATCTAATCCTGTAGTTCTATTAAAGTTAGAATTTTGTATTTAATAACATGATTTAGATGATTTAACAAATTTAAAATTCAGTACTGCAGATATTTTAGGACCAACCAATATATTCTATTTCCTAGCGCATCACTTGTTGATAAGGAGAAGAGGGATGGTGACAAGGAGTGTACATGAAATCTTTGCCTGTCGTTAATTATTTTAGAAAATTTTGTTTTAATTCGTGTACTAATTTTAACAAAACCAACGTTTGATCTTAAAATCTCCGGCAGCACTGCATATATCCAATATTTTAGGTGACTTCTAATTGTTTTGTTTTTATTGAACAGAGTTTATAAGAGGTTTAGTAGCATATTATAAAGTCTGACTGTAACTATATAATTGTTAATAATTTTTGCAATAGATAGATTTGTTCCTAGTTTTGCTGAGCAAAAGTTGATATAATTCTTTCAGATTTGAGTAATTGTGACAAAGTGAAACTACATCGAATGATTGCTTAAAAGTAATTGGCATATTTTCTATAGTAAAATTTGTTTTTGTTTTTATTAATTTTATAATTCTATACAGACGATATTTGGATTTATTGGATACCTGATATGTTGGTCCTATTTCATATTGAAATGAAAAATTTATTCCAATACTTTATTTGCTGATCGCTTAATACAAGCTACTGACAAAAATATTAGAATAAATTAAAAACTAATAATAGATTAAAAATGGATCGGGTCAATTTAGGAGGGACTGTTAAGGTCCTGAGAGATGGTTTACTCAGTTGGAAGTCAAAAGAAGGATGGGAGTTGGCTTTCCGAAGTATTCGAGTGAGAGGCTCCATGGCTGGTACTGTGATAACAGGGCGAAAGAGAGAGGCCGAACGAAAGTTACGAGGAATCTTGTAGATGGAGATCCGCTGAAGTAGAGGACAGTCAATCTCACCAATACTTGTAATGATCAATCCTGTTCAAAACTTAATTATTTATTTCAATATATAAATTCTATGGTACACTGTAAACGTAATTTCTGAAGAGTATATACAACTATACCTTGTCTCGGTTTAATTTTTAACTTCAAGTCAAATTGTCACCTCGTTTTTTTTTGTGCAGGATTCCAGTTCTTCCCTAATGCCAGTATCATAGTATCATCCGCGTAAAATAATATTATACCTTCTAGCATTTATGTGGGCAGATCATTTAAATATAAGATAAATAGAAGTGGAGCTAACACAGTACCCTGTGGGACACCACTTGCTATATTGTGATAATCACTTGTTTCATTATTTATTCTAAGTTTTCATTTCCCGTCAGATAAGTAGCTTGTTATTAAATCAAGTGCACTTTCTTTTATGCCATATTTACATAGGAGTATATAGTTCGTATAATAATATTTGATGATTTACTGTAAAGTAAGTAAGTAAAGTAGCAATAATTGGTTTGCTTTTATCAAGGTTGTTAAATATAAAGTTAGAATTATGAACCATTTTTTATTTAATTAATTTCGTATTACATATAAACTTGATCGGTTAAAAAGTTCATTATTTATGTTCTGGTTCAAATCTTTAATATTTTTTACTAAAAAATTTAAAAAATTGTATGATTTTTAATGCGAAAATTTAATTTGGTTTGGCTTTTATATTCATTTAAAGTACCACTTTGAAGTGTATTCATTCTTTAGATACTACAAAAGCCCAATTCATAATAAATTAAAGTATATTAGAGTGATCTTGAAAAACATAAAAATTCTAGCTCATATGAAGCTCTAAGAATTCCATGTATATGCGTACAAAAAAAAAAAATCATCCAGAAAATGTTGTACTTGTTCCAGTACTTGTTTCAACTATCAGTCATCCCCTACAATTCCCTGTAAAAGTGAAAATTAATTGGCCCGCAATGTAAAGTTCATTACCCCAAAACGCTGATAGATTCACAATTGATGCAGCCTGCAAGCGAGTGCAGTCGACGAAGGTAGATAACAATGCGAGTGACAAAATGAAATCATTACGTGACTTAAAGCACCAGCAAATTGCAGAATTTGTGCAGTGCGACTATTCGGAAAAAATTGGCATGACTGTTTTTAAAATCACTATAAATCAACAGAAACCTTTAGTGCAACTCCAATTACCGGGCACGCTTTCCTTCGTCTAATTAGTTCAGTTAAATACACCTGATGGATAGGAGTACGCAGTTTAGGATTAACGCTTATTGTTTAGTTAATATCAAAAAAGTGGTTTTCAGTGTAATTTTATTTTTAATTACTTCCCATGTTGCTTGTAATGAAGCAAATTTACCTGGCTGTTTCTATGCGGACGAGAAGTGTCCAAATAAAAATATTACTTTCTGGCTTTATACGAGGTTTTAAATTTCAAAAAGTGTTGTGTTAAAAGTTAGAAATGAAAATCTACTGATTTTAGGGATACTATGAGAAGTCCATTAAAATTAACTGTGGATAGTATTCCCACTCTGCAGATGGAAACCAAACGTGAAATGATGGTACTTATTCATGGTTATACCGGTGACAGAGATTTCGCGCCAAATTTGCATATTCGTCCGGCAATCCTAAAAGCGAAGGATTTAATGGTACTATCTGTGGATTACAATCCTTTGGCTAGAGAACCTTGTTACGTTGAGGCCACAATTAATATTAGAACTGTTGCAAAATGTACAGCTTATTTTTTGGATATTTTAATTGAAAATGATGCAGTTAATTTAGAAGATGTTCATGTTATTGGATTCAGCTTGGGTGCACAAACTGCTGGTTTAATTGGGAATTATTTGAAATCGGGGAGTCTTAAAAGGATTACTGGTAAATTAATTTGTTGGTATTATAGAAATTTTAGAACGATGATCTGAAAATTATTATTTTTGCATTTTAAAAATAAATAATATTTTTGTTCGTAAAGGTCTGGACCCTGCAGCCCCTCTATTTTATTTTCGGAGCAATGAGTATAAGCTGGACCAATCAGATGCACAATTTGTCGACGTTATCCACACGGATGTTAGTGAACGAGGAGTTTTATTTCAAATTGGACACGCTGACTTTTATCCGAACGGTGGGGTTGACCAGCCAGGATGTAAATCACAAAATATAACAAGTGAGTTTTTGTTGATTTAAATATTATTTATTGTTCTGCTTTATATTTGCACGCATTTTGTTTTTATTTTAAGGTTCAGGATCATGCAATCATGATCGAGCTCCAATATATTTTGCGGAATCGATAAGTTCTGAGCTTGGCTTCTGGGGATATGACTGCCCGAACTGGTTTTTTTACATACTCAAACTTTGCCGATGGACCGAGTCAAAGGAAATGGTTTTGATGGGATATCACGCGTCACCGAGGTAAGATTATATCAGAGGTAATGAATGCTCCCGGGTGTCTTGAGCTCTTCACAGCAAGTCATGATTAAGTGAATGTGCCTACTACAGCAACGGTGAAAGTTCTCACCTTCCTGTAGAAATATTTGACGCATAGAGGGAAGGTCGCGACTGGTATCTTTTACTTAGCTGACTTATCTTCAGAGCAATTGGTCATTACGCGCCTTGTATCTTAAGACAATGATACCTTAGATTTTTTTTTCCCGCCTTATTACACAACTCAGCGGACAGTTCAATTTTCTTGCCCTGTGGGCCTTCCGGAGATGTAATCAATTTAAATTTGCTTTAAGACATAGTTGCGTAAAAATTTCAAATATTCTCATTGCCCCGGTGTTTATTTAGTTTTCATAGAGGCAAGCTTGTTTTGATTTTTTTTTAACCGATTTCATATAAGCGGGTGCCAGTGAAAGAAGGTAATAACTCGCTGTTAAAGAGGTTTTCTCATCGACAGGGTAATGGAAGATTACTTTCATTCATTATTAGCTGGCGGGACACAAACAACGTTTTTGTTTAAATTTTGCTTTCTCGTAAAAATAGCTACGTATCAATCATAAATATTAAAAACAGCGGGCCGTCTGCTTGATTGCAAAAATTAAAAAGAAGTTTTCAAGATATCTCCGCTGAATTTCTGCAGCAGCTCTTTTGTATTTGATGCAATTAAAGTCATCGAGCAGTATCTTGATTGCTACGCTTTAAAAGTAAGTGTGATCTTGACATGGATAACGAGATCTTTCAAGTTATTCATTTATTGCCAAGGACTTTATGTTCTAGTTCATAGCTGTAATATCTAATTGTAATTATACCAATTTTTGCATTGGAGCTTTTGAGCAATTCTTTGTTATTAATTCAGAATTCAGTACTTTTTAGCTTGAGTTAAATTTTTTTAATTTCTTCATGTAGTCAAAAATTAATTTGAATCACTTTTCTTAGAAAAAATCCATTTCTTTTAAGTTCCTATTTGTTTCACATTTACTATATATAATTTTTTTGCAATATTTTTCAGCACGCGAGGTGCTTATTTCTTGGATACGAACATGCAACGGCCGTACGCAAGGGGTCCATATCCTCACGTACCAGAAATCTGACCGCCCTATTCCATTAAAATAACTCCTAAAGAAAAGTTTTTTGTTATTTTCCCGCAACTAAGTGATGGTCTACTCAAAAATGCAAGTGAAGAAAACAGAGCAGTGGACTGTTTTATTTCTTCAAATGAATTCAATTGTGCAATAAAATGTAAAAATCATCTTCAATATTCGGATGCCCCAGTAAGCACTTGCGTAAGAGCTGCTCTCGTTGGAGTAGCCGTTTTGCCGGGTGAAAGTTGATAAAACGAAAAGGTAAGTGCGCGCGTAAGTAGCAAAATGCACATCATGCATGATGAAAAAGGGTTGAATTATGCGGTAGATCAAGATTGTGCTATTCACAGGAATCTCAATTCGTATGCAATAAATTCAATGAAATCATAGTTATGTGGCAAATTGCGGTGACCGTTTCAAAACATTAACAAAAACCACATGAAACGCCTTCAAAATTGGTCAATTCTATTGATTGCCAGCGGGTGGGTGACTCGTTAAAATATGTAGAAATGTAAAGAATTGGATTGTCCACCGATTTATCCGCTGTGGTCGTTCATCACGCGTTATGTAATTTAAGATAAATTTTTTTTATCTGGCCTGCAGCAGCGCAACTACCTTGACATCTGTTAAAACGCGACCTTTTCAAGTATTCCGATGACTTCGACATGTGTTCACATTTCGAAATCGTCTATTGGTTCGAATAATCGAATTCGCCCGGGCAGCTTAAGTGATTTGAAAGTGCAAAAAGGAGTGCATCTAATTTAGCTAAGTGTGTGATAATGAGTTTTCTTTCCTCTCTTCTTTGGAGAGAAGTGTTTATTTATTTAATCGTTAAGCTTTGCATAAATTTTGTAATTTCACTTTGCAGTTATTTTTGCCATTTGCCAAACGGAGCATTGGCTGCACTCTTGAAAAAGTACGAGATCTGTTTAAAAAGTATCGCGAATTTTGAATTTCTGCGGGCTATGTATATTCGATTTTCGATTTTTTTGTGGCGTTATATTGGTACTTATGTCCCTCATTTATGATCACAAGTTCGGCTATTTTGAATGTTCAGTTAATTTTGTGACAGTTATTGTGTTTGAACGTGTTTCGGCTCGTCTTCGATTTTTGCCTATTCCAAAAAATGGATCAAAGAATCGAATATACATAGCCCGCGGAAATTCAAAATTTGCATTATTTTTTGAACCGACCTACTATGAGTAAAACAAAATTAATTTGAAATTTATACAGTAGCTGTTTTGAAAACAATTATTTGAAATCAAGGAGATAAAGGGTTGTTTTTTGTTGATATTTTATTTTATAACATTTATTTTACGTTTTATGTTAAAATTACCAAATTGTGTCATAGATCAAAAATTGTAGATTTGTAAGGTTAAGTTATTACAAAATAGCTGAATGCGTGGCTGAATAAAATTTAGCAGTCAATATATTTGATATTTCCCAACTTTTAAAAATAAACTGATTAGGGTTGGTTAACCCCAAAGATCATCAAGTACAAGATGTGACACTCTCTCTACAAGCCCAAAGTTTAAGCCATATGCAATTTCTAAAACAGCCTTGGGACAATTTACTCATTAAAGTAGCAAAGAACTACTGGTTTCCATGCCTTATTTAAGTTTAAATAAGAACGGAAAAAATAAGAATAAGGAGCCAAATATTCTCATCTACAGCACTTATAGTGTAGGCAATAATGTGCATTGTTTTTTTTATCACACATTTTTAAAGGCGGGACAAAGTCTCTGTTGCCTCTGCATGCATAGTGTTAATGCCGTCCCCGCACAATGCTCAGGCATAGGAAAATCCTGAATCGAAAATGGGCAAGAGACAGGCAGCACATACAGAGCATATATACGGATACGGGCTGTTTACATTTTTTCACCGTGCATTTTTAAAGGTGGTACAAAGTGTTTGGGCGTGTGCACTACTCTGGGTGGTGAAACGTGGTTTTAATTTTCGTTCCGTTTTAGGATTTTTGTCTTTTACTCACACGTGAGCCCTTTATTACTATCTACTTTTAGTAAAATCTATAAGGACGATTGGCTAGCGGGATCAAAGTCGAAAAAAGATAATAAGGATGCGTTAGGAGTATCACATAGTGTATTTGATGATCTTTGGGTTAACCCATTCCAGACGAACACGCATTTTTGACCCAGAAAGACGCAAAACACTACGGCGTGTTTAAACTTGCTGATAGTTCAAATAAAAAATTAGTTGTGAAAATAAAATCGTTTTGAGAAAATTAAAAGGATACAGGTGATTACTGCTTATTATTTGTATTGGTTTTAAATTAAATTATAGAATGAGTAGACAACAGCTAGGACATCGGGAACTAAAAAGAATAGAAGTAATATAAGCAAAAAGAAATGCTTTCGTTCCTGGGCATGTTTTCGAAAAAGAATCCTGGTTTTAAATGGGCTAACTGAATGGTTTTCTTTTTGCCTATTGAACACTAGTCAACATTTTTATTGTTTTTATTTTTGAAAAACTGTTTTTTTTTTAGTGACTCTAAAATGTTAGCGTAAGTTTTATTCAATTTATGAGAAGTTCATCGTAATTTTGTACGGTGTTGAGGTAGCTATGGCCTTAAAACTTCTTCTTAACCCGAGTCAACAACCACAGATAAAAACTAGCTTAAAAAAGCTTAAAAGAAATCCCAATACCTTCCACAAACTTTCTTCCGTCAGTTCCTCAACTTCAGCTGACTCTCTCAGTGATAAGAAATGTCAGCGCCGTCCCGAGCCTTGGACCATCTCCGGCGGATCTTCCAGACCGGGGTCCAGGCCGTACAGCCAGCCTCTTTGTTCGCGAGTGGCCAGTGCGTGAGAAGTGGTCGAGACGTCGAGAATAATGAGATTCTTGAGGTATGCGGCGAGGAAGTGCCAATCTTTGGGAAACGATTTCACCTGGTCGGCTTCGGGAAAGCTGTTCTCGGTATGGCAGTGCAGCTTGAAGGTGTCTTGGGCGAGAGGTTGAAATCTGGGGTACTAAGCGTTCCAACAGGAACTGTCCAGAAATTTTCTGGGATGAAAGACATGCAATTGAAATCGGGCAGCGTCTTAAAAATGTACGAGGGAGCATCTAATAATTTACCAGATAAAAACGCCATTGAGGCAGCTGATAAAATTAAACAATTAGCTGAATCAATGGATGAGAACGATATTCTTTTCGTTTTAATATCTGGGGGTGGTTCAGCCCTTCTACCTGCTCCGATCAGCGGAATAACTTTGGATGAAAAACTGAAGATCATTAAAGCTCTGGTGGCAAGAGGTGCCACGATCGGTGAGCTGAATGTTGTAAGAATTTCTCTTTCACAATTAAAAGGCGGAAAACTTGGTGAATGCGCCAAAGGGGCTTTTAAAGTTATTTCCCTAGTGATCAGCGATATTGTTAACGATCCTCTCGAATTGATCGCTTCTGGTCCTACAATTCCATTTAAAAATAAAGCCCAGTCTGCAGGGGATATTTTGAGAAAACATAAAGTTTGGGATGGTTTACCAGAAAAAATTAAATCTTATATAGAAAATGAAACGAGAACTGAAATTCATTTACAAAACAGCTCCGTGAAGGTGGTCGGTAGTAATAAAATCGCTGTATATGCTTGTTGCCAAGAAGCCCAAAATTTAGGCTATCAGCCCTTTGTACTTTCAACTTCTATTGAGGGGGATGTCGGTAAAATTACGGATCAATACACATCTTTTTTAAAAAGCCTCTACAGTTTTCTTGAAGGCAAAATTAGCAAAGATAAATTTCTTGAAAAGTGCGATATAGTTGAATATCTTCAACAAAAGGATTTATTACATTTTTTGAATAGCCGAAAACGTAATCAACCAATTTGCTTTATACTCGGAGGTGAAACAACTGTTGAGATTAAAGGAATTGGAGTAGGAGGTCGCAATCAAGAACTAGCTCTACGGATGGCATTAGAAATTTATGAGACTCCTATCTTGAGGAATATTTATTTTTTGAGCGGTGGAACCGACGGTATTGATGGTCCAACTCTGTCTGCTGGAGCAATTGGTTGCCATGGTGTAATCGAGGATTTTTTAGAAAAGGGCACTATTTCAGAAATTCACAAATTTTTGGACAGAAATGATTCTTACAATTTTTACAAGTCTTTAAAGAATGGCTCTTATCACATTACCACTGGACATACGGGAACCAACGTAATGGACCTGCATTTGATTTTGATATTTCCATCTAATAATAAGCTTAAGCATAAATTGTAAACAATATTTCCAAATATGTATTTTTTTAAACAATTATAAAATAAATACAAATTTTAAAATGAACTAAAAGAATTTTAAATCCACATAAGATATCGACAATATATGCATATATAAGAAAAAGTGGAGAAACGAGAATATTTTGTTATTAAAATACTCGTTAAATTTTATTTGCTTGAGATATTTATGAGTTTTTTTTTTTTTTTTTTAAAAACACCTTTAATATAAAATAAATTATATAAAAGAGGGCGCAGCAATCGCGCATTTTTGCACAAGTTAAATTAGTTGAAATTAATAAAAGCAAAATCATGGAAAGGTCATATAGTGGTCGTGGGATTTGTATTTATATAATCAAACTGAAATAAAATGCTTATTGGAGTAATTTAATTTTATGTTATAGATGTTGTTGTTTATTGTGTGAATATCTAAATACGTTTAATCAAAAAACGCAAGCTTATGTATAGTCTTCGTTGAAATGAAAATATCCATGTAGAGTGTAACTTGAGGCACTAAGCAAAACCGTCGTACACATCGTCCTGCCATCAAAGCAATTAAAATATATCTACCCTGGGGTTATTATGTTCGGTTGAGATCAATTATGATCCTCAATGGTACTGATATGTCTGCTATTTGCAGACACGCTGCCGGCGACTCATTACCGCCAATCAACTTTTGCTGGTCTCAGGCATTCGATTAAGACCTCGCGACTAGATTGGAATTTTAATAGTCGCATGTTCCCTTCCGGACACATTTTCCGATTTCGTTTCATCTCACAGAACCCTTGGTCCCACGCGGTCTACGAAGTTTGGCGCTTCGGCGCTTAACGACGACGATGGTGAAAAAACCCATCGTCTGTAAAGGCACTGATTAAATTACAAAAATCCCGAAGAGCCGAGGTCCGTGTACTGAGGCGGAGGTATCAAATTACCTGCGTTTTTCAAACCTTCGGCCCAATTATAATAACTTGGTCATTAATGACGACGGGACACGGAATATGAGAGTATCCCTCAGGTGTTTGTTTGCACCGCTCCTCTGGCCGGTCTTCGGCAAAATCGGGGACTTATGATTAAGGTCAAACATGCCCCGGGAGATAAATCGTCAAAAAAGTTTTTTGACGTCGTATAGTATGATGGATGTGCCTGGATGGTACTTTTGTATCTTATTCTTTTATTTTATTTTATTTTTTTTTTATATGGTGTTTTCATTTTTTCGCCTGGGTGTGTTTTGGTAGCCTGCAATTAAGGTTCGCGCCGATGTGTCTCTCGCGATGAAACTGCCGGGGTCACGTTCACTTTACCATAAAGAAGCACTTTCGATTGCATCACCAAATGCATTTTTGATCGAGTGGAAAATTTGATGATGATCTACCCAAATGATTTTTTGGTTTTTTTTAAGGGGTGTTGAAGCCTTTTTGTATATCTGAGATATTAGCTATTGAATTAAATATTTTTGCTTTTTTCATTTTCTAATGAATCCATACTTTAAACAAAATAAATTTTTATCTGTGAATTTTGAAGCAAATTATTTAAGTAAGTTAAGAAAGTTTGAATTATAAAACAATCAGCTTCAACTGCCCTATAATTTAAACCTTTTCTTTAAAACAACGTGTAGGAGGCATGATCCCCATTCTGTGCCTAAAATGAGAAATTTGAATCTGACGTGTGATGTCTTCTTCTGGCCAAAAGTGAGAAGCTCGTATCAAACACATGATTCTTTCTACACGATAATGTTTATTGTTTGTTATAGTTGAATATATATATTCTGAATAAAACCCTAAACAAGGCAACAAGAGCCTTGTGGGCTTGTAAGAAATTCTTCGGATACTTGGGGGTCTGAACCCAAAGATGATCTTTTAGTTATACAACACCGTTGTTAAACTTATAGTTACTTGCGTCACCATTATTGGGTGGTCTAAGATTCGGCAGCAGTCAGCAATAGCAAAATGCAACAAGTTTCAGCGACTTGCATGCCGTTCCATAACTGGAACTATGTGGACCTGTCCCATACTTGCCATAGAGGCCATAGTTGGACTTGGCCCCTACACATTTTCATTTTGAAAACAGCTGCTTTTAGTGCTCTGAAAGTGCAGGTTATATCAGATAAATCTACGGCCGACAAAGGTCACATGAGCATCTTAAAGTACATTCCAGAATAAGAAATTGTGCTTTGGTAGGAGATTCAAGATTTCCATCCCTAAAAGAGCAGACTGGATTGGTGAAGGTCCCAATCTAGATCGGAAAAGCCTTAATTGGTACACTGATGGATCGAAATTGGAGCATAGTACTGGAGCTGATGCCTTTGGCCCAATACTACGGTCTCGATTGCAATGGGAAAGAGGCCCAGCGTCTTCAAGGCCGCAGTCCAAGTCATTAAAACCTTGTGCCCAGCTGAAGGATTACGACAAGCTAAGGAGCTTGTTAGATTATACTCCTTTACAAACACCACTGTCCTCAGCAAAGTGGATCTAAGGCTGCTAGTCGGTTATTTATCTGACCATCACCTTAAAATAGGTCTGTCAGTTGAGACGAAAAGTCGACTGTGTCTAAAGGACGAGGAAACAACAGCCCGCATTTTGTGTGGTTGTCCGGCTTTGACACGGATTAGGAGTTGGACGTTTGGCAAGGGGTTTTTAAGCTCAGCTGAGGTCCGCAATTCTTCTATGGATGACCTTCTGACTGGGTAATGGGCCACGTTAGCCGATCGTCTACTCCGCTAACGGGGCTTTGGCACAAACGACCATTTGATCATAGTGCCCACCGTACGGACAAATGTCCACTGGCTTGCGCAAAATTTGACCTTTAATGAAACTGATTCTGGTTACGAATGAGGAAAGCTTTCATCGTAAGTGGCACTCACAATCGTCGCTCAATTCATAAGGCAAAGGGTTAAGCAAAACTGCTGTTTATTGAAAAATTTTAAGCTTAATTCTAGAAAGATAGTCTGCGTAAAATTGACCCATGCGTGTTCGAAACATTGCTCTCTCGCTCTACATAGTGGAAGTACGAAGTTGTTTTTATTTATTTAAATAACAAATAAATATAAATACATAAACTGTGGTGATTATTTTTCCTTCTAAGTATAAAAATATAAGACCGATTGGTTTATTCAAATCAATAAATAGAGCTAGTTAAAACTCATGCGTAGATTTTACGCAGTTCAACGGTTAGTAAAATGGGCTATGACTCAAGAGATCCAAGTTTCATTCGTCTAGAACCTGATCCGAATTTTCGAGCAAAGGAGAAAACTATCGGAGACCAAAATTAAAAATCTCATTAGGGAAACTTTTCATCACTAAGTCCATACCAAAAATATGAAATTCATTATTCATCTATCAATTTCTACTTATTTGGCTTACTCAGCATTTCTAAAAATGCTGTGTGTCACCTAGCCAGACTTGATGCTCAACAATAATTCCATGAACTAGATAGAAATTGTCTTCGACAATAAATTACTAAGTATGTCTACCATCTCGGCGGAGACAAATTAAATGAATTGATAAGTGCTAAAAAAGAATTTACGAGGTATGCGGGCAATGCGTAGCTAGACACATCGACTCTACTATCGGAGGCGATTGCCATTACGTCTAATTAACCAACACTGGCCCCTCCGTCTTTATACAATTAAGCGTGCACTTTGACATCTGCGTTAATAGCTGCGATTCGACGATTCCTCGAGGAGTGAGTATTCGCGTGAATATCATATTTCAGTTGATTTACTCATATCCGGCTCGCGGGAACATGCAGAGCCCGCGTTTCGGTCCAGCTGAGATACACTCAAAGATTCCACCCACGGCCCGGTCACAGCCTCAAGGAAATTCTGCTTTTTTCTTAAAAACGTGTACTGCGTGGCGGCAGCGAAACAACATCCCAGCCTCAGAGCCTCTTAAGAAATTTCTAACACTTCACGAATAATTGCTGTATCAAGAACGGCCGATGTTAGCGGCCACTTTAATTAGTAATTAAGACTAAGCTCGGTCGCGTTTATGACTCGCCAGACATTAAGACGACTGAAAGAAAATGTCGCAATGATGAAAATGCTTAGGACGTCGAGCTGTCGAAGTTTTCAGCCCCACATGATTTGCATATGTACGAACTCCCCCTGCTCTCTCCCATGGGGCTCCAGTAATAGGAGCAGAGCGCTGCGGCTGCAGGTACAGGTGCACTTGCAGCCGGATTGGATTTCCCACCGAGACAGATCGATAGACAAAGATACTTGGTGCATTCGGTGGCGAGGTAGAGATTGACACTAAACAGAATCGAAGGACTTCCGAAACCGGTGATTGGCGATAGATTTGGCGATTAAATTAAATGAGTTCACTTAAAGCCACTTAAGGCTGGCTAATAGTTCTCCATGAAATTTATTCGAAATAATTTGTCTACGTCGAGTTCGGCAGCAGATTATGACTATGAGTAATTGGCTGGTAACTACCAAAAGCATTTACCCAAGGCTGTGAATCGACGGGGATCGGGCACAAAATTTATTGAAAGGTAATTACCTGCATTTTAACAACTTTTATTATATTTATCTTAATAAGGGGATAAACTGATTGAAATATTTGATACGGGGCGCTGAGTGGAATTGCATGTAAAGCTACTTCGTTTCGAAATAAACGTTCAGAAGGAGATTCAGAAAGGTTTCTTATTTTAATCGGAGATAAGTTATCTTTCATGTTATTTATAACATAATCGTCCAGTGTGGTACACGGTGTTCAAAAACTCGGCTCAAAAACTCAACTACAGCCTCTTATTTTTGTGAATTTAAAATGAACCAAAGTTTTTGAATATATTAGAAAAAAATTCATCTGAGTGATATTTATGTGTAATTTACGAATCGTATGAATATGGTTAAATCTTCAAATATCGTCATTATATTTCATATAAACTATGAAACTCTTATCTCATTTTGAACTTTAGGTTTTTATTTTTAACATTTAACGGACGGGTCGAGTCTTCTCTGCGTTTCTCGGCTTCCTGGTAATTTTTAGGAGAATTAAATATGGTTTTAAATCATTGTAGTCTTATTAAATCAACATTATTTTTAATAATACTTTACAAAGTTATTTATTAACATATCTAGTATAGCTAAGTCTAGTCTAGTCTATTGATAGTACTATAATTAATGGTACCAAGAAAAAATAACATAATGTGTGTTTTTCATATTATAAACTAACGCAGCATGGTAAAAATTGAAGTAAAGACGTAAATCTGGGTAGCCCGTCCTAGGAAGTCGCAATAGAAAAACCTAAATCTACGTGATCCTTCCGTTAAGTGTTAACATAAAAATACAATGGGTATATAAATAAGTTTTGAAGGATTTCTGTTATGGTGTCGTAATTAATGAGGCTTGCATTTATTTCAATCTAGCAGCATTACATTATTGTAGTACTAGTTGCCAACTATCATATATAGGACATTAAGCTTGATGAAGTACTTTTTTACTCGATTGAAAATGGAGAGTTACGCATCTATAAAAAAGCATTTGCGGGAAGTGTTACTGCATTACTTCAATTTAAAGAAATTAATACCAGAAATTTATGGTGAACATTGTCCATCTATAAAAACCTACGAGTATTGGTTTAGACGATTTAAAAGTAAAGATTTCGTTATAAGTGATAAAGATCATTCTAGAGCGCCCACAAAATAATTGCTTTAATCGACTAGGATACGTGCCAGACTCAAAAACAATTATCAGCAGTTAACCATGTACTTCACAAAGTTTATATGCAGTGCCAATGTTGCAAAAAGAAGGAAATTAGGTTCATATCAATTATCTGAAAGAGATTAAGGACAAACGGCGAAAAACCCTTTGCGAAATACTGCTTCAAAGGCAAAAAAAGGGGCTTTTAGATCAAATTATTATGAGTGGCAAGAAATGGATTTATTACAATAATCGTAAACGTCCGAAAGCATGGGTAAGTCAGGTGAACCAGGTCCATCAACACACAAAACGCAATATCCATGATTCAAAGGTACTGCGTCTCTGGTAGGAACAAAAAAGTATGTTTTACTATGAACTACTGCAACTTCAAAAACTATTACTATAATCGTTATCGAACTCAGTTCGCGCCGAAGCGCGTTTAAAAAGACCTTTCATTCAAAAACGGCCAGAATGGGCGAATAGACACAGCAATGTAAGTTTACCACTCAACAACATAAGACCACATGCTGCTCGGCCTGTGAAAAATTACTTAGAACAATGAGATTAGGAAGTTCTATTCCATTTATTCCGGTTGATACAATCAGGATTTTCGGTTTAATTCTTATGAACATATCAAAAATTTACTGGAAAACTAGATTGCTTTAGAGGAACCAGACTTCTTCCTTCGGGGAATATGTTTACTGCCAGAAAGGTGGGCAGAGGTTGTCAAGTCCGATGCAGCATACTTTGATTAAAATAGAAATATTGCTTATGTTCTCAATCAACATGTTTTTTTTATACAAAAATCCCTCAAAATTTATTTACATATATACCTAAACATATTGACAAAATAAATTAAACTCAATGAATTAAAAAAGGGCCACACATTCTTTTAAAAGCTACTCCTTTTAATTCTATAAAACCTAAAACAAGTGTAGGTTCCGATTTTCATTTAATTTATTTATTTATTTGTTTTAGGGCTCATAATATTTGCTAATTAAATGCAACATGAAGAGTTTTAAGGATAGGCCTTCTCAAAATCATTCAAATATTTATTTGAATTTTGTTTTTTACATTTTAGTGGGCAAAATAAAGCATAATATACGAAATTACTAGAATATGAGAATAAGAGGCATAGCAAAGTGTTTAGAAATGTTCCTTATAGGTAAGTTAAAATTTGAAAATCTTTTTGAAGAAATAAATTAGAATTTATTAGCCAATTATTATCAGATATGTATCAAGGTCCCCGTTTTATAAGTCATTTACTTCCATATGGGCTATGATGTTGATGCTAGTAAAATTAGTGTCTAAATATTAAACATATTACTCAAGTTTGAAAAATTCAAAGCTTAAATTCAATATTTGAACTCGAAAGTGCTAAATACAGAAATTTTTTGCAAAGATTACACCATTTACGTTATTCTATTACTTCTCATAAATAAGGTTTTTTCTCATTACATTATCCATCAGTTAGCGTAATTATTCTAATTTCTGTAGTGCTGTGCAAATTCTATAAATAAATCTTTAAACATTATCGAGTATGAATGTATGGAAATTTCAACTTGAGGGATATTTTATGACTAAGCAATTTGCTGGTCAATAACATTGGGGACATTCAAAACCCTCAGAGTCTAATTTTTAGCGAATTTCTTTGGTAATTTCTTCCAAAAACTAGAACAAACTTGATCCTCTCTAGTATTTGGCAATTCATTTCATCTCAGTACGTTACTCATTCACAACAGTGCTTAAAGTCTTAAATAATTAAAGTGGCGCTATAAAGCTAATAACTTTAATTCGCCACATCTGGCTGCCAGCTGTCGAACACTTAAAGAAATTTTTGATAGTTGGCTATTTCAAGAAAAATATGAAAGTTCCGATTAGATATATTTGGAATTTTTATTACGCATTGTGGATAAACTTGGCAATTTATTAATATTTCATATAGTGTGTCTGCAGTTGACCAAGTGGATCAAAGAATCTTATGAATCTGTTTTTACTGCAAAAAATTAATTTTCATCCAAATAGAGAATTAAAAATTTATAGATTTTCAGTACATGTTTAAGACGGTCCACCTAAAGATCAATATACAACAGGTCGTCAGTAAAAGCCCCGAAGACATACAATAAAACTCAATAAATTTGCACATCATGTCATTGCACCTATAACTTTGCGGCTGCTGCAGGCTGCAGGCTGCATGGCGCAAAACTCCAAGATGCTTGTATTTTTTTTACATCTTCTACAGCTCGCATAATCGACGCTGCAATTTCCAATCGCACAGTCCAAATGATCCGAATGGCCGATGTCCTTTGCGCGTTTCCTACTAGAGGTGGAGAAGATGCCAGGAAAGATGCTATCTGTTCGTGTACTATGACATCGACGTAATGAGGCGAATGCACGCAACCCGCAATGCGAAAAGATGACTGAATTCAGTGGGTAAAAAATTTCTGGGAAAATGCCTATGATTATATAGGCGATGTAACGTTCGTATTATGGTTATCAGTTGTGTTTAAGGTGGACGGAGATCTTGTTTTAACCACAGATTTTCTGATCAGCAATTAAGCGCGTGAAGGAATGGATACTTGTTCGCGACGACGATGTAGACGATGTTGGAGAAGTACCGTGACCCTCAAGCGCTCCAAGCTGGCTAGCTCTGGCTAGCTAGTGCTAGAGCCAAGTATTGGTCGTCGGTTCAAGAGTTTTACCTATGAAGCAATAAGCAGCAATTTTTAATTAAATTAAATAAGCACATACTGAAGGTAAATTACTGGTGTTGTATTTAAAGTTAAAACGACTACCACGAGCCACGAGGGGCTCTGGGGTCTCTCCTGGCGCAAGGTGTTGGATACCTCGTAATGAAGTCAGGTTTTATCCATCCGAAGTTAAACCAAGAGATCAGCAGCGAAACTGCGGCGCTGCTGCTGCTGTTGACTGGTTGGCGGGTTGATCACTGGTAGATTGCCTCGGCTCTGTATTTTCTGCGCTTTTCTGCTCTTAGGCCAGCTCGGCTCCAGCTGGATGCTGGACAGAGCGCCGGTGTATGGGGCATTAATGTTGTGATTTTGTTATTGCGGTTGACTCGTTTTTTTTCCCTATATATATATATATTTTTTTTTCTTTTTTTTTTGTATCTTGATAGCGCGATCGCTTTGCTCTTACTGTTGTTGTTTTTCGGTTTTGAGTTTTAAAACTGCTGTAAAGCAGTTTCCAACTCTCCTCACCAAGATGAGATAGACCTGGACTAGTATGGACCTGATAGTAGACTCAACAGCATCTAAATTTTTGCAAATACTATTCACCTCAAAGCGACCTGCTCGCCCTCTGTCGGCCACCACAAATTCAAAACTGTCCCAAAAGAAACGTATTCAGGACAAATATACAAAGATCAATCCACCATATAACTGTAAGTGGATACTTCGCAAGATGGTCCCTTTTTTGAGGTGATTAAGTGATCGAGAGATGTAACCAGTCCGCTGCATCAAGAAAACTTTCGGACGATCGTCGTCGCTCCGCCGGTCCGTGTGTTTGTGAATACGCAAGTAATTAGCTGTGAAGAGATCATCGACGACATCGGTGTTGATCGTGTATATGAATCCATTAAGAGGCACAGTATAACGATCGCTGTATGTCGCTCTATGACATGCAAGTGGTTGGAATCTCGCACGGGCTGCGACAATCGAGGAATTCGCGCTGTGACAGTGGTAAAACGTACGCGAGCTTTATTCGACCGTGATCATCGTTTTGAGGGATATATTTAAAAACGGCACCATCGTTCAGCTGACTGGGATTAATAGTGCCATCCATCCCTAATAAGAAAAGGAAGCGTCCGTCCTTGAAGAAAACACGTCTTTCCCATATGTACCTTAGGACACTGGTTTTGGAATTGAATTTTACCCAAAAGTGCAATGGATGGAATTCTTTCGCTTCCAGTTTTAAAGTGTGTATAAAACATGTTATAATGTCTTGTGATTAACAATTTCGCGCTAAATACCTTTTAATGTGTTTATTTATACTTGAGGCGCTTAAGCTATTTTACTTCATGAGGATGCCCCATTTACTGTCGAATTTTATCTGTCCGATGCGCCCACTGTTCTTAAGTATGTTCGTGAAAACGAGTTATGTTCTACTTTTACGCTTTCAAAGCAAGGTCGGCAATATATTTTTAAGATTTTTATCTGAAAATACACTCGTGTGTATTGCATAAACTTAGAAACTACTCTTCGAGACATGACCAAGGAATAGACCTTTTTTTTTTTTGTGAATATTCAAATAAAACCACAACGTTCTACAGGAAGCGAAAAAAAAGGTAAATATTTTATAGCTTAAGAAGGGTTCCACGTGGTTGCTATAAATTAAAGAAAGTGTGACAAAACATTTGGGTAAATGAATAATTTTTGGTCACCACAAATGACGTTGGAATTTGATTCAATTTTGTAAACAAAATTAAATTGGTTTTTACTGTTGATCTTATTTTGAAATGTTTAACGTATGCCTTTCCTTTAGTGAAATTCGGATTGTATATGAATGAAATAAATAACATCTGACTATCGAAGAGATTTCATGTTTTTGGTTCATTTTGTATTTTTATGCAGTCTTTTAAAATTGTAATGATAGCCTCTTTGATAGTCCTCCAGAATTTATTTGAATAGAGTATAAAGTGGGAATAGGAAAACATTGGAAGAATTCAAAAATTCCCTTTATAGCGATATTTTTTGAAGAAAACGAGTCAGCCAAAATCCATTTATTTTTTAGATTTGAAAAGTTGTTACGCTACAGTAAATAGAAAGATAAGGGGCAAACCTATTAAACAAACCTCCAGAACTTGTCAGGGTTAAATGAATGTGTAAAATAGTTGTTTATAATTTTACGTATGGCTCTCTAGTTTATGTCCAATAAATAAATTGTAATTTATACCAATTTTATAAATTCTTAAATACTTTTAAATTTTTTACAAAACTGAGCAGCGTAAGAAATAAAACCTAGTTACTTTTGCTACTTTTGGTTTCAATTTTTTATTATAGAAGTAGTTCTTTACAAGTTCTTGTTATTTTATTTTTATATTATAAAATTTCGAAGAACGTTTGTTGTACCTGTCGCCACAGCTAATTATACTGTCTAGTGTTATGTTAGAAAATCCTGATATTTTTGGCACCAGTAAAAGGACACTACACAACAGCGTTACTACAACCATAAAATTTATTTGGCTATAAATTCTCTTAAACATTAGAACCTAAAAACCCAGTCGTCGCCAAAATTTATTTTCGTCATTCATAGACCTTTTCGTCTTATACAAGGTGTCGTTTTTTGGCTACCTGTAATTATAAGGGAATTTTTTAGTTGTAACTTTCCCACCTTTACTTTGTTTTAATTGTTTTATGAGAGCATCTTCGTTCAGTGATTAAAATTTGACTTATAGGCTTTATTGGATGCAAATGATTTCTTTTTAGTTCACCTTATTTATACTCAAAATTTTATATAACTGGTTTTTTTTTAAACTTTTTCAGGGTATGAACTTCAACGAAAAACACATTTGACTGAAGTGAAACTAAAAATGAAATTTGGATTACCCTTCAGTTCAAGGAAAAGTTCCGAAACGAAAATTCGAAAACAACTGATTGCGGTCAAGTCGACTTGTACCACTTACGTGAACCATGTGAGAGTGATTAATAAATTGAGTGATCAGAATAGTCGATACACTTAATAATCAGTAGGAATATCTTAAAGTGAGTGTCAATCTGGTTAACCAAAGCTAATCAACTAAACGTGTTCTATTTTCGTGCGAAAATATCATTTAATATATACTGAATCGACATATCGAGCAATTTGTCTTGCGAACGTGTCAATGTGTGCAAAAGGTGACACAGCATGAATAAGGCTTATCGTAACTGATTAATGTTGTTATTAATAATAACCGCTTGCATTTTAATAATTGCCATTTTGAGCCATTCGTCGCGTTTTGCTCAATAATTGCATAAGATCTGATCTAAAAATAAATTTTCAGTTTAAGGAGAATACTTAGGTTGGTGTGTGAAGTGATCGGTTTTTTTTTCGGTTTTAGAAACGAAACCAGTTTCACACTTGGATTAGAATTTATATTAAATGCTGCATATGCAAATCACGGCTCTGGGCTTGCGAGACCACTACACGGTGACATCCTTTGTGCCAATAAATTTTACTGGTTGGACAAGATTGCACTTGTCAGAGGAATTTATATCCAATTTTGTTTTTTTTTTTTTTTTTAATGAAAATTAAAAACAAGTGCTGTTTTGAGATATAAGTTCTGGAGAACGTCATGCGAATGATTCGGTGAAGTTTTATTTAAGTCCTAAAAACAGAAAAGATACATCATTACTTTGTTATTGGGATCATTCACTGGAAAATCTACAGCCACGCTGTGCAGAATATTTGGTCTAATTTCCAGAAACGTGAGTATTGTTTACAAATAAACAAATTTCCATCATTTTCAAATTTAAATATCACACTTAGAGATTACTACTAAATATTACTTAAATGTTCCACAAGGGACAATTCTAGCACCGCTTTTGTTTTGTCGTTTTAATTTAATGTAAACTTATATATTTTAACATTCCTGTGATTACGCACAATTCCCTTGAATAACTCATTACTATTATTATTACCTTATTGAATTATCTGCACACATATTTCGATTTTATGACTAATGTAAATGTTGACCATGTAAATTTTTATTATAGAAGATTTATGGTGGCCTTAGATTCTAACGACTTTAAAGTATTTAAGTTGAAGTTAATCGCTATGTATGTTATAATGCTCACGTATGATTTATTTTACAAATAACATCTAAAGATTATGTTAATTTTTTCATTATGTTCCTCTATAATGCTTTCATATATGCATTACAATTTAAAACTCTAATACTTTCTAACATTGTTTTTTATCTTATATATGTGTGGCATTTGTTTAAATTCTCTTCCTAGTTATAAAACTTGAAATACGAAAATATTGTCCAGATTCCTTAGTCGTATTATTCGTATTCGCAAATTTATACCACTATAAAAGATGTTTGTCTTTTGACCCCTAACTATTTTATAGGCCGAAATTTATAGTGTTTATTATTAGTAGTTTTTGGTATTTGAATTTATTACTAACCTTCTATCGTAGCAACATTTTTAGTTTAGATACGTTGAAGGCTCTTAAGACATTTATGAACATCATTAAGT
Source organism: Philonicus albiceps (assembly GCA_963969385.1). Classification (NCBI taxonomy): domain Eukaryota; kingdom Metazoa; phylum Arthropoda; class Insecta; order Diptera; family Asilidae; genus Philonicus; species Philonicus albiceps. Next base: position 21,895,462 of record OZ017775.1, read on the forward strand.
TTTGCATTTAGCTCTGTTTCTCCTGTATGCCATTAAGTTTGATTTATTGTATCCTTAAATCCAAATTTCGCGCTAATACCCACCTAAATGTACTGTGATATTTATGGTTTTCATTGCATAATGATCATTAAATTCGCAAGTAAAATTAATGAAGGTCTATTCAAGTTTCAAAATTACGATTGTATGAGAGGAGATGTGGTTCTTTTTTTGCCTATATCTCGATTAAGAACCGCATCGGGTGTCAACCTGGCATCATTACTTCTAGCCTGATCCCGAGAGGGGGGGACAAATGATCAAAGTTTCACCAAAAACCATAAACAAGTGATAAACATATTAACCTGAATTTTATAGAACCAGTCTGCGACTTGATTAGTCTAATGCGCTTCGACATTAATATTACTTTTTTCCTCTTTCTCTTAATTTCTTCAAACAAATTAACTCTGATCCGGCGAATATTATTAGTCATTTGATTTAATTCATAATGAGGGCGGCGACGCCAGCTGTTACACTTAATTAATGGGGGCGCCAGCAAAATCCTCAGAGCCGCCGTTCCCCAGCTTTGATTTGTTTATAAATTTGAGATGTTCGAAAATTAATGTTTTTTTTTGTTTTTTTTCCTATATATGTCTATATTTTAGCTAAACTAATTTGCAAGGATTAAGAGATTAGAAGAGGCATACAACGTCCGCCGCGGGAGACAGTGGCAAGTTCAAACTCCGTCAAATTAACGATCGATTCGCAGATGTTAAAGACCATCGCTGAAACGTGGTTTGCGCATTACCATAATATTCGTGACCATATATCTAATAATCTGTATTGTAATCTACGGCGATATATCGAAACCAGTTTGGCGGCATTCTTCTGGTGACGTTGATAGAAAAATGTCAACTTTGTGGAACATTGCTAATAACTCTTAATTTTCCTGTCTCGCTCTAGATTCAGTCGCCCACAGAGCGCCATCCCACTCTATTTCGAATTTTATTTACACACCATGGGACATTTTTATTGTTATTAATTTTATTCACACTTATTACATTTTATTGTCGTGGAAATCGAATTGACATAAGAAATTTGCATATTATGCATTATATGGAGGTCTCGTTATTAACGGAATGGGAATTTACCACAAAAATTAGCAATCAATTGATTTTCTAGTCTTACCGAGCGCAACCGTTAACAACTGCGCACGATCTAAAACGATCTAAGATAAATTGACTCGATAGTACTAAAATACGGTCACAATTGGAATATCAAATTGAGGGAACCCCATAAATTTTCTTTAGGGGCTAACTGCGAATGCACTCTTGATCTTGGGAATATGTGGAACAAACTAAATTTCGTATTCGATTAATTTGATGAGCTTTGCCAAGGAGAATTTATAGTGTCCTGGTTTTATGGAGAATTTTAACTATTTAAAATAACTAAAAATATGCCCATTTATGCAAACTCCAAACCAAGCAGAATTGCTGTCGTTGCAAGGGTACTGCATACTTTTAAAATCTACAGTATTTTTATATCTATTGTTTGAAACTAAATTTTAGTTTAAACTAAATTAACATTTAGACTATTTGGATTGTTATTTTATTGTTATTTAACCATTACATTAGTAGCTCTTATTCTAAAATTGATAGTAATGAGAATCTTCCTATGCACTCATTTTTAGTTGCAAGATCTTATGGATGTTGGAAATTGGAAATTGGAAATTTTGCTTGCGCTATCAACTAGTCTTGTAAGAAGATTTAATACAATACAAGGGGGTGTCAAGTCCTTTAGCAGGTAATTTACTAGAAGACGTATTTGATCTTTCTATACATTTTTGTTAATACAATTTGTGTGTCATTTTAGAATACAGAATTTTGGATATAATTAAATAATTCCAGTGGATTTATATGGCAACTCATAAAGTAGTAAACAAAATGCTGCAAATACTTTAAATCGAAATGCGCTTAAGGCAAAAACCCTACAAATATCTGGCAACACCGGAACAAAAATTCCTAAGAGATGCCTTTATCATTAAAATTTTATATCATTCCCGGCCTAAGCTAAAACCTGTAACTACTACTGGTTTTTATTCCCGTTCCACACTGGTCACCTCTTCTTGTTGTTGTTGTTATTGTTGTTGCTACTGCTGAAGCTGTGTGTTAATAAATATTTTTTTTTTTTTTTGGTCCACACGTGATCTTTCTCTTCATTCATATGATCATGTCAAGAGCGTCCGATCAATCGATCTTATCCCTGTCATTGCATTCTTAATACCTTTCAATGTGCTGCACGATCAATGTCTGTAACCTGTAACCGTACAGTGTCATGTGGCACATGGTGGTACATCTTTAGCAAAAGCGCCAGGAGGCTAAGAAAAAAAGGCACGGAGCCAGTAGGCATCTGCCGTGTCAAGTTGGACTGGTATAAAATGCATTAAGGGCGACGGCCACAACTTAGAAGACGGCATTCGATCGTACCACTAGTGGCTAATAAATAGACATTCGTCTATTGGCTCTTCTACACATTCTCCGGTAATAATTTACAAGAAATGCTTATTCCGCGCTCTTGCGCTTTTTTGCCCTACATCTTGGTATGCCGTCTGAATATGAAATTATGACGATCGGTGCTGCGCATTGCTATGCAGGGCTGGTTTTCAGTATTTTCAATTCAATCTGCGTTGGGCATCTGAATCTAGTAGTACTACTGATCTTTTGCTGGTGCGTTTTCCTACCTTATAGATATATCTTGGAGGATTTTGTAATATAAACAAATTTTATTCGTACACTTTTCGGTTTTTAATTCAGTTACCAACCGCTGCTGGGTGGTTCTTATACTAATTGGCCGAGTGCTTATGGAATATCTAAACTCTTCCTGTTCGCAATTTTACACTCCGGTTTCATCACTTTTATTAGATTTTTATTTCGAAACTTTATAGTTTGGATATTTTTAGCTATAGATCAATTACCTCTAAAAATTAAAATTCAAGCGAGCACTTCAAATTTTTTACTTTTTATGACAGTGTCGTACATGACTTGAGACAAGTTTTAAAGGACTTCTTATATGTTTATATATATATATTTTTTTTAAACTTCCGATTTACACATTGCTTTTTGTAAAATTTTAATTATTATACGACTTATAACATAACACACAATAATACTTTTAAAAAAGTTTGGAATTTGGTACCAAAGTATGCTTAAATTTAAAGAAATATTAACTTTCATACAGATGTTTTCAGATACAAGTTTTATGCGCATTAGAAAAATACGTGAAATCAAACGATTATTTTTGTGGTTTTTGTAAAGTTAAAATTCCAAGAAAACTTTACATGAAACAAAAGCGTGACCTACTACGTCACCAAAAGCAAAGAAGACCCCGGCCGGTATCTTGTAAATTATGCAAATGTGTTCATTAGTGAAGACGTACGCCAGGCCACTTTCGAAACGGTTGTTGTGCCTGACTTTGGGAAATTCCCCAATAGTGAAGCCGGCTGGCATCTGAGCAATTCCACGGATGCAGTTCGAAATGTATGTTTATACGGTGGCATGTGCCAACCGAACGTAAATACGACGCATTTTCAGATAAACCTGATCATTTGGAGGCGAGGAGCTAAGTTTTTTGGTGTCACCGCGCATTACACCTGGCGAGGTGCAACTGGAAAGTTTTTTACCACATCTCTTCGATGGTACAAGTCACAATCTGTCGGTGGCCTCTTCTGACGATAGTACTCCTGTTCGATTATTTGCACCTTTTACCAGGGAAGCCTTAAACGCACCAAACTGCATAGTGTCGCACCAAAGAAGTTGGGTCTTTTGAAAATCGAGAGTTGTGCGTGGTGTCACCTGCAGTTTCCGGGTTGCATAATTTCGAAACCTCGAGCGAAACTCACTAACGCTTGCGAGATTTACTGAGGTAAATTCCGTAATGTTGTAGTCATCTTATGATGTAAAATGCCATTAAGTTTTTGTAAATATTCCAAAGTCTGTAGCTTATCAGATTGATGGAAAATGCTCATAATAGGGGTCACCGAGCCTCGTTCCTGTCGTATTCGGACAAAGGAATAATTTGATTCCTTTTCCATAAAATTTAATAACCCCACTTCGAGGACTTGAGTATCTCTTCCACTTCCCAGAAATTTAAAACAATAAAAACGAGTAATTTATCGGCGATTTTATTGCCTCTGATTCAAAAAATCTGTAGTGCAAGCAAAGGCGAAACTTTGTACCGGTGAAACGTAAACAAGGCCTGATCAAAGACGCCCTTCTGTCTTGAAGGGCCTACGAACAGCATATCTCATATTTCCCACCCGACTGACCAGAATTTTAAATGAGATTGTCGCGATGGCAGCAGGGGAACACCGCCACTATGCATTAATAAAAACGATATAAAACGCCCATTCCGGGAGATCACCGTGTAAATTTTCTAAAAGTGTCCTAAAAGGGATGATGCACGGGCCGCATCAGGCGCATTAATTTTATCATCTGGCCGATCTCGACGAAAGGACCGCCAAGAAATGTGAGAAGACAACAAGACAGTGATCTTTGGGGCCAGGAAGTTATGACATTGAAATTGTTATACTTGATATCTTACGTTTTTTGATGGGATCCTTTACTCTATGAGGTTTTGCCAAAAATATTATTTGTTTAATTACTTAAGATCATTGTTTTCTTCATATTCAATGATCTTTTCTCTCTTTAGAAAGATGATAGATGTTTTTGATAGAACTATTTTCGCTGTTGTGTAGATTACAAATCCGAAAATGAAAATATTTTACCACATCATGTTTTTGAAAAACCCGTATTTTGGGAATTTTTAAGAATTTATCAAAAAATAAAAGGATGTTGTAGAAGCTCAAAACATATGGCAAAATAAAGATTTAGTACTTAACTAACTTATACGATATTAGTTATTTGTAAGGCCTAATCATGATTTGTTTAGAAGTTAAGTTTATCTGTTGAAGTCCTCTTCCTAACTACTCAGTTAATTTGTTTCTTAGGCCTTAGGGAAAGATTCATAAAAAAGCATATTCCATCAACAAATTTTAATAATGTTTATAAGTAACGGATTTTATAAAGATAGTTAAAGATTTAATCTTTTATTGGAGTTGTGTTTCTAATTCGCTCAATGACCCAACATTCTTTTATTTAAGTTTTCAAAAATGGCCTAAATATGACATTTTCATTTTCGGATTCATAATCTACACAATAAATTTTATAAAATTAGCCTATTCATGTTCGAGGCAAAAATTTTGCAGTGATTCAGTTGATTCGATACCCAAGACATATTTGTAAAGATCTTTAGTTTTAGCCTTTCTAAATTTTCAAGAGAATTGCTTAGAAATTAGCGATCCTTAATCTTTATATAAGAAGATTATGAGTTTGTTTGTTTATTATATTAAAAAATCGATACACAGTTGTTTTCAGGGTTGCTGATATCAGTTTTGTATGTTATTAAAGCCGTATATTAGAAAAACAACATGTGTTTTTAATTCTTTCTTCTAATATTCAAATCGTTAGAAAATAATTCTTATCCTACCCACTTTAGATTTCATTTAAGATATTTTCAAATTGAAAAATTCATGTTACCTGTTTTCTGTATCTAAAAAAATTTACAGAAGGATTATATTCGCAGTTAAACATGTCAGTAAGTAGCTTCACCGAAAAAAAAGTGCCTTTACTTTACCTTAGCCCTGTAAGATCTCTCAAAGATACTCAACTCGAACGCATATTTCTTAGAATCCAGGCAAGAAACTCCCGCAGCAGTGGCAGCCACTCGAGAGCTAAAGCACCGTGTAAGCAGCGATTTTACAACTTATGGAGTGTCTGCAGCAAATATACTCTGACCCAGTCTTGAGTAAATATTGACGAAAAGATGATTTCTTATATCCAGTGGCCATTTTCTTCCTATCACTCACCGTCCGGGGCACCGACGTGTTCTGTTTGCCAACGATGGTTAGCTGCCCGCCGTGAAGTGCTTTTGCATTTTGAGCATCTTGAGAAAAGGCTTTCCTGCGCTCCGACAACAAAGTAAAAGGGATTACCCGAAGAAATTATTTTCACAAGTAGTCAAGAAAAATAAGCACTTCACCGCGCCGAGAAGGAGGCCTGCTGGACGAGTGCGAAGCAAACCCGGAATTTCGCTTCTTCTTTTTTTTTTAGATTATTATTTTGTTGAATCTCGGCTGTCTGCGCTGTATCTTTTGCTACAAACAAATAGTCAATGCTGACCTCGAAAAGGATGCCTCCTCCAACTAATCAACTCCCACTCGAACACCTGTTCAGCATTAGCTGCAGCCCACTATAAGTTCTATTTTTTTGGGGGAGGGGAGGGGGCAAAATTATATTCAATTTATACGAAAATTGCGCATAATCCAAAAAATTCGCCGCATGCAAATTTTCCACAAGATCTGGGTTTTGTAAACACACTCTCCGGATTACGGAAATCTCGCGTTGCAATCTCTCGACGGCGGCGTTAACGCCTTCAATCATTTTAATTGCGGTTATCACGAAGGTGGCGGCTGACCGAGTTCAGCTTATAAATTAGCCCGCTTCCATCTGGCTGGACCGACGGAGCCTGGACGCTGGATGGACTAGCGCGGGAGCATCTATCGGATGAGCGCGATGCATCTGAATCTTGAAACAGCGGGCAGCTTCGCTTTTGTTTACGTGCAGGTCATGGGGCCGGGCGGCCGCTGGGTTGCACGCGGAAGAAAAATCTAGTGCCAGTCTAGAGTTCTAGATTCTTTTAAGCGCGAAAAGCCACGCGTGGCAGGTAAAGTAAATCTCAAGGCGGCCTGCCGCCCCGATAATTGAGACTTTGAACGCCTCCTTCGCACCACCTGGTCGTTATAAAGAATTCGCGAGATCTCTCGTTCACGAGTTTTACTTCAAGATCTCATAGCTTCTTAGATACGGGGCATGTATCTAAGGAGCATTTCCGTGGAAGTGCTTAAGGCGCTGTTGCGGCCGAACAAGTTTTATTCTTAGAATTATTTGCAAGTCTCAAACTAATTATTGGCGAGGCTTTATGCTCTCGGATAATGAGGAGGCTGATTTTGCCTTGCTTGCATATTGCGATGGAATTTTGTATTTCTGTGTTTCTTTCCAGAATTGTAAATTTCAAGATGTTTCTCAAGACGTTGGGAATTTACTATTCGTCCTCCTTCGTCGGAAAAATATTGTGAAACTTAAATGATTGATTTGCATTTTTAATTAGAGTTTGAAGCTTTTTATTATCTTCTATCTTTTTATTATTCAATCTTGTGGATTAAGTAATTAAATACATGATATAAAAACTAACGCCCTTATATATGTTAAATAGTGATGAGTAGCAAATTGAAAATTTACCTAAATATGATTTTTTCTAACTACAGTGATTCTAGGGAATTTAGTCTGTCTATACGCATTAATTCAAAGGTATGTTAAATGTTATATATGCAAGATTTTCAAATTTCTAATGGAATAAAAACGAAACATTTATTGTTTTGCTATTCTTCACGATATCACATCTACCAAAAATCACTTTTTAACACTAGATTTACGGGCATTTCTAGTATGATTGAGAGGGATTTTAAAAAGTGTCTTTATAACACTGGAAAGCTAGAAGCTTGAAGCTCGAAACATTTAAAATACAGAAAAGAGATATTCTTCTATTATTGAATCAATTAAAAGTAACATTCTTTACTAAAAATTAATATATGGTATATGTGACTGTTTTAAATTTCAGTATGAATTATAAAATCTGTCAATTTGTTAATGCATACAGATCAATTACAATGGTGAGTAAAATCAGCAAAATATTTGAGCGCATAATTCATAATCGCATAAAAGAATTTATTACAACAACCGGGGGATTCAGTCGAAATTAATTCGCATTTCAGGAAAAGAGTACTACCGAATCAGCGGTAATAGATGTGATTAAGGCTATCAATGATGATCTCGATGAAGGATATTAATCCCTAGCAATTTTCGTAAATTTGCAAAAGACGTTCAACACGGTAGACCATCATAGATTATTAGAGCGTTTGGAACAAATAGGTATCAGAGGAATATGTAACAATATAATCAGGGATTACGTGTCATCGCGAACAGCAACTAGCAACTAGATTTAATCAGTATCACAGTAAAGAGGAAATACAAAAATGTGGTGTTCCATAAAGGTCAACCTTGGGGCTGTTACTTTATCTGTTGTATATGAATAATATTTAAAACGCTTAACTAAAAGGTAAATACAAGATATATGCTGATGACACTGTTTAGTATACAGGGGAAGATCTGAAGAGAAACCAAAAGAGAACGTAAATGGGGATTTATTAAAACTTAGTAAGTGGTTTCAAGGAAATATGCTCACACTAACAATGAAAAAACCAAATACATGATATTTAACACTAGAACTACCTAAACTAGTCAATTTGACTGGTACTCAATCCCTTCCTTCATTTAATTGTATATTTTTGTAATTCTCTTCTGATTTATGCCAAAGTATAATGAAACTGAGAATTACGACATATACAAAAACCTTTTTCCATTAATAATTATTTATTAAAATTTGAAAGCGTTAATACGCTTAAAGATGCAGAAGGTTATTAAAATTTCAGACTTGCACATCGGTATTTCTAGTGTTAAGATGAAAAACAAACAGGATATAAATCCATTCATTGGGATAGAAGGAAGGAAGCTTGAAGAAGTTTCTAACTTACAATATCTAGGCTTCAGGTTGGTTTCAAACTTAAATTGCAAGACACATACATCGACTTTGATAAAGAAAATCACACCAATAATGCTCCTATTGGCAGTTCTGCAAAGTTAAATGCTTTTGTTTCCAGACTAGTATTTACCACTCACGTATTGAGTCATATAAAGTACCTAATAAACACCTGATCACAAACGTCGCAGTACAATCACGAACGTTTACAGAGGTTAATGAAAAAAGGTATTAAAATATTGAATCGTCTTCCAAAGGACACCAGCAAAGAATGTTTATAGTATCATGAATTATTTTAGCTTGAAGTAAGTAATTTATATAGAAAAGGCAAAGTACATGTACAAGGTAATGCATATACAGTAAATCTCAGTGTATTATTTCAAAACGCTTAAGGTGTTTTATTTTGAAGTCACCCATTTGAGTAACACTGTCTTGATTTTAAAACACTTTAAAGGGTTTCAATCTTTAAAGGGTATCATGGGTGATATTTCTCATCAGGCATGTTCTTCTCAAATTTTAGAAAGATCTAGTGATTTTTAACAGTGACATTTTCTACCTGCATTTCTAAGGTCGCTATAAAAATAACATTATCATGACATACAACATTTAATAATGCTAATAATATATTTAATTGCATTTAATGGTCTTTATTATATTTAAAAGATATATAAGCATATACTGGGGTGAAACTCCACCCATGATACCCTTAACGTAATTTATTTGGATAGTACCTTTTAAGGGTTAAAATCGAATCAAATGGGTGACCTCAAAATAAAACACTTTAAGCATTTTGAAATAATACACTGTGATTTACAGTGTAGAAAGATAAAAAACAATATTGAGTTTACAAGAAACAATAAGGTGCATAACTATAATACGAGAGAGCGAATTTATAAGAATTGATAAGGCGAGGAATAAAAAGAATCGTACAGGAAGCGTAAGCAATAAACTTCCGGAAGAAATATAAAGGATAGGAGATCTAAAAGATTCACAAGAGCCAAGGGCCAAGAGCCCTAATGGATTATGTTAGAATGGGACCAACTATAAAATAAATATATGAGTGCAATTATAATGTATAATATTATAATATTAATGATAGGTAGTAATAATAAATTATATTAAGGAATTATTTACATAAATTAATGTTTTGTTGCGAAAACTATATGAACCGCTTATTTTGAAAATAGTGAAACTCGAAAATGTCATTAGGCGGTTTTTACTTTAAAAGAATGTAGAAAAATTTTCTTTATAACATTTTGGACTTGCACCACTGTCAAAATAAACGGTCCATATGTTCAAACTTTCCTTATTCGTATATCAGTTGTCTGAGAGGTTTTGGTGATAATTAACTTTTTGATCTAGGCGTTTTAGTAAACGATCCTAAAAGGGCCTAAAATCTATTACTAGAGAGGCATAGAATTAAGTAAATACTTCCAGCAACATGCTGAGAAGTGCGTCATAAAATCTATTATTGTATAGTGCTTTTGGGATATTAGCTGTATTCTTTTAATTTTCCTATCTAGGTTAGATTAGATAGTAAAATTATCATTAAATTGAATTTTACAAATCGTCATGAATATCGATATAAAATATCAGAAAATTATATCAATGATACTTCCATGATACAAACTTGAAACCTTGAAATGTTTGGATTAAGTTTTTAACGCAAAGTGTATATTTTTCCAGGCAATTTGATATTATTTTCGCGAAATAAAAAATGTTTGATATGGGTTAATACGAAGAATATACTGCTTAACTTAGAACTAAATACGATGTGAAAAGAACGCAGCAATTGTTTACTTAAAATAAACGGAAATTTGCAAAGAGTTATGCTGTATAGAAGGCACTATGCACTTGTTTGCGGTAATTTTGCTTTTAAAGTAAGACCAAAAGACAAATACTCTCATTACTAAAAGAAATATCTGACTTAGTATCGTATTTAGGGATATGTGGGACTGACTCATTAATACGAAACGCGGTTAATGAATTTAAAGATTGTCGATCCCTAAACAATTGTGAATACAGTGATTTTACTATTCTATTTGACTCTCGCACGTGGAGTTAAGACTGCAATTGTCTTATATAAAACAGGAAAATTATTAGAAAACTACTCGATCAGGAAATGTTTGTTTTTTTGCTGTGAAACATATTCCCGTCTTGATTCACGTTTTATCCGATTCTTGTTGCTCAATCACATCACGAGCAGAACGCTCTTCGCTACATCGCATAATTGACATATATGTCACGAACCGCGACTACCAGCAAAAGCTTGAGCGCGATAAGTCAGCATTTAACACGGCTAAAATCAGTTCAGCGCGCCCATAGTCCCGCGGATTCGTCGATATCACGATCGAAAGTTAAAATTAAAATTATTTTGGTAGGAGATAAACAGACCCGCTGGCTAAGTTGTGGAAGCTATACCGATCGCACAGGGAAAAGGGAAATTGTGCGGATCCTGAAGATGAAAATCTTGGTGTTGTAATGAAATCAGCGAAAAACAGAGTCGGAATCTCGGTTTCTTGGCATTTTTTTCCTCTGTCTATTTTAATTGGCAGTCGTGGAAATCCGAGAACAGAAAGCAACAGAAACAGCACCAAGGTGAGATGATTTAACGATCTCGGCGGGCAGCACTTTGTCCGCGTATCCACTTGGAATCAGCTGATTGGCTTCGTCGAACCCGAGAACAACCTGAGCCCAGGTAGTACCTACGTCTTTTTGTACAGATCGTCGGGACTATTAAATGTCACCACCGTTGCCGGTTGAACACCTCTCGGGCGAACGGAATCATCGTGGACACCGCGGGAGGATGAGGGGCCGAGGAGGGTAAACAAATAAATAAAAAAAAAAAATTATATATGTATGTTTTACGATTTCATTTAACGCACAAAGTACAAAAAATTTTAATAAAGCGAAATGAGGCAGGCAGTCATGCAGCGGGATGCAAGAATTTGCACTTTGCGCAGGTTTTGGTACAGGTGTTTGTCCACCTCATAAAGGAAAATTACAGGTGATCTCGTGGACGGCGCGGCGCGGGGCTTGGGTACAGCATCCGAGAGGTGGATGGTTTCTGGTGCTGCTGCGGTGAGTGTGGCAATCTCGGTTAGCCAGAATACACCAAAGTTAAAACGCAACTGGCTCAATTTGATCACAGACCTAATTTGAGTCGTAACACGATCTTGACTAGTTCTTCGCTACGAAGACCAGTGGCAACTGGATAGAGGTGTCGTTTTCCACGTTCTTAATTACCGACGTCAGGTATGGGGTCTCGGTGTGGGCTACCAGCTACCAACTAACTACGGAAACAGAACGAAACAGGAAGTCATGCTAAAAATAGACTAAAACAAATCGATAGTGGCGCTTTTTTTTATTATTTATATCCACCTTGCACATTGTTTTACACCTGAGTCACGTGGCTAGACAACCTTTGTCCAAGCCGACACTGTCGAATGTTGGCGCCTTGTGCATAGTAAAACGAAATTGTGGTAATTTACTGGAAAGGGTTACTCTTAGAATCTACACAGTATTAGTAAGAAATAAAGTAGAGTTAGGGTTAGTGGAAAGGGGTCCTGAAACAATCAAAGTATACTCTTTATGAAATTTCATTTTTCAACTCAACTAGGATAAAAGGCTTTAAGCAAAATTGTTACAAAGAGTTCTCATGTGAATGAAACAATTTCTTGTTATCGTAGAAAAACTTGTGGTAAAATGTTTTGCTAATCGATGCAATCTTTATTTGTAATTTAATAAATATTAATATGAAATTTTGTAGAATTGTTCTTAACGTAATGAAGAATGAAATTTTTCCAACTCCACCTAAAGAATGCATTTTTAAGCTATATAACTGTCCTTCGTCTATATCAGATTTGGGCGAAATCAATTACAAAATGTAATGTTGAAATTATTTAGTAATTGTATTACTTCTACCTAATTAAGATTACATTGTAATTATCCCTCTTGATTATTTCAGAATCAGATTCTATACGCTATCGATTACTCCCAAAAGTTACTGTGATTACATACAGGTGTACTGGAAAAAGTAAAATTTCGTTAGCCCTGCTTTGAAATTTCACGATAGAATAAGTTAAATATGCACATATGTTAAATTAAACACTTAGAGAAAGAAAACCTTAGTAAGGAAGACTTTCAATGGCTATTAACTATTTTCTCAAAATTGTAAAACGGCTTAAGCTTTTAATTAAAGAACGGGGAACGATAAGCTAAGAAAATCAGCCCCAAATTTCGGCAAAAACCACATAAGACCTTTTTTCAAATAAAGAACTATTTATATAATATAAATTATTAGTATTTTGTTGCTATAAAAGAAATTAAGACCAATATTTTATTTCACAAGCAATAAGTTTGCTGCAAAAGGTTCAAATGCTGATTTTCGCAATAAATGTTAATTTTAGTATATTAGCTTGAACATTATACATAGAGCGCAGTTTTTCAGCACTTTTCTTAATTATTAGATATTCCAAACATATTTTGATTTCTGATTCGTTAAGTGTACCTTCTGCTCAGTAAGTGCTCGGATTTTGTCAATGAAACAGATATTTTTAATTAAAATTTATTTTATCGCCTCCAAAGTAAACTCTTTCCAAAGCGATATACATGTCCTGGCTCTTAGCCCAATCCTCCATATACTTTTCGTAGACTCATGGAATGGCCTTTAATTTCTTTAGCGAATTCTCTTTTACCGATTCAATCGATTCCAAAAGCTTCCCACGAAGTGGTAATTTGGGTTCGAAAAACAAGAAAAAGTCACACGAAGATAAATTTGGCGAATCCAGTCTCTGTGTTTGATCAAAAAATCGCATATAATAAGAGTCGTGTGCGATGGTACATTGTCCTGGTGGGAGAATCCAATTGTTCTCCTTCTATAAATCTGACCTCTTCTTACGAATGGACTTACGCAAATACGGCATTACGCCTAAGTAATATTCTCTATTGACTGTCTGACCCTCTTACAAGAATTCGTTGCGGACAACACCACGATAATCAAAACAAAACAGTAAGCATAACTTTGATTTTTTAGCGATATTTATGCGTTTTTTTGGGTTTTAGTTAATTTTCGAAGTGCCTCTCTGATGATTGTTGACTGATTTCGACGTCATACTCATAAATCCATGTCTCGTCATCTATAATGGATACGTTTCATAAATATAAGGTTGTTTGCATGATTAAAAGTCTTTTGTTCAGAGACGTTTTTCCGGAACTCTTTTCTGCAAAAAATAGAAATGTTTCGGTACAAGTCGAGCAGTAACGCGTCTCATGCCCAAAAGTATCGCGCAAAATGTGGTGAACGGATCCGTTTGAGATGTCAAGTTCACGAGTAATTTTATTTCAGTTACACGTTGCACGGTCTTCAAGCACTATTTCCTTAATTTTGGCCATGTTTCTTCAGTACTTTTGATGTTGATGGGCGTCCAGAACGAGGCAAGTCTTCCATCACTTCACGACTATCTTTAAATGTTTTGTACTATTCGTATGCCTGTGTTCTAGACACAGCACAGCTTTCTGTACCATTTTCAATACCTCAACAAATGATATTTCGTTCAAAACACAACATTTTCATTGTTAAACAATTTTTATGCCATATGTGAAGTAAAGATGTACTAACATAAGAGAAACTAATCTTTTAAAAAAGCCTACTACATAATGAGCACTTAACAAAATCCGGGTACTTATTTAGCAGAAGGTATACGCACCGAACACGGAGTTTAATTACAATTCGAAGTACAAATTCATTATCGGAAAGAAATAGGCACCAGATTTCAAGTTAAATAAAAGCTTGTAATAAGGGTGAATATTTATCACATTCACAAGTATAATCCAATGTTAGCATAATTGCAGCATGATTGGTTACCTTTTGCTTTCCTGAATTATTCAATCTTTAAGTTATAAGTTTTGCATAGCAGTGTTTTAGACCACTTTAATGCTTCAAAAACTTCTCTTTCAACTTTGTCCATGTTAAAACAAAAAAGCGTGCTTGGAAAAACTACAAGTTCTCGAAATGTTGAAAGGGTTACTAAAAAAATTGCTTAGTTAAGAAATAAAAGTTATTTTAATTGCAATCATCACAAATGACTGTAATTGAAATCATTCCCTATTACAAATTGGTTTGTAATTGTAACTGCCTCATTTTGGTAGATTACATTACATCCAAATTGTAATCGAATCGTGCAAGAGGGCTAGATTAAAATTTACAGGTACACAAGATATCCAACTAGATAAACGTAACTTACTAAGTAGGTTATTTGTACTAAGACATCAAACGACTCAAACGATTTTCGAACATAAACAGAGTCGATAACCATCATCATAATTTTAGAGGCAAGTGCATAGCATCACCACCACCTTCGGTGTTTATCCATTTAACTCCCATTTATTTATAAAACAATAAAATTTGATGTTTCCTTGTCAGGAAAGAAATACCAAGAGCCACCTTCCCGGGAGTTGTTTACAATATTTGTCTCAAGGAACGACTCTTAAAAATTAGTTCGCACCCAATACACAGTAAATTTGGGGCCCATTTGAATGGCTCATTAGAGGCTCTTTCGGGCATCGATTACGATTATTAGGGTGATCGTGTTGCGCTCCTGCACTTTTGATCCGGAGATAAATGAAATCATTAAATCACCTGAATGAAGCACATCCGCTCGTTACCGCCATGAATAACTTAGCTTCTTAGTCGGGGAGGGTACCGGGGCGCAGCATCGAACTGTGCCCCGAGGCGCTAAGCCATCTGTTTTCCATTCCCCCGTATGCCACGGTGCGATAGCATAATCCGGCAAAGTGCGCAAGAAATCACTTACACTTCAATTTTGTAAACAAGTGAACAAAAGGATTGACGTGCTGAATTTTAATGAGGATGCTCCTCAGGCAGCGGGTCCCCGTCTGCCAGAAGAGCGACACACCTGCTCTGCAGGCTTTCAGCCTCGGTGGCTGGATGTCGCCGTATTGAACAAAAAACCGACTACTTTCTACACACAAAGTGTTTGATTTGAGGTCCATAAGCTCGCAGCATCCACCTCCCGAGACATCCGTGATGCTCGTTTCTTGCGGCTGCTGCATGCATAAGTGCCTCTTCCGAGGATCACTTGCCGTCTTCCAAGACGACGATGTTATGAGCTGAACTGCAGTGTTGCAGCGAAAAAATGTGAATGCAAAAAAAAAAGATATAAGAAAAAAATAGAATAAATGAAAAAGTACTGCTTCGAGCACAGGTAAGAACTACGACTAACAAGCGCGTCCAGCGCCAAGAGGAAATCAATGCAACTCAAGTGCACCGCAAGACACGGCGCATCAATGCTAAGAAAAAGTGGAGCTGATCACAGATTCCAGCCCGATGGCAGCAGCCGAGGCGTAACTGACGAACGAGACCGCTCGGGCCATGGCTCGCAAGTGCAAAGGACTCAAGGCATCCAGACCTAACATTAAGACTGGTTCCGAGCAATGCGGGAATTTCCTTAAGAATTTCATTAAGAATCATCCACTTGCGGCCGTGGCATTAAAAACAATCGATTTGATGTCACCTAACTAGATGCCAGCCGCTGTTCCCTGGACCAAGGACTCCGCACACCTGTTCAATAATTTATTTTTGCTAAATTGCCCCGATGCTACTCGACATGGATGGGGCTCAGGCTCACCGGAATATTGTTACATAATTGGCTGCGAGTCGCGATCTGATCAGAGCGGTCGAATGGCAGGATGCTGAAGAAGGAATTCTGATGTCAAGACCACTGGGTAAGAAAATATCTAACGGATCCACTTCCAGCAATTGTTTAGAATTCTTTACAATATCTCTAGAATTCTAGTGGAAGCTGACTGTATGTTAGGAAATTTTTTGACTCGATTCTGATTTCTTTGAACGATAATTTTAAAATTGAGTTTTATATTCTGAAAGAAGAAAACCCTAAATAAAATTAAGTTTCAACAAATCAGACTTCTCAAAAGTAGCGAAAGAGCTAGACCGACGCGAGAAAATTGATTAGTTTTTGTACCTCTTTAAGAAAAAATTATGTTTAACAAAATAAGCCATATTGGGGGAAGATGTAATAGCTGAATACGTTGCTGAATAAAATTAGTTTAATACATGTTTCCAATCGTAAATTAAAATACGGGTTTTCTATAATCAATTTCATCTTTTCAGACCTTTTCTTTTAGAAATTTAGACCTTATTTAGTATAAAAGAAAGTGTTTTATGAACTAACTAACTCAATTTAGTTGGCTTTTATATAGAGATAATTAAATTCTCTTTAATCGTCATTAAGTGTTTCATCTATCCCAGGGCTTTATCCGAAGCGGATTAGTCGATTTGTAACTGCCGTTTAATAGACTTCTAAAGATCTGCTTACAAAACACGGAGGCACAAACCCCGGCCGATTGTCGAAGAAAACGTTGAACAAAAGCTGTCGGGCACGTGGTCAAGATCGCGTTAAGAGGATCTGTTGAATGTTTTTTTTTTTCTGTTGATCCCTCGCATTGTTGTGAAATATGCCGAATTGCCATGAGCACGGGTGAGGAGGAGGACAAAAGGGCATTTATTTCCCTGCTCACCCTGGGCCATCTTCCAGCCTCACTGTAACTCTATTCATGTCCAGGTGAATAAAGCGCCTCAAAGACACGGTCAGGGCTCAACAAGCCAATTCAAGTGTGACTGAAAGGAGGCAGTTTCGTGGCAGCCCACTGATGCATAATGGGTCCTGGTCCTGGTTTACTTTTCATACTGTTTTTTTTTCTTTTTTTTCGTCTCCTTCAAAAATATTGTCATCCCTCAAGTGGGGGCAAATGCCTTTTGAATAGGGCCCGGAGGCGAGATGAGCATCACCAGACGGCTTGACTCCTTCTTGGCTTGAAATCAGATGCCATCTGAAAAATGCTGGTTTCTTTCAAGCCCTCCGCAGATGAAGTGATGCTGTGTGGCACGGTGGTGGTAACATCGATGACGAGCGATTGTAATCTCGGTTTTGATTCTTTCTCTACTCTTTTATTTATTTATTTTATTTTATTTTTTCATATTTCGAGACACTGCGCCGCTGTTTGCTGCACTCAGCTTTGTGCATACAAAGGCGTGGAGGTGTGATGCATGCATCTTAGAAGATAGTGGTCAAAGCACCGAGAGGACATGAACCCAGGACCCAGATGCTCTCGGGTGTACCCACATAAGATGGAATTGAATACTAATCCTTCGCTTAGATATCAACAGATGTTTGCCCGGTAACATAAGCCCAGCTGATTCTCTTTAGTTAGACATGGCAGCGGAAGGCTAATCAGCAGATGAATTATGACCATTTACCTGTGACATCTTACGCATCTTGTTTTTGTCCCTCATTCTGTGGTCGGAGGCATAAAGGTGGAAGAATATGTTTTAGAGGTGGTGTCTATGACGGATAAGATTTCCCCCCATTTGTAGCAGGATATTTTCTATCATATCTTGTAATTAAATGAACTGTAAGAATTTCATTACAATTAATTTGCGTTTTACCCGGGTATCGTTGTCACCCATTGTGAAATGGAAACTCATGTTTTGTGGCTTCTCCATCACTCCTTTCTCAAATCACCAACACTCGCACGCACGCAATCCGCAAACTACCCATTTTTTTTCTGGAAATTTGTTTTTATTTTTGCACATTTTTAGCAGTACGAAATTGATGTTTTATTTATAAAAAACAAATCATAAAGTAATTTAATTTTTGTCTACTAATCATAAGCATATGTACATAGCTTTTATTTATAAATTAGCGGTTTGGGGGAAAATCTTAGAGAACTAATTTAACGCTTTCGGTACGACAGTGTAAGCCGCGAAATATGTTTTGCTGCAAACACACAGTGTAAAGTTTTCATTGATAGAAATCTCGAGCTCCTGGTTAGCATCCATGGAAATAAAATAATGAATTTTTAAATGATAACAAAAGTAAAAAAGTCAAATAATTAGAGCAACTGGCGACTTTATGCGCAGAATGCGTATTATAGAGAATTATCGTACCCACAGAACTTTCTATGAATGCCGACTTTATGCGGCGGCTATACCCAGGGAACGTTTCGTGGATGCCATGAAAAGGCGGCGTTAGTACTGAAAAGCTTAAACATTTTAATTTATATAGTTTTGTAAAATTGTGACTACAGTCTAGTTTGGGGTATTTCTTTAATTAAGAGCCCTAAACCTAATGCTTTGATTCCTAAAATGTCGTGAAAGCTTTAAAATTAATAATTTCTTAGTCTTCTATAAAATACAACATCAGAACAGTGGACTTATAGATTAGAAATTCGAATTCCCGAAAGATGAATATTTCGGCATTTTAAAGACAAATTTAAAAAAGGTCTTAATGTTAAGGTTATTTGAAACAAATTTAAATCTCAAATAAGAATTGGAATTTGTGATAGTACGAAAGGTAAAGTCTAAATTATTCCATTTTTAAATAAAATTTAAAAGGTTAAAGTAAAAAGTTCCTGTTTGTCGTTCTATAAAACTTTATATTGGTCTTTGTAGTTTTTATAACGTAAAGAATTATCTACTCATGTGTTTCTTTTTATGATACATCTTTTTTGAACAACATTACCAGGGATCAATCAAGAGTCAAAGTGACTAAATGAAAATGCTGATCGATGTCTGTCGAAATTAAATAGAACTTAAAATTGTTTGATAGATTTTAGTGTTCTGATAAATTCTTTTTTCTCATGTGTAAATATAAAATAAGACTGTTACAGCCGCCATTCATAGTTCTTCCTAAAAAAAATTGATCTTTGCATGATCATTCATACTGAAATCGTTTTTTTTTTTTTTATTTTACCACAATCGATCCCTTCCACTTTTGATAGTCTAACCTCAAGAGGCTGAGACCTCACATCATAAACCATACCAATCCATAGCTCAACGACTGATTCCTCGGTTTCGTGACCACATAATCTGGGCGGCAGAAATGCACCAAACCCTCACTCTAGATCACCTTCTTCGGTTCTTGTCTTACCTTTTTTTTTTGTTTTTTTATTTATTTTTTTTTTCTTCCTCCCGAGACGTCGATTTGGTTTTTCTTGAATTCTTTGTTGGGCGCGCTATGTACGCCCCGGAATTATGTATGTAGGTATGCCCCAAGTCCGGGAGATGAGGATTTCACCACCGACGTGCACACAAAGGATTTGGAAACCCCTCCTGCTCGGCTCAGGTGTGGACCAATCACCGTAGGCCACTTTGTTCTTGCCTAAGTCGAAGGGAGCTCTGTCTAAGTGGAGGTGATGCTGTGCCTCGGGCAGAGGCTCAATTTCTTATCAAATTCGTGGTTTCGTCTTGTATTTCTTTTTCTCAGCTCGATTCGTTTGTAATAAACCGGCTCTCAAGTATGGCGGCCAGGTTTAGGGTTGCACTATGCAAGAAAGTGCAGAGACATGCAACGTGTCGTACTAGAAAAATTTTAGTCTATTTAAAAAAAAAAAATAAAAAATTTGTAAAGAAAATGTCCTGTCCAACAGGTACCACAACATCCGTCTCTCTAAATGACGAAGTAATGTCCTCCCAGAAGAAAGCGAGATAAAAATACAAAGGCGAACTGTATCACAGTTACTACCTTCATAATTCTGAAAAGGTCTCGTCGGGGACATAAGAAGGCAATCTCATGCTGTGATTTCAAGTGGTCCTTTCTTTGTTTCAGCTCACTGCAGGATATGCTTAGTACAGACAAAAGGAATTTCGAATAAGAGGTCTTTTTTTTTTTTTTGTTTTATTGCCGGCGTGTCCCGTCGGTCATCAAGAAACTAAAAGTGGCCAAAAACTGGCACAGACCAATGACTACATTAAGATGGTGCTTTACTTGAGACACACCAGCGGATAAAACACGTGCGCAATATCTTTATGGATACTGCTGGCCATGGACTTCCTCGTTATGCAATTAACCTGCGAGGTAAACAGTCAAGCCTCTTTGTTTTTTTTTTTGCTAATTTAGTATCTTAATTATGAAAAAGTCTCCCAAAGTAAACAAATCTGAGGTAGCCTCAGAAAAGTGATACGCAAAAGAGCTTCGGTGGTTTTCAGTGAGCCCATAAACAATGCCACTCGCTGATAGTCCAGACAGTTTGTTTATACTATTTCCATCTAGCCTGTTCTGGAATTGGAATATGTGCGAGAATTAGTCGGATCCAGCGGGAGTGTCCCATTGATTTTAGTTTTATATCATGAATTTTGTATTAAAATCAAGTTAATCTGCTTTCAGTAAAAAAAAATGCGTGATTATATACCTGGAAGGTGATTTGTTTTTATTAATTGTGTACTATTAACGTTATATTATTAATTTTTTGATCATTTACATTCAATTTTAAGCGTTGAGTAGGGTCACTTCTTATGTTACGTGACTTTTTATACCTCAATACCGAGCTACAATTCTTATAAGAAATTTTCTTCATTATTCAGCTATAAGAAGTTACTTGATTTAAAGTAAGAACCTAAATATGATAGAACAGAAAATAAGAAAAATCTCGAGTAAATTATTTTGAAATTCTAAGGACACTGAAAATTTTCAAATTGTAGAAGGGGTTAGATTAGGTTACAGTGGATGCCCGAAGGCCAGATGCGGTCCATTGCGATACCACGAGTAGAAGGGGTTAAATAATATAAAATATTTTCCGTAATCTATAAGACGTAAATTACCAGTTGAAAGGATTCGTTAAAAAATTCTGAAGCTGATTGATATCCATTTGAAAATCTCTTTTTGGTGTAATACGTTGACGTAAATTATGTCTATAGACGTCCATTCAGCTTATATACCTTATAGCTGAATTAATACAATGAGTGTCAACGTGTTAATAAATTTCTATTAACTTCTAGTTTTTCAGTAACTTAATGTTTCCATTTTTATAAATCTAAGTATATTTTTTATAGTCAATTTTCAACATTTGCAAAATACTTAAACCTTTTAAATCTCTCAAATTATAACGTATTAAAATTTCGTATTATTTTCTCTAAGCAGAGGAATATTTCAAATTTGTCTAAAACAATTTAAAAATTAATTATTATTCCACTAAAGACGCTATTTTATAATTTGCCTTGATGAAATGTGTATACAGTAAAATTTCTCCGACCCGGACTCATCAAAAATAGCCAGATGGTAGAAAATGCAGAATGTTAAAAATTTCATTTTCCGGGAATTTTTTTTGATCAAGTATTAAAAATTCTTTTTCCTCAATTGTTTGTAATATAAAAATGTATTTTAGGCATGGAAATTTCTTTTCCTGGAGAAAGTTATTTTTAAGATGAGTCAAGTACTGTAATTGTAGCTAAAAGTGGGTGTTGTCGTAGGTGGGAAATTCATAAATATCCTCGTTCCAAGTTTTTCGATTAAAACAAATTTTATTGCAATTCGTAAAAACAAAGAGATATTGAGTAGGTGTAGTAGGTGGTAAGTAGGTGCATCTTGAGAAAGATTGATGAACTGTAAACAAGAATTTCTCAGAGTACGCTTTGAAAATGTCCAGTACCTATTTTATTTTTTTTTTTTGAATTGATTGCAAATCAAAACTCGATCAATTTAACGAAATTTCGCAATAAAATCGCCCATTTCTCTGTGAAGTGAGTAAACATACAAGAAGACGCAAAAGTAAACGATAAATAAATGATCATTCTTCCAAATAGGAATCAACTGCCCCGGAAGTGCTGGTGCACATCACACCTTTTCAACTGAAAATAGTTTCCAACTTCACTAACCCAATTCACCTTCAAATATACACAAATCAGTTTTCTAGCGCGCGGAATCGCCTTTAAGGCTATTTACACATTTCTCCGATCGAAAATATTTAACCATCGTTACGGCGCAGCTCTAAATTTAAGATCTTTTGTAAATTCCAAGGCGTTTTGCTTGTGGTAAAATAAACAAAATATAAACTCAGCCTATACAATTGAAATTGAAGTGATCCAGCCGGGGGAGCGCGAGCCACTCGGGCTGGGCTGGATTGACCCGCTGCCGCCACCGCCACAGCTACTGCCACCGCCGGTGATTCCGGTGTATTATGGGGGCTCCCAGCACCATTGCTGTGGTGAGTGAAAACGCAGTTGCATATTTAAAATTTCTTCCGACGTACTTAAGACGTAACACTTTTCAAGACATTCGATCTTCCTATTGAAAGTTTAGCAGCCGTAAATCTTCTCTCGGTATATGGCTAAAAGAAATAAGCGCGGCGGATTTATTGCCTTATACCCCGTGCCGCATCAGGTGGAAATATTTAGATATTCCGTAAAAACTAATAAGCTACTCGATGTCTATGTACTTTCGAGTCAAGAGAGACGATAGTCGGTGTCTTCAACCAGTCTACGGTTTCTCGAATCGATCCATTAAATCGGCTGGCAAAGAAAAGCGCCTTCCGATTCCACTAAGACCGCGAAGATGTTCGGCTCAGTACATAGAATTCCGTTTCTAGATCGCGACGGTACCGTATACAACAGTCCCCATCCTGCGCACACCTGTACAGGAGTCTGAGGCCATGTCTCGAGACATTAACCAATAGAGTTCGTTATTGGTGCGGATAAGTTCGCCCCGGAGGATCGTCGCTTTTGTGGTATGCGGGGTTGTTCTTAACGCGGCGGAAAAATCTTTAAATCTGATCTCATTTCAATCGGAGACGTCCCAATAAAAATGCTTTGGGAGTAAGTAAACGAGCATATCGTTGTCCACCACTACTACGCGGGAAAACTACGGGGGGATCCAGGTGGCCTGAGAGTGTGGTGGAAAAGGTGTCTTCAGGTAAGTGTAGAACAGAAGACACATACCCTACATACAACGACGTGTATCTCATATAACCAGCAGATACTCTTCGTTCATTTCGGAATCTTTCTTCGACGCTCGGGCCGACAGTCCGGCAAGACCGTGTGTGTGGTGTTTATTAGGAGTCGCGGAACTCGAAAAAGTCTCAAGATCGCCAGCCGTTGTGGACTATCGAATGGGGTAGACAGATAGGCGTTAGTCGTTCTTCAGCGCTGATCGAGTCAAAATCGCTGATAGTCGAGTTTCGCCTTCACTGATGAAAGTGATCTTAGCATACGATCGCGATTTATTTTTTTTTTTTTTTTATTTGAAAAAGTGCAGAAGGTTTCCTATACACCCGATCGAAGTGAAGACCAAACAGTGGATCGAAAAATCGGTGCAAGGCTCAATTATCATACTATAAATTGTATAAGGGCGCATTTTTAGTGACGAAGAATAAAATCAGAAGTGAGTGTCTGATTGTGGTCCAGTGCCACTAACTAAACATCTCGTGAAAATATATCTCACCTGCAGTGGCAGCAAGATATTCAAATGTGCCGCAATATGAGAATTAATAAACAGATGAACGTGTCCACCGAAGCATGTTCCTCCGATGAAGATTGTGCGGATGATCGACTAAAAGTAAATATTTCGTGAAGTCAACAACTAAATTGTTGTATAATTTTATCAAGATACAAGAAGAATATTGTGGAGTTGAAATTGATCGATATTTCATCAAAAAACAAAAGCTGACATGTATGCGCCGATCATTCATCACAACTATTTTATAGATGCTGTTTGGTGTTCTAGTGACTTTTTTAAGACGCAAGAAAGTTTATAAGAATTACATATTTTTTATTTATCACTTTCGACGGAAATTCGTGTTTCACAGTTGCTACAAAATTATTTTTGTATCCATTGTTAACTCGTGATATTCTGCTTCAAAAATTGGATTTCACTTCAAAACAAAAGACTGAGGTGAGTGTTGAGGTAGGGGTTTTTTTTCTTTTTATTTATATTGGATTTACAGAGTACTTTGGACTTAGTACTTTAATTGGGGTATAAATGTATATTAAAATTGTTATGCTCCAAGAGATGTGTGCACGTTTGAATAACTGGGGAGTACCCTTCCTAAACCTCTTAATCCTTTTTTAGCAGAAAAGATCGGTGGTCTATTTGCGCTTCTCTTGGACATCGATTTTGTTTTTATCTAAGAGCTCTTCATGTGGAATTTCATCTCCACTTAGAATCGTCTTTTGATGACGATTTCTGCCTTTTCCTAAAATAAAACATGCATTAAATAATCTCTTAAAAGAACATTTTTATTTCTTTGATCACAAAAATTTGTGAGTACAAAAACATCAAACATATCTTAAAATTAACAATTGTATTGCACTATAAAAGAAGGATTCAATTTATTTCAAATGGAAAATTTAAAAATCAAACTTTCTATGTAAATTACTTTATTTTGATTTCGCCATATAACTAAAAATATCGAAAGTGCTGATTATAGTGTAACTTATGCTCATCCATTACTTCATTATAACTCCTCTTAATTTTAAATTTCATGCTATGTGATATTTTCGTTTAAATTGTTTCAAATAAAAGTGAAATTTTATTTTTATATTGCCCAAAAAAAACGAAGCCACATCATTTTATAAATATTTAGTTCAGTCTGCTTTTTACTAAACGGCACCGTAGTTTATTTAATTTTCCAAATACCATACGCACTTCATTAAACAATTTTCCGCGAATTCAAACGTATAATTTCGTTAACTTATCAATCGTACCTAAAAACAAACACAAAGAATACGTTTCGCTTAATTTTTTCAAGTTTAAAGAGAACTTGTGCCAGCACATCAAAATTGAGAAAATCGAAATGTTTTAGATTATTTTTGGATAGCAATTTGAAATGTCGAAAATTGTTTAGAACCATAAATTTTAAACTGAAAAAGGGACCGAAATTGTTCGAAAGATAAAAATCTACAAATTCCACAAATACTGGACTAGTAATTACGAGACTTTTCCTTCTCTTGCGCCACATAGAGACACTTTGTAAAACACGTACTGTTTGTTATCACACAATAACAACAAAAAAAAAAAAAACACCAACTAAGCAAAAGCATTTAAGTTTAATCCAAAAACCGTCCCTCCTTTGCCAATTATCTTAAATGGGTTAATTGCTTTTTAATTTTCTTGGGTCTAGTCACAATTTTTTTGTTTCTAGGCTTAAGCAGGAACCCCATTTTTTATGAAATTTCAAAGGTCCAAGGAATGACCCCACTTTCTGATTAAATACTGGCAGTTTCTACTTACTTTCTGTTTTAAGAAGTTTTCGACAGACCTCAATAGTGACTTTATATAAAACTGCTGATAGTACTAAGAATACATAAAATAAATAATCCATTTTGAGAATTTATAGACCATTCACCTGTGGACAGAACAAAACTGAGCAACACTTTGAGTTTACAATTTAGAATTGAGCTAGCGTCTAGAATCTAGACGAATAAAGTCTGGTCTGATTAGCTATTTACACAGCTTGAGTTAGTTCGCGCTGCGAGAAAGAAAAATATAAACTTATGACTGAAGTAAAGTCTGAAAGTGTAAATTAAAAATTTAAAAGCTACATCATCTGATTCAAATTGTTGCAAATTTTCCATCTGACCCATATTCATTGCAATGAGTTGGTGGTCGTCTGTCGCCGCTTAAGAATTGAAGTTGTAAAATCGGCTAGTCAGTATCAAAGGTGCTCCTTAAAGTTCATCCTCCTTTCACCTGAAGTAAGAAGCCGATAAGCGAAGATATCAAAATTTACTGCTCAGTACGAACGACTTCGTTACCGCCGTTGTCGTCGCCGTCGTCGTCGTAGTCGTCATCGTCATCGTTGTCAGGCAAAGAAAAAGGAAATGGTGCCACGCAAATGGCACTTGGATCCTCCTATAAATCAAGGAATATCCCACTGGCGCCGGGAACATTGTATAGTAGTTTTTCGGGTATTTCGCCATTGTTGAGCTCAAGTGCTTAACTAACATGTTGGCACCTTGCTGGGAATTTTTGAGCCTTAAAATCCAAAATCCCTGATGCACAGTTGCACTTGATGCACCGCTCTCGTTGGAACCAGTTTACATAAAATTGTGAGAGGATAGATAGTAAACCTTTTGCAAATAATGATGGAGAGGACTATAAATTTTAAGTAGCTGTACAGGTAGATTGCTCAGATCTATCCCTCTAAAGATTACCTTTTATGATTCTGGTGCTGGACTTCGTACGTGGACTTATTGCTACCTTACTGCCTTTTACAATGTTTCATATAAAATTGCCTTTTGATATCTTTGCTATTAAATGAATTTATTTTGACGTCATATACATAGATGTTGTATTTTTTTAACGATTTTTGTTTAATACATACATATTTTCTTATATTAAGACATTAGACGTAGTTCATTCTCATTAGACATATTAAATAAAAAATATTAAAATAGCCTATATTATACGAAAACGCTTTACGAACCCATAAAACAAAATTTCATATAATTCCTTTAAGGATTTTCATCATAAATCTGAAACAAACATACTTTGAATTAGCTTTATTAATTCAGATGATATTAATTACTGCTTATTCATTTTAAAATGACATTTTTGCATTTTTCATTTGTTCATGGTCAATTAGAGAATTATCGTAAATGAAAGAGACACTTTGTTAGTTATTAATAAAATCATTAATTACTTGTTTGCGTATTTCAATTGACACTAATTAGTTGTAGGTAAAAAATAAAATACTTAACTATTTGCTACTTTGTATTAATTTTAAATTCCTTCTAGTTTCTATCTTCGTAACTTTTATATTTGTTATATTTATGTTTTTATTGCGATTTAATATATTTTTAATAAATTTTATAGAAAATATAAATTTGGACAGGTTTTATGTTTTAAAGAAGTTCAAGGTCAATTACATAGTTATGTATCCGTTTAATAATTTAATAAATTATATTTCTATAAACAATTATATCATGGAAAAATGTTTACAATGTCCTCAATACGACTAATTGTGAAATTTGCATAGAAATGGAAAGCCACAAATTGATATTACTTCTACGAAATAAAAACGTTGGGAATTCGAGAATTTTAAGCATCAATTCATAGTCTGGCAATATCCGAATTAAACATGATACATAATTAAATTGATAAAGATATTTCCAAGAAACTCAGTGTTGTTTGTAAAATATGGGGAATAACCTCTTTAAGTATAAACCAAAAAATAGATAAAGAAAAAGTTAAATTATGCATAAAGATTTCACAAAATAAACTTTTTATCAATTGATATTAAATAATTCAATAATTCTAAAGCTAGCTTATATGAAAACTCACATGGTTAGGGAGTAAAAGTAATCCATTCATTTTGAATTTGATAAATTAGAAATATCAAAAGAAAAAACTACAACTCCTTTTCTTAAAACAGTACCTTAACTTTACTTTACAAATTACTAATTAAAACTGGCTACAACATTTTACAATGGTTACATTTGCGAATTTGACACGCGCAATAAATGATTTACTACCGAAAAGTTACTTAATAATAAATTAACTTCCAAATCTGTTTGTAAAGAGAGCACTTAACTCGTAATGATTTCAAATTGAAAAACATGAAAAGAGATGGTCACATAATTTTGTCGCGCACTGTATTTGTACCTGCGTAGCATGTAAATAGCTAAAATGGATTTACCTACCTGTTATAAGATCTTCTCTGGAAGTCCCAGAAAACTACTTGAACAGGTAGAAAATATATTTTTATAATTTTATGACTGTAAGGATTCACAGTCTGTGTATATGGCAGACAACTCACCGCACTTATGCTAAGTGGAGGCAAAATTAGGTGAATAGGTGAATATAATATAAAATAAGAAAAATTATTAATCCGCTGCTACCTGCAAATATAATTTTCAGTGATCCTTCGAAACGAGATTTTGGAAAGAAAGTACTTCTGTGGCTGTACGAGTATGTCCGATTTTATTAAGGTTTTCTTATTCCTAGAAATTTTTTCTGGTCCCAGTTTGAGTCAGTTGAAGATAAATTTAACGTATAACATTATGTTTTCTGGCTTCAGTATTTTTCGTATCATTCCTGTGATAAGTGTGGCGTGCGGAGACCACTTAAAAGATTCCAATAAAATATTAAATTTATTAGAAAGATCTGTAAATAAAAGGAATAGCGTGATAATGAATTGTATTAAAAAGGCTTAAATTCGAATAAATTGAAATTATTTATTAATACCAGAAAAGTGTACACAATGCAGGAATTTGTTTACTTTAAGAATAAAGGCAAAAGTGGTCTCGTTATTATCTCAGGCAAACATCCGAGCATTGTTTTAGCAATTGTATTAATTTTGCCTTCTGGTCATTTATTGATTATTATTATACAACTTTGTTGTTGCTGTGGTACGTAATTATAAAAACGAAGAGTCTAAAGTAGCCGTCGCCACTGTTCCTAATAAATTCAGAGTCGATATAAAAGTCTACTTTATTCCAATAAGTAATAATAAACAATCCTATTATATATTTCTTTAAATAATATTTTCTAACTAAAATTTATTTCTCTTTTAATTTCAGAGTTGCGAGCGACCATGCGCGCATGGCTTCTACTCCTCGCAGTGCTGGCGACTTTTAAACCGATTGTTCAAGTTGCTGGCACCGAGGAAGAATCACCAGTGATCAATAAAGATAATCATAATACAAATAGTAATATAATTAGTGAATATAGTGTTAGTGATAATAGTGTAGATCCATATATTGAAAATATAGATAGGACAGAAAATACAAAAGCTGATCCCCAAACTCTAGTCGAAATTGAGAACAGTCTATTAACATTATTTGGACTTAGGAAACCACCAAAAATTGATCGTTCAAAAATTGTTATACCAGAAGCAATGAAACAATTATATTCACAAATAATGGGTCATGAATATGATTCAGTAACTATCCCAAAGCCTGGATTATATACACATACAGCAAATACAGTACGAAGTTTTACACATGAAGGTAAGATATGTATTCCGTTTATGTATGTTTTTAAATTATTTTAATGTGGATCGGGAAATGACGAAGCCTTTTTTTTCAATTTTCCTAACATTCTAGAAATAAACTAACATAAACTACCATTTTTTAACGAAGAACCTAAATTTTTAGACATTTTTCAAAATTATATTTCCGCGTGCATGTGTATCTGACTGCATGTAAGCATATGTTTATGGAAAAACCATTTTTGGAATAAAAAGTCTTACAAATGTTTATATTTCTTTCTGTTTCAGATAGCAGTATAGACGACAGATTCCCTCACCATCATAGGTTTAGGTTATATTTCAATATAAAAAGTATACCTCCGGAAGAGGTACTAAAAGCAGCCGAAGTGACTATTAGCCGTGATGCTATCACGATGGAAGGTGCTAATAGAACAAGATATCAAGTCCTAGTTTACGACATTCTCCGAGTAGGGATCAAGGGAAAGCGTGAACCAAGCTACTTACTCATAGATTCTAAGTCAGTCTGGATCAATGGATCCGAATCGATCAGTTTAGACGTTAAACCAGCCGTGGACAGGTGGCTGGCTACACCGAAACAGAATCACGGCCTTCTAATTGAAGTGCGTACACCGCATAAGCTGAAGCCGGCCAAGCATAATCACGTTCGACTGAGAAGGAGCACGGGGGAGGGTCATGAGGAGTGGGCCCATAAGCAGCCCTTACTTTTTACATATACCGACGATGGGCGGCACAAGGCGCGCTCGATCCGTGACGTTAGCAGATCGAAACGGGCGCACAAAAGATCTCACAGGAAAAAGGACGGCCGCGAGAACTGCCAGCGGCGACCGCTTTACGTTGACTTCACGGACGTAGGGTGGAGCGATTGGATTGTGGCCCCGCCCGGCTACGATGCGTTCTACTGCCACGGGGATTGCCCCTTCCCGCTGGCAGATCATCTCAACTCTACGAATCATGCCGTCGTCCAAACCCTAGTTAATAATATAAATCCAGCGCTCGTACCAAAGGCGTGTTGCGTCCCGACGCAACTCACGGCCATCTCGATGCTCTATCTGAACGACCAGAATACGGTCGTGCTCAAGAACTACCAGGATATGGCCGTGGTGGGCTGCGGCTGCCGATAATGCTCGACATTTCGATGGACCTCTGTAAAAAGATCTGTAAGCATAAGGACTAATTTAAAAGAAAAACTTTCAAAGTTGTAAGTTATGTGCGTACATTTATTTATTAAAAGAACGTTAATCCACATACACGTTGTTATCCATTGATTGCCACTGTAATGTATAATAGAGCTGTAAAAAAGTGAGGACATCTGGCTGAGCCAAATTGTTATATGTGTACTATAATCTTTGTTTATATACCGCGTAAATTATCTAATTTATATGTTTTCAAAATGTAAGCGATCTGCAGAACGCGCACGCACTTCCGAGCGTAATCGACTCAAGCGAAAAGTAGCTAAGGCAAACAATGTAAAAATGTGATTTAGTTAAAATTACTTAGACGCTAAGGCACCCGAGTTGGCATTCAATTGTGTAAAAAAAAATACTTTTCACTAGTATTTTATGTTGTTTCTAAAAAAAAAAAAAACATAAATAAATAGAACACTCGATAGTAACAGTCTCACGCATTACCTGTTTCTGTAAAATGCATCCCGTTCGGGATTTTTGAGATATACTCGTAACTAAATATGCTCTAGGACTCTAGGAAATACATTAAATGAATGTACACATACAATGCCAACGCTGTACATACTCCTCGTATTTTAAGTCACCGTCCTATGTTTTAAGAGATTAATAAATATTATTTTTATGAAAACAATTTTCAGCGTTTCTTTTTTATGTTGCACATCTATTTCCCCTAAGTGTTTGATAGAATTTTATAATTATTACCGGATAGTGAACGCGTTATTTTAAAGGCTAACTAAAAATAGTAACCTGGTCATAAGCAGTTAATAATAACGAATTGACCCTATAAACAACTTGTCCAGTTCTCAGAATTTCAAAAAATTAACAGCTTACAGTTAATATTATCAAAATTGTGGAAGTAAAAATTTCTTCAATATCCAAAATACAATTTTTAATTGATAAGATTACTTTGGAACAGAAATTTAAAAATATTTTATCAAGAGGGCTGAAAGGAAAACATTTTTCTTCTAATTGTAGTAGCATATTTGAAAAGTTATATTCATTAACAATTTAACCCGATATTTTAATTGTCTTACGTTTTTCAGATTTTTAAATGACTTGACTTTGAAAAAAGGAGGTCTCTGCCTGGCCTGTATGTGAAAAGGAGATTAGAGTAAGATGAGGTAGGGAGGTAACTACCCCATAAAATTTCCTTAACCAAAATAATTACGAGATCGATCATATAGTTATTATAAATGGCCAATCCGCCCTTATCAATGTTATGAATAACATCGAAGTAGGAGGTCTGGTAGATTCATGAGTTAGGAAAAACCATTTTTGCTCTGATGTAATTTGATTTGATCGAAATTTAGTGTTTTTCATAGCGTAATTATTTTATAAAATAAGGAATTTTTGAGACTAGCTGCATTATTTTCAGAGGCTACACAAATAAGATATTAAAATAAGAATTAATTTGTTATAATATTTACAGACAGTTTTTTCGGTATATAAACTTTCCCCTAGAATCACTCGAAAGGGAGAGATGGGTAGGCACATAAAGACGAGATTTTACTTACCTCTTCAGGTGATTCTCTACGAAAATATAAAACCAAAACATACTTTGCTCTTAGGGATCTTACTCATTGGGTGGAAATGGATGGGTTGATGTGTCTTATTCAATATTTTAGTTATTTTTTCTCAAACTACTTAAAATATGCTCTAAAATAGCAAATAATAAGAAGACTGATAAAAAAGGTATGATCAATAAGGTATTAGTTTCCCGTATACTAAAAGGTGAAGTTATATTAACCATGAAACTTTAAGTACCCCTTCTATGTAAACGATTTGTTAGGTTAAAATGTTGGTATGATTTCGTAATTTTGTCGAAACTACTGACTCAATTTATGAATCATTTAGCAAAAGAATTTTGAGCAGCAAGTTTTAGACTTTGGCTTGTGATTTTAAAGTCGATAAAAATTAGCAAATAAAAAGTGTTCATACAGAAACAAGGGAGTATTTGACCAATTTCACAATAAATGAAATCTTCGGAACAAAGGAAATATCGTCGGAAGTTGTGAAACAATTGACATTCAATTGTAATACGATCTTTAGGGAGTATTTATTAATTCCAACCGTAATAAGGCGTAAAATGAAAATTGATATGATCAATAAATTTTTCCAAACACATTCCAAGCATATTTTCTTTTTAATTTCCCCTACTGCCTGCTGTTATTATTGCAGGAGAATTCGAAGAAATGTAACAACCTGAGCTAAGCAGGTGTATACATTTCATATTCATTTTAAAACATTTTCATTGATAAGGTCTTAGGAGAATCACGTCTATTCCTTTAAACAAAACCCCTTTCGTAATTTCCAGCATTCTTCACATAATGCTGAAAATAATTGTCAACATTTTAAACCCGAGCCCATTGCCGAAAATCTGCGCATAAGTGCTATTAAGTAATAAAATGAGGCACATCTTACCTTGCCCAGCTGGTTGCTGGAACCGCACAAAAGATATCTTCAAGTGGCCTCATGCTGGGATTTCGAGTGGCTGACTAAAGATCTGTCTGAAATCCTCCCAGAAGGCAGTTTTCATCTCTGAATCTTTATTGTCCGAGCTCTCACCAGATGAACAGTATCTGATTTTTTGGCCGGACGATTATTATCCGAAGATCAATGCCATCGAGCGCGGGGGGTTCGACCTTGTCGCTTATAAGACACTCGTCTTACTGGGAAGTGTGTGGCATGTTTAAAGTGTCCATTATCGCCCAATCGCAAGTTTGCTCATTGAAGACATTGAGTGATTTATTTGGGCCTGAATGATTTGAATAGCATCACCGCATCATCACATCACACCTATGATCGGTGTATTTCTAACTACCTAATGGAGACAGGTTGTCTACAACTTTTCGATTGACAAATTGCCCAACCAGAAGCAGCGATATTGCGCCGCAAATAAATTGAAATATATTTTTCATAAACAAAGCGATGATATTTTTTTTCCCCACTTTATATAAGTTTCAAGCTAAAATCAGCCACACTTTCCGGTGTGTGACGATTTTTCTGATTTTTCTGCCTTATGCTGGTCGATCTGGTTATGATCGCATGATACCGGTAATCGTTAAGATAAATTTACCTATTTTGTTTTTTCGGCCCCTAAAGACGATTTGTCTACGGTAATTTTTAAGAAGGCTCGATCTGTTGCCGCGGTGTCGAGACAAACCATTGAATGATCGATTCACGGCCTGAATGTCTGCCGCGATCACTTTTGAATTCAGATCAACTCTGCCTGAGAAAGGTTTAGCATTTTGAAGTGTCGAAAGCGATAAATATGCGTATGCAAATTGGATGGACAAAAAGCGAATCAACGCGTTTACCTATCTAGAATTGGAAGAAGAAAACGAAGAAGAAGAAGAATAAGAAGAAGAAAAAACATACACAGCAAGCCTCTTTAAAGCTTTCGGGGCTGGCTTCTTTTTCCATTAAAGAAATCCATCGCAAGTCGGCAGGTGATAAGAGGCGATCGGTTCGGGGACGGCAGCACGAGATCGGTTCGAAAAAGGCATTTACTTGTGGAATTTATTAGCTTGCTTGAATTGCTAGCCGCGCTGGAACCGAGAATTCTCCTTGAAACAACAAACTGTCGCCATATATCACTTGATTTGTGCTTTGCTGGGTGCGAGCTGGCTAAGAGGCTGAAAAACGAGAAAAACAAATGAAATAAAATGAAATAAAATAAAATATAAAAAAATAAAGAAATGCGCGCGGCCAGCCAAGACGACGTATTTAGCCAGCAGCCGCGCGCATGCAAAAGACGATCGAAAGCGAGTTGGGTGGCAAATATTCAACCGATCGCCAGGTATAAAATAATGATCCAAGATAGCGATCCGGAGGCGCAAAGGGAACAAAACAGCCCCCTGACTAATGTCCACCTTCCCTAGAGCACTCTCTGGCGGGGTCCTAATGGAATCTTATCGCCGGATTATTACCGGTGGTTCCCCCGCGATCGCGTCCTCAACTTATATAATTAACATTTTGCCAGCCAGCATGGCTTGCCTTCGGCTCATTTATTTTTCCGAATGGAAACTGCCTCGCAGCCATACAAAAAGGTGACAAGTTGACAAACAACACCTTGAAGACGACAACTATCGGCCGTCACACAAAAATTGGAGACTCGCAGTCTGGTAAGGCTCCGCGCACCTGTGCGCGGAACCGCGACGGTACAGCTATATAAGAGTTGATCCGCATGTGGAAAGGGGCGTTCGCTCGCCACCATGAACTTTTTCTCAATTCTGGCGAATACCTGAATTTTCTTGATTGTCGCTAAGTGTTAGCGGGAAGATGCTAAATCGCTCGATCGCCTCCGTCACCTGTGAGGAAGGCAAACACCAAAGTGTGACTTTGAGATGCAGGTCGCGGGTGTGGCGGCAATTCGAAAACATTCGCTTTGCATCTCTCACACTATCTTTCTGCTGTTGGGGCTGGGAAGTTTTGAGATTTTTCCAACTCTATGGAATGTCGAATGTCTTTTCTTCGGTGCGGCGCTGCTAATTATAATAATCACGTTTGCTTTCAGCCGTATGGGGCCGTGCACTGGGAGTCATATTCCTCGGTCTTCTCAGCCAAGCGGGAACGCGGGCTGGAGTGCGTTTTTCTGCGAAATCGATGGAATTCATTTTATTAAAAGAGGACAAACTCCACGTAAACAAGTTGACTAATGTTTATTGCCCGTTGCACTCGGCTTAGCCGTAAATGTGCAACTTGCGTTCAGTTTCGCAGTGTTGCATAAGGTTTGCTAAAAAAAAATAAATATATATATTAATTAAGTGATGCTTCCAAGAAGCATGTGTTAATCACTTTTATCGAAGATTTATGGATTTCTTGCCGGAATTGCAAATAGTCGGAAATTTCTAGAGATTTTTATTAATGCCAAGGATTCTTTAACAAGAAAATGATCACAACCTTTAGCATTTTATGTAATAACCGGCAAACTCCAATATCCGGAAAATTTATTTATAAAACTCTAATACCAAAAAAACTGTATTAAAATCGAAATTGAGGGATTTAACCTTAGATCACTAAACATATTTTCAAATAACTCTATCGCTAGGTATTAGTTTAACAGGCTAATTAAATAACACTACTTTATTTAGAGGTACAGTTTATTAAGTATAGAAAAAGTAAGAAATTATAAAAGCACTTTAAACAATTTACTAGGGTCTTAGGTCTACTAGGTCTAGGTTTAAGAAGCAGTTTTCATTTCTGCATTTCATAATCTGGAAGAGTTGTTTATAGTTACGCGAGTTAGACTCTACGTTAGGTTAGGTTAGTGTGCCTGTCTAGAAAGACACACTTAGACCATAGTTTTGGCTTATTGGGTTACTACGTAGTGCACCCACATCGTCTGAAACAGTAGTCTACCGCGCTAACAACTGTTCGACCAAAGCAAATTTGAGAATTTAACCAATAAAATGTACTTCATTATCGTGCCAGTACCAGTCCCAATATTGTACAACATTTTCATACTGGCATCTTTCACACTGCCAGTGAACTGAGTGAATTTTGCCAATAGCAACACCAATACATATTGGTTGTGGTACAAGCAATAGAAAACAAAATTGTGTAATCAATGCAAATTAATTAATAAAAAAATGCCTTGATTAAAACCAATGTAATTTTATTGTTTCGAAATATATTTCTATAGCTTAACAAGTTCAACCCGGCGTGGACTACCGATGGTTCACAGACATTGCATTTTTTTGGCGGCGTAAACCACCGGTGGTCACATCTAATTTGTTCCGTCTGGTAGAGTGGATCACCGGTGGTTCACATATATATGATAATGTAAACAAGCACCGCCAGAAGAATAAACAACTTATCATGTCTAGGTCGCTATTATTATTAGATGTGCCCTTTTGAATTTGGAAATTTTGGTAGCAGAACCGAAGGCAGCATCTACTACAAACCCCTTAGTATTGAATTTCATGGCAATCTCTTGAAGTTGAACTTGAATTTTGGTATATTTGAATTCTATAGGTCAAAAACTTCTGGATATGAATTTTCCTTCCAATTGCTTGAAATTGAGGAATTTCGGTGGCCACATTGGATCCGCCATTTTGAATTTAAAAATATTGATGGCGAATTTGAAATCAATATTCTAAAAAACCCGCTAGTGTCGATTTTCACAACAATCTTGCATTATTTTTATATATGTATAGATTCAAAGTCAATGGACGCTTAAATAAATTTCGCATAATTTCGTTAAATTGCAAAAATGTTGTGTCGGACAATATGAATTGCCAAATTTTGGATTTTAATATAGGTTCTGGTACTGGCAGATTTCCCAGTTCTGTACCAGTGGCCCTTGAAATCTATTTGAATGTCGAACTTTTCAATTTCATTCTAAACATTTGTTTAGGTTTTACAGACATAGAGCGTCATGTGTAAAAGTTTAAAATCACCTCATATGTTGTAAATCTTAATTTATTTTTACATTAACAACAACACTCATTCACACTAAAACACATTCTTCAAAAATAATAGATTTAATTTGTGTGAAAATTTAAAATCGCTACGTGTTTGCCGTCTTAGCCCTTATAGGGGGATTTTTTGGATTTGTTGTATTCAACGAGGCGGTGACTAAAAAAGAGAGTGAATGTGAGAGATCTAAACTATTTCTGCAGTTATATTCAGAAATTAACGAGCTTTCTTAAAAAAAAGAACACAAAAAAGAATAACTTTAAATTTGTTTATCCCGGTAATTGCCATTATGGATAAAAGAGCTCTAAGATCACCAATTCTTTGGCTGATAAAACGTCTTAAATTTATAGTAAATAAAACTGTAAGTGGTTGCACAAATGAGAATTAGCCAAAACTTTCGTATACAACACTATCCAACAGTACGCTTAACCAATTTCCATTAAGCACAAAGAACGATCAGGACGTTCACGAGTAGTTACAGAGATAAAAAAACAAACTCTATTTAGAATAGTAAAAGTAAATCGTTTTCGAAACATCGAGGTATCGAACATGCGAATCTCTTGAGAACAAAAACTGGCATTAAAATTTCAGCAATCCATGTGTGATTTAAAACTAGATTGCCGGATATTGGGTCATATACCTACTTTGCCTGAAATAAGTCAATTTAACTCAAACATCAGAATTGAAGTTTTTTTTTTTAAATAAAATAAAATTTTATTTTACAGAAACTTTATTCAAAACAATTTTTACATATGTTTTTAAAAAGCATACTCTACAAATTGTTTTATCACATGGAGCATAGACGGCCTTACTTCTATTTCCTTTGCATGATACTTGAATTTGACAATTAAAGCGTTTTTCAATACTCTGTGTATTAAATAAGAATTAAGTGAAAATATTTTCGGTTTCATGGTCATACATACCGCTTCAGCCAATTGAAAAACTAGTTTTTTTTCTTGAGTGACCTTTTTACATACGAAATAATATTTAATGAGTCAATTTAATTCACATTCAATTAAATAGGTATAGCACATATGAGTTTTTGGAACTAAGGTGTACGGAGGGTAGGGCGTTAGTATTCGTATACATTTCATAATTCCATTAAAATCCAATACATGCTTTAAGAATAATTATTTTAGTTTTCCTATATATATATATATATATATATATATAGCAATATAGCAATAAATTCGTAAGTGAGCCAAATTGACTCGCTCCGGTGATCTAGTGTTAAATTATTACAAACAGATCACTGTTACAAAAAAAAACCCCTCCGCTTTAAATAAACGTAATGTAAAGCTCGGCGGAACTGGATCATCAGTAATTGGAAAATAGTTTTTTTTACTGATGAAATCATATTCCTATACCCAAAACAATAAAGTTCGTGATCGTCGTCTTGATAAGGAGCCAGTCAAAATCCATCATGTGGAAATGTCCAAACACAATATGGTGGAGGAAAGGTTATAGTTTGGTATAGGGTGTAGATGGTGTATCCTGGAAATAATTTACCGAACTGGAACTTATCACAGTATTCATAAATGCCAGTACCTATGTATTTTTATATTCTGCAGAGAAAGATGTTGCCTTTTATGAAATGAAACATGCCAATAATTGAAACAATTTTCCAACTGATAATACTGTGCATATACTGCGAGGACCATCTGGTACTAGTTTTAAGAAAATAATACCAATTTTTTACCATGACCGGAGTGTAGACCAAAAATCCTGAAAATGTAGCTCAATTAAAGATTTTGCTAAAGGAGGAGTGGACGAATTTAACATCAGAAGTCTCGCAATATCTTGTTTACTCGCTTCCCCGCTGAATTCAACAATACATAAAAGATGAAGAATACTACTTTAAGGTTAAAAACTCCCAACGATACTAAACTTTTACAGGAGTATTCTTTAAAAATGAACTTTTGCTTTCGAATGAAATGTATTACACTGGCCAACAGCAATTTTGTCTCCAAAGAGTTCGCAAATCACTTCTATAGAATTTTTTCTGTAGATTAAGAATTCGTAAATTAAAATGCTTCATCACATCACGTTATAAAGTTTAAAAATACAGAATTTGGCTATTTTTACAAAAATAAAACATTTCGAAATAATCCGCCACTTTTACGTTTTACCTTAAACTGATTCACAGAAAAGATGGCAAATAAAACTAAATAATAATAAATGACAAATTTGTTCGTCAAGATTTGTAAAAAGGTCTATAGATATACTCGTAAGTTGTCATCGATATTCCTAGATTAGAACTCAGAATTACAATTGAGCCACGTTAGAAACTTCTATGATTTGTCCAAAAGTGCCCGAAAAATGGTTTTCTGTATTTTTTACCTTCATTTTTCTCGAAAACGTGATGTAATGGAGCATTTTCATTTATTTAAGAATTCTTAATCTACGGAAAAATTTGTTAACTAGTGTTATTTTTTAAAAATAGTTTTTGAACTCAAGAGTTATGAGTGTCGTTGATCTTTAAATAAATAAAGTAATCATTGTTTCTTCTAATGCCGTAGAAGGAGTACAAAATTTACAGAGCCATGAATATATGAAGTGATTTTAAACTTATGCCTGTAAAATATGTATGTACACTTTATAGACACAAATAGTTCAGAAAATAATTTAATCCTAAAGAACTAATCTTAAATCAATGTTACTCTGTAACTAATCATTCGACTCATAGACTACAAATTAAAAACTTTTATATTTTTATATTTCCTTTCAGTGTTTCAGTCAAATTAGCCTAACTTAAGAACTAAGATTATAAGATTTTATTTAAAAAATAGAAAACTAGTAAAGATTAGCGTTTGCAATTTTGGCAGAAGTTAAAGGTGTGCGAGAACATCTTGAATTTGCAAAACTAGCAGGGTCTAGTAGTCTATCATGCGAATGTTTAGTTACCTAGAGGTAATACCTTGGATATTGTTCTAAGAAGGAATTGGTAAAATATAAGAAAGGATGTTTGCAATGGACTAGTTCATTTCTTTATCATTTGGATAACAATGTGACTATAAAAGGTGAATCGGCATTTTCCAAACTTGCATAACAAATTGAACTACAAGCTGCCAGATAATTTCAAAGATATTGTACAAGTGTTTAAAGTCGAGCACGTGCGTTTGTTTATAATTTATCAATATTTACAGTATTTGTTTACAGCATAAAAAATATGCAATTCATGAGGCTCGCAGAGTGTCAACAAAACAACTCAACTCGTCCATCACATTCCCCACAATTAGGAATGATAAATGGCCTGGGCGATAAAAATAGCTCATAATAAGGGGCGGTCTGTCAATATAAATTTATTGCTCTTTGTTTTTATGTTCGAAATTAACACTTTTAATTGCTTCTGCTGCTCCGAGAAAATGTTATTCAATTAAGCGCGTCTAAATGGCGTTCAGTTTCAGACAAATATCGGCCGCCCAGGCAGCTTGTACAATTGCGCGTTCCATTTCGAATCCAGCAGCGAAACGAAAACTGAACAGAAAGACACAATTCTTAAATAGTGGTGGCAGTTTCGATTTTAATTACCTCATTAAGTGCAAATTCGAATCAAGTTCCACTACTGTTTGTTAACGCTGATTGAAGCGTTTCAGTTAATCGGAATGATTTTTGCAGCGATCAATTCAAAAAATGTTAACAACTTCATCGAGTCGACTCTGTTTTTTATTTTATATATATATATTTTTTTTTTTAAATTGTACACAGGTAAAAATTTAGCCAGCTGCTGATGTGCCAGCATAACTTTTGTTATTAATTGCCGGTGATCACGCCACAGATCGGTGTACACCTTGCCGTTTTTCGCAAAATTCCAGTGACCAAAGATACTTAATGCAGTGGCCCGGCTCCGCCAGGAAAGGAGATTTACAGTCCTTTCATAAGCGAATGAATTAATATGCCTTAAAACAAAACTCAGTTTTGTGGTGGAGATAAATCCTTGAATTTATCTCTGGGCTGCAGTTTTTTTATTTAGGCTCTTTTTCGCGGAGGACACACAGTGCCTCGAGACCAACCGTCCTCCTTGTGGATTCTTCAAGGGAGTTGAAATTCCTTTCAAGTTTGCGCCGTTTTGTTTCGCGTAATTCATGAGACTCTTGTTTCCCACCAGCTACTACTTCTGGGTAATTTGAATAAGAATTCCGCGCATACCGGTCACAATTAGTTCTTGAGGAATTCGCCTCCTCCTGAGGTACTAGTGCCCTTTTTGCTTGGCGGTTTATAGCGTATTTTACCGCCGTCGCTCTGAAATGTCGAGAAAACTCCCTCACGGTGGTCCAACATCTTCCACATGGAGGACAGGCCAAGATTGAGTAATTTATTCGTTTATTGTTTCGCCAATTTACATTCAACACTAAAAATTCCTCCGTGTCATTCCGAAATTCTTTGTTGCTATTTGGAAGCAATTAAAATAATTCAATTGCCAAATAATAGGGAAATTTAGTAGTCTTTTAGAATAAATTTTCTTAGATGTGTCTTATACCTTTCGTTACATATTCAGAATTTATATTTTGTAAATTTTTAAGATCTATCTAGTGATAGCTAGAAAATCGTTAAATCAAAAACATAAATTTAAATTGTGGCTGTACTTCTATTAAACAATTATACAAAAATTGTAGCCACTATCAAATTGGTCGGAAATAATACTTCTAACAAACAATACAATTTTAAATCTAAATTGGTTATTATTTTTAACAATTTGAAACAGGACTACAATTTTAATTTATAAACATTTACCAATAGAGGTGAAATATAAATTTGTTGTGTACGTCTCCTCATAAAAAATGAAGATCAGGTGAATGTCTCACGGAATGCACATTAGAATTTTTTTGAGAACAGATTTTTGGTAATACCTCTGGGCAGTAAATTAAATACACGAAAAATTGAATCAACAAAGCAACGGATATGACTCTACAAAAATGCCTCAAGAGGATCCCTGTAATTTTGGCATTATCGCCGGAGGCTTTTAAATTCCTTTTGATTTTGCCGGACGGCTTAGTGTGTGTATGTTTTGTTTTTTTCACGAAAACCCAATTAGTCAGCCGCACAATGACAAGAGCAATAATCAATTTTTCGATGTCGATACTCACCGGTGTAGGTAAAAATATGCCCGGTAAGGCCAATGATGAGAACCACCGCGGCCGCGGAATGGTCTAAAACAAAGAGCCGCAGCGATCCAAACTCAAGTGGGCAATCTCGTAATAAAGTTATTCGGTCGGTGCACCATAATCACAAAAGTCCATTCGAAAAAGGGATGATGAACAAGAAAATCACTCGCCCGGCGATGATCAAGATACAGCAGTTGACCGCCCGGCCATTGGGCGGATGCTGTGCGGACCTGGGACCTAATGGATCCGAGTAAGTCATTATAAGAAATGATTTTCAAAATGTTTACTGAGCACATAAAACACGAGGAGATCAATCATTTGCAGGTGGTTGTGTGCATGTCTGAAAAATCTCCCCTCCGTGTATGATCAGTGCAGCAAAAACCGCAAAATCGAAATCGAGAGAGACCCCAAGAAGTCTGCCGCGGTCCAGTCAGCGGATACCTGGACACAAAACCAATAATAGCCCGAGATTGTGCCACACACCGAAATCCGCTCCTCGATCAGAGTCTCGGTCTTTGGGCCCCACCGTGTCGTCTTCGTCGTTGTTGTCGTCGTCGTCGTCGTCATCGCCATCGTCTTCGCTTATTCCTTTTAGTGAGGCAGTGATCTGATGAGAGATCACTTTTGTTCCCGAGGTATTTAAATCCACAACTGGCTGTCGGAAATTCTTTTGTCAATTACTAAACAAACATAAATCGATCTTGATATACGAGCAAGACTTAGGCTGGGGCCCTTAGAGCGGCCAGATGCCATCCGCCGTATCTGTGGGCAAGATCATTTAGAAGAACAGCAGTTAATCTGATCTGGATCCATGTTCGGGCATAAATCGATCGATCAATAATTAATGAAGATATCACAATTAACGGGTAACCCGATTGAGTTTCCATGTCATTCGGATATGTTTGAGGGGATTATGAATTTTTATATTTAAGACGGAAATGTTAATGCGTCTGTAATTTTTTTTCTTTCTTGGAATACCTACCTAAAGGTATTACGACTTAGCGACTTAAAATATGCCACCAAACCCTAAATTCAGAAAAGGTTACGCAATTTTTCGGTCTATTTAACTTGAAGGCTTCTCTTGATTAAGGAGATAAATTTAATAGTCGTTAATTTTTTAAATCATTCTGTTTTATGAACCAGTAAAATCTACGGTGGATAATCGCTTGTAAAATTGATTAATAATTCAACAAACTTTAAAACTTATTTAAAAACGGCATCGTTTTAGGGATTATTTTACATATCCAAACTTTCTAATAAACGAAAAATTACAAATCGCACGA
This sequence comes from Philonicus albiceps, assembly GCA_963969385.1. Taxonomy (NCBI): domain Eukaryota; kingdom Metazoa; phylum Arthropoda; class Insecta; order Diptera; family Asilidae; genus Philonicus; species Philonicus albiceps. The sequence continues at coordinate 21,938,902 of OZ017775.1, forward strand.
TTCTAAATTCCAAAAATTAAACATAAAAACGTTAAGAAAAATAACTTGTCTTATTCTTCAACAATAAAATTTAATAAAAAGCTAACGAAATAATAAGTGTTAGTTGAGGTGACATGAAGTTCGTCGCTTTTTCAAAAGTCTTTTGTTTTTCGGTCAGTTATACTTAAACAGAAACAGAAAATTTGTGTCGGGAACTATTTTCTTTTATGCGATGGCAACAAATAGATAACTGAGGAATAGAGAAACAAAGACAGAGGGTAATTAGAGAATAATTAAATTCTTAAATAATTACTTAGATATTAAACAAACAATTTTGTTAAATTATCGTTTGTACAAAATATCCCATCTAGTGATCAATAAATTGGCATATTAATTCCTTGTTCTTTGTCTTCTGCATCCACCAAATTGTGGTACAAAAAAATGCATTCAACTCTAAATGCATTGGCTTTGTCTCCGGCTGACAAAACGGTCGTTTTGTACGGGGACATGACGAAATATTCGCAATCACTATCCGAACTTTATGCAGGGAGACAGATTCGCAAAAAAGGAGCAACCCATCTGAAATACACGATTTATCTCTTGCGAATTATCTCATAGTCCGGTTGTAATGATGACTTCTTCCTCACTTCACGACCGCCGCGGATGTCCCGCGGATAGTGCCGCCCGCTAATTTATGCTAATGGATGTAAAATTGGCTGGACGTTTTTGCCCCTACCGTCGTCGTCCGTCTGTCCATCCTGTCCGTTCGTCCGTTCGTTATCAAATCTGCTAAGAAATTTGTTTAAGGCAGGCCTTAATGGTCGTTTTGCTTATTGATTTCGGATGTTTTAGAAATTAATTCGTGCATTAAATTTTTTTACTACCATTCGAAAAATTCCAAAATCAGATGAATCGATTCCATCGAGCCCGAGCGGTAGGAGACAAATTGACGCGAAATACCTTTAAATCCACAATCCCTGTTCTTGAGAAAAACCAATTAATCGTGGAATGTTGCTCTTAAGTCCAAAACGTAAAAAATACATAAATTTATACATAAATATAAAAATGAAGAAAAACAAGAGAGTTGTGGCGGGCTAGTTGAAACAAGAGACGATCGATTTGAACACTCAATTTGGGCCGGGGCCGGCGGAAGTAAATCCAATAAATTATCCCTAACTAGATAATGCGCAAAAGATGACCACACACGGATCCGGGCGGTGATCGGGGCCTAGAAGATGATCAGAAGGAGTCCAAAACATATAAAAAATGAACGTCTTAAAACATTGGAAACCACCGAAAATTAAGCCCCGAACATGATGAGTAAGCACTGCTGGGCGTCCGCTCACCTCCGACTTATCTCCTCACTCACTAAATTTGTTGAAAGTAACAAAAGGACCACACAGGTAACTTCTTAAAAAGTGGACTCGCCAGATAAAGTGGACTTATGACCCAACGCCGCACAAAAAATCAAACGAAACACAAAAGGGAGCAAAGTGAACAATTTTTGCCCCGAGGAGGAAAAATTGCACGGCCCGACGGGGGTAGGCGGGACGGGCCGAGGGACTTAACAACTGACCAATTACGCGGGTAAAATACCGATTGATCCGGACGACCGTAAAAAATCCACCTAATCAGTAATTTAAGCAGCCATCGCGAATGGGGCCCCAAAAATAAAATCAAAAGAAGCCCACAAATCGACACAACGGCCGCACGGGGGACATCCTCTAAATAGGTCGAATCTAAAGATCGCTCCGTTTAATGAAGTTGTAGATCGGGGAGCGACCAGATCAAAGGAACCCTGCCCGGGGGCCTTTTCCCCCATGACTTTTATGATTGTGTCCTACACCGTTTTAGTCCACCGGAGGGAGGTAGGAGGATAAGATTCGGACGAATCTTTCGTTTTTCTCAGCTTAGTGGCATCGCATCTCTTTGATGGGATCAAATTTCTCAGGTTGCGCCGTTTTCATGCAACTCGAAGAGGCACAAGACCCCTAGGAGTCAATTAGCAACCGGCTTAAGGATTTGCATGTTGCAAAGATTTCGAGAGGTTGGACGATTTTCGGATTCCTCCAGAATGTCTGAGATGATCGATCGAATGTGTTTCGCAGATGATCGGAATTTTTGTTATCGATTTGCTTTTATATTGATAAAACAAACCCTGTTGAAAGCTGTACATGTACGTTATATCGAAAAAATCACATGTACTGTGATTCATTACTTATGCTATATGAAATATAAAACTGTTAATGTTAAGAATTCCCAATTTACACCAGGTGTTACAAAGCTTGATTATTTTAAAATTCAAACAATTTATCTTCCTAAATCCAAATAGTAAAAAAAATACTATCTTCGCAACATTTAAGAAAATTTTCAAGTTCGTCGCTTATGCAAGACAGTCTTTCGTTTTGCATCATTATGCCCGAACGAATATTTCCGCCCTTTTAAAAAGAGCATTACGACAGAATTTTATCGAAGAAATCTCTCAGATAATAATCGATACCTTAATTATGACCCAATCTATAGGCACACTATATAAAAGACCTACACGAACTTGTGTCAGCGCGTCTTCTAAATCGAAAATGAAAGACAAAAAACGAAAAAGAAGAGGCAACAGCAACAGCAGCAGCAGAAAAATCGGAAAAAATGCCTTGAAAGTTTCATGGTGGCATGCAAATTAAGAAAAAAGTGCCAATCGGTTCCCACACACATGTTCTCTTCGGAACACGATCAGAGGGAGCAGACCATTCTACAGCTCGATCGAGGAATTCCAGAAGATTTGTAGCATTTAGATATAGAGGTACATAGTAGAGGACATGTACACTGAGGTTTCTCGTATGCAGATAAACCAGAGAAATGTTATAGTAATGATTTGCGCGAAAACGGAAAAAAGAAGACCAACCATTCTCATTTCATGGACAGACTCTTCAAAGTGTTTTGGAGTTGAGGTCTCAGGTCTATAAACAAAATAAGAACCATCGTCTGCACCTAGGCCAAGATCCACTGATTTCGTATGATTCTGCCAGTTCTCAGACAGATAGACAAACAGTCGCCAGGCACGATTTTAATGTTGAAGAGATTTTCAAGGGAATCTTATTGGTGGCAGATATGGGGTACTTGCGCTCTAAGTGAAATCATTTAACCTTCAAATAAAGATAGAAATCGAGACACTCAAATTACATGCATTTGTGTACATTCCTAGTATGGTTTTACGAGATTATGTATATAAAATATAGTCGGACAAAGCTATTAAGAAAATAACTATGATTTTTTAAGATCAAATTGTACCCTTGTATAAAAAATGAAAGGTATGTTATTTTTCTTGGTACATCGCATCCTCATTAAGAAGGGGATTAAGGGCTTAAGTTATATTAGTACGGTCATTTTGAGGATTAGCCCACAAAACTCGGTCTAATTGTTCTTAAGCTGCTTGCTAAATGGTTGGAAATTTATAAATTGCGGCTGGTACGCACACTTCAGGGATTCCCCAGCATATGAGGGGATTTCTGTGCAAAGAAAGGAATTGTTCGACTAATCCGGGGGTTGACATAGTTTTCAGTAGTATTATAACCAATTCTTTTATGAATACCCAATTGTTTTCTCTTTTTAAATCTCTAAAATCTAAAATTGAGTATTATGACTTTATTGAGTGTATTAACAACTTTAGCTCTAAAATTACGCATTCAAAAAGAATTATCATCGTTAACTTGGAAATTATATTTGAACAAAAAGAATAACCAACTGAAAAATTTTTCATTCAAAATAAAAATGAATGTCTCAAATTCCGCAAAAATTTAAGCAAAACTCTTCCAAAAAATTAGCAAACAAATTAAGTGTTAGACACCTGGGCGAAGAGATTTGATGTCGGCATTTTTTGATAATTCTTGCGACCGCCTTTTACGTAAAATTCCGCACAATAAAACTTAATTTTCTCAGCTTGAAACGAGAAGATATTTGATCGCACTTTTGGTTGAATTGACAGTTTTATTATGGCGTGATCTACAGAGTCGCCAAATGATCTTGCAAAAATTTTTTTGACCGCTCCCCAAAATCTATTAAATAAATTTTTGGAATCGAAAAACCTATCTATATGCCATAGCTGGTCAACATAACGGCATTGTTGACTAAAAGAGTTAAAAAATAAATAAATAAATTTCGGGCGGATATACTCGTCCGATTAAGGTGACCATAACTTAGACTTTCAATGAGTGCTTTAATATCAGCAATTATGGAACGACGCGGCATCTTTGGAATACAAACAGCGAAAACTTGGAGCCAATCTGTCTGGAATTGTTTCGATTGACTTAGAGGTGGTTTAGTGTAAAATTAAGACAGTTTCTGGCAGACTGTATGGTACCCGGTATTGTTAATTCTATGGGATTCAATTTTATTGAAGAGCTGTGAGCTTGATCGGCGTTAAGGCAATCATGAGATGAATGCTTATCGTCTTATTTTGTCGTGATTTATTGCCGATTCGTCCGATGAATATTAATTTCAGCTTTTGAAATAACCGGCTGGCCTACAACTACGTCTCAAGTGATTTTTGTATTTGAGGAATATATTTCGCCTAGTTAAGATCACCTTGCTTTATCGAAAATTTCCGAAATATTCACTTTCAACGTAATTAACACAAATACATTGATTTTCTTAAGCGGTTTTACAGGTGGACTCTTAAATACCACTGATTCAAAAGGTAGATAAGGGGAAAAGTAATAATTATAATATACGATTTATTTGGGTATAGAGACATTTGAATTCCTTTCCAAAAAATTTATTAGTGAAAAATCAGTTCTCCTTTTAGTTCCCACCAAGAATCAAAACATTTCACAAGACAGAGATCTCCCGCTGGCTATTTTTGTTTGAAGAACATCGAATTAACGATCTTCCCAGGGAGGATCATAACTATCATCATCATTTCCTGCGTTATTTTACCATGCTTTCACGCATTTGAGGAGTTTTTGTTTTCTTTTACAAAATTTCAAAATAAAATTGCCGCAAGCCTTTTAAAATTGATCCCTCGATGTGAAAGATCATAAGGTTGTAAAACAGTTGCACAGACCAATTTTATAGAATTATTAAAACCTAATCTACCCGAAAACCACTCTGGCACACCCCTACTTAACGCTATCTGGCTGAGTGCGACAGTGGAACACGAAATCTCTATTTTTAAAATTAATCATGCAAAACAACTAATTAAAAACAAGCTTATGGATGCATAAAATAATCATTTACAAATTACAAAGCCGTCAGTTCTTATTGGCCCATAAATTACTAGAACATTTATCACGGCGATCGGCGATCGATGGTCTGGCACAGGCCAGCCCAGGCCAGGCCGGGCCGGCGCGGAAGAGACAAAGTCGTGCCACATTCACTAAATCATTGGCTAATTAGTTGTCCAAAAAAAAACGCTCCTACAAAGTAATTACATCGAAGCTCGTGTATCTGGCCATCTGAATCTGAATCTGAATCTGAGTAGCCCTTGCATATGCATGACAAAATTATCATATTCAGTCAGTCATTCAATCGTTTGTTCTACACGACAGATCGGCCGATTACCGGCGGGATCGATTCATTGATCAAAGCGCGATCTTTCCACGAGATAAAGAGTTGTTGGGTCACTAAAATTTTCAATTCTAATTAGAATGTATGTGTTATTTTATATATATATATTTTTTTTTCATCAGCGTTATTGTGGTATTATTTTTTTTTTTCATTCCTGACACGATATCATCGTTGATGAGTGATCGTGACACTATCCCTATGATATCATCACCCGAAATTCTTATCGTCGCCTTTTGATAAGATTTCAGATATATATATTTTTTTTTGGAATATAATTGCGATTAACATTTTAAAATTCGTGTTTTGTAGACAAAACTTTTGTTAATCTTAATTTATATCTGCGCGAAACAACAAAAATATTCATACTGTCAGACACCCTGTTAATAGAATTGAATTTTTAGTCAAAAGGATTAAAATATCGTACGATTGACGCGCGAATCTAAAACCAATTTCGGCACCAAGTGGTACGATTTAATCGATTAAAAGGAAGGTCATCTAGTTAACCCGGTATAGATTAAAACTGGACACACATATCGTAATATAATATTGAACCGATTATAGCACGTGTTACCAGCAGAAGGCGTGGTAACAGATCTGCCAAATTATAGATTAGTATCAATCGTCTTATCATTAACATCAAATATTCAGGGTCATCGTTCACAAAATTGTATGGAGGCGCGCAGCTGGCGAAATTTCTATCCCAGAAAGTGAGAAAATCTTAAATTTATTATGTATCAGTTTGGGCAGATTGAAAGTTGTTTTAAAATTTATAGATAAACTTATGATTTAATTAGCAGATTAAAATCAATTTAGAACCCTTAAACCATGCTAGATTTTATTCGAATATGCAAAGTGTGGTTTTATTCCAGACATTTTAGTATAGTGTAATTTTTAGATCAACTTTAGATTTTAGTTTAAAGAAAAGTGCAGATTTTTAAAAATGTTATCATATACCATTAGGATAAAATTGGGCGATTAAGGCCAATGGTTAAATTTTAAACTTCTTGATGAGTAAAATACGAATAATTGAATAAACAATTAGACGAATCGAAAAAAGGCAAATAATAAGTTCCGTAATAGTTCAAATTCAGATTCTCTATATGTCTAAAGATTTTAGATAAATAATTTATTTTTAAATTATGTGCACTGCGATCAGAATTAGAACTGATCAAAGCCAGCGACATCCGAAGCTATTTAACATTTAATGAACATTCGCGTGAACACGACAGCGCGTGGAAGTGTGGATTGATCAATTTATGGAATAACCAATAGACTAATTATACCAACAGTGCCACAACTGGGATAATAAAATATTTCAAATGAATGCAGGGTACTGAGACAATTTAACAATTTTAATCAGAGCCTCATCAAAGAATTGTACCGGCTCATCAGAAATACACATTCCGAGGGAGCGTACTCGCCCATTGAGTGAATTCAAATAATTGAATAATATTATTAGCAAAATGAATGCAACAAAAACATAAAAATGAATAAAAAATAATAAATCGATAAATTCCAACCGCCTACTTTGTACCTAATCGGAGCGCTTCGATGGGTTAACGCTGAATTATGAATGCTTCGCCGATGGCCGGCGTTGATTGATGCTTCCACTTAGCGATTTTGCCTCATTTTTATTACAAATTGCGGAATTTTATCAATTACGCACGACATTAAATAAGCAGTGACAGCCGCTGAATATTTATGGCTGGATAATTTGATGAGAGTTTCCGATGAAACAGCCTCCGCCCAGGGCGGAAAACATTTTTCTCGGATGACTCAGGTGGATATATTTCTTTTTTTTTTTTGTATCATCGTTTATTTTCTGGCACGGAGGTCCAGCTTAATGAGCCGGGTCAAAAAATGTATCTGGATGTGGATTCTGGACCTATACTGGGCGGCTATTGGTTATCAATGAAACCGAAAATGTGGGTTTTTCCATCGTTTTCAATGAGTCACCAGGTGCCTGAATTTAAGATAAACTTATTAACGCAGCACCGCTCCTTTAGGGCTTTTTCGTAGGTTTCTCTATAATTTTTTACCTACTTTTTGCGATGCATATCTTTAGCTCATCCCAGTTCGACAGAGGTGTTTTTAAAAACCTTCTGGAGCACAGGATTTCGCCTATCTAACAGGATGTACCCCTACCAAGTACAGAGGTAACCGATGCTTGTTAGATCGAATTCCTCGATAAGGACCTCGAAGGCATCCTTTACCTTAAGCTGGAATGCGACCGGTGCTCAGAGGCAAGACAAAAGGATCCACCTTATCGCCAGGTGGAACTAATTATCCAACCTGTCAAATTTCAGCCCTACCAAGGGCCAAGGTATGGCTTTTAGTGTTGGCGATCACCTGGTTATCACCGCCTCTTGACAAAATACCTGGTGCAGACTAATTGAAATTTTTATTTTTCAAGTTTTTGTCGGCCTCTCGACGGCAATAATCGAAAGAGACTCAGAGATCATTTTCTTGTGGGGCCCTCAAATGTTATCTACGTGACTGATGAATCCAAAAAGGGACAGTATTTGATAAAAAAATAATGCTACGTATAAGGTCCAGAGTGTGTGACTCAGAGGAAAGGCATCTCTAAAACGAGAAGATTCGCGATCTTGACTGGTAAACAGGTAAATTTAAATTATCTTTAAGTAGTTGATTTCACTCGGATACGTAAATATTTGCTTGCATTGCATCAGTGCAGGAGCAGAGGAATTTTCCGATCGACTGAATCTTGTAATTTCACTTTCAAATATTCAGAAGGTTAACGCGCATACAAAACCCCACTAATAGGCCTAGTGTAAGGAGATTAGTCAGGTTGACGATGTCAACTGTACACACGAATTAGCAGTCGTAAATAATAGTAATAGTAATATTACCGGTACGATTTGTACGACATCTTTATGGTTGTGCAATGAAACGATTGAGTCCATTTATTCGCTTGTACGCTCATTAAACCATAAATTTTCAAACAGCAAACAACCAAACGATCAATTTAAATAATTGTAAAATGTTCTATTTGAATTCTCCCCTGCCGCCGCTATCGTTTATCAATTCTGTTTTTCCTTGAAGAAATTACGACTGCATATTTCTTAATGGGTCAACAGGGGCAAAATTAATGTCTCTGTCCAGCGAGCAACACTTGAGGACGTCCTCAGCGCGCATACGGCGCATCGGCTCTTTAAGCGTTAATTTGAAAAATATGCATATTATAAACATTAATAGGAATATAACTCTGTAAAAATTAATATAGTTAACAATTAATGAATGGAATACGAGGATTGTAATCAATTCACTGGAATTTTGCGATTCATTTTTGTTCACTGAGGTAAGCTATGCATTGATAGTTTTAGCACGTGTGGGACGAAATGAGCAAAACAACATTTTTTCTAGGAAGTAAGTAATTTCAAATCAATTAAAAAAGGATTAAACTTTATGAGAATTCCAATGAATTAAATAATACCTTGGGGTTTTTTCCAATGGCTAGAATATAGGGTGTCCAAATGGTAAATTTAAACCGACGGAATAACGAACTTTACAAATACAGGAAATTAAGAAATTTATATAACTTGAAAAGGAATATCGTAGCATTGTGTAATCAAAGTCTGATGAACACAATATTTTTATTTTAAAAGTATTTTTATTGATCCCTCTACTTTTTTTTAAATTACGGTCTAAATTTTTGGGTTTCCATTCAATTCCAATTTGCTTGAAAACAAAAAACTTAAGCGACGAACTTTGTAAAAGACTTCAACACAATTTTCAAGTGTGTAGAGCAGCTATTTTCTAATGGTGAAGAATAAGAAATAATTGAATATACATTTAAAAGTATCCTTTAGTAAATAAAAAGTTATAGTAAAAGGTAAGTTATCCTAATAATAATTTTTCAAAATGTAAAACAGTTTAACCAAAAATTTAAGCGGTATTAAAATGTGTTTGCATAAGCTTATTTTTGTTTTTCAAAATTAATCCAGAAAGACCTTGTGGAGGTGCACGCCCTGGGTGTATAGTGCGACTTTGTCAGCAGTGACCAGAAACATGGGGCCCCCATATAATATCGAATAAATTTTTGTGATTCCATCTTACATCCTTTAATTAACTTTTATCCCCGAGTCATGGCAATTAAAGGAGAGGTCATCATCCACCGTTTAACCACCGTCAATAAAACGCACGGTGCTAGAGAGCTAAATGTATCTCTCTTGGGGCCCCGTTGAAATTAAATTGAAAATTCCGTTCTCGCTAATTACGCGCATCTTTTATGTTTCCCTACCTTGTTCGATGGGCTTTGAAGGGATGCTGCGGCGGGGGGATCCCCTAGGCTCAAGTCGTCGTCTTGCAGTTATTTATGCATTTGTTCGAAATGTTTTTTGTTGGTGAGACGCAAACAGCGCACCTCTAAGATGCCTCCAGAGCGCACTGGGTCTCATCGTGGTACTCTTATTTTGTCCTTAAAACTTATCTTGACTTACTCGGAGGCTGCCTTCGCCCCTGAGTAATGTACTGCAACTCACCCCTTCTTCACAGGTGCTTTTTCCGTAGATTTTTCTGCACTTGCGGTGTCGGCGGCGGCAACCAACTGCCTGGTGTTTGGGCTCCTATTTCAGTTCACTCGTACAATTGCCAGTTGCTGTAACAAGCTGGTTGAAAGCAACAAAAATGAATAAATGAGATGCCAACACTAGAACTCGAGGACGGAGGACACCAACGGCAGAAAAACTGGACGAACGACACACTGAAACTTCTGCGGTTCTGTGGCCCCATCAGCTGGCTATGCCCTGGCTACTTCTGGCCACTTCTTTTCTACAGAATTCCAGGGGAGCTCGTTTTGCTCACCGTACTGCTGGTGGTAAATTAACAAGCGAAAGCAAGTAATAGGACAAGGAGATGTCAAGTGCTATTTAACTGCTGACGGCTAACTGGGGGCATTAAGTCTTGCAAAAGACCACGACGGTGTACACTGGTCCACATTGCTAAAATTAGAAATACCGCCAGACATGCCTGAAAATTAGTACATAGAGGTTATCAATAGTACAGATTCAAAATATGTTGCAGATGTAGTATGCCGGAATAAAAACATCCATAATGAATCAATCAATGTTCACAAAAATTGGTACCTGGATGTTTTCTGGAAATTTAAATTATGGAATGGATTTAATTATTATTTAAGTAGGAATACTGTTGAGAAGTCTTAACAGCAGTATTTTTAAATTTAATTTCTTATATCGAAATAAATAAATAAGTTAACACTAGAACTACCTAGAAGTTATTTCGAACATTTTCATATTAGTGCAAATTTGATCTCATCTCTCCAAGAAAATGTATGACATATTTTACGAAAATACCCTAATTCATTTTTATTTATGGTTTCTAGATCTCTATAAAAAAATTTTAAGAAAGCATGGCATGAACTTTCTTGGAAGGAATACATAAACTGATAGGGGTCAAAATGACCCCGTTCATATATGAATAAAAATAAAAACTTACTTTAGCGGGTCTATTTAATGCGTACGAGTCCAACAGACGCCCAGGCCGAAAATTTTATTAAGCTATCGTCACGCCTATATGAAGTTTAACAATTTTATAGAATAGGCCCAAAATTGTTAAAAACTTAACTCAAAGGTAACACTGCGTTTATATGAGCCTTATATAAGTAGATTAAAAGTAGCCCCAACTTTTACTTAGCCTTTTATGCATGGTGGGATGGGCATATTTGAAACCACCGCGAAAACTTCAAATTACTCATGCGCATGTAGTTTAATATTTGTTTTTAATGTTATTTTTCTATAATTACAAAAAGAATCTGTGCAACTTAGGCTTCAGATTTTCTTTAAAATCATGTACCTCAAAGACATATAAGGACCAAAATCTTTGAAACTTGTTTTTGTAGAATTTGCCTCGCTTATAATTCACACTTGGCCGTTTTTATTATTGTTGTTATGAGTGAGAGAGCTCAGTCATTGCCCATTGCACTCATCGCCAAACCAAGTATATATAAGGATTGGCGTTGAATTCACTCGATCGTAGTGTCTGTGGCAGGTGTATCCAGATTGACAAAATTGGGATCGAAACGCTGACAATTTTTTGAACTCGTCTGGTATATATACATAATTTTATGAGTTTTACGTGGGCTTATTATAGGCTTCAAAAAATTACAACACCGATGCGCTTTAGCCCCGTTTTAGATCCATTTAAAAGTATCGATTTAAGATTTTCGGTGTGTTATAGATTCCTAAATCTATCTTTATAGGCCCCGATGTTCGCCAAATAGGATTGATATTAGCCCGCTATTACTTTTTCTATAGGGGTACTTTAGGTATTTACATTTTTAAAAAATTTATATTTTATTTTTGCTCGAGATGCCCCAATATTTATAAAACTTCCCTAAAGTTTGGAAGTTTCGATATGAAATACCTCGAGAAACTTAAAGATCATTTAAATTATTATTTTATGTAAAATTTCAGCTAAATATTTTGTCAGCTCCAATGAAAAGAAAGTAATTCTGCAAGGGTTCCATTTGTCCTACCTTTTAAGACACTGAAACGCTTGCACATAGAAAAATATAACATTATTATTTATATCAACCCTACATTCAGTAAACTTTTTAGAGTTTTGGAAGACTGTGCAACGGATGAACTAGACGTTTTCTGCTCTGGACGAATTGTGTACTGTATAAATGGAGCAGAGGGTAATATTTTATGCAAAAAATAAAAAGATGAGAGAAGCCCGCGTCCATTCAAAATTTGCAGACAAAACGTCTGACGGGCCAAGTCATGCCGCTCACAGTCGATGTACCGCAGAAAATCCCACGGCAAATCGACGAAACGATCTCAGAGCCTGAGAAGAGATCTTCAACTGAATATCGAAATTCCACCTGTGTTCAGTGGAAAAAAAACGTACGCCTCGGAGCGTTCGATTAAGAAACAAATGAATGACCTCACGGGAACAGGCTCGAATCATTCGAAACGATTGTTTTATTAGCCTTCTTAAACAGAGGGCAAAAACTTAAAAAATAAATAGAAAAGAAAAACAGAACGCCCTGAAGAGGAGGCCGCAGCCACTTGGTCCATGATATTCGATGCGTCCTGCGGCGAAACCGCCTAGTGATGCTTACAGCCCCCCAGAATTTCGTATTTCCCTGCGGACCGAGCGCCGAAGGTCTGGACTCATCAAGGGTACATCGGTCCGAGGAGCCCCTTACATAAAACAAAGACCCACCTCTGAGTTCGGAAGACCAAAAATGCCGACATGTCTGCACTGAATTTCTGAGCAGGAGACTCGAGTTTATGCGAAAATGCTCAGGTGCTTGGTAGGTCTTCATTCAGAGTGCCCTTAGGAAATGTTCCGGAGTCGCAAAAAAATATAATCCGCGGCTAAAATATATGTGGAAGAAAAAACGCGGTGCAGCCTGTGTAAACATAACGAAAAGGTCCCAGGGATCAGCTCAGTGGATGAGCTCCGAGAACCCATAAAGTGTCTTTTTGGGCTCATGATCAGCACATCATCAACAGCTCGGACTACTTTTCTGGTGGCATAGGTCAATAGAGCACCGCAGTCCCGTCCACCAGTGTCTAACCTGTCTAATGGGGCCCGATTAAATATTTGGCAGCGTCTTCATTGACGGCGGTCCCAGGGGCCCGAGCTGGGCTAATGGGCGGACTCGCCAGCTCTTGGATGATGAAGTGGCCTCCTTAATATTATTTATGGCCTAATCGCTACCTCGATAGCTTTTAGGGACCTATCGTCCACGCTGCTGCCAGACGACCGGTGTTATTAAGTTTCACAAACGAACGATTTTTATGAATTTTTCTGGAAAGGACTGTAAAAATGAACACATCCGGTGGCCTAATTGATGGATGACGTTGTGTTCTTTCGAGAGGAATGCAACTATTGGGTGGGCCAGAATTAAATTTACAGGGCTCCTGTCGAATTAGGGACTTATCGGACAGACTGATGAGAAGATTACTAATTAGACAACTGAGCTGGATTGCTAACGATTTTGGGTTTAATTCAGAAATTCAATTATAATTGCTTTGGACATGTAAGTTTGCCTAAATGTATCCTTGGAAATTCTACATGTTTTTCCTCTCCCAGATGTTAATTTCTTAGAAAAGCGATGGTAAGTAGATTTTGCTTCTTTTTTACAAAGTTCGTCGCCTAAGTTGTTTGTTTTTTAAGAGACATTTAGTTATCAAGTTTTTCAATTCTCAATTCTTCTTAAAAAACGCAATAAAGGGAATATTTCCTGCATTTTATGAAGTTCGTCTCTGGTGTGTTAATAAACAGTAAATAAAGCTATCAAATACTTCGGTGACTGGTCTGGCATACCTTTTAACCTTACAAAAACTTTAAAAATAATAAAACCCATTAAAAGGTCACAAGAAAACAACGAAACCCATTCCTCGACTATTTAACTCTCCAAAAAAAAAAATCCAACTTTGTTCAGTACGATCCCTTTTTCGTTTTCAAATTAGCCGGCAACTCGACATTGATCCAACTCGATACGAAAGGTGTGCACCCGTTCCTCAAGTGACATGTTGCCCACTTCGCCTATACATGTTCTAGTCACGCTCATTCCTCCGATTAAACACCGGGTAAAATATTTGTTTAGACATCCATTTACGATGTCTAAACCAGCAAATGGTAGCCCCAAAATGATCGCAATTAGAACTCATTGAAAGGAACCGTGGGTGCTTCTTAGTTCCCAGAAAACATGGGCCTTCTAAGCTAATTGGCTAGAAAATTAGAAGTGATTAGAACCAGGGGAATGATAGTGCTGCCATGTAATTTATGGCTCAATTTAAGATCCCGAGATGTGAGATAAGATCGATAATTACTTCTCGAAGTCCCTTCTCGCTTTGTTTTAAATTCGAATGCCGAATAGTCCGGGGATGATTTTGTCATGTTTTTAGGACCCCGGTGCGACCCGACGAAGAAATTCCACCATGCGACTAAATTCGAAGCCCACACTGCGGTTGATTGATCATTTTTCATCTCCTCGGCTTTTTTTTCCCCTCAGATATATTGAACCGGGCTCTTTTCGGTATCGATTCCCATCGTTGTGTTGTTGTTTGATTTTTCATTTTATTTCTCGATTAGTTAGGTGATCGAATTGTTAGACGCGTGCATATATTATGCATACATATCCCGGAGGAAAGCACATTTGTGGTTGGCTGAGGTTTGGTTTGCATCGCCCCAAGCTGCATTCTTATGCTAATTTTCTAGCAATCTTATTCTAGAGTATGGGCCCGTCCCGCAATCGCGGCTATGTGACAACAGTGCGCTCTTCTGGGTGGCGCTTGTATTTTAACTAGATTGCGTGATTCGTATTAATTACATTTTTATTTTTAGCTTTACTATTCTGATGGTATATCTGAGATCTGGAAAGTTGGCTTGAAGCAAGTGATTTATTGCCTGACTAATTTGATTATGATTGGAGTTGTTACAAGGCCTTAAATGGACATTTTTTTATTGATGCAAATTGAAAGTATTTACCAATCGCTTTATAGGGAAATGAAATACTTTCTAGGTAAATTAATTGCGAAAAGGTTTGTTATATATTTTTTTAATTTAATATATATTTATAGCTTTAAAATAGCTTTAAATAGCTTTAATGTTTTGTAATGAGATTGTTTCCTCATACAAATTGCCCAAATCGATTAAAAATCTTGCAAAATAAGACGTATAAATGTTTTGTTGTATAAACCAATTGTTGTCTGTCTGAATTGTATAGGCTCCGAAACGATTGGACCGATTGAGCTCAAATTTTGCCAGTATATATGTTTCGAATACGAGATGGCTTTGGGTTAACAAAAGGTTTGAAAAATGTCTGTCAAACACAATCCATACGATTGCTATTCTCTGCATCTAACTACGCAATTAGTGCATTTTGTGAAGTATTTGATACATGATATGACTTAATGACCTGAATAGCTACATTACGCATGACATGGCAAATGACATGAGTATTTTTAGCATATTTAATTCACTGAAGTTAAAAAATTCGCCGCTATATTAGATTTAAAAAATTTAAGATCAACGTCTCCAATAACCCCTGAGTGTCCGCTTTCATAAATTTTCAGCAGTTATAATATATTGAACCAGAGGAAAACTATGATGGATCTGAAACTCATCGTTATTAAAATATATCGCACAAAATTCAAATTTGAAAAAAACACATTTTGTTTCAGTGCAACAGAGCGCACCTGGCATTGGCTAGTATCAAATTATCACATTCCCACAAACCTAATCCTTAGCAACTGAATTACTAAAAGTTATATTTAGTGATGAAAGCAAACTTAACCTTTTTATATTTAATTAAGTCGACAACTGATTTGAAAAAAACCAAACATGGCATTAGATCCAAAACATCTGCGCTCCGCAGTTAAACATACGGATGGATCAGTGATGGTATGGGGGTATGTTTATGGCATATTCTATTTTATTTATACTTCATCGATGATAAAATGAATCGTCGTTATTATATCGATATTTTTAGAAATAACATAAAGGGCAGTGTGGAGAAACTTGGAATTAATAATTATTATTTCCAATAAGATAACGTTCCATAACATATGGCTCCGAATACTCGTTGCTGTATAACACACCAAATCAATTGCAAAAATTCCTGCAGTAACCTAATCTTAATCTTATAGAGCATTTATAATCAATTGGGAAGAAAATTGAGAAAGGAGAATTCGTCTAATACCCGTATTTCTCAATTTTAAGAAAGAATACCCGAAGAATGGTGTAACATTGGGACATCTGAAAGTGGAAAGTTGGTAGTATCAGTGCCAAGAAGATTAAAAGTTATGATCTAAGCTAAAGGAAACCCCACAAAATATTGATACATGTTGAATAATGTTCTCCTTTATAATCATAACTTTATTTCAGATGTAAAAATCCCAATACTTTTGTGAGGAGAAATTCGGATAGTACAGAAGTATTTTAATTTTAGTTTATAAAATAGCAATAGAGTATTTACTTTTTATTTCGTAATTCAGCTCTTAAGAGTTAAGAGTGTGATATAAACACATATAGTATATAAATAACTGATGATGTAATATATTTAATGAGAATAAAAACTTGAAAGTAATTCCAATATTGATAAAACCCAAAAATTTTTTGAGTCACTGTAAATATTTCAGCTACTTAGGATAAAAACCCTTAAAGGGCAGTTTTCATTTGTTTTTAAAAAAATCGATTTTCTATTTTCTAGCTTTTCTTAACCATTATAAAGTGAAAAATAATGCCTTTGGTCTCTCATATAGTCCAAGGTGATTAATTATACTGTAAGTTAAAACAAGCAAATTTCTATAAAAAAAACGTTTTTCGCAAATTGACCTTTTTGAAATTGGTCGCCAAGATATCTCAGAAACAAGTTAACCAATTCACCTTATTCTTGTTGTATTCTACATATTGGCCTCTGAGTAAACTAAAAACTTTGCTATAGATGCGATACATGAACTATTCACAGGCCAAATCAATTAAATACACTTAAATTTTTGAATCTTAATATTAAAACCTCTAATTAATTATCTTAATAATTTTACGTAAAAGTAATAAACTTTAAAAATTTTTATTTTAAAACGAGCTTTTAAATCAAATGTGTGTTGTTTGCTTGTAGAGTTAACCAATTTGGTCTGTGAACCGCTCACATAATTCCTCCCCATTTTTTCGACTTTTTCATATTTTGTGTACCGGTTTTAAAATTTTCAATTTTTCAACTTTTTCAAAAGTTTGTAGTAGGTCAGAAGAAGACGATATTTCTGATAAAATGACGTTTGATTTTTTGAATTCAGATCAACAGGTTCCGAGTTATCGTGGCGACTGTTTAACACCTTGGTCTTGAAACGTCGCCAAAGGGCGCCCTATACCGGAGATAGGAGTCACGGAAAATATTTGTTCTTACACTTTAAAGGTGTATCTTTTAGATAAAAAAAATATCTTTTAAATAAAAAAGCCCCTTAAAAATAATATTTTGAAAATTGTTGCTTTTTTGTTTTTTTCTGAAATAATTTTTACGAAACATTCATTCCATTCTTTTTTGAGTAGCATTTTTGTAGATTCGATTTTATGATATTATCGTAAAGAATGTTATATTATTATTAATAAACCCTTGAAAATCTAACTGTTCAAAAATTTCAAAAATTCTACATCCTGCGCCTGATCACAAGAAAGCGCGCTTCGTTTAAAGATCCTTTCTGGATAAAAGAAAAGACAAGGTAAACAAAACATCAACAAGTTGACTGATTCTTGACATTAAACTCTATCTGGGAGCAATCGCATCCTCCTCTGTGAGTCCAATTGCGAACCAATTAACCATATAAGGAAAATGGTACAAGCAATTGTTCTCGCAAGATCAAAAACTCGGACAAGAAAAACGTAAAATTCGCGAAAGAAAAATGTTCGATCATTACGTGATCATCTTGTCATTCATTGTAACGAAGGATCAAGAAGATCCCGGCAAAAAAATCGATAATCAAATCTGAAACTCCTGGTAAGGGATAAGGGCAGGTATTAAAACCTGACGTGCATTCCGGAATGTCGAATCGTCGGGTAGAGAAGCCTCACCGAACTGATCCGAACCGGTACTGACAGTAATGATCATTACGATCCTTTGATATCCGTCGCGATGATAATCAATTGATCACTTCGGGATATGGTCATACTGCCCAAGGGATGAGGGGAGGGGTGGTGGGGGCCCAAGACACTAATATGGTGGTGTCTTAACCGGGCAGGCATCTTCTCAGACTACCCACGACGTGACTGTTGCTCCGGTGCTCACTTTTGCTTTTTTGTTTTTTTATTTTTCATCTTTTTATCTTTTTGCTGCGCCCCAAGGCCTTATAATGGCTTAACACCTGGCGTGTAAGTTCCCCAACTGGGCACCTGTAAACAATAACACAAGAAAAAAATTACGCCGAAGCGCCACTGCCGTGCGGTTGATCATCAATTGAAGCGGCGCGATTCGGCCGCGTTCGGTAGCCGCCGGCAGAGGCTGGTAGCGATCGCGCCATCGCCACGACCGCGACTTCCATTTTCGATTGAATAAGTCTGCCGCGCAGTCGCAATTTCGCGATGTACATCCTCGCCACATACCAGACATGATGGCTCTTCTGGTCGATTGTTTGCTTTACTTTTTCATCATTTCAACTTTATTTCTTATTTATTTATTTATTTTTTTTTTTTGCGGCAATGCGGCCCATACGCGGCGATCGTGTCAATCGCTCACTCGGCGCAATCAATGCGCCCCAAAAATGGGTACAAACTACTTACTAAAATGGGACATGACCACTTGGCTGGAACCTTTTCACGAGTTAATTTGTTTACACAGTCGTGCGGCGTGTGTTGCTGCCAGCTCGAGATAATTTTTACTCGTAACTTTTTTTTTTTATAGTAAGTATATGTGCCTGCTTCTTTTTTAGTTTAATTGCTTTGATTAAAAGTTTTTAGATACAAAAACGGGAGACATTATGGCGCGCATTTGTACCACCTAGCTTGCCGCATGCGTAGTGCTTTTTTCTATTGAGCCTCTCTTCGCATTGGAGGTTGCAGAGGCATACTTGCGGAGTTGCACGGCGCGCAAAAGGCGATTTGCTCGCTCTTTATTTGCGCATTTGATCGGCAATTACCTCTAATTGATTGTTTGCGCAGACCTTTCTGATTCGTTTTGTTTACAGGCATTCTTCTGCACAGCGCCGACTGATTGAATGACACGGCGCTGAAACAAACCTGGAACTCTTAGGGTTGTAGGGTTCGTTGCATTTCTTAAGACGAGTCCTTTTACGTGCATTTGCTATTTTTTTTTTTTAGAATAACAATTAAGCGGATTAATTTATGGAGTCATTAAATATTTTAATAGTTTAGTGCAATTTAAGTTTTAATGGAATTATCGAATGAAGGCTCAACTTATAGTAGACCATGGGCATTACGGCTTATCGTCGCTTGCAGCACTAATTCGTGGGTCATGTTTGAGACAATATAAGTGCAAAAGGAGAAAGAAAATCTTAGTCTGTCCTAAAATTAAGTTTAGCAAAATTGACCGTCTCACCTGCTAGTCATAGGTTCGCCACCACTGGTCGGGAGGCTATTAGGATCGCAGAAAGTCGCCTAAATACAGTGAAAGAAAAAACATGCATTTCGTTTGCTATGATCGTACAACTCTGACCCAAAAACCCACTTTAAGTTGTGAACTCAATGTAAAAATTCAACGAGTTTTAACATGTTTAATTTAAAAAAATCAACGTGACTCCTAAATATTGTTCATTTTAAATAGTAATATCTGTTTTTGCACGAATACAGTAAGGTATTATAGCCAGAAGTTCTTTTAATAATTTCTCATTTATTTTCAAAAATAAAACCAACTCAACTAAATTGGTTTTAAATTTTGAATAAAATTTCCAAAAGTAACCTCTACCGTTACTCAAAATCTTCTAAAAGGTTGAGAATATCTCGATCCTCTGAAGCACCAGAAAAGTATGGTACTCGGTTATCTGCTGATGGAAGACGTCATACCCTAACTCAAGTTACGATAAATTTGCAATTCGAGTTGGAATCGAATTCCTCACAAGTCCACTCGAATACCATTGAAGAGCTACCATGGTCACACAAATATATAAGTGGTTTTAACTATGTTATAAAATTTAAGTACGCCGATTATGGACATATTGGCGCAATGACAGAAATATGTTTATACGGCATTGCTCGGAAGTGGAAAGGTTAACCAAAATATATGCACTGTGCTTCAGGAAAGATACGTTTGCTTTCAAATAATAAACCAGACGAAGTCACGGGTATCGGGTAGTCATTAAATAAAAATTTATTTAATTTAATTTTCTCAAAGACTTAACATATTATAGGTTTAAAAGTGAGATAAAGCTGAAGTCGTCGATTTTAAATACGGAACTTTAAAATCGTGATAGTGAGAAGCTTCATATAAAATGTATAAACAAAGTAAATTGTCCACATTTTAAATACTGTAGGCTCTACAATTATACCATGCACTTAGTATTAAGTACATTTAGTCTATAACTGGGATCTTATCGACCTTTATATTGTATTAAATCTTGGGCTTAACATCCCTGCCTATCAAACGTTATTAAAAATTCTGTAAACCTCGACCATTACTTGCAATTGGTGTGAGAGAAGATAATTAAGTATTTTCTGCAATATACTGATTAATAATTCTTTTTTTTTTCAAATAGAAGTCGGTTATTAGCTCTTTCTAAAGGAAAACCTAATTTGCTTTCAGGTATGATTTCAAAATTGATTTTTGTAGAGTAGCTCCACATACCAATTAATCATTAATTTTGCCGAGTATAACAAAAAAAAAAAAAAAAGTAAATAAAAAAAACTTATATTCACGAAAGTGGACGACAGACTCGGACCACCTTAAAGCGGTCGGTGTCCAAATAACTCGCGAGTAAACAAATAATTACCACATGTACCCGAAAAATGGCCCGGACAAGGTCCACGCTCGGACAGACCATTCCTTGTCTAATTTACGAGCCACGATCGCCACGATCGACAAACACAAACGCCGGGAACCGATCGAATTCGTTCTGGCTCGTTTGTGGTTTTGAGCGTCTGGCGGCGGCCGCAGAAGCAGCAGCACCGGGCTTCGCTAGCGGGCCCCACTGATCCTCCGTCCACCGGGGGTGATCTTCTTAACATCTTCTTTCGAGTCAGCGCGGTTTACCTCTTGTCGATTTATTTTTCACCAGCCGAGCCCACGATCCCTCAGACTTAATGGAGCGCATGATCGGAGGCTGCTGGTGCTGCTGGCCGCCGGAGCGCCCAGTGATCCGCAGATGATGACTAGCTGATCAAACAATGGCCCCCACGGCGGCCCCGAGCGCCCAAAGAGTGGTCAAGAACAAACGGAGCGATATCCGCGCATTCATGTGGGGCCATTAACTCCGCCGGTTGATTCGTTCCCGGGGATTCGAGATGGCTGGGTTATCTCGTTTATTCCGGTGGTTAGTGCTTGTTAGCGCGCACGTTGCCCAATTGTGTGACTTAGTGCGAGAGGCCATCCGCGTCCAGGGTATGGACCACAGCCCTTCAGACGGCCGCATGGGCTGCGCTAGATCCTCTCGTTGTCGGGGCCCGTCTACGTGCTTTTCGTTTCTTTTCAATCAGAAAACAATTTTCAACTTGGGCGGTAGCCCCAGAAAATTTTTCGTGCATTTCAGAAATGATTTTGACCAACCACAGCCAGTCTCATGTTTTTGTGGTGCTGCTCCTCCGCTCCCGGGGGCCTTATCCTGAACCGCAACAGAAACCAGCACGGCTTGTGGCCCACCTTGGTGGAATGGAGGAGGATGGACACATCTCGCACGAACGGCGGTTAAATAAATGCCTCTCGTGCAACAATGGTCTGGGGCTTTCTGCTCTTCAGATGATAAAGGACCGAGGGTTTCGGTGATTAGGGAAATCGGAGGGAATCAACAACAGCCATAAAAGATACCTCTAACCATAGTCATAAATGAAAGGGAATCATTATAACTTCCACAGCGATTTGCTTTATTTCAATCATTTCGCCTCCCCGCTTCGTATCTTTTCCATAAATATAATAATTAGCTTAAGAAATCATCTTGACGACCTAGGACCTAAGTTAAAACAGGCGCATTAATTTCTCTGCCTAGCTGGGAGAGCTCCTTCAGGAATTGTTTAGCATTTGTTAGGGTTGAGGCTCCGTAGATAATTCGTCTCGACGTGTTCGCTGTCTGTTTCTGCTTAATAAAATCGACCAAATTCTGATACTCGATGTAATTGCCACCGCCAACCACAAAAACTACCGCGTCCTGGAATGGTGCACGATTTTTTGGTATAACATCACTTCCCTTTAGGAGCTTCGGATCAAGGTACAAGTAATCGTCAACATCTCCACTATTTCGGCACTCCATCACCTGCTCTGTGATTTTCGTAAGAGGCAAATTCTGTAAATGGATTTAAGCAAATAAAAGCTGATCTTCAAATAATATAAAAAAGTATATGGCTTTTCTAACTGAGAGTTGTTTAAAAAAAATTGTTTAAACCGATTTTTGTACTGTATATAACTTTTATATCTTTGCGATTTGTTGGATAATTTTAGTATTTGTATCAGTTTGCGTCAATAAAAAGCACGAAAACCAAATAAAATACAGTAACTAAAAATGGCCCAAGATGGTGCCCTCCGGTACTCCATTAGAATCCTTAAACTAGTCGGATAAACCGATAACCGATTTATGTAACATTAGCCTGCGGTTGGTCTGGTAAACTTAAGCAAAACAAACTATAGAAATAAAATAATGTAAAAAATACTCACATGTCGTTTCACGACTAAATTCTTAACTCCTTCCATAACAAACGAGGATCCCTGTGATACCAATTTAGAAAACATCGAAACTGTCTTCGTCCCACCACCTTCGTACTGAGCCTGATGAAGCGATCGATTCATAATACTCTTCCATCTCTGGACGTAAGGCAAAGGGGACAAATCGCACCCGGCCTCCTGCAACGCTTCTTTCATCCGTTCAAATTCGAATTCTGGAACATTTTGTGCGCAAATGTAGTAAATGATGTACAGTCGTAACTTGTCCTCAGGCTGGCCGAATTCCTTATCTTTAAGCAGATCTAAAATCGGACGATCTAACGTTGACTTCGACATGATCTTTTCTTCAATCTCAAAAAAGGAGTCTAGCCTCCTTGCTTTGATAAAATTTAAAATCGCAGTAGCTATTTTCGTGTGCATGTCGATCAACCTTTTTTTCTCCATCAATTGAGGTAATGAATTTACAGCACTTGTGAGTCTCGCTGTGGTGTCATTAACCAATGAAAAGGCCACTTCATTTTCCCCGTCAATGCCCATGGATGTCTTCAGCCGTTTGATTTCGTCCTCTGAAGATCGATATTGCTCCAATTCTTCTTGAATTGCTTCAGCTACTGTCGGAAATGGACTTCCTTTGTGACTAACCCAAAATTTATCTTTATTGTCTAAATCACATGCTTGCAATTTTTTCTTAGCTCCTGTTTTCTCAGCAACTGAATCATTCTCTACAAGAACTCGATTCAGATTTAAATCCAACACATCGTGAGCTAATGCTTGATAAGACCATGTATGATGCAGAGGAGTAGCTAAGTCTAAATTTCTGTCCAGAATGAGAAGAACTGGACGTTGAAAACTGAAAACTCCACCAGCCTGAGTTGCATCCATGTGAAACAAATTATTCCTTGCATCCCATAGATTTTCTCTCAATTTTTTCTCTAACTTCCTAGCAACCATTTCGGCGGCTGTATTTTTAGGACAGCGAATTATCGGAACTGTTCCTAAAGTGACGAAAACTGAAAAGAGACTATCAACGATATTGTCCATGATCGCCTCCATTTCATCGTCTCGGGTGTTTGCTCTGTTTATTGAATAATATGAGACGGACTCGCTATTTTGATGCTTGAGGACAAAAAAATCGTCCTCGAGACTAATGAAGTTGACGTACTGATCGTAGACCTTGTGGATGTTGGCCACGCAACCTGCTTGCAGGGCTGCAGCAGCCAAATCCTCGATTCTGGTTCGGGGGATAGGGGAGAGGAAATTAAGGTGATAGACATCGTATAAACCATGCTGAAAGTCCTGATGGATTCTGTCCAAATTTTCATCGGTTGGAGCACAAAAGTAAATTGCTGGAACGTCGGGAATTGAATCCCGATCGGAATGTAATTGCCTAGAATTTTTAAGGAAATTCTTGAATTGGTGCACGGGATAACTACAAATTTAATAACACATTTTATTTATATTTGTTAACTTTTAAAAGGAGACGTAAAAAGTTTGTCTTTTGCTAAAAGTTTAGTTTTTATAATTAAGTAGAATTTAAGACCCTATTCACGTAACAGAAAATAAATTTATTAATATGATTTGTGTTATCCAATTAAGCTTATTTTCTTGTCGTTGAGATCAAAAGCCGAGTGAGTTTGTGGTCCTCTTCTTACTGCTTGTATTTTGCATAAGACCAGATGAGATCAAACCAGATTAGGTCAGGTCAATCCAGATTAAGTTAGACGTTTTTTTTTTTTTACAGAATCAACTAAATTCAAACAGAAATTCACACCGGCTCTAGCGCTACAAGAGACGAAGAACAGCAAAAAGAAAAGCCAATTTAAGCAGTGCACCGTAGGCGCAAAAGCAAAAAATAAGTTCATAGCAGTTGAACAACTCTGGTTTGTACCTCTTATAGTTGAATTAAAGGCATTTAAATGCTTAGTGTGATTGCCAGCAATCGGAAGCAAACTACACCTCCTATTTTTTAAAAATATTGGCTTTTAAGTAATAAAGAGCGCAAGAGTAGTTTTTAAAATGGCATTTTTGTATTACAAACTTTATTGTTTTAAATGTAGTTAATTTAACTTCGTGGTTATGCGTTAACAATTTTAAGGGAAGGGCTATTTCTTAAAATGTTGACACGAAAAACCATAGTATTGAAAAAAAACGCTTATTTTAAAATATAATAAAAATCTTTGATTTAAACGCTAGTGCGCAACAGCATCAGAAAATTTCACATTAGTTTACTGGTTTTTGAGAAATAGTGACCACGGAAATCATCGTTTTTATTTTTATTGGCGTATATCCAGCAAATTTTACAGTATCAACTAAGAATTTTTAAGGAATACTTGTAAGATGATAAGCTTTATGAAAACGTAAAAAGCCAAAAAAGTATTCTTTTTAAATCTGCAGTTATATTGAAATTGGGAAGCGAATTGTGACGCTTCTTAGCATTTCTATTATCGTTCTTGCTTTTCTCCTAGAAAATTCATTTTACTCATATTAGAAGCATTCGAAGCTGATAGCTGACTGGTCTCTGGTTTGATCTAAAAAAAACCGCTTTCAGCAGGATAAATTCACCCCTAAATTTTGAGGTATTTTGCTACAAAAACTGCACAATCTCAGCAGCTCATTTTGAAGTTGCGCTTAGGGATATTCGCGTATTGTCTTAACTCAGGGATTACACCTCTTAAAGTAAAAACAAAATTAAAACTACTAAAGACTGGGAAGGACTTACACGTGCAAAGTGACCCCAAGATCACGGAGCTCCCTGATTGAGATCAGCGGTGAAATGATGTCCTGCCCGATCCTGTCATAGATTAGAATTTTCCACACCGGCTCCGCAGCCAAAGCCTTCGCGGGGGGCTGATTTAAATTCAGCATTTGCTTGATAGCATCTGGAAGAAAACAAAAATTTTTAGAGCAAAACCAAACCCATCCGAAGGGGGTTGTGTTAAATTCGCACAAAAATCGGATGAAACACACGAAAACAGCAACTCTGACCAAACCGCGGTATTGTGATAATTTACTCACTTATCTGTCTTTCACGTAAAGTTAGCATTTTGATTAAAAACTACCGATTTTTCCTTTAAATTGGCGAAATGAAATTTTTTCAACAAAAATCAACTGCAGATGACATGACAGCTGTCACGGTGACAGACCACGTATGCGGTGATGAGTGGCAGTTTGCGACGACGGCTGGTTTAAGTCTCCGGTTTTTGAAATAACTGTTACGATTATATTAAAATTGCAATGAAATTAAATGCTTATAATAAATACGCTTATTTTGGCAGAAAATAAATAGCTCAGTTTATACTCTAAAATTGAGAGGTAATTTTATAAAATTGAAAGCAGCCTTAATTTGTCAATATCGAAAAATGTAATTCCTGCTTAGTGCCGCCCATCTTCGAAATTTGGCTTGTCCGTTTCAGAAAACGGTCGCTGTCAAAACAGTCGAAAATAAAATGGCGGAATGTTCGGGTGTCTGAGGCGAGGGTTTGGCGCGTTCAAAAGCGTTTTAGTTGTGCTTTCAGAAGTGATTTAACCGGAACGAGTCGCTCAAGTGCAAATCCCGAGTGCTCCGCTTAGCTAAAAAGTGTTCGTGGGCACCGCCATGTCCTTGCGCCCGTGTAAAGTGCAGTCAACTCTTTTTGGATTACTGATTTTCCTTCAACTGTCCCTTGACAGCCAGAGTCAGCTGTTGATCAATGTGCAAAACCAGGTAAAAATTTACGTTGATTGCGTGAGTTAATTGGCTTCTTTCCGGACGGTAATGCGAGCTAATTACGTTATCTTTTAATTGTCCAAAACACCAGACATTTCGACCGATAACGCCGGAAGTTCTCGGGGGGAAAAGCTTCGAGACTGTCAAAAGCGACGCGACCCTCTGAATTTCTTCGATTTTTTGCGACTTAAACTGATTAGGGAATTGTTTTCGTAGTTTTGGTCAGTTTGCATTATAAATAACGTGTTCCCCGCAATTCCTGAAATTCCTTCAAATCGTTACATTCTCCATGAATTTTCACAGAACCAGAAACTCCCCCTGAAATCCGGAATTCTCGAAAATTTCACAATGCGTACCCAAAAGGCCGTAAAAATCCTTGACGCCGTCTATGACGACAAGTTGATAAATTGCCCTCGACCTTTGGGGTTGCTTCTTCTACTGGGTTTTAGAATTTGTTATTGTTGTTGTTGTCGCGGAGTGGGGCCCCTTTTGCACATCAAGAGCCAATGGGGTCTCCGGGCAGAAGGCTCTCCTCAGAAATTTCATCACCATTCAGAACAAATTTAGAAAGTTTTGCGCGCGGTTAATTGTGTTTTACGTGGAGAATCTCAGTCAATGAATATAAAAATGCGAAGTTTTGCGGCCGGCGTTTCATTCCCGTTGTCCGCCGCATCGTCACCCTCGAGGAGCAACAAGTGTACTCGGTCCGCGATCTTATTATTGCCCAGAAACTGGGCCGCTCTAATTACCTTCAAAAAGTTTTGTTTTCGCCCAATTTGAATTACAAATTATTGTTTGTTCGAGGGTGGTCTGCTCTCTTCAACTCTGGACTATAGTTAGCCACTGGGCAGAAGAGCCTCCTTTTGCGGGCGTTCCATGGTAAGTGGATTAGGAATAAGGTGCTCCCGACTTCGTGGCAACATAATTTCAGCACTCTCCCTCTGGGTAATTAATAGTGCTCGGCGAGGGTGAAAGGGTTTATGAAAATTTCGAAGAGAGTGGCTTTCTTGGAAAAGGTTCAATGAAACTTAATTCTGTTAACTTTGGAGTTTTAACCCCTATTTTTAAAAGCTACTATGACACATTCATTATTAGTTTTTTTTTTATTTACATTTTAGATTACACTCTTGTGTACCAAGATAAAAAACCCAAAATATTTGTTGAAATTACTGAAACTATCTGTTTATATAAGAATTCGCGGTTTTGGTGTTTAGCCAAGAAACAAGTTGTTGAAGTAGCAGCTGTTTGGTTTTATTGATTTTAAAATTAAGCTAGCATTTTGGTGTTAGATTTTAGAATTCTAGTACATTAAATTAACCGTTTGAGAAGTTCAAAGATTTTCGGTAAACATTTTTATATACAGTCTGTTTGGTAAGAGCGTATCGACGATTTCTCAGGAAAAAAAGAAAAAAAGACATATTTGATGTGGAGGGAATGAGTATTACCTATTTATATGCGCGTCATGCTTAAAATATCATTTTGCGTTGAACTTTCTACTGTTAAGATCGATTTTCAACATGAGTGCCTTATTTTATAAAATCTTTTCAAGCTGTGTTTCTCTTCTTGTATCAGAAAGGACCTAAATGGTCTTATGCCCAAGCAGCGAATATATCGCTGTTTTGAAACTTTTTTATAAAGGATCAACAACGATGAGGCGAGCTAGAAGCAAATTAGCAGAAATAGGTATCAACGTGTCTCCCTATACCGTACGCCAAAGAATAAGGGAAAGTTCCATCAAACACCGCAGTACTACATTCAAAACACTTTTATCCCAAAAGTACATCGAAAACCGTTTGAAATAGGTTAATGAAAATTTGAATCGCGATTGGACAAACGTCGTGTTCACTGATGAATCATCATTTTGGGCATATTTAAAAAAAAGGACGTCATTACGTAGTGTAAAACATCCAATAAAAGTTCATGTGTAGGGATGCTTCTGTTCGCAAGGATTTGGAAAATTAATTACTTTTACTGGAAATCTGAATGCAGAAAAGATGCTGCAAATTTTGGAACAGAAAATCGATCGGGGGTCTTGCAAGACGACAACGATCTAAAACGCAGAAGTCGTCTTTGTACCGAATGAAAAGATCAAGAGGATGTCAATGCCATGGTGTGGCCCTCAAAAAATCCTAGTGCTAATCCAATTGAAAATGTGTGGGCCCTTATGAAGGCAAAAATAAAGCGGAAAAATGCATTCACTTTGCAACAACTTAAATTATCGGTAAAGAAAGCTTGGAAGGATCTACCACTAGAGTATGCTGAAAAATTAGTTGTATGGCTATAATAGAAAATAACGATGACTTCACCAAATATTAAATGTATTACGTAAAAGAAAATAAAGTAAATAATAACGAAAAAATAATATTTTGTTAATTTTTTATCGCATTATTGAATTCTAAGCGATACGCTATTTCCAAACAGACTGTAAAACTTAAATATTTTGTCTATCTGTGCTTGACAGTTGATATAACCGTATATTGTAAGATTATTAATTTAAAAATAACGAAAATCATAATTATGCCTCTCTCTAAATGGTAACATCTGTATAAACAGTATAACCAAACTCAATTAATCTTAATGTATAGCACATCTACTAAATAATCGATTTGTTTTCGTAATTGGATTTGGTGGCATAATCTCCATGTGAAGAACATATGAATCGGAAATTATGGCAACGTTGAAATTGCTCTCACAGATCATATTTAGTGTATCTACAAGACGAGTTCCAATCACCCCACTAAGACTAAATTATGCCCACTCCTCACATAAAGGTTTCAACATTAAATTGAGCGATTACCTCGGAAAGGTTTCTGTCGGTACAGTGCGATTATGAAGGGCTTTATTGAATGTCGTCTGGCTGCTAGCACACATAATCCCTTTTTAGGTTGTACGGTATGATACATTGTCACTTGATTCCAGAGACAATTTCCTCCAATCCAGCAGTCTGTTCAGCGGAGCGATCCAGAACAAATCCCGTGTTCCGGGACAGAAAGTCCATATACCTCTGTTCAATATTCCCTGCTCGAAAGCGTGTCACGATTATTTCCATCCTGTACAACGTCCCTGCACTTCGATTCAAAAATCCTTCAGCTGTGGAGTGCTCTTTGATCTGCTTCAAAAAGGATGTATAAGGGCACTGCATACCTTCGAGGACGATGCGGAGGAAGGAGGAAATCAACATGTTAAATGCACCGTTGGCAATAACCCTTTCGTATCTCAATCTGCGAAATGCACTCAAAAGCGATTCGCAATTGCCATCGCAATCCAGCACTAATTGCAGAATCTGTAGCTATTGTCCTAGCGTAATAAAATCCAACTTCTATTACCCTCCAACGTAATCTTCATACAGGAAAATATAGTTACCTGGTGGGGGGAAAGAGTGAAGCTATTCACCTGGCGCTCTACCAGCATTTTTGACCTCAATCTCCAGCTATCCTTGAAATATGGAGTGGCTGTTTCCAGTATCCACTCCAATTTTTTTTTTTTTTTTTTTTTTTAAATCTGTGCGACACACACAGTGAAGTCGTGATCCGGAGGTGAATTCTATTTCGCATGGAGCCCCATCAGCCCTCGGACGAGGTGGGAGAAGCTGCCCGAAAATGCACTAAATGAGTTCAAGGGAGCTGCTTCTGCTGTTAGTGGTGCACAATTGCACCGAGGTGGAAAATCTGAGCTGAAGGGCTCCACTGTACACCCAGAGCAGTATCCCCAACCACAACTAAGACGGCGACGGACATTGCATTGTTTTTTTTAAATTAAAATTTCTACGGTCCAAAGAATTGCAGATCGTATTCAAGAAAACGTCTCTTCTCGCTCTAGGTCCAGGAATTATTCAGCCTCCGCCACCGAGTTTCCGCCGTTGTAAAAACGAACGATGGATGCAAGCTGTCGTAATGTAATGGAAAATATTTTGAATAATTTTCTCTTTGCCAGAGGGGGGGAAAAGGAGATATATATATACATATATATATATATATATATATATAAAGGGAAAAGAGGTGGAAAAATAAACGAGCGGCCAGATGACGCCATGACCATGGAATTTGCAATTCCGGAAGTACCCTTTCGCCTGAAAGAAAGGCAACTTGTAATAGGATTAATGGCTTAGCCGAAACCGCCGCAGGCGAGGCAGCTTATTGATTATAACGATTTACCCGTCCCTCGCGGTACACCCTCCAGTTTAATATTTTTATTTAATTACCGAAAGCTCTTTTGCTAACGAGGAGAATTCGCCTCTGGCTCCTGGGTTTTCGCGTGCCGTGCTAATTCATCATCCCATTCCCCCCGCATCCTGAGAATAAGGAGGATTTCTTTTCAACGTCAGGAGTATCTGCACGTATAAGCAGTATTTTTAGATTTGCCTGCGAACAAAAAAAACAAACTAAGACCCTGAAATGAGGCAAGGATTTTATATTTCATTTCAGCGTCTCTCATAGACTAATTCAGTTTTTTCAATAAATTAATAAAGCAGAAAGACTGAGAAGCCCGAGACTAGCTTTAACCTTTAAAAAGTTTCAATTATGAAGGTCGCATTTATTTATTTATTTATTTATTCAGTTCGCTTAACGCAAGCTACAGTATGTGATTAAAAACTAAAACTAAAACTAGACTAAACTAAGCACCGAAAACAGACAAATATTAGGGGGGATGCAGGAAGGGTTAGTTTAGGGGTGGGTTAGGTGAATAAAGAGCTTGCTTGAGGGATGTTTTGTCCATATGGAAGTCGAAAACAGTAGAGCTGTTGGCCTTGCGCAGCATTCTAGTGAAGGGTTCGGAGTGACCATAATTAGTGCGATGATTTTCGAGGCGAAATGTATGCACGATAGGTTCTCATTTGTTTTGTTCAAAAAGATAATAGAATAAAATGTGCATTATTTATGAAATGTACATAAAAAACAAGTCCTTTGCAATGTTTTGCATGCGCAAACCAAGAACTCGCAGGCAAAACGGAATATTGAAAGGGCTACAAAAGCAAACGTCCCCCTTTATTCCTAGGAATTATTTTAGGACACTTAAAGTTCTGAAGTCTTAACTTACCAGCTACCTAATTATTATGCCAGGTATTGTAGAAGAAAAAAACTGCGCAACCTCTGTGTGTTTATTGTAATTAAAAATTAATCCTTGACTATTGGAAATTATCGCAAGCACAGTTCAATTCAATAAGAAAATTTTTCTATATTCAGATTTAGCTCAGACTATCGTCATCCGAGGACTAATTTTTCCCCACAGCCTGCATGGTAACTGATAGCAGGGGCCTCCTTTGTTATCGAGTTAAATATCTCAAAATCCTCTTTTTGTCCCCGCAAAATGTATTCTTAAAATTTCTTAAAGTGAAAAAGCTCCTCCACATTCCTTCCGCGGAGTGAGACAAAAGTTCGTATCCAATTTAAATTTCTCGTCTGGAACTGAAGCGGATTAAGATTTACCCCGTGGGCAAGCATACGAACAAGAAGACTGTTCTTTTGCCCTTAACCTTCCCGGAGGAGGATCAGACGAGTCGGCAGAGGAAGGTGGAGGGAGGCCCCGTGCACAAAGA
This sequence comes from Philonicus albiceps, assembly GCA_963969385.1. Lineage (NCBI taxonomy): Eukaryota > Metazoa > Arthropoda > Insecta > Diptera > Asilidae > Philonicus > Philonicus albiceps. The sequence continues at coordinate 21,970,987 of OZ017775.1, forward strand.
GGGACTCCACTGTCAATGCACTCTGAATAAGTCACGTACCGTAGGAGCACCCGGGCTCCATGCAGAGGAAGTTGCCGTTCTATCGCAGAATTTAAAATCCCCTGGGGATTTTTGAAGTGCTCGGTCAATCGCATAATCCCCACAATTCACGAATTACGTGGGAACGAGCGCTTCGGAGGAATAGAAAAATCCTCCAGATTGTGGGGGAGACTGTCGTCTAAAAAGACGTCAAAAAAGATATCCTGGCTAGAGCGCCACAATTACGAGGAGCAAATTATCTTTCCCCAAAAAACAACAGAACTAAAAGCGAACTTCCGGCAAACAGCAGGGCGACACAGGAACACTGGGAAACAGACGAAAATTGAATAAAACATGCTCGTCTGTTTGCAGATCTTTGCTTCTGATTAAGGAATTTATTTCCTCGGTTTCCTTATCACCCGGAAGGCGTAGGAGCAGACTGTTCCTTGGAGTGAACGCCTCGCTTCCGATTTCGCTCAGTTCGAGGAGCTCCCGAGGGTGGCTGAGGGTTGAACTGAGGCTCCCCAACTCCACCAATTATTGCCAGACCTCGCTTATGAAAGTTTTACAAGTTTTCCCACACAAAAGTTGGGAATATCCTGGAGGAAGATTCCCTCTTCGTCTCGGGATAAAATCATTCGATTAAGTCGAGCTTATGCGATCTCATTAACGCGCGATGCGCAGTGTCGATGAAAAATGATGGGACCGCGATAATCGGGGCCAAGCTGACGTCTTAATAATTCAAAAAGTCTGAAGGATCTAATTAACGAACGAATCGAAGGGACGAATTTCGGGAGTTCCCCTAATCTGCTCTTTAGGGGGGACTATTGATTTCATCCATGTGGCGCGACCTCAAGGCGCCTCGTCTAGCTTTTGTGAATAGCAACTCCTTCAGGACGATTTTTTTTTCTTTCCTCCTTGAAGAGGAATCCCTTTTTGCCTCCTTTTGTCGCGGAGAAAGTTTTTTCCGAAGTTTACAGATTGCTTTAAAGAAAATTTTCCCGGCTGTGCCCAGCTGCGACAGGGAGACTGGAGGGATTTTCGATTCCTTCCTCTTTGTGAGTTATGCTCAGGTACTTGGAGCTAGGGTAAATCATAAATTTTAATCGCATTCATTTTGTCTGCCCCATAAATTAGAAAACCGTGAGGTAACAGCACTGATATATTGCAACCTATCCAATTTAAAAATCCCGGGAAAATTTAAAGATACCTACTATTTTTGAAATTCTACTTTAAATTTGTAATTTCCACCTAACAAACAAGACTATGAAAATTTGTGGCCCTATTCGTCATACTTTCGGAACTCTATCCTTGGCCTTGTCGGTTAGTTCGCAACATTGAGCACTCTCGGGAGCTCTTCCACATCATTAGGACATGATGTTACATAACCGAGGATTACTTCTCCTCCTCCTGAAGGCAGTAGTCTTGTTTTTGAGTCCATGGTTCATGTTAGAACTCTAAAAATATTATAATAATTGAATTTATCGTTTTATAGATAGCTATTTAGTTGAAAAATTATCCATTTGAAATTCGGGGGAAAATTTAATCATTTATTATGATCTCTTATTTATATAAACCTTTGGAACCGACTTACTCCTTTGTTGCCTGGGTCGATAAAAGCTTAATGTTTTCATGCGATGTTGTTTGCTACAAATTTATTAAAATTGTAGACTAAGTTCAGCGTATTCCGGGTACTTGACCCCTGGGTTCAAGCATCCCCAGAGGTTATTTTATTGAAGAGATTATTTTTACTGTAAAAAACATATTTAGAGATTTCTTCCTAGTAGTATACTTTTTAATAAAATATGAAATTGTTACGTAAACGAATTTAGAAAAATGTTGAAATGTAAATCACACATATTTTGAATAAAGTATAAGCAAGTTATGCCTTATTTAAAGGATCTAAAAGAGTTAAAACAATAAAAAGATAATTTTCTTTCGAAAAGAGCAAATAGCCAAAGTTCTAAGAGTAGTAAAATTTGCGTAATTGAAAAAATTCAAATTTTTTTTCTTTTAAATTCCAACAATGTTTTTCTTGGGTCTTAATTTTTGACTTTTTTCCTTTTAAAATTCACAGGGCGGCGAAGTAGTGCAAGAGACCATCACATCCAACGTTAGTGACGATTTGATTACATTAGAGTTTCAAAGGACCGACGGAACCCTCATCACGCAGCTAATAGATTTTCGCAATGTAAGTACTCCTCCTCAGTCAAAGGAGGACACTTTTTCTCTTATTTCTCTTTAAATAAAAAAGAGGACTTTCTGCTAATCAAGCGACTTTCATCTTGATTTTGTACGCTTTTTCTTCTCATGCTTTTCTTATTCTTTTTTTTTCCGTTTATCCCCCATGTCCGGTGGGTATTCGCGCAGGAAGTTAAAATCCTCAAAGCCCTTGTCCTTGGCGAGGAGGAGCGCGGTCAGAGCCAATACCAAGTCATGTGCTTCGTGACGAAATTCATGAAAGGGGACTTTATTTCTGCTGATGCTATGGCAAAACTTCGCCAAAAAAATCCGAGCACGATACGCACACCTGAGGAGGACAAAGGTAAAGAGACATTTCTGATGACGGCATGGGTAAATCTGAATCGATCAATACCCATTTCGAGACATTTAGCCGGATTATGCTCGGAGGCAGCAAATACGACATACGTGAGGGATACTGACCTAAAAGCTTGGGCCGAACTTCCAGGTAATTGCCTATTTCTCGTTTTTACCAATTTGCTACTGAGACGATTTTACTTTTATTTATTTATTTATTTTTGTTTCTCTTCGGTTCGTATAAACTTTTGTTTCTACCATTTCCAGTGCACGACACTTTAAGGACTCTTAAACATAAAAACACTAATTTAGGGGCTTGGGTGCTAGAAAAGTTCATCCATTGATTGTTCTGAAGACGGTTGTTTTCGCTGGTTGAAGTACATGGGGGGAGGCTTTTATGAAGGGCAAGGCGTTTCATGAGCACAATTTGCGATTTTCGTGCTGAGAGCTAGTTTGAGAATTATCGTCGTTGTGGTTAATCATTAGCACCATCCAGAAAACTGCTATTAATTAAAGGGATATAAATTTACTCGTACGCCTTTATTCGGCAATCTAAATTTTATTAATTAATCACACTTCGTTTTAGAGTAGGATGAAGTGAAAAAATTGTATTTAATTTTATTGACGCTATTATTTACTTTTTTGTTCACTTTTGATGATAGAAAACTATATACTGTTTTTAAGGTCAATAGGCAGATTAATTGCCTTTGCAATTTTGTGTATTTCAAGTTTTAGACGATCGCATTTAAAATAAAATTTACATGTTCGAGGCTACAAATGCGTTGCTCGATAAATTAAAAAAAAAAGTGGAAAATTCGTGGAAAGTGGAATTCCTTTTAAACAAACTTTTCGTAAAAAAAGGAACTACAATAAAACGTTGTTAATTGGTTCAACCTAAATAAAATCAATCTTCGCATGAATATCCTCTGAATTGTCGGTTACACCCGGGGATGCAAACAAAGTGCACTTTATTCGGTGAACGTTTTACGGGAGGATATGTCCATTTTACGGGGGGATGTATCCATTTTACGAAAAGCCAGACCGATTTTACATGTGGGCTGGCTGGAACAGTACAAATGCATTTTCATCAATTATGTTTCGAAATTTATCTAACAGGTTCATCGATTTCAAGCCTGGAAGCAGCAACACGTCCATTTCCTGACGCTTCACCATCACCTTGCAGCGAAATCTTAGAATTTTGGACATCGTGTCTATGCACCCTGGAAATGTGCATCGGATGGTATCCGTGCGGATTAAAGTACTGCAAGGGTAAGGCCGATCAATCAGTTGGTATTGGACAAAATCCGGCAAATTATCGATGTGGTATCAAAACGTGCCGAAAATGCAGCCAATTTATGTACTATGTCCGGCAGAAACAACAATGCCTGTGGGACGAATGACGAGTGTTGAATATTCGCTACCTCCCAGTTACGTGGACACAATACACCTTAATTATGGGCACTGTGATAAGCTCCTTCCTACTGCTGCGTTGAGAATGGACCTCTGATTTTCGGGTAATTTTGTAAATAACATTGTAATAATTGTATGAAAGTTTAAGCGTAAAAGTTTAGTTTTTAATAATTAAATACAAACGGTACAATACTTCGTAATCGCGTGGCTGGACTAACGTGGTGGTCTGCGTAAAAGGCGAAGAAAAAAAAATTAATAAAATAAATTCTATTTTGAATATTGCGGGACGAATGTAGATAGTTTAGGTAGTGGCTCTAGATTAGCGACACTAGGTAGGTTTTACAAGACTGTTTTTATTAAAAATCGTACATTGTAGCATCTTAAGAAATTCCAATAAATGGACCGCGACGATTTTAGCGTTCGAATGTGACATAGTCCAGCTTTAACTGTGGAAATATTCTAAACAATTCGAATCACTCTCCCCTTCTATTTCCATTCCAATAAAATGAATAAATTTTTATCTTGTCCCATCACAATTTTTCCTTTATGTTTTCAATTTTTTTTTTATTTTTAAGGTGTATTTTTATTTAGACTAACATTATCAAATGAACTGAATGTTGGGTAGATCCGATATACATAACACCATAGGTTACAAACCTTACACGTAAAAAGAAAACTACGGAACAAAGAAAGAAGAAATTTAATGTTTTCTTCCTGCGAAGGATTTCCTACACATATGAAGGTAGGTACTTTCATCATCTGCAAGATTGGTTCAAATAAAAATGAAAATAAATCGATTCGACCTTGTAGACGTAATGCATGAAAAGTTGTACCTTTTTTGTTTGCTATTTACCATTTAATATCCTGAAGTGGTATATTTTACATCACATGAAATTAATTTTTTAATTTATAAGAACCATGTTAGGACTACAACGAGAAAACTTTACATTTGCTCTTTCTTTTTATTAGAGCGTGGTTATGTTTTGTACTTTTATCTCTTTATAATAGTCGTTCTATATGAAGAAATACTGTTCAAATGAAATTAGGATATAATCAGATTTTTAAAAGACTGACTGGAAGTTATAAAAAAGCGTACCACAAACAAATAAAGCGCTCTTTGCAGCAAACTTGTTATGCAAAAAGATTATATTTCAAAACACTTTCTTTAATAAAATTTTTGAAAAATATTTTCTATATTCGTCCAACATTCGGTTCTTTTGCCACCTCTTAATACCTAGCACTCAACTTGTTTCGCATAATTTTACACATAGTTGGTGCCGTACTGAATGAATTTATCTTAAATTATATACAAACCTACTTTTACGAGCGTTACCGCAAAAAGAAAAGAAAATGAACAAAATTAAATAAACCATTTTGTATATAATTATAAACATTAATAAAAAGTAAGAAAAACGTATGTGGCCTTAGCTTATAAAATTGTCAAGATAAATAAATGAAACACTTTACACATACAATTACGATGAAAGAATTTGTAAATGAATTGCGCTAATCCTATTCATTTAAGATATAAAGATAAAACAACAGAAAAAATAAATAAATAAATAAATAAATAAAAAATACTGTTAAAATAAATTGCCATTTTGATCAAAGACCAAAAAATTAAGTCATAAAACAATAATAAACCTTCAGATATTTGTAATGCTTAAGAGACCCTGAAACCGATTTGAGGAAATACAAAATAGAAGAAAAAAAATAATAGTATATTTGTAAATAATGCGACGGAAATTGTACCGCATAAAAAATAATTAATTAATTGATGTATAGCGCTTTTCTTACTCTAAGGACGACAATTGTAGGGTGAGGACAAAATAAAAAATAAAAAAAAAACACTTTTTGCTTGTTCTACAAAATGAATGAATTATTTTTGTATGTTTAGCAGACCGAAGGTAAAAGATTTATGCTGACTATACCTGAGCAAAACAAACATAGTGTTCACTTTTCAAAACTATTTGTTTTCTGTTTCTTGTGATTTTCTTTGATTTCTGTGGAAATTTATTTTTTCTATTTTTAACCTAGTAAGCATCGAAATTTTTTCGGAAAACAGCGATGTATAAAGTAAACGAGTCTTTCTAAAGCATTATTTTAATATATTAATGACTAAACTAAGGCATAATTTTTTATATATAGCGGTAATGAAGTATATTAATAAATGGTGAACAATTTTATAAAATATTGATCTTTTTATTTTTATGTTTTCCTTTTCTTTTTTATTCCAGGGATTGAGCATCCAAGTAATTATAAAAGAAGAAAAATTAAAGAAGTTAACAGCGGACGAATTAAAAAAATAAATGAAAGGAAGAAAACAGAATTTAATCATGGGGTTAAGTTTTTATTCAAGTCGATCAAAATCAGGTCACATTGCTGAATTGCTTACTTTTCTAGTTTTCGATGAAAGTGTGAATGAGTGAAAAATGTATGTATGTAGATATCTTCACCATCGCACTTATCCTCAGATAGTTGCTAAGATAAAAATTTACAACTTTTATGATGGCATGCTATTAATCGTATTTTTATGCTGATCTTATTTAAAGTTATGAATATAACAAAAAAGAATTCAAATTTTAATAGAACATATCAGGGGTATACAATCAAAGTTGGTAAAGTCCACAAAATTTTAAAAGTGAGATTTAAATTGCAACACATTTCTTTCCATATCTATTTTTACCCCGTAGAATAATTTTATACAAATTCTAGTAATCTCGACTATTATTTCAAATTGAAAATTGACTTTACAAACAAACCTAGCAAAGTCTAGGTGAGTTGAGTTTCAATTTGCGTAAAGTCCTTTTCGACCAATAGGAAGGCTCCATTGCCTCCATTTCACTGACACCTGAATCCAACCCTTTCCAGAAAGTTGGTAATATAGGAAAGTCCTAAACATTCAGTTACAAACTTAGTAAAGTCCAAAACTTGATAACAAAACTGGGAAAGTCCATCTTACACTTAGGGTTTTACTCAAAAGTATTGAACTGAGCGTGATGAACACTTGTATTTCCATAATGTATTACATTCTGCATATAAATAATGTTTAACATTAGAATAGTTACCTGTAATTATTAAAATAATCGTTTTTATCGTTTACTGCACATTTTGGCACTGTGGACTTTACCAACTTTGATTGTATACCCCTGATATATCCAAATTTCGATCTGAAAATATAGAAAGCAATTATTACATTAGTTTTCGCTCAGGCATTCGTGAGAAAAATTCTGTTTTAAAAAATCAATTTCTACAAAAGTACATTTGCTTTTATACAGCTACTAAGTAAAAATTGAAATTGTAGAATTGAAGTAATTATTAAAATTACTCCCACAAGTCCTCGGCTCCCTGTGTCTGTATTGTCAGCTCAACGGCAAATCCCTACTCAACAAAATATAGAACCAAAAAGCCTTTCACTATAGGGAGCCTCACCAGTGTGGTCCTCATTGTCCGTGATGTCCCTAATGCACCCAATTAAATTGATTAACAAAGAGAAACATAGTTTGGTTAGGTGCGATGTAAATGTGATTCAATTAGTCCACCCAGGGAGATGGGGCGTCAATATTGCCCGGAGGTGGAGCAGAACTTGTTGAACAAACAGCACAGTGTTCAGGTGCTGAGCTAAGGCTGGGGCTGCACGACGTCTATCTACTATGCAGATATGATAATGGAGTTGAGCCATGCATAAATTGCGCGTATGCAAGCCGAACCCAATGTGCTGTGAAGTCAATTAAACTGGAAAATTGCCGCCGAGGTGCGCTTTGAATCATTTAGTCCCACCTCCTCCTATCCACGCCGTCCGTAATTTGCACTTTTCAATAATCTACCTGTGCTACGCCGCAAGAGTCTATTTTCATTAAATTAATTTTAAACAATTCCACTGTGGATCGCATGTGGTCGCATGCTGATGGGGGAGAACACCTAGAAAATAAAATTTGGTGTCTGCTTTTGAAAACCTCCGTCTGGAACCCGGGTAGCTATCCGGCAAGGGCTCTGGTTGGTGTGTCTTTCCCGGCTTGATGGTGCGCTCCATTTTGCTGTTCCAGTCTCTTTGCATTTTTTATAAAGTTTGCCAGGATGAAACAGGAGTGTCGTTTTTTTTTTTCCTAAATATATTTGATATTTTTACTTAGTCAATTGGAGCAAGCAAGTGCGGTTGAATCATCGTCCAACATGTGTCCCTATGCATTATTTAGCGTCACTGAAGTGAGCACTTTTTTTCATATAGGCTCTAAAGGTGCTTGGTTGATGTTTGCTTTTTAGATTCTGACGAGAATTACGCTAAATAATTCGACTTTTTAAATCTCTTTTTTTAAACTTATTATTTCTTATACTTCTGCATTTTTATAATTTTTTAATTCTGAAATTCTGTTACAATTCGACAACATTAATAAATCGAACCAAAGATATCTTTTCTCGGAAGTCAAAATAATTTCGAAAAGATATTTTAGTATTTAGCAACATGTTTTTAAGGAGTTTCACTTTGTTAAAAAGCTCTGGGAGCTAGGCAACAATCAACATTTAACTATGATTTATATTAAGTTTAATTGTTGTTTATATTTCAATCATATTTTACATGTTGCCACAAATGATAGATATTCAGCTATTGCCTTTTATCCTTGAATACCCGCTGAAATGGCGTCTGAAATTACTTTGAATCTCTACAAGCCTACAAAACTGGTAGTTTTTCCATATCTGAACGCATGAATTTAAGAACATATAAGAAGAAATTCTCGCTCAAAGTTTGCCCTGAAATAAGAAATACATTGTCGCAGAAAACAGAGGGAAATCTTAGACAAAAGAGCCAGCGGCAGTGGAATTTCCTGTTCTAATTGAATTGTCCGCATTGCCCCCAAGGTTCATTAAATCCCAAATGAGTGATCCAAATTACACCTAAAACCGATTTCCTACCGCTTCCTTTTCTACAGCCGGAAGTCTTTCGAAATGGTCGCAGTATGATGGGGCAAAGAAATTCAATTTAAAAAACTGTTCCTGAGCCCGCCCTTCAGCCACCGGCTGAAGAATCTCGCGTACTTCTTACCAGATTTGCGTGCTTTTCTCCGTCGCCTCCAGGACAAGTTCCAAGGGGTTGTCTGTAATTCCTGATGGTCGTCTTATAACAGGAAGTGGAGGTAACCGCCAAGTGGCTAAAATGAATTTCTTCTTTCACACAGAAAAGCGCGAGAGAATAAAAAGAAACTTTTTTAGAATTTTTATTAGTCTGCATTTGTGGCGGCTTTGTGGGCGTCCAATCTCGTCCAGTGATATTCCGTGAAATGTAAAAGACACGCTGATAAAAATTTTACTTCCACGTAATTTGCGCAGATTTATTGCCATACGAAGCGGAATTTATATCCTTTGTGCCCGACGAGTGGAGCGCTCATGTGCCCAAGTATTTTTTTTTTTTTATCCCGATCTCTGGGTCCAGAAGGAACCTTTTCCTTAACCAAAAACTCCACTTGCGCCAAGATAACGCCCAAGGCTTTCCCACTGTACATTTTATTCTTTGCGGCAAAAGTACTAAGTGAAATAAAATGACGAGGGCATTTCGTTGTCTGACTGAGTTTCTGAATCTTGGGGCACTTGGGGATGATTTAGATTGTGCAAAAGTTTCTATAGCTAACCCCAGGAAACGGGTAGAGTTCTCTAAAGATGAACATTTTGGAGTTAAGTTATAACACAAAGATGAGCATCCGGAGGAAGTTTAAGGAAACACCTTAAGCTTTTCTCTCTATAAATTTGCATTTTATTTTATTAGATAAAGCTATGTATACATGTTAAATGAGCATATTGTTTATCAAGTGTGCACGACACTTTACAACATCTTAAAATTAGTTCAGTTTTATTTGTATTGGTCAAAACAATTTTTTAATCTTTTGAAAATGATTCTAAAACTTTTGTATGCGCCCATGACTTTGTCCGAAAATGAAAATGGTCAGATTTGGAGAAACTTTCAGCAAAGAAGTGTAGAGGTTACGAGGAAATTTTTGTTTTGTTAGATTATTTCATTCATTTTATTAAATACATAGTGTTAATTTTCGAGTATTCTTACAAAAGCAGGAACAGGAAGGTTTTTGTCCCAACAACTTAAAGACTTCAATTTATCTAAGCTAATCCACTCAAAATTATAGGTCCACATACATTTTTCAAAATGTTCTCCCATAATTTAAATAAAGCTACCCATAAAACTAATTTACATTTTTTTTATATTCGCTCGATCAGAAAATAGAGTTTTTTTTCTTTTTTAAATAACTTGCTGATTCTTATTTATAGTGCTTCTTCAAGCATCCATTCGACATCCTTAATGAGCAGGTCAACGCTCCGCATATGCAAAGGATCACCGGTCAGAATTTAGTAAAGCTATAAAGCCAGAACAGCTTCCAAGATGTATCAATCTTCTGTAGAAGAGTACGGAAAATCCCAGAAATTGATTTTCATTAGCTTTTCGACTTGTTTTATCTAAAAGGGGCTAGATGGAACCGCACGTTTTCAAGGCAGAGCAAATCTATTCATACCTACCTCCTTCCGTCCCCGGACGATCAAGGTAAAAGCAAATATAGGGTTTCCGCCCCTATCCCCCGGACACCTATGCAGAGATTTGTTTATATTTTATGGAATTGTTCTGTGTCCCCTCCGCGCTCCGGTCGTACCGATAAAGAACGACCTCCAGGATTATCCATCTAGCTCCGGTCCCAGGTCTCTCGAATTAAATTGAAATTTACTCTCTGCCATCCACCCATTAATTTAAACTGTGTAATATTTTATCATTTTATTTTCAGGGCTAACTTTTTGCCCATATATACCGTAAAATCCAGTGATATATGGCTATTGCGGTAAAGGTAGGTGTGTATTTAACTCGCGGTCAATGCCCTTTCCTCATGCATACAGCCAGAAGTCAGAGAAATTTCCAATTTGCAGATAAAACAGAACCGGCCTCCGCTTTATGACGTTCCCCCCCAAAAAAGGGACAATGTTTAAATAATACTTTTTTTCGGCAATGGCAAAACCATGTCACGCCAGCGGTGATTTTAGTGAAAATTTCGAATGTGATCGTTTCAGATGGCTCATGTCCTCTATGGGAAAGTAAAATGCGTCTGCAGGGTATGCTGGAGAGTGGTATAATTTGGGCCCTTGTTAAATAAATAATTTTTGGGAATTTTGTAATTCTGCTAGTAAAAACAGATCTATTTTTTGAAAGCCATCTGCACTTTTGTACTCTAATTGGCTGTTGAAGCTAAAATATCTTCTCGAGAGATTTGTTAAATGTTAATTTTGCATATTTGTTCTTGAAGCAAAATACAGCCCGGTTCATGATTGCTTAACTTCCTGGTTGGTCTACCTCTTTTAATTTCTGCTAAAATCAACAAGATGACATGAGATATTCACTTGCAGACTTGTAGTTAGTTCTCTCCCGTGATTATTTCATTACTCCTCCGAGGTAAGTTCAGCTAAATTTTTACAATTTATTTTTTCTTTTAACATTTTTGTTCGTGTTAAAAAAACAAAAATGCACGAAAACTACTCACACGGGGCAGTACTTCCAGTATAAAACCATGTTCCAGGGAATGTGGGATTCGTATTCATGCCATTCTTTCTATTTTTAGTCTTGTACGCCTTCATGCATTTCGAAATGAAATTCCTTCCTCCATTATTTACTGTGGAGCTGAATTTACTACATACAGTCGAAAAATCCTGCTACGTCACCGTAGTGCATACTTTTCACAACGACGGTTTCCTGATGGATGCCTGGACTTATTTTGTCGCTAGTTTTTCGTCAGGACCAAATTGTATAGGGGGGTCAGAATTGAATGGTGCTCTTTTGAAGGATTTATAGAGGAAAGAAAATTACTGCGCTACCAGAAGATCGAACATGATTTGTTATCGTTTGGGCATGCAAAACTAGAAAATATTCTTTTAAAGTTTCGTGAAAGGGACATATGTAAATGTCAGTGTCCTTGAATCCATTCGAATCAAATCGAAAAGGGCTTAAAAAAGTTTCTTTTGAATTGAAATTATGCATATTTCTAAATTTGTATGAAATTCATTTCAATTACCTTTGCCTTCAATTACTTTTGTCGTTATGTATGCAAAAATTAATTAAAATTAAAGGTAACTAAAAGAATTTCAACGATTTTGTTAAAGAATTTTAGTTCAAAAAGAGGTTTTGTAAGCTTTTTCGATTCCATTCAAACGAATTCAAGAACAAGGCCGAAAGTTCAGGACTCTGACATGACAATGATTATGAAAAAATTATTAAACAAAATGAAAAGACAACAAATTTGGAAGTATGTTTTAAAAGAAACTAGAATAAATTACAATTGCAGATTTGATATCATCATGCACTGTGTTTATACCAGAATTACATGTTAAAGCCTTCTAAAGCTCCATTAAACATTAAGCGATTCAGCTATAAGAGTCAATACAAAAGAAATAAATACCTTACGTTCTAGCTGAAGCAAAATTCAAGCAATCAGAAAAAAAGGCAGAAATGTTTTGAATATAGAAAAGTTTTCAAACTTTTACTATAACTACAAGCTTCCCCACCATATAAAATAAAATGAAAATATGATAAGTCAATTACTATTATAATTAAACTTTATTACATAGACTTGTAAGTCACAAGGGTTATCACATTAATTAATACTTTCGAAATTATTTTCATAGCTTAAGTCTTTGGTCCCGTTCCATATTTTTTCTTAATTTATTTATAGGAGTTAAGCTGTTAAGTTCAATTTCCTCTCAACATAAAATTATTCGGTTTACAAAGTTGTGGTGGCACACAATGCTTATCCAAGCATCCAGTGCATATGCCAAGACATGGTGAACATGATAAAGTCCAATGACATTTTCCAGATTTAATATCACGATCATCATCGGAATCACAAGTTTGACCAGCTCCACGGTAGCACGACATGTTGCCACATTTGTCTCTATATGATCCATATTTGCAATTTCTTTCATCTTCAGACTGTCTATTTCTGCATCTTATGTCCAGGGCAGAGTTATATGATCTATGAATGAATAATTTCACTTTTCAGTAAATGTGAAAAATATTAGAATATTCTAAACCTCTTCAAGATCGACTGTTTTTAGATTATAAAAATTATTAATATTGCTTTTTTTTTTATAACACTTATGGTAATTAACCATGAAGAGGTTTTTTTTCATAATAATTATTAATATAGTAAAATAAGAACAAACGCACTTACAAAACAAAAGGTTCCGAATTTTTAAAAATCAACATAACAACCAGCAAACTTATCACAGTAGCTTCAATCCAACTATTTGCCATTATTAAAGTGAATTTGAAAAAACTTCGTAATCCTGAGAACCGCAACTAGACCAACTGATGAAGACTACCGTGGAGAAGTGTCGATAATGCAAGGATAGTGCGCTGTTTTATAGCATGCGTTTTTCTGGGTATTTGTTTTTCTTTACTCAATAAAATCACTGAAAATGATTTGTCTCCGCTTTGACTTGTTCATTGATTCATAGCACGCGTGGGACGTGTAATTATCACTTGACGAACCTTAAAAATCTTTTTAAATCAGATTATCAAGAATAGCAAGCTATTTCAAGCGACTCTTGTTTTTGATGCGCACATTTCTAAGGGTATTTTTATGTCTCTACTCTAAAAATGTGTAAAATTATAATTTTTGGAAGGATCTTATAATGAAAGAGTAATTTGAGGGTATAATTTTCGATTATTCGATTACTACTTCTTTCTATATTTGAGTTTTGGTTCTTGAAAAGTGATGAAAGTGTAATGATCATGCTAATAAAGGTATTCTTCTTTTTGATGTTCACTCAAACATTTAGACCCATATTCTTTTAATCTGGAAAGGGATTTTGTATTCACATAAATTTAAGTCGCCTGTATTTATGGTGTACTTACAATACTTTCCCCTCTTTAGATTTTCCGAGAATTCCCCGCTTAAAAAACTTAATAAGCAAAATTATGTTCGACGATTAATTCGTTGTTACTACAAAATGTTTTGACCCCTTGTACCCGTCTCGGCAGTGTCTTGATAGTGTTGCTGTGTCTTCTAAATTACGGTCGTTTGTAATGTTTATATAATATTAGAATTTGTAATCACTGTTTAGGATAGGTCTTGCAGTTTCTGACCGTTGGATTTATACTAAAGATGTAATATTTATTTATTATTTAATAAATATGCTTCCGTAGAAATTTCAAGTGCAAGTGCAAAAGGTTAAAAATTTGGCCGATAAAGTCACTAATCCGGAGTAATCAGGTTGATGTTTTTAAAATAAAATTTTTTTCAATATTTAGCTTACAAATCATTAAGAGCATTCATGCGATTAAGCTTTTGGAGATTACTTTTGTTTTTTGTACTTATGTTTGATAATTACAAAGTGTAATGTTAAAGGTAAAAATAAAATACGATTTTTATATTATGCAGCTCCTCATCTTTGTTTCTGCTTTAATTGAGTACTTAATAAACAACTCTTAATAGCTTAATAACTGAATATGATAAATGAAACATGTTTACGAAATTTGGTTTTGCAGTTTATTTTTATTATCTACAAAGCTGAATTAGGATAGCTTTTAATATTTTAAAAGATATCTGCTCAATCCTCCTCAATAGGTAGTATAAATTTAAATACAACCATCAGAAGAGTGCTTTCCGTTTGCTAGTTAATTCGTTCAAGTGAGAGTAGGTAAAATATCATATCGTCGGGGATAGTGCAAATCCGCGAAACTAGCATTGGATAATTGCGCGTATCTGACAAAATGTAGCCAATTGAAGTTTTCGCGGGCAAATCCCGCAAAATCTTGATAGGCTGCCACCGCCTTGACACGAGTTCATTTCGACCAACCGGAAGCCAGGAATCGCCCAGTAACAACACTGCGTATCTTGAATTAATAAAGTTATTAAGTTTTAACCTTCCTCTGTAAAACTGGATCTATTGCAGATACGCGGCCTTTACGTATGGTAGATTCGCGGATTTACACTATCCCCGACGATATAACAAAAACAGTAAGTGTTTGCAAGTTCCATTTGTGAGATTAAATAAAATGTTTCCTTTCAGAAAATTAAGGTTGGAACCTTTGAAACATTTTGCCCACTCTCCCTGCTCCCTGCTCCCTGAGTCCAGAACTTTAGCTCCAGAAAGTGTACTCTTTGTGCACTGTACAGCTGCAGTGTTGTCCTAAAAAGCTGAAACAAAGAACATATGCTTTTAATGCGTCGGAAAGTAGGGTACATTGATATTTTTTACATCTCCAATATAAGACTGCATTAATATCCAAAGAAGTGAGCCCCACATTCGACTCGAGCACAGGTGGAGCAAGTAAAACGCGGTAGAGTTCAGAGCCCCGTCTAGGTGCTCTGTGGAAAAATAAAGCCCGGTGATGTTCTGCACCACACCTCTTATCCTTGCGCCTTCCATTTGAAGATTAATGGCGAAAACTTTGCACAGTTAAATACTGAAAAGCAATGGTATAAGTGAAAATCTGCCAAAAGAGAATGATGACACATGAGGACACAAGAAAGAAAAAGTAAATGGAGGCAGGCTGGGCGCCTATTGTGCAAAATCCGTAGAAAATCCGCTTCTGTGAAAACTCCATTTACTGGCTAGGAGCACATCAAAAGCTGCTGTGAAAGAAGGGGGCTGCGGTGGAGGTGTCGTCGGTGCCGGCTCAAATCCTACAACCCTATCCGTAGAGGATTACAAAGTTTTCGTATGCATGAGCAAAGGTAGGTACTCACGTGCGTTGGATTTTATGCTTTTTCTATGCATCTTTGATCGTTATCGAATAAACCTTTCGAAATATTCTGTGAAAATCCTAAAAAGTGGGAGCAAATGCGCTATTTCAATAATCTTGTGGGAGTACGGGAGTGCGACAGCATTCATGGGTTATTAACCCCGCCGCCAATAGAGCTCAGAGCACCTGGTAGACACCGAGGGGGCGCCAGACTACGTACCACGGCCATCGATTCCTCTCAGAAAGGGGGATGGTATTGAGTAGTTAACGCTCCCGTAATCCGTTTGAACAGCTCGAAAAGTATGTCTGATTAAGGTAACTCATTAATTTTTCCAGTTCTGTTGACATGGATAACAAGGCGCGGGTGGGATTCGCACTACTCCCGAGCGTCCTAAGTGCTGTTGAGCTTGATTTTTTATTTAATGATGTAACAGGATTGCTCCCGCATTAAAACTCTAACTCTAGAGAGCGGAGCATTAGCGCTTTCAGGCGTATTGATTGTTGGCAATAAATGAACGAATGAATGTTCCAACTCGACCTTGATGCCTATGATGAAAGCCGCGTGGAGGAGCAATATAAAAATGTTTTTCACTTAAATCATTCCATCACTCTCCGTCATGGTTAATTAATTTGCAATATTATTTATAGTACATCTGTTATAAAAGGGAAATTTTTGTTTATTGCCATAAAAGTATTTAAGTTCCTAAAATGTGAACTGCGTCACTTTTGCTCACTTAATGATCTACAAAATTGTATAAGCGTGCTGAGGCGAATATAAAATTTTTCAATGATGAATTAAAATGAATAAAAATCCTTGGATATGCTTCAGAATATCTCAAAGTCGTAGTAGATAGTTGAGAAAGTGTCCAGTAAAAATCTCTTGGATACACTTAAGAGGGGCTACTCCACTGTGAGATGGGTCAACAAATTGACAAAGTTTTGTTCACAGGTATGACTAATTATTTGGGGATCGGTTAAAGGGCATTCTATTAAGTATTTGTCCTTGATCGATGCTCAGACGACAGAAAGAGACCAAGGTACTATCACTCTACTCGTTACACAGATGCTCACACCTCCATTAACCCGAGACTACTTTAATGCTCGTGTTTCCGTACATTAAAGCGCTCATCTATGTCGTTCAAAGATGAGAGACACCTCAAGGCAGTGTTAAAGGTGATGATATACTTGTAAGGGACTTGGCGGCTTGACTGTCGGAGAAGATGTAGATGTCGTTCGAAGACATCGTATGGCTCCGCAGCCAGGATAGCGCCTCATCAATAGCCGTGATCTCCGCCTGAAAAACACTGCAGTGATCTGGCAAACAGAAGTACAAGCTCCAAACATTCCGAGTAGAGACCCCTCCACCTTACCATCTAGCTTAGAGCCATCCTATAGAAATGTACTGACGTTCCCTCTGCTGAAGGAAGTCTTCCTCCTACTACTGCCTAGTAGGAATGGAGTGGTCAAATTTCACGTCGAAGAGGGGCTTGGGGATGATATAGTCAATATTCCTTGGTATGTCAATGCCAAGAATTTTAGAGTGACCGTATTCAGAGCGCATCCATGGTTGGACTGAGTTTAACCTCATGGCAGTAAGGGCAGCGGTATGTCTGCGAAACAGTTCCACCGGTATGAGGTGGAGAATAGCGTTAAGTGCTCAAATAATAAAATATTAAATATCCAAAGAATTAAAGTACAAAGTTATTAATATAGACCAATATTATAAAGAGGTAAAGCTTGTAAGTTTAGTTGTAGAAGATAATTCGATTTCAAAAATTCGTTCACAAATATTTAGAATGTACCTTCAGGGTGCACATAGGCTATATATTCTCCCGTTAAAATAAAAGGGCTTTTCGTGAAGCCCAATTAAAATAACGTAAGTCGGCGAAATTTTATATATAAAATCGAAAGCTCGTTTGTTTATTGCTCAAACACGCCTAAACGCTTCTTACGATCATTTTTTAATAGAAGGCACAACATATTCCTGCCTAACACATAGGCTATTTTTTTCGCGGGCTTCAAAATGGCAGCCAAAATTTGTAAATATCAAGGGATTGCCATGAAGGTCCTGATTGCGAATCTACGTTCGAAGTTTGGAAATTCAAGATAGCGGATCCGATATGGCTCCTAACAATTTTTGAACTTGAAGGAATTTAAGTGGTAATTAGTACTATGGCTATTTTGAGTCCACTAACTTCGATCTACTATCAAAATTTGGAAATTCAAAATGGGGGACTCAATATGATGACCTATTGGAATTTAACTAATTTAAGCGACATTTATTTAAAAGGCCATTGATTTTAATTCTATAAATATTTATAAAAAACGATACAAGAATGTGTGAAAACGACACTAAAGGGTTTTTGGGGATGCTGATTTCAAATTTGCCATCTAAATTTCTAAATTCAAAACGGCACATCTAAAAAATAATATCATGACGATTTCAGGGCTACAGAATTCAAAACTACAATTCGTAATCAGTATGGAAAATTTTAAATTTCAAGAAAACCAACACTACAATTGCAAGAGTTTACTGTTTTTACATCTACAAAAAATACTTAACTAATAAATAACCCCAATACTGAAGTTGTAAATGTAGACTATAGATATGTAGATATATATTTTTTTATTTATTTTTAAAATTAACGTACCCTTCCCTTCGTCCTCTATCTATATAAATTCACCTATTATTATGTATGGTATATCCTTTTTTTTTACATTTTTTCACGTTTGAAAATTTTTCGATTCTATAAATGATTCAATTGATTTTCAAAATTTCGGAAATCAGCAGAGACCTAGTCACTGCGATTACGATTTACGATTGATACGATATTACAACAACAAGAAACATTAATCGGTTCGTTAGTCTTCGATTAATCGCTGGGGCATGGTTGAAAAAAGACATTTCGGCATAAATACGTTCAAAGATTTCCTAGCATTTTTCTTGATATAAAATATAGTTTTGTTTGATGTACTAAGTATCACTATGCGAATATGTAAAATACGTAATATGGAAATATGTAAAAACATATTCTTGGATATTTATCCGTTAAAAGAAATTTATCGAACCATCACGCTACCAGTGGCATTCACTCATAATTAAATGTGCAAATGTTGTGTCATGAATCGATAATTAAGTTGCAGTATAAAAGTCCGAAATTATTGTTTATGTTAATTAACACAGAATATGTACTTAATTACACAAATCCCAGTTTATTAAACAAGGGGGGAAAATATACCCATGTGTATTTGATTGTGGAATTTTTGATATTTATTAGGTACAAGTAATACAAATTCATGGCGCATCATTGCAAAATTAAATAAATTATTTAAATTAATTGAAACCATAATAATAAAAATATTTTCTGTAAAACCACATATAGTCAGTAAAAATAGCTTGCGTTTTGTGATAAGAATAAAAATTATTGCTGTTAAAACATGATCCTTTCGCTTTAATGAAGCTTTAAAAAAATTGTAATAATTAAAAGTAGTTGAATTTAAAAAAAACTGAGCTTTTAGACGAAGTGAAGAAAAAACCTCATACGTTACCACAATTGGAAAAAGTAAGTAAGTAAACTTTGTGAACGATTTTTAAAAATTTATTATATAAATCTTAAAAGTAAAAATTTTTATTATATATGCATGGATAAAAAAGGTTGCAGTTGAGCCAGATATCCGAACAAAATCAATCACGTAAAGAAAGGTCGTCTACATTATTTAATGTCGAAGATATTTAGCAGTATCTAGAGTAGGGTACGATTCTTATGTCACACAATCAGCGCCCCAGCTGGCACTTTTGGATTCTTTTGGATACTTCCGTCCAGGGGGAAGGACTGCGTATAACGAATACGACAAATAGGCTCTAGGGATGTGAACAAAAAGAAAAAAAAAAAAAAACAAATTATTTTTGTGGAAGCACAACTATCACAGTAAATCCCCTGATACTGGCCTTTTTAGAAATTCACCTCCCACCGGTGAATAACTTGTAAATGTATACATATTATCCTAGGCATAGATGTTTGGATATATTCTCAAAACGAACATTTCAGAGTTTCACAAAAGATTTATCGGAGCAACACGTAATCCTCCATTATGAGGATATATTTCCATTAGGTACACAAATGGGATGGAAATACTGTCTATGGATTTTTACGCTCTTTATGCCTTCATCCTGTTTTATCCAACCCAACTATAGAGGCAGGCATTCCGCCGTACATACACTTTAGATCGGGCCAGGCACCCTTTTTTTTCCATTCCTATATTTTCCCGCTGGGAAAAAACCTATATGCGTATAAAAAGAAAGAGCAGCCACTGGGATCCATGAAGGTGTCATAATGGAAAATTTATTTGAACCTAAGGGTTCCCTTTGTCAACACGTCCCGTGAAAGAGTTAAACCTTTGAAATTTTATTATAGAGATGTTCGGATCCCTTATCATGCAATATGTCATATGCATGACCCAAAACTGGCCCCTCGTCACGCTTACGTTCTGCTTCCGCATTTCAGAATTTTTATATGATTCGGTAAATGAAAGTCATTTTGCATCTTTAGCCTCCCCTTTGTCATGGGACATGAGAAATCCTTTCGATGTTCGTTAAGCAACTTTAGGTTTCATCTTATGTTGAGCGAGAATTGTATAATCAAAATGAAATTGAGATTTTTTCATTTTCCGATTTTCTATCCAAGAGCGTGATGTAATTCCGACAAGGGATTCTTTTACTTCAGGTTTTCGAAAGGCAGTCATATAAAAGAATTCTTTTGAAACACTCTTTTCCTTGAATTTTTTCATGTATATATATATATATATATTTTTTTTGATTTATTCGGATGCCATCAATATGATCCCTTCGTAAAATTCTCCGGTTTAATAGTGAAGTTCGGGGAGCGACGTGCAAATCACAAGTACATTAGCAGTCAATCAATCACCGACACTACGTGAGTTTTATGCAAAAGGACGTGGCGGGAATATAGAATTTATATTTTCTGTACTGAATTTTCTGAATTCCCAGAACCATCCCGAACATCTCTCGAAGATTGGACGAGGAGAGTTTATCAGGAAATTTCTTTTGAAGCGGACAATTGTATAAACAAGCCTTAGAGGATGAGAACACACAAAAAACTATTCTATTCTATTCTATACCCCGCTCGATAGCAGACGCAGCAGCATAAATTTGTCTATATCTAGAACAAGACCAACAACCAAGTTTCGATTCGACTATGCTCTGTAATTCAGCAAAGCAAGAGATTTATCAGGATTCGATTCTTTGGGGATTGGTTTGCAATTTATAAATTGCTGGAAGAATTTTCAACCGGCTATCTCGGCTTAATGTAAAGTAAAGGAAAAAATAATTATCATGCTGCTAAAATGTATTTTATTCATCTTATTTCTTTCTTTTTTGTATGCCCTATAAAATTTTATAATTTTTAATATTTTGCTTAATTCCGATAATTTTAAGCGAATGTTGGAATGTAATTGTTATGGTGTGCAATTAAATTCATTGAATTTTTATTATGCCAGCCGTTGCGGTTGCATAATTCTAAAATGCAGGCGTTATTTTGACACCCTGTACACTCTCCACAGAAGCAACTTAAATATGGAACGCATTGTCCATACTTTGGGACATCGGCAGCGTGGTCATCGCAACTGTCTCCAAGTCCTCGATAGCAGCTCTCACTTTCGCAGATATTTTTATAGGTGCCATGGTTGCAGGTCGCAGTATCTTCCCTCACTATCATGCTGCAGTAGACTTCTTTAAATGTGTTAGGCCTTAATCTTGCAATCATACAAAGAATTTTAATTGTTAATCCAACCAAAATCTACGTTTTTCAATTGCAAATACTCACAATGAATGAGAAATAGTCGTGTTCACAAAAACAGTCACTAAGAGAATGATAATAGAAAATGCCATAATTGGTAAAATTATTTTTATTTCTAAATTGACTACTGTAGCACTGCTCTTTACTCTGAAGATTTATGAGACAGTGATGGCTTATCGAAGCCATCGTTCCTTTTTATATTAACCATAAAATCCAATCGCCTTGAACAAGACAAAATGAAAAAAAAAAACACAACTGCTAAGGATGTTAAAATGCCTTTTTTATCTAAAAACGAACTCTTATGGAGGCGTTTTGAATAATTTTTTACTTCATAATTTTCTTTTTCAAGGATTTATTATGTCGGACGCAATTAATCGTGAAAAATCATGAGATGAAATTAATATTCAATTATAAGGAAATGTGGTTCTGGAAAATTTTCAGGTTGACCGATTTTTCAAGAATTTCAATGCCATAAAATGTTGAAAGTGTGCATAATGATTTTAGAATTTTTAAAAATTTTCCTTAAATAAAATTACTAGTCTGGTGACAAAATGTTATAAATTGAAACCTTTTCTTTTCTAAGAATACAAAATTTATTTAACTAATGTAAAGAAAAAATTAGGTATTATTTTATACCTTATTCAAATTTTTTTTCCTTGGTAAACAACTTAATTAGGAGAAAGTTAAAATTTGGACTAACAGAAATAAGTTGCAAAACAAAAATTAAATGACCTAAACTGAAATTTGTATTGGAAGTTGGAAGGATGTTTAAAAGACCGTATAGACTAGTTACGAATGTCTTGCAAATATTTGGAAGCTCCGATAATTCAAAAATTATATTTCTAAATCTCTTCGGAAACAGTGGACATAATTCAAACAATTCCATACGACTGTTTTACCAGAAACAAGAATCAAAAGTCAAATGTATTAAAATCGCTTCATGAGGTAAAAATTATTTTCTAATTTTTAGAATAGACAAATGCAATATCATTCAAACTTAGTTAGCTCCAAACTCTGTCGGATAGCAGATAGTAGACGAATGACTAAATATTGTTCCCAGAAAGGATGCATATCATAAATAATATAATTCCTACAATTCATCTGAGAAGGAAAAGGAAATTCCGTAAACCAATTAAATATGAAAGAGTCCCCCCATTTGCTATGAAACTATCTATCAGTTTTTTGCTAGTTCATTTCCTTGGAGAGCGTCATCCTGATATAAATTAAACCAAATGGAAAAAAGTTACCGGGACGACTGAGTTTTGAAATATCGCAGCAATAGAAAACTTTTGTAAATACAAAAATAAAAAATAATAAACACTATTCCGAAGAGTTATTAAATAGGTAAACATGTGACCAAATGGTTTCCCTGGGAGAACAACGAAAATATCACCAAAGCATTCCTTCTAAGGGGGGAAAACGTAAAGAATTGTTAAAGGCAATTTATTAAGAGGGGTTGGAAGGGAGCGGGAGTGATGGTGGTCGTAGATGGCAATAGCACAGCAGGGCAGGGAATATTAATTGTTACAAATTACTGCGCACCATACCTGACTGCTTGTTAATGGCTGATACACACAAATTATTACATTTATTAGGGCAAAACGAAGCGGGAATGGTTACCTTATACCAGCGGTAATGGCTAGCTTGCTAGCAATTTTATTTAATTAAAAACGAAAAATTGTCCATAAGTAGAAGGCGAATGGATCGTTATGACCGACAATTCTTCATCCCATTCGACAAAATATTATGCGGTGCTATTTTGGGGTTACCCAAGTAGTAGCTGCTCGAAATGGGGCTCTGTAAATAGCTTCTGGAGTGAAAAATATATGGAGGGACAAACGACACTTTCAAATATTGAAACTGAGTTAGACAATGTCTTTAGTGCGGTACGTTCTAATGGATTGACTAACTATGTACGATCATTATGAGTTTGAAGGAGAAAAAAGAAGATTCTATCTTAGATCAATTCACTTAAATGTTTATGAAACTTGCACTCTAGTCTGTCTATGGCATTCGATTCTTCTTCTTTCATTTGAAGTTATATTGTGATATTTTACAATTTATTTTACCTTTACCCATGTTGGTTTTTTTAAACATAGCAAACGGAGCGGGAATCTTTCCTAGAAGGTTGGTCTCTTTGTTGACCAGTCTAGTCCAATGCACTCTAAAACTATTGTTCACAATTAATTTTCTTCTTTCTGTTCGGGGGGAGAAAAACCATTTGCCATTCGGTAAAACTAAACAATCGCATTTTCTTTCGCCGACAAATTGATTGCCAATTGCAGGGTTCAAAGTTTTTTTTTTTTTTTTGTACCCGAAGAAAATTGTTCTCAAGCTTCGATGAATTTTCTTTTACACTCTTCACTTCCTCACTCTCAGAATCTTTTTGTTTCGATTTCTACAAATGGTAAGACGGTCTTTGTTTGTACAGAAATTTTTAGTCTTAGTACAAAACTTTTTCATCACTTCGCAAAAAAAAAAAAGAAGAGAGTTCTGTTTGAAATGGATAAATGAGAAGTAAAAATAAAAAATAAAGAAATAGCACTTTTACCCTAGACGGAAATTAAGTTGTGAACTTTTCCACGTTTCAGACAGCTTCAAAGAAAGTTATGGTGAACTAAGAGACTGTGGGAAATTATTTAATTGGGTTTACTTGGAGTAGCTAACTGAAATTCCGCTTTTTTTAGTTTTAAAAGGTATTTTTATTAAGTGTAAACTTTATTTCTGTACAGTAGTAGTCAGCTGTATAGAATATAACTTTATTAAAAGTTTTCATATTCAAATTAATTTTTTACTTATTAGTGATTTTTGTGCTAAAACTTCTAAAGCTTTATTTTATTTTAGATGTTGTCTTATAAAGACAAAAATTTATGTCTACTAAAAACCAAGTATAAATTTTGTTGAAATGTTTATCAAATTTACAAAAAGTAATCTGTTGAAATATGATGAGTGGTCTACACATGTTTGGTTTTTTAGAAAATACCTAAAAGGGATAATAAAATAATTATCCCAGGAAAAATCCAAAAGAATAATAAAATAAAGGAATGCACTAAGGATAATAAATTCATACAAAACCATTTGCTGGACATCTGTGGCCCACTCTTCATATTTTTAGGTACATACTTAGTTAGGATAAATACCCTAAGATGGTTTTGTTGGTTAGTCTTTTGTAGATTCTCCTAGAGAGAACATCTTATGAAATCGATCCACCTTCCAAAAGTTAATTTCAAATAAAAAGATTTTTCTTAAATGAAAGTGTTATTAATGAACAATATTTAATAACTCCATTTCCAACAAATTTAAGGCTTTTATTGAAGTAGAAAAATGTTTTTACAAAAAGCAGCAGGTTAAGCTAAATAATGCCTTACAACCTGTAGCATCAAAGGGGTTTCTAATACGATTTATAATTTATTACATTGAAATTCTGGGAATTTATCAATTGGCGGGAATATCGATAATCACGATATCTTATTATGGGTAGATGTGAATGAAATTCCGGTAGTATTGCCGTAAGCTTGTGATAGAGATGCAATAATTCCGAAAATTTTCACGTAATCTCCCTTCTTTCTGATTGAGAATGCGACGAAGGAATGAAAATGGACGGAAAATCGATATGTGGGAAAACCTCCATTCCTTTTTTTTCCTCTCTGGGCAATACGTGCAACACCTTGATTCGAAGTATTTTTGGCGGCCGAATTGGAGCATAGGCACCGAAGTCATAAATTAATCAAAAAAAAAAAAGGAGATTTCCAGTCTGTTTCATTCAGGGATTTTAGAGGTTTATCCATCAGAGGCCAAGTTTTTTTTTTTTTTTTTTATATATATAACCCACTCAAGTATTCAAAGCGGCAACTCGTTGAAATATTGAGCTAATCCACTGAAATGTGCGAGCATAATTTGATTCCATTTCAATTTTATTGTTGAGAAAATAAAAGAAAAATTTCTCCAATTTGGCATTCATG
Organism: Philonicus albiceps; assembly: GCA_963969385.1. Lineage (NCBI taxonomy): Eukaryota > Metazoa > Arthropoda > Insecta > Diptera > Asilidae > Philonicus > Philonicus albiceps. The sequence goes on from OZ017775.1 coordinate 21,996,459, forward strand.
AACATCGTTTTCAAGCGCCTAATTTAGCTGGACTGTGCCGTAACAAGCTTGAAAGATGAAAAGGAGTTTTATTTTTCCCTTTCCTTTTAAAAAGGAGCTCTAATGATGTCGTTTTCTCATTGCAGCAAATTATGCTCTTAATCTCCCCTCCTTTTTTTTCATCCAGCCCGCATATAACTGCATAATGGGATTATTGAGCAAATTGAATTTTGGCTGCTTATATCTCTCTGTGACTAAATGTGGTGACGTGACAAAAGGCACCAGTGTCATCCAGCTGCCAGCCACAGTTTGCTTAAGGGGCACTGGGATTCCTCTTTTCTTTTCCATTCTATCCCCTTACCATACCCTTGGTACCCATTTAGAATGAGGTCGTTTCAGCTTCTAATTGACACGTTTTTGATACCATTCAGTGTGACACTGGCTCCATTGCCTTGAAATATTTGAAAATGTTTTCATTTCTCTAGTGAAATAGGCACACATTTCGATTTTGTGTAGCCTTAGTAGGTTTAAATCTATCAATATTTTTTATTACAGTCGTACAAAAAAAAAAGATTTCCGTTTGGTTTGGTTATTTGACCTAATTTTTATTTTCGGTATGGACCATTTTTTTTTTTAAATTTTTATATAGGTCGGGATCGTATTCATATCAAAAAATAAAAAAGTTGTATAGATTCACGTTCATTGTGAGTTAATTTATTATTAGTTATATTTTTTGTAATAATTCTAAGTTCTCTCTTTACAAAATTTCTAAAAGCAAAAGTACCTTAATATGTGGAGCTTTTATCGTTTTAGTGCGACGAAATGCTAACTTTCCTGGAATTTCCCTAATTCAATTTATGTCATATCACACGCCAGCCGAGGAACGTATGATTATGCAATTCTGTCTCATGCAGAACATATGCACCTCTTTACAAAATTCCGTCCGTTTAAAAGGAAAGCACTTTTCATATGAAATGGAAGCTCTTCCTTCATCCTTTTCGCATGAAATTTACTAGGTGATTTTAGTCTGACTTCCTCTACTTTTTCTCTATACCATTTTAAGGCATAAGGCATACTCGTAGGTAAGAGGAAGTGGAGTGAAACTAATAGTATTAAATTTCTCATATTCTTTGTGCATTTATTTTTGGCCCCTTACTAGCGAAAATTTGGTAAATTATTTTGAAAAGAGATATAAGTTTGAATCTCTTACAAAAACCCCACATCTGAAGTATGTTTGTACTTCAAAAGCTATTTAAAATCGATTAGGTTTATCTGACGAAACAATTCTCGTCGTATTTGATAAACGCACGAATGAGTTATTTACAGGAGAACAAAAAGTAAATAAAAAAAAAAAAAAATCAAATACAAAAAGAAAATTACTATTTGAGTATTTGCTTGTCTTACAAAAAAATTTGAATTATTCATGGAAGTGTAGCTTTTACGCGACTCGATTTTCCTGGCAATTTATTTTATTGCATTTGAATATAACTCCGTGTATTTGTCGAGCATTTCATTTCCCGTAAAATTGGTAAACAGGACAAAATTTTGTAATCACAGCAGAGAGTGCTTCGTTTACCCTTCTCTGTTTGTCTTTTTGTTTATTCACATAATGTTTGAAAATTAAATTCTCATTCGTGTTTCTAAAGCGACGACGGTTCTGATGCCTGAAATTTATACATTTCCCCCCACACACAATTCATTTTAAGTTCTAAAAGTTAAAAACGAATTGTAAAAACTGAATTTTGGTCCAGCTGTTTGTGTATGAGTACATCGAAAATTGAAACAATTTTCGAACAGAAAATTAATATTGTTTGGCAGCGAGGTTCAAAATCGTGTATGGTGTTTGCGCTCAATTCGCAGACGGAGCACGGCTGGGTCGTACTGCTCAATTTCCATTGTACATATTTTTGGCGAATATGTCGGGGGTAAATTAATTTGTCTAATTAAATCCCTTTTCGAGGGTTCGGAGTGTTCGGGGAAAACAACTTGAGTAAGTGTTCCCTTTGATTGTATCACTTAATACGTTTCCCTGCACTCGGAGTGTTTACAGCACGCAGTGCCTTCAAGTGATTTTCGCATTTCATATTATTATTATTTAGACAGGTTCGTGGGTGGATGTGTCGGAGTCGCAGATGGGGTCCCATGTGTTTCAAGAAGTCACTTCGTTGAGCTCCTTCCATCTGTTCAGCAACTTTCTTAGAAGTGTATCTGTTTGCCTCCCGCTTGAACAAGTACCCACAAGACTTATAGCTGGAAGATGTTTCAAGTCAATTTGCGTGAAGTTACCCCAGGTAAATGTTGTCTTTGGTATTAAAACGAGAGTTGCTGGTGAGGAACGGCTTCCACATTTCTCATTATACTCTTTAGGTGATGGGTCTTTGCTTCAACAGTTTGTTCAGGGTGTGTAATTTTGAATCTGCCCTCGGAGACTAGTTTTGTAAATTATTAATGTTCAGCTTTAAATAGAATCTCCCGATAGTGTCGAATGGGATATTCAAACTTTAATTATAAAACCACACAGAAGATTGCTAGTTTTCCAGTCGAGAGTGTAAAATTTATTTATCTTACTGCCTTACAAGCATTTATCCTTTCAGAATAACATTTTTGTAGAATAAAAAGTGAGGCTATTTTAGAAATCAACAAATTGTGAGAGTCATAATCTTGATGTTATATCAATGTTAATTTTTAATTTTAATTTTGAATTTTGAATATGTGTACATACGGTCTTGTACGAAACAATTGCAACTACTTCAGTATTTTCGTTCCTTAGCTGTAGCGTCCATTAGCTGTACACAAAACAAAAAATTATCCTGTGTTTTATCTTTGACAAAACAATAAACAATTTACTTTGCAAAAAATTAACAATTCAATTTAGATAAACAAATATAAAACATAACAAACTTCAACGTATGCTAGTGTGCAAAATAAAAGCAATTTTTTAGTTGCATCCTCAATACTTAGTATGCTAGCGTTTATTTTTAATGATCTCAGCATACCTTCCTAGCATAGACGCTATTAAATTCACAATAATAGACTACGATATTTTTTGCCATTCCTTTTGTAATATTTCCATAAATTCTGCTTTGTTTCTAAATGAGGAGTGTCTTTTCAAAAGGGCTTATTTCATCACTAACATATTTTTCAGAAAATCAAAAAAACTTCAAACAATGATTTGATGATTAAATGTATTTTGAATTTTAATACTATGTTTACATAATGTTGACATGATTTTTATAGCACTGTTATTTTTTTACCACTGACCCCACGAAAGTATATATTTAAGGCTGTATCTTAGAAATAAGCACTTTTGACAAAGACTTTTAGAATTAAGTTGTTTTGTTTAGTACCTGTTGGAAATAAGCTGTTTTGATCTGTACTAATAAAACCCTTTCATAATGAATTATTTTTTATTAAGTCTCACAATTAGAAAGAAAAATCAAGTTATTTATTGTAACCTAAATACGCACTTCTCCTACATCATCATCAAGGCAATTACACAAAGATTCATCTGGATTTTCCATGTCTGTATCAGGGGCAGGTCTGCAACTGTTAATAATATCTTTATACCAAGCCAATTCTTGTATATTGATCCACTCTTTCCCAAATTGTTTAGTGAGTAAATTATTTACATCTTTTTTCTTATTTGCTGATAGTTCCTTGTTCTCAAATACAGCAGTACATATTTCTCTAGGTATTCTTTTTCCCCGTTTCAACAGTGTTTGAGCGACTTCATTAGTCTCAAATCTGTAGTTTTCGAAAGCTTTTATTTCACAGCCTACTGTCATTCCTCTTTTGACTTTTTTTTCTATCTTAATCCGTTTCATTTTTTGCAATCCCTCTAAGTTATTAAAATTTTCTTTTAGATCTTTTATCTCGAGTAGTTGCCAATCTTGCCTTAATAATTTCAAAGTTCCGTGCCTTTTCAAAATTTCGTCATAGCCATCCCTTGTATTTATAATAGTTTTTTTGCGGATTTCCTTTTCTAATCGCCCAAACACCCTATCCGCTGGCAAAAAACTATGACCACGAACTGGAAAGTACAGATGGATGGCCTTAAGATGCATAGGAGATTTTGAAAACAGCCATTGGATCAGCGTTTGGAGGACGTAGTTATTTTTATTTTGCCCTCCACAACCATCACAAAATAAACGAATAATTTCTACATTATTTGCTAAATCCATGCAAGTTAAGTAGTGATAAAGTGCAGATGAAATTTCTGTAGACCCTCTGTTACCAACTGTTTCGTCCCATGAGTAAAACCAAGGGCTTTTTGAATCTAAATTTACAATACAAAAATTGTACAAACTTATCTGCCTAGCGTAGAAGGCATCTTGGATGGGGGTTCGCGGCAAGGGCAGAACCTGTTGTAAATCAAAACATAGTGAAACAGAGTTTGGTATGTCCTGCTTCATATGATTATAGAAGGCTTTGCTTCTTAGTTTATGCACTCTAAGTTCAGTTATAAGTAGTTGTTTTCTGCTAGGATCCTTTTCCATTTTTATTTTATTTGACCAAAGTAAACATACACTGCAAGTGTCTGAAGAAGGGCTTGAAAAGCCTATATTATAGTCATGATGGAAAATCTTATAAAACATTGTCTTTTTTACTCGTAACTCTGGTATTACAGAATTATTATATAACTGCAGCAATTTCTTACAGTTCAGTTCGGCACTTAAATACATTCTTTTGGATTTTTGTCTATTATAATGACTCTCTTTGGCGGGAAGGCCGTTTAAAAATTGTCTCAAAGATTCCTTTCTGTTCACAGATTTGTGAGACTTATGATCCCCGCCACGGTTTTCTGCAGGGATATTTCCTTGGATTGTCTGTTTATTAATGTTATTTAACCGTTTTTCAGATACAGAAAAGACTGCAGAAAACATCTTCTTGCATACACACTTCATTTTGTTTTTCTTCACAAACAAATTGTATGAACAGCTCACATTCCGTGACTTCACATTTTTTTTAGGTTTTGTCGTATTTATAGGTTCATAAGAATGGCTTAATCTTGACAAGTAAATATCTTGACTTACTTTGGTTTCTTTGGAGTAAAATGCATTACGGTTCTTCAAAACCATTCGCATGTTAAAAGACGAGCACCGGAACTTGCTATTTTCACTGTGTTTGCATGGCACTTTAAATTTTAATCCAAGAGGATCATCGTCAGTATATCTAAAACAACACAAATAAATAATAAAATCTGGAAAAATATCAAAACTTGTGGCTTAAATTACAAGTAGGACAGTCAATGCAAAAGGCACACTTACGATTTCCTTGTACGACTTTTAAGACGAGACCTAAATTTTCGACCACCTGTATTCAATACCCCGACAGTTTTTTCAGCCATTTCTCAAATTATTACACTTTTTCGAAGGTTTTGTAATAAACAATTTAATAAAAACGTCGATGAAACAAAGAATCAATGACAGCAATGACGTCATCCGCCGGGCCCTTGTGACTGCTAACGTACCCGCCGTTCTAGAGCCTAGTGGCGTGGTGCGTAGCGATGGTAAGAGCATACAAAGAGGACAGATCTTCAGAGGACGTTTTTTATTTGTAGTTTTAATTTATAAATCTAATATTATTTTTAAGTTAGTTTCAGTTTATAAAATTATTATTATTTTCAAGTTATATTTAGATAAAGTTGAGTAGTGTATTATAGCATCTGTTGTTGTAAAATAAAACCATTATGACAGCAAAACAATGCGCCTAAAATCTTCCACCGTTTGACATTTGACAATCGTTTTTTTTTATTAACTTAATATAGAATAAGCAAGAGCCTCATAAGCCATACAGCCAAGTGTGATGTATCTGTTCAAAAACTTAAATGGGGAAAAAGCATCAAAAAGGACAGCGATGTACATATATAAATTATATAAGCCCTTTTGTTCCGTAAATATTAGAAAAAAAACAATTTTCTATTAGAATTAAGCTGTTTTGAAAGAGAATGTTTAAATTGATTAAATGGACTAAAATGCTATGGATATAAGTCTATTTGACGCGTAAGGCTTTTTTTGTAATCGATTTTCTAAAGGAAATAAGCTGTTTAGAATCAAAATATCATTGAAAATCATTGAGAATATAGTGTTAGGATCGAATCGCATCAAAAAAAAGAAATTTTCCAAAATGAGAAATAAACCCTTTTGAAAAGACACTCCTCAAATCGTTGTCCTTCGACTCGTCGTTTAAGGATCCCGAAGAGATTTTCAATGGGATTCAAGTCTGGTGGTTGGGCTGAACAATCAAGAACTTGAATCCCATTCTCATTAATCCAGTCTTCTAGCAGCTTCAATGTGGGCTTCGGGTCATTATTATGCTAAAACACCCATCGAAGCGGCATTTCCCATTCGGAATATGGCAATATATGCGTTTCCAAAATATTTTTATAAATAAAACGATCCATTATTCCTTTTATTTCAACAAAAGGGCCCAAATCGTTAGTCGAAAAAGAATAAAAAGTGGTTACTGGCGTGTCTTTCCCACTTAGTTGATTTAATGTACCGTTGAACCGTTGACCAAGATATTGTCTTCCGCCGTTGTTGATAATTTTCAGATTAATTTATCCTTTTGATTGCTGTCCTTGTTCCGACGCCTGGTCTGTTTTCACCATCTTCCTTATTTTTATTTTTGTTGCAGGCGAAAGCATTGTAAGTCTACCGGACCGCCTTTTATTCTAAACGTCGCCTTCCACCTTCTCTACTCATAAACGTACGATCTTCCTGTACACACTTAGTGTTCTTGATATTTCGGAAACCAATTTTCCCACCTTGCCAAGAGTTTGAATTTGAATCCTCGTCTGTATCCTTTTCGAAGCCATAGTAAAGAAAAGTCCTATAACAGGTATTAAAAAAATAACGATTTTTCAGATGAAACTGTTTAACATTTTATGAGAAAGAAAGTAGTGATTACTTACGATAAACATAGCAATAAAAAAAATATCCTTGGAGTCTGGAGCAATAAAATTTCGCAGGTAGTTTCGGAAAAAGTTCGTTAATTATCTCCGTAATAAAAATTAATTTTATAAAGGATTTATCCCTCTATTTGACTATAGGGACAACTGAGTGTAAATTTGTTCTCGGGAAATGCAGTATATGGCTTTAAACTACTGGCTTTAATTTGTCGATGCTGTCGTAGCTAGCACAATATGATTTTTACGATAGCTGAAGAATTGATATTTAACCTCCACTTAAAATGTTTGATATAATAAGAGGGGTAAAGGTAAATGTATAATGCATTTTTTTTAAATAGGTGGCGAGAAGCTTTTGGGCTACCCTGTACATATATCTATAGATATAAAACTGCTGTGGGCTGTATTTAGAGAGCTATAACATAACGTTGTGTATGTCAAAAGTAGGATTGCCTACGATGTGTGTGTAGTGTTGGTAACAGAACTCTCCAAGTTACCCATATTTCATTACATTTAAAATATTTTAAAGCAATAAAAAAAATCGATATTTTTACACGAGGTTCCCCCTTTAATTTTCAAATATATAATCTCTCTACTTCTGATCTAGTATATACCATAATGTGATGAAAAATGCAAATTCAAGCAGTGCATCATAAATTAAATCATCGCAGTCAATTGCAATTGTCTAACTAAATTTGAACAGGACATTTGATAGAAGCCGAACCGGTTTCCGCCAAATTGTCGAAAGAGGTGCAATGCACCAATGGTCCATGGCCAGATGATTAATAACTCTTTACCGGAAGCGTGCAATCAATACCTATTGCTTTTTAATAAGTCGGCTCGTCCATCCCCGGCCACAGAGGACACTAGCATAATTATTTCGAGGCCCATGTGTGCGAGTCATTAAGTCCATAATGCTCGGTTGCATTCCTTCTGATGTGCTTATCACACAGTCGAGCTTTCCGTGATTTATAAAGTTACCGATAAACAATTTCGATTATTCGGTCGTCGGTAGCTAGGTCTGTCCTTGTAAAGGCTTCATTGTTTTCCTGGATGGTGTGTGGCTTCGGAAGATAGCTAGCGCTCCGCAACTGGCAACGACACCGCCCGGTATGACAGTTTCTGCTCCAGCAGCATAAGACGTAACATATTGCTGGGATAACCCCTCCCGACGTAACTTACACTAAGTCTGAAGAATTTATGGGCTTGAAACTTTATTTCTTTACAAAATGTTTACTGGCTTCGATCGTGCTGGGCACAAGGGAAAGATGTTATAGTACGAGAGAAACTCTATGTTGTTCCTGTCCCTGCATCGTCTACCCGACCCTTCGTTGACACAGAGAATTGACTCAGTTTATTTCTTTTACATCCAGCACCTACTCTTCGAGTACATGGGAAGAATGTGAGCTCGAAGATGAAATTTTAAAATGAATCGGAATGATGGTGCATTACAAAACACGTTGTCGATCGAAACATTGTTAATAAAATACATTGTTTTTGTATTATTTGATATAGGAAGAATTTAATTCCAATCTTTTTCTACATGACTTATATCCTACACGCCAGACATAAAAATATTGCTGCTTTTTGAGTACACTTTTATTTCTATAGCTGCCACCATCAACAGTTTATAATTAAAATAATTTCAACATATATTTAATATCCATAAGTTTGGAAGCCCATCCCATTATACTGGCTGTGGTTTGGTCCCATTTTAGACTTGTTAATGATATACCATTTTTCGGTTCCGTCAATTTAGCAGAACGTTCAATTAGTTTCAATATTGCTTATGCTAAAATGAACCAAAAATTGAGTTGCATTGCCCCAAATACGAGCGAACTGTATCAAAAATGGTTTTGAATTGTTAAATCAGTTTTTCTCGTAGCAGGTGACATTTTATGGATTCAATTGGACTTTTAATTATATCGGTTTTGATTTGTGGCGCACTGAAATTGTAGTTTTGGAATTAAGTGAACATGTTCGGACCGCACTTGCATTCGATGGATTCCAATTTGTGAAAGTGCATTTTATATGTCGGCATAATTTCATTGACCCTAAATATGAACTGGGCTGTACTGTAAAAAGAGTACTTTTATAAAATTTCGTGAAATTATTTAATGTTCCAATTTAAAATATCTGTAGGACTTTATTGGGAAACTCACTCATTATTCTCTGTCGCGCATTTTATTCAAAAACTGTCCGGAAAATTGGTGGAAACTGTCTGCAATCACTTTGCCACCCCCATTGTTATCCATTAAACTTTTATGGCTGCCATAAGCCTATTTCCAAAAATTTCTCTATTAAATTCATAGCTCAAAAGAAAAAGGGGGAAAAGTCTGGGGGCGATTCGTAGAATGAAAAGAGTTGACACCTTCCGATGGGCTGGGTATGGTGATGAAATTGTCTCGAGAATGGCAAACCCTATAAGTCTGGAACTCGCTTTTTGGTGGGGGTGTTATAAATTGGTCTTAATAGAGGCTTAAGAGCTTTCTTGCAGATTATGTTCAATGATTTAGCAGGGCCCTTTGTTGTGTTCGTCATTTGTTCTCTTATTTAACTCAGTCTAGCGAACAAAATGTAAACCCGTGCCGGATGGCGCTCCTGCGGCACAGTCAACTTATAGAATATGCAGGAAATTTTTGATTATGAATTTTATGGTGAAATTTATAAAAGATCAGAACGTTTCTAGAGTTAATTAGTGTTAGATTTCTCATCTAAATTAGAATTTAATATATTTTAACATTGCTCTGAAGTGAGATCAGAAAAATTTAGTAGTTTCAGGGATATTTTCAGAGCTCAGTCTAAGTATTTTAATGAACATTGGGATGAAGGTTTTTCTAAAAGCATTTCAAATAAATCAAAGCGACGAGTTTCATTGATATTTGAAGAGAATTTTTTTTTTAAATCCAAGCATTCAAATTAATTCCTGAGTAAATGAATTTTTTTAATTGAATATCTCTTTCCATTTCGCTTCAATTAAAATGTTCGACTTTATTTTTTTATAAAAATCCATTTTCTCAAATAAATGGAAATTCGGATGCACTAAGGGATTTGCTAATTCATTTCAAGTATACTTTTAAAAAATGTAAAAAAAAGCCTGGGCCATTTTACTCGTTTTCCAACCAGCAACTTCTATGGGATAATTTTCAAAAATCCCCCGAGATATTTTTCATTCATCAGAAAATGTTGAGCATAAAAAACATTTTTATTAACTTTAAGCAAATGAAACCGACCAGCTATCCATTCGTTGAGGGGAGTAAATTGAATTTGAAACTCCTGGGCATCATCATCCATCCACCACATACCCCATTCATTCTTACTTCAGTGTGGTCACACGCTCCATGGGAAGAAATTCTTTCAGCCTTAAAACGGAGGGAAATTATTTTTAGCACCTCCCCAAATTAATGCGGTCTAAGAGGAGGACAGCCCCTGGCAAGGAATCCCAATTAACTTGTTCTAGGCCGGTGATAAATTACACTGAGGTTAGTTTAACTGCCCATAATTCCGCAAAGCTGGGAGCAAAGCTTAGGAGGAGGGAGTGGGTTCGTTTCGGTCAAAAACATTTTTAATGGATGAATAATTCGGGACTCTCTCCAGGCGCCGCCGGCGGTGCCTTGTGCACCAACACTTTAGAGAGGTATTTAATTATGTCAAAATTTAGATAATTAATCACTCGCTTCCAAGCAAGATTAAGCTACAGACGGAGCACTGCTGTTTGAAGACTCCTTGCTCACAAGAGCGGGGAATACTTCTCATGTCACGCTGTGGCTTATTAATTGCTTTTCGGATTAAATCAGTTTCGCTCTAACTTTGAAAAATAACAAAATTTTGTTTATCTCAGCATTCATAAAGAGTTGGTTTAGTACAAAATAAATGTTCTCATGTTAAATTTCCGGAATAGAGATACATTTTAAATTATGAAATAAGAAGACAAACCGAAATGTTGCAAAGGATTATAAAGCTTGATCTTAAACAATAGTTTAATGACAATTTGTCGCACAATTATTAACCACAACTACTCCAGAAATCACATCTCATTCCAAAATAGAGAATTTCATTTGTGAAAAGGGTAAAACGGGCAATAAGTTTTGCAACAATTCAAAATTGTTTCTTAAACGAGGTAATAATTTTCTCCAACCCCACATCTTACACCAACTATGCTCAAAATGTAAAAAAAAGGAAAAATCAATATAAAATTTTCCATTTAACTTTTACTAGCCGTTATACAGCGCATTCATTTTCATTCAGTGGAGCAATGTAGACCACAGGTACCTGGTGTATTCAATGTTATCATAATGCAAAGTTTATCAAGTGCAAACTGCGAGAGCTCTTGGGTAAGCGCCAAGACCACGAACCGGCCGACTCCTTGCAAAAAGTATACTTGTGAATATTTTCTAGAGGGCAAAATTGCCAAAAATGGGAATAAATTTTTTGGTTGTCCCAGGAGCAATTTCATCTGAATAGCCTTGGTAAAATTCGCCTAGAATAATCCCCTTTCCTGTTCTGATTATTTACTTATTGTTAACGAATATTAGATTCAGTGGTAACCAACCAATTATATGTTTTTCAACAAAAGCAGAGAATAATTCCATGAAATCCTTTCGATTTAAAGAAGAGAATTTCACCGGATCGTTTTTGAAACGAGATTTTTAATTTTGGAAGGCTTTCTATTCTGTTTGATTCAGTTGAACTTATAGTAATAAAATTGTTTCGATTGTCTCCCAGACTAAAAAATAGTTTTTGTTATTTTCAGAAAATTTGGTCCACGCCCGCATAGAGAAAACTGTTCAATTCAATTTTTCTATGGCTGCTGCAGGCAGAGAGGGCAGCGTGTAGCAAGATAACTCCTTCTGCAATTCCTTCACCGTGAGAGAACGAAGAAAAAGTTTTTTATCTATTTAGGACTGGGATATATCTCAAGAAAAATAGAAAAATTGTGAAATTTTGCCATTTCGAGGAAAAATCCCATCTTCTTCAAGGAGTCCAAAGGATTAAACAAAAGCGACGGGATGCGCCCTCGGGCTCAGAAAGGGTGCAGGAGAGTAAAGAAACCTTTAAAAGGGGGCATTTTCGATTTTGCTGTTGACAGTCACTTTGTCTCTGGGAGGAAATTGAAATTTCAATACAAATATAAATTGGGTACTGGGCTTGATGGTCCAAATTGTATAAATAGATCCCATTTTCTATAAATAATTGATTTTCCAAGACCCAAATAATTTAAATCTAACCCCCTTGTTGTGTCCGGACCAAATTAAGCCCGCAAGGGTTAGCTGAAATGCCCTCAAAGAGAAATTATATTTTGCCCTCAAGAAAATTCCAGCACAATCTCAACAAGAGCTTTTGAACCGTCGTTGACCCGAAAGGATATCTTCTTGAAACAAAAGAAATTCTTCCAGAAAAAAAAAATAAAAAATATCTGTCCCAATAATCACTTAAAAGGGAATGAATTTGTTTGTTCTTTTACCACCGTACCACCGTATCCGATGCTTGTTTGGTCGACCCACAACATAATTTTTCAATTTCCTGTTTAAAACATAAAATTTTTTCTGTTAGGGCAAACATCCTTAGAACAAGGTAACGAACAAGCAGAGGGAGCAAATTTTTCACCTTGCTAAATGTCGACGACGTGCATATCGTCCAGATAAATGGAATATTTGTTTTGTTTTCTCCCCTCGGGTAGGTAAAAATAAATGGTCGATGCGCCATCGTACTCAGACCATGTCCTTGCGACGACTTGATAAATTGTTCTGTCGACACCAGGCGCCACCGAATGGCCTTACATCACACGTCCTGATGCCAATTGCTCTCTACGAATTATTACAAATTAATTTGAGAGCTTCTGGTCGAGTTTGATAACCGGATGAGACAATACAACAAGAGTTCTTGCTTTGTAAAACTCATTAAGGTGCACAAATGCCCCAGAATTAGTCTCACTTTAATTACGGCGTAAATTGTTTTAATTTCACCATTTTACCCATGTGTCTCCGCAAGCATTACTACCTGAAATTGCGACTTCAGGTGAGGCTATTCTCTTTGGCTGTAACACGCTCGAAGCATCCTCTATTATGTACCATTACGGCAGGGATAAATTGACGAGCGCAATGTCACAGGAATCGTCAACGTTATGATGGAAACAAGCAATAAAATGGAACCTTATAGCTGGTAGCCCTTTGGTATCATGGTAAATTTATGTATCAAGCTAGTGAAGGATATTGTGGCACGATATTTGACGAATGGAGTTTCACTTAAGGGCACAGAATACGACTCAATGTCCCGACGATATGAAATTGCAGTGCAAATTAACATCAATGTACAAAATTGGTATATACATTGTTGGCAATTGTCCGAATTTCAGCTCGAATGGATTTAATTCATTTTATACCGTCATAATATGTAATGTAGTACTCCTTCTTCCAGACATTAACTTTTTATTTGTTATTTGAATTCTCCACCAACATTGTAAACTTAATGTATTTGTTCTTTCCAAACTCTAATAAAAGAGAATGGAAGAGTTTTGACCAATGCAAATTTTATTAGGTACAGTGATATCATATAGATCAAAGGTCTAAATGCCGAGAATAATCATTTTTATGATATCAAGTAATTTTACTATGAAAAGCAAATTTAACACGTTCGCGGACGGTATAAATTCACATGAGGTGTTAATATGATCACTCTCCAGAAGCTTTCCTTCAAAGTTTGTTGGAGAAAATCAAGACAAAATAATTTTGATGGATTTTATATGAAGACATAAAATATATAAAAAATCCTGCATTCCTGTCTCATATTTGTAAACTTTCCCATTAAAAAAACAACTCCTGCTATTGTTTTTTTCATCGTTTTGACTAATCAAATTATACAAAAAAAATGTACTGCATATACAGTGGTGACCCACCAGGGCAAAACGAAAATAGTGCATATGCAGTAGCCGTCCGCGAACGTGTTAAACTGAAGCAATGCTCCATACATTTTGACCAATTTCATTTTAGCTTTTTAACATTGAAATTAGATATTTTCGAGATTTGATCAAAATCATAATGTTTGTCTTATTTTCAGTTAACTTTTTAGTAAAACTTAGACAATTTTAAGTAAGGCTCCGTCATCGAAATCTTACAGTCTTAATTTTCTAATAATAAATCCCATGTAAACAAGTTTGAAAATAGTCCAGAAACATTGAATCCCTTCCTAACATTTTTCTTTCTAAAATGAATCAATTCTTAAATAGTACATATAGCAAAAATTATCCCCTTCAGGCAAAAGCACTCTTTTTAGCATGAATATCTTTCTCATAAATCAATTAAAAAATCCCCGAGTAATTTTATTCAGAGAATAAAAGTCGACAATGGAAATATGATCGGGGAAAAAAATCATCGCTTACCCAACTCCATTTTAATCAAATGCTGCGGTATGTTTCAATTTGTTGTTTTCAGATATTTTTGATTTTGCACAAAGAGTTCAAAGCAGACATTTTGCGAACTCACTCCAGTGAGTGCCCTCTAGGCACAAAAAGCCTCATGGAAAGGTCCATTTCATTTATGAGCTGGTTGAACAACACCATTGCTCGGTGCAACGAAACGTAGAGAAATATTAATTCATTTCAACAATTTATTTGAATAAATTACTTGCAAAAAACCATGGACAAATATAGGTTACTCAGTTAATCCTCATGGATTCGTATAAAAAATTTGTATTTTATTACTCAGAGGTAAGGTTTAAATTCAGAATCTAGCCTTTAATGAAACCTTGCATACTTTTGCAGCTACACCACATTTTATATTGCATTAAATAACTTTAAAATGAAAAATGTCGGTGTAAAACTTTTGCAAGAGTTTATTGATTTATTCGACATGGCTGGGGACCGACACCTGGCTTGATTAATGATTTGTAAATGATTCACTTCATGGGGCGTGATAAGTTGTCAATAAAATATAACGGCTAAACGGCGGACGCTTTCTTAAGTTCAGTTTCATTACGAATTCAGAAAGGCCCCTGTCAGCCGGTACCATCAGCAAGTTTTAAAGTGAAGTACCCCCAAGATAAGGAGTTCTCATCCGCAGTATCTTTCTGAAACAATCCTGCTCCAACAGTCCTCCTCCGCTTAAGAGATGAGGGCGGGGCAGAGCCAGCTCAAATTCCAGTAGGCTTTAGTAATAAGTTTTGATAACCAGAAGAAAGTTCTTCCGACGATGACGTTTAAACTTCCCAAATGTCGGGGCTTAATGGAGAATTTTGCTCCTTTAACACATTTAAGATAGAAGAACAAAGTTTTGAAGGACGAGAGATTTGGTTTTGAGGAGAGGGCGGATTAAATTGGATCCATTCATCATTTGAAACGATTAAATGTATTCTTAAAAAAGAAATTATAATTCTGTTTGTGTGGGATTAGATGAGCTTCAGTTAACGTAGTTTAGTATCTTTTAAATATTACAAGATATTTCTGGTTCTGTAATTCTAAACTAACTTCTAAACTTTATAGTCTTTTTTACAAGCTAGAGTAAGTTAAAAAAATTAAAAACATGATTTTAGTTCATTTCTTTTTAAATTACATGCTGCTGAATTGAATAACTTCCATATTGGCTTTAATTCAAAATACAAGAGGGTCTACTTTTCAGGGTTTTTGATGTTACTTTAATAATAATTTTGAGACATATGGCCATTAGATATCTGCTTTCAAATGATATTTAAAATGTTCGATTTGGGCAATAAAAAAGTACCCGTTGAATTTATAAAAGTAAAAGTATAAATAAGATTTTTTGAAGTCAATATCATGTAAAAAAAATGTCAGGAAGCGTTCAAATATTTAGTTTTAATTTTCTTTGCTTTTCTACTTGAACCACTTTTGTCGTACTCCTTCGGAGTATTGTTTACTTAGAATTTTCGGTTAACAGCTGAACGACTTCGGATTATGGCTAAATGGCCCCAACCAACCGTAACTTAAATTATGACTTCAACTTATTATTTTCTCCAGGATCGCAAAAGTGTACGGAATAAGATAATCGCATCGTTAATTTAAATGCCCATTCAAAAATCCACCAAGTGTTTGCAAAAGCGATAACGAAATTCCGGACAAGTCGCCGGAGCATGATCCTGGAGCCATGATAATTTATCCTTGTTTGCTCGTCGCCTTCTATACAGCGTTTAATTTTGTTGAGCTAATAAAATGTCACGTAGAAGCGGCCGATAACAGCCGTCAAATGTTGCTAACGCCCCTCCCCCCGCCCCCGCCCCCCTCGAACAACCCCTGCCACCCTCACACGGCCTTAGTGTCTCCTTTCATAATTTAAAAGCATCTTCACTCGTTCCCCGGGGATGTGCTTGATCTTGAAGGCCTGCAATATTTTTACCTCGAACCCTCTGGCGGCTGAAGTTTGGGCTGGCAGGAGGATGCTCCACCCCCCAATGACAGGCCGAGAGCACTTTTGGGATAAAAATAAGATGAAGATGGATGATAATTTTTAATACCATCCAAAGTTAATGATCCGCGGAAGAGGACAGCCGTTGCTCCAGAATCTCAATTAACTTTCTTTGACAAAGTGATAAATTGCGTTGAGGTCGACTGAAATTACCATAAGACACCATAAGATGGTACCGATGGTGCCCCTGCTCCTGCCCTACAATTTGTTACTATAGAGCGGCTGTTGGGAAATATTTAATTAACTCTCACAAAAGTTGAGTGATTAATTACAACCAGTGGCATACTACTCTTGAAAGAGTTTCACACCAAATTTGAATGGAATTTCCAATTAAACAATTTAACGGCCTTTGTAAAGAGGTACACTTTGATTTCCTGAATTTATCGTAGCTCTTTCATCTACCTCCAGAGTTCCTTCATAGAGCCACTTTCGGGCGGGGCATAACTAATATAACAACTTGCCTATTTAAATGAATATCTAAACTAGGTGATGAAATAGAAATTTTTAGAAAGCTTTTGACCTGCGATTTTCTATTGCCTATTATCCTAATAAAAGCATTTTTTTGTTTTAAATATGACCATACATCTCAATTTTTCTCGAAATGAAAATATTAAATTAGTTCCAACGTCCACAAATACTTCATTGTCTGGGAACAGGGATATTTCACTCTATGACCTTCTCCTCCTCTTGAAGTACCCACAGACTACAAAAGTACGATGGCATGGTGAATTGTGAAATTCCCTTAGGGCTTACTCTTAAATTGATGGAGATTTTTCCGTTTCATCTCCGTTTTGTGGGGAAAATTTGAATCAAATTGGGCAGTATGTCAAAAATGTCGACACGTTTATTCGTTTCTGCCCGAGATGTGCGGCCAGAGAAATGTGGGCTGTGATTAATGGGACCCCACAACCGGAAAGTGGAGAGGTGATGCCAGTCTGAGGTCAGCACCAGAAACTTTTCGCAGTGTGCCAAAGGAAATGTGCAACTTGATGGATGTCTACAAAAGTGAAAGATCAGATTCTTTTTTTTTTGGAAGTATACACTCTCTCTGAAAGGTTTGGACAACAGAGCAGCAATTGTTTTTATTCCGGGTAATCGATATATTCACGTCTGGAAGTTCACTTGTTCATAGTTGGTTTAAAGTAAATGTTCAAGTAATGCTTTTTAAAAAGAGAATAATGTTAGAAACTCAACTAAGCCGATGGTTCAATTGAAGCTAAGATAGATTAAAATCAATAAGCGGCTAGTTTAGTTTGTCGGTTTATGCGTACCATAATTCGTGCTGTGATGGGTTATATATAGAAGCACTGATTCCTCACGCTTTGAGGAAGGAACAGAGATTCTAAACATCCCCATCAGTTCAGAAGAATTTGCGGAGCCTTGTATACAGTCAAAAGGCACTGTAGTTCTGGTGATATAGGGCCTAGTCTCAAGAAAAAGGAGAGAAACCAGCTTCAGTTTGTTAACATGTGGCGGAAGGGCAAACAGATCACTCCAGTTGAGATAACAAAAAGCAAAGCGTAAAAATCGCCGCTAGACAGCTTCAACACAACCAACATGGGTGACATAAAAAAGGATGGGGTGAACGAAAGCATAATAGAGAACCTTTATTATGTGCGGATCATTGAATTCCTTGCACCATCTTTTAACAAATCCCAAAGTGGCGTTGGATTTAGCGACAATAGCGTTAATGTGATCATCCTATGACAAAACAATTAAGTACAATCCCTAAATCTTTAGTTTTGTCAAGACGACATAATAAGCTTTCAGCTAAATTATAAGTACAAACCAGCAGGCTATTTTACGTGAGAAAGTCATGATAGTACACTTTCCTGCATTAAGAGATACGCAGTTAACAGGCCACCAGTTAAGGAAGGTATCTAACACATAATTCAAAATATCACAGTCCCTTTCACTAGGTTGGTGTGACTGCCCAGAAAGGCACACTTCGGCCATTATTTGGCTCATTGTGTTATCACGTAGCGCAGGAGATCATGGTTATGCGTGAGATTTGAATCCCCCAGCCTTTGGGACGGTAGTTCAGCGCTCTAAACACTGAACTACTAGAAGCCCCTTTCATTAGAAATCGAACTATTTTGGCGTAGTCAGCATAACACAGAACCCTGGAGTTATTAAGGGCCAAAGATATACAATTGATGTAAATAATGAATAGGAGAGGACCGAATGGCTGCTCTGAAGGACACCGGAAGAGTTATATATTTCGTCAGATTTAAACTTCGCGCAGTGCAGTACATCCAAACAAGTAAAAATTTAACCACTCCACGAAACTAGAGGGGAAGGCAAGAACAAATAATTTATAAATGATAATAATATGATTTATTTTGTGGAAAGTCTTAATAAAATCAGTGAAAATGCAGCCGGCTGCTTCAATGGCAGATATACAAAGATTAGCGAAATCTAACAAGTTGTAATATATACCCCTACCCTATAACATTACGGTCCATTCGCCTCATGGTTCTTGATACAACAAGATTTTTCTCTCACCTATTTCCTTACATTTAATATGAACGAATTATTCTTCTTTAAGATATTTAAAATCCTATGGCAAAAGAAAAAAAAATTACTAGTAGTGGTCTCGTTATAATCATTCACAAGCGTACGAAAATCCCAACATTTTAGAACTATTTAGAATCCTAATAAAATATAACTTTAACCCTATAAACTTTTTGACCATGCTGACCTATTAAAATTAATACTTCCCTTGAGAGGAAAAACTGAAATTTAATCTGCAGCTATTTTGCAGTCAAAATTTAATAGGTCAAAAGAGCAGAAATCCCATCACCCATTAGAGTGACTGCC
Organism: Philonicus albiceps; assembly: GCA_963969385.1. Lineage (NCBI taxonomy): Eukaryota > Metazoa > Arthropoda > Insecta > Diptera > Asilidae > Philonicus > Philonicus albiceps. The sequence continues at coordinate 22,015,578 of OZ017775.1, forward strand.
TGTGGAACATGTGCGGTGCATATGCACGACCCAAAAGAATTAAATTCAATTCGAGGTGGACAGCAAAAAGAGTGAAATGTGCGACAACGATATGCTCCTGGTGTGGATCCCAATTAGCGACTAATATATTTTACCAATTTTCATTTTAATATTAAAATTGTTTTCATGCTTCTCTTTTAAAATGGAAAACTTTCCTCTTTTTTGTAGCTGTGTTCGCTTAAAGGAATTTGAATATTTCCCCCACCGCAGTAATTATCACGACCCTCTTTTATCTTTTCAAGCTGGTTAAACGCGAGAATTCTAATTTCCTGTCTTAGGAGGAAAAATAAAGTTTTATTGTAGGTTCCACTTGGTGTAAAAAGGAAGGCAAAATCTATTATCATGCTGGAAGCATTTGTAACAAGCCCCAAAACGTGGCTGAGCACCCCCAAATTAATTTGTAATGCATTCTAACGCGCCATCGCCACCGACAGCAGTTGGGAATCAATTTAAAGCTAAATTTATACTTTTAATCAGGAAATTATACTTTTCACTTTTAATTGCTTTTAAGAAAATACATGTCTGATTTTTATCATTGGTTTTATAATGACTACAACGTAGCTCTTTCCTTTTCTTAGTTTTATGCCAGCAAATTCTATACTCAAAACAAAAAAGATAAAATGTTGTGTTGGTCATTGTAATCGGATTTAGCACTTCTTTGCTAGATGAGAAACAAAGTAATTTCATGTTATCATCATTTACCTCTTTCTAGGTCATTATACCTACAAAACAACACCGCAAACTTCATTTTTAACATTCTTTAGAAATTTTTGGTAAAGACCAACCAAGTTCGAAGTTATTAACTTCTTGGCCTCTCCTGAGAACCGCAAGTGAACTTTTAATTACTACTTTGGAATTGTGGCCCCCCGAGAAGACGCTTTATAGCCCAAGCTCTTTGCCATTCAGATACAATTTGGGGGCGGACGGAAAATTTATTGCTTTAACCAAACATAACAACAAAAGTCTAAAACAAAACCATCCGGTAGGAGCCAGGATCCAATGTACCATAGAAAAACCACAATGGTTCGCATCTGTTAGCAACTCTGTGAAAATGTTACCCTTGTGATTTCTATGTAGGGGATTTCCCAGATTAGTACTATCTTTCGCCTCCAATTTGGATCATATATGCGGGCAAAGGATAAAGTCATTAGGACACCTTTTGTGCTTTTTGCTTCTAAAAGGAGAATGTGATATCGTTTTAAGTGGATACTGAAGTTTTATGCGATTTTGTTAATGTTTTTATAATTATAACTTATAATCAGGATCCAAATCATCTCTGAATAGATTTACGACGGAAAATCACAATTCTCATTATGCAGCAATAACTCTGATTATAAAAATCGAACGCAAACGATTCTATAAATTGTTTGAAAAATATTTAATCTAAATAAATAACAGAAAACCGCTGAAATTATACGATCCCCGTGTTTATTCTCTGTATTATATTTATCTTAGCGATTATTCGCTTGAATTGAACCAGCAGTTCTCAACGAGTTGTTTTTCGATTATAATTTAAAGTGGATTTTTATGTAGTGCATTTTATTCCTGTGAGAAGGATATTGCAAGTAACTTCTGCTTCTTTAGATAACGATAAAAATTTTCCTACAGAGAGAATACTCTTGAGCGAATTTTACTTTTACTTTCTCCTAAGTAGAACACAGACATGTAGAATGCCGTTTTCGAAATGTTTAGTGATTTATTTTAATGTGTATGCTTATTGTATGAATGCATGCGTTTCACTTACATGTTGTTTTTCATGTGTAGCAGGATTGAGTAGAGTTTCGCTTTTTAGAGATGTAATTTCAAAATATCTGCTTTAAACATAGATAACATTAACAAATTTAACAACCCTTTCAAAGAATTTAGAGTTTGCTTTTGAGTGAACTTGTGAAAGTTGGTTTTATTTAATTTGTTTCTTTTTTATCATTAATTTGACCTTTTCCAAGTCGTAGTCCCTTCGATTTACTCAGCTCAAAACGGTTGCCCTTTTTTAAGAGATGCTGCTCTGAGGGTGGCTATCCTGAAAAAAATGCCTCGACTTTGCTATTCTTCCCTTAAATATTAAATAGATAAGAAGTGATAAAAAGTTAATAATTAAAAAGTAAACATCAGCATAAGGGCCTTCTGATAAAAATGTTAACCAGTTGAATCCTTTCCCTCCAAAAAAAAAAAAAACAAAAAATATATAATAAAAATATTAGGGGAATCGTTATTTAGTTGTTTCGAGCCCAAAATCCCTCTGATTTGCCTTTTCATTAAATCAGTACAGGTCTCTGTTAACCTCACCGTTAACAGAATCTTTTTAGCAAGGAGGAAAAAGTCTTATCCTTTAAAGTCGCAAAGTCAACAAGTTAATGCGCAAGATAAAAGGATCAGCTTGACATGGGTTCCATCCTTTTTGAATTCATTTACTGCGATACTTCCGCAGCTTTTGACAAAACAAGGAACTCCTTGAGCTGCAGGAATTTTACCTCCTTTCTTGGCCCCCGTAACCCTCATTTCGCACTTCGGGTTCCACGCAAGGGTGAGCACGAGGAATGCTCTTCGCTTCATGAGTTCGTGTTGTTGCTGCTAGGACCTTCCAACCGCCCTAATTTTATGCTCCTCGCCAGAATTTACATATTTCTCAAATAACTCCAGTGAGGCCACCCCTTTAAGTGGATTGCACGTGGAAACTTAAGCCAAATAAAAAGAATAATACAAAAAATATATATATATACCACTAAGAGAACCTTCGTTTTCTGCATATAAACAAAATTCAAGTTGTGGACAAGGACAAAAGTCCGCGGCGTGCAAAGCACCCAGGAAGGTGCAACAGACTGCAAATAATGCTCTGTTTGTGTTTGCTTATCTCGTTGGGAGCTGATACGTATCTGATTTGTATTTTAACTTTCCGTACGTTAGTCAACGCTTCCTGAGTGGAAGAAAAGTTTGTGCCGTGCCCCCGCGCCAGGACGAATGCAAAAGGAACTGCTGGGGCTCCCCGGTGTCCTTAGCCCAACTCCCTTGTCTCCCACCAGGGCGTTCTTTTCGTACCATGCCTTCAAGGGCTGTCGAAGTAGTTTCGAGCAGATAGAACTTTCTGAAAGATGGAAACTTTGTGCCTGCCAATGCTGTTAAATTTGCTTATTTCTTACGCTTTTCTGCGGTTTTTCATCATTTTTTCTTTACTTTATTGTTTTGAAGTTTGTCCTTATTGTTCAATACAGGTGCACTGAAACTCTTCAATTTTTTATTCAAATTAAAAATGCTCTACTGGAGGTGATAAGTCAATTTTTGTTCATATTCTCCAACCGAGCGTATTTTTAAATTTAAATGTAGTTTTATTTATTTAATTCATCCACAAAAGAGAATTGTTTTTAAATTTTCTATTTGTTCAAATTGGACCAAGGAAATTTTGTGCTTGCTTTGATAAGTAGATTTTTTAAGAATTAATTAATTGGTAGTCGTCTTTTTGATCGTCTGTATATGGAAATAGATATTGGATAAGTAATCCTGTGCAAACTTTATATATTTTTTATATTAAAATTAAATCTTAAAACCATAGAAGCAATCGTAACTTCTCTAATTATCTTTTCATTTTCTAGGATCCTGAATCACCGTCACCATTGGGGCAACATATGTCTTACGGATTAAAAGCAAATTTTCAGGGGACTTAAAATTAAATTAGAAATTCATGAAACCAAGCAAAAGCAGAACCACGCGGTAGATTGCCAACCCATAATTCATCATTTGACCTCATGAAACTCCTAGATCCAATCCGTTTGTCCAACAGAAACCGGGAGGGACTCATCAGGACCAAAGTCACAGCTTCACCTGTTGTATTATGGTTGTGCGGAACGTGACCAAATTCCACTTCATCAAGATGTTTAGATATGATAAAAGTTGACCCGGACTGAGACCTGGTGTAAGCATCTAGACCCACAAACTCCGGAGAGTGGGGGAGCGGAGGACAATAACCGGACGTAGAAGTTGAATAGAAACAGAGCAGCCATGACAAGAGGTAAATCATTTATGGAGGACTACTTAAAGGTACCAACAGCCACATCCTCCACCCACTTTATCTACACAAAGTGTGGAGAACGACACAAATACCAAACGACAGGACTGATACTTGCACAAAGCTATCCCAGTTAAAAGAAGCTTCTTGGAGCGGATGGGACGGAATCCATCTGAGACCATCATGGGAATCGCATTAATGAAAGCATCACGTTCATGTAATAATTTTCAATTTTAGCCCCCCAGCAAGTTAGCTGACGAGATGAGCTCCTTAGCCACTTCGTCCTCCATTTCAAGAACGTTTCAAGTCCGCGTTTTTGTTTTGTGCGACATTGGATGAACGTCTTCGCCACACGCTAGATATCGCCAGCGGGTATTTAATTATTTTATAGCAAATGTAGAATGGGGATTTTTAAAATTAAGATCGTCGAAGTGCAATTGGATACGTGACTGCCCTTCAGTGACCTGGGGGCGGGCAATTGCGTTGTTTTAGGAAATCGATACCGGGAAACAAAAGTATCCGGAAGGTGTGGCGGAAAATGATCTGTTTCCGCCGGAAGAGAGGAATTTGTAAACACAATTACGCTATTAACTGCACTGAAACTTTATATCACTTCAGCCAATCACTCGAGGCTCATTGCTATGATATTTTCCTTTAAATCGGGCTCTGTTGTATCAACAAGTTACTACTAAACGTTTAACAATTTATCAAATTTTCTTAATTTATATTACACTAAAATTTTATCGATTGTGAAAAATGGTTGATGCAACAGAGTAGTAGTAGTAGTAGCAGAAAACCCATTTACATCTTAAATACTCAATACAATTTGAATACTTTAATAAAAATTTAAAATACCTATTAAAGTTATAAAGTGATGTACAGGAGATCTCCGAGGAGAGAACCATTTGCACAATATGTTTTAATCATTGTAATTGATAGTAATAACTCAGGACGGACGATAGACGTAAATGCCCCCATTTTAACCGCCCCAAAATAAATGTTCACAATCAACTTGACTAAGCTCCTGATAAAATCTGTTTGACAAGGGAAAATCTCGGTGGAAACCCATCCTTACCCTCTCGGTGGGTAATATTTAGTAGGTAAAGGAGGCACGTGCCTTGGAAACTCTGTTCCCACCAAATTACCGGACTGCCTTCTAAGTTATTAAAATGCTTAGTCAAGGGAAGAAGGTTTGAAATAATGCTTTCCAGATACAATACATAAAAAAAAAAAAGAAATAACAAAAAATTCAGAACATTTCAGCCAGAGACTGGGATTTAAAACGTGAAAGGTTTTTATAATTTAGAAAATTAAGCATGACAACCAGCTATTGTTGCAGTCAAATTTCATAAAATCCAGAAATTGCTCGCTAAGCGAAACATTTTAATACTAATGGACGGTTGGTCGTTTGCTGGAATTTATTTTCTCAAATACAAATACTGAAAATATACCGGCAAATTCTCGTCCAGTTTATATTTTATTCAGGAATTCGGTGCTGGGAATTGACTGAAAACATTAAAAATACCTGACCATTTTACATATTTTACAACTTACAAATGCCCAAGTATAGGTGTATGTCGTCCAGGTGAATTCTATTTTATATGAATCAAATTCTGGTTCATTTATGCATACCTTAGCAGCTACGTACATCGTAATGCTCAGTAAATTGATTGTTTTTATCTCTAGTCCAACATTGCCTGTTGCTTAACATTTCATCAGAAGGTATTTTTCTCAAGGGAATTGGTCGGTGAAATTCCTTCAGAGAGTACTCTTAAGCTGTATTGATATCTGTGGAGTTCTACTTCAAAATTTTATTCGCCTACATACACTTGTGGGGGCGGTTTTGTCTACATTTGGAAATGTTTGAAGTGAGCCTCAAAAGATTGGCACAAGTAAAATTGGAGGGATTTATTTGGCAATTGCCTACACTCAAGTCAAGAAATTAGGCACTTCAAGGTTGAGAGTTTGAATGAAATTGTGCTAATATCCTTGACAAAAGCAAGCAGATTTTTTTGAAAGTTACCAAAATAAATTGTACACGTAGTTAAGCTTTAATTCATTTTAATTTAATTAATTACCTTAAAGTTTTTAAATCATGACTTCTCATATAAGAAGTTTTTAATATCGAATGCATATTTTGGTAAATCATATTCTTGAGATTTTTTTCAAAATCAAAAAAACAAAGTCCATTATTTTCAACTGACTTAAGATTAGAAACCAAGGCGAAGCCGCATTATGGGCAAGTCTCAGATGCAGACTTACAAGAGGATGCAAACCCGAGACCGTCTGTCCTCGGCTACACCAACGTTAATGTGGACAAGTTTATTTTAGACAAAAAACTTCCATCTGTTTATTGCGAGAAGTTTTCCACTTTCACACTCTGGTGAACTTTCCGTGGGAAATCTTAACTTTGATCATTAAAGCAGCATTCTGCCTGATGACGGGGGATTTTCTTCAATTGTACCCACCATCGAGTGCTGTTCTGCTGAGTGATTTTTGCTGGTGTTTTTTATCAGTAAAACCCAAGAGGGGAGGACAATTAAATTGATTTATAATTGCCATAGCGCTTAGCTACATTAGAGCTACCATCTGGTACTATTCAGAATAAAAATAAAAATTTTGTTGAAATGCTTTAATTGTTGCCTTCGTTATCGCAGCAGTGAATCGCACATTCACCTCAGCTTAATTCAACTTCGAATCGCACTCTCAGTGCCCTTTTATGAAAAGGTGTAAGTTTCGGTCGTGAATAAGGAAAATAAAGGGCGCCCCTCGAGCCGCACATTATCTGATAAGCCACCGCCTCGCCCCCATCTTCCGGCCTAGTGGCAGACATAGAAGAGCCCGAGGAGGTGACTTGGTGCGGCAGCATAGCATCGATCGCGCCTCAGAGCCTTAATAGCCCTTCGCCGGAATTATGTATGCTCATATATGCTCCTGTAGCCCATTCTTCTCGCCATTACTTCGCCAGAGCATCCCGGCGAAGCGCCCGTAACGGCTGAAACGCGGCACTGGCGGTTCGGGAAATGTCATGAGGGCCGTCAGCCCGTGATGGAACACAAGCAATAAAACGGAAAGCTCATAACTTTCAGCCCTTTGAATTCATTTTTAATTTGTATTGTTCGCCGCTGAGTACGACGTAAATTAAACGTCTGAAGAGGGATGACTAGACGGAATGTATCTGGAGCAGAAAAAAAATAAAAATAAAACATATTTCAGTGGCCGCCCGGGCGGGCGTTTAAGCCCTCTCTGTACAGAGGAAGGCGCTAGGGCTGATGCCGCCTGAGCACCCGCGCCCTTTTCGCCCGCCAGTAACATTTGCAGGATATTACGTCGACGATAGACACCATTAATCCTCGGCTCAGTGCAATAATGCGGTTTCGTTAAAGCTCTTTTAATTTCAGAGACACTTCCGAAATATGTCAAAAGGAAGCAATAACAATATTTTCCCATTACGGGAGACGTTCATCATTTGTCCTCTCGTAAATTAAACCGGCTGGAGTTGCCAGTGAATGAAATGGTGAAACGACTGTCGAAAGGGTCCATTGGGATACGGTACCAGGCTAAGGGAATTAGACAGACAGACTAGACTTGACATAGCTGGCAGAATGGAAGTACATTTTTCTCTCTTTTGGAGAGGGTTTTATTGCTTATTAAAAGTAAAATAAAGCAAATATTAATTTATTTTTAACGACTGTAAAGCGTCTCCAATCAGTTGTAATGGAAAATTGAAAAGACATAAAATTTGATTCTCGTCCACAGTGGATATGAACGTTAATGCAAAACGTTTCACGATTATGATCAGTTTTAATTTCTCAAAGTACGAAGTATGCTCAAACAGTATCGCGAATATTCAATTTCCCCGGGATACGTATATTCGATTTTCGATTTTTTTATGGCGTTATGTTGGTACTCATGTCCCCCACTTATGCTGACAAATTCGACTATTTTGAATGTTCAGTTAATTTTCGACAGCTATTTTTGCTTGGACGTATCCTCTTCGATTTTTGACTATGCGTAGCCCGCGGAAATTCAAAATTCGAGATACTTTTTGAACAGACCTCGTATATGTAGTCCTCTTGCGATTTTTTCAAAAACGTATACAAATTTTTAAAAATAAGGCATCATAAATGAGGAGCTTCGTGTCCGATTTATTTTTAACTTAAAATCTGATCTAAGAATGTTCGAATAATGCAAGTATGCATTTAGATAAATGTTTCCCGTAATATATCTTGCCTTTTTTATGATAATAATACTTGCTAAGTAAGTAATTTGTACTTGTTGTACTTGAAGGTTTCAGTTTAGATAGATAAAATTTCATTTGAAAACCCCAACAGGTTTTCTTATCATCCTAGGAAATGATCTCGGTTTGAACAAAGGTTCAAGAGGTATACGGCTTACAAATTCTCTTCTAAGACCCAAACTTATTTATCTTCTGCATTTTATTTTTTTTTTCAAGAAAGTGTGACAGATTTCTTGATGAGTAGACACTCATCTTCTTCCATTGTATGAGCCCACCTTAATATTTGCGTATCTGTTTACGAGGAACGCAAATTCTCGAGGTACTTCGCAAGGAGGAGTACAAAAGAAATGATTTTTCCCTCCGTATTTTAATATTTTTCTTTTTTCTTTATATATATATATACTTTACACCCTCTAAGACTTTAACGTTTCTCGTGATGTGAGTTCCCCTGTGGGTGAATTAAATTCATTTTAAAACCATTATTGAACAAGGCAAGCGGGAGGTATACCATGCCGTGGGGGCTTCCAATATTCGGATTTACCTCGAAGGGATCTCCAAAACTGAAGTAGTCGTAAAGAGCAGATGCTGTATGATTTAGTCTTTTGTAGAGTGCTTTTCTGAACGTTCCCCTTAAATTTGAATATATCCCTTTTTTTTTTCTTCTTCTCATATATATTTTTCAACGACTAAAGCCTTTATGGAGTCTCACCCCCACTGTATGCTACCAGTTGACGTAGAAAAATATCTGCTCCAAGCTGAATGTGTACTTTTCCGTCGTGCTGAAAAATACCTTATTTTTCTATATTCTCCAGCATTAAAGGGCTTTGTGATATTATCCCTCCTGGAGATATTACTTGTGCCCGAGTATAATATTTAATATGCGCTAAAAGGTATCATGTGGCTGAACATTTGCTAGCCGAGAAGGTAATATAGCACAATTTTTGCACGTTTCTAATTACCTGACAGTATCCGTCTTAAGATTTCTTTTACTTCCCGATACGAGGCTTAAGAGGATTACGCGAGAAAATAACAAGAGATACAAGAAATACTACTAAAAGGGGATATTTAAAAAAAAAATATATATATATATATATATATATATATATATATAATATTTATTTTGGTGGGTCTTATGAGGAGTCTTGAGGTCATGAAATAGGGATTTTGATCTTACTTTCATTGAATGAAACGCACAATTGTAACTAATTTCTATAGTTAATTCCCTTGAATTGGGCCCGGGAAGAATAAAGCCTCTTTTACAATACATTTCTACCATTGATATTCCCGTAAATGTCTGCAAATCACAAGCCCATTAGCAGTCAATCAATCACTTGTACTACGTGAGTTTTCCGCAGCAGAACGTGGCAAGAATAGAGACTTTTTCCGCCTCCTAAAAATAAAATTCTAAATATCAAACAAATACTGAACACAGCAGCGGGGAGAGATTTTCTTTGTGTCTGGGGCTCCTTTGTAATTCTTTTTGGTGCTAGAAAAGCCCGCTGGCAGCGGGAAAGCCAAATTATTTCAAGTAATCTAATAATGGATGTGATTTGTTTTTGGGCTCCGTTTTGTTCGCATTTAATGGCATCAGAAGTCCATACAAATTCTTTTTTCTTTGTTTCTTTGAAGATAAGACCTTGAGTTATTTTGAACTAACTAATGTGTGAGTTTGTTTTATTAGAACTAATTAATTTAAGGTTCTTTAACAAATTAACAAATATATCTCTTTTTTTAGCACCATCAAAATCAGAAATCATGTAAACGATACATTTTGGATAATCAAACCTGGATTACTTTTAGTTGGGTTCATCGATGAAACTTATGCTTATGTATGGATGACGAAAGAATCCCAATTTCATAGGTATGCCTATTTAAATAAAAGAGTAGAGTAGTAGAGTAAAGTTAAGTTTAAGTTAAGTTAAAAAAAAATGCATGCCATCTCAAGGGCTTTTAAAATTTGAATTCAAACAAACCCCAAACTTTTATAGTCATGTAGGAAAAACATATATTTTTTATCTCGTCAGGCAATCACAGCACACTCCCACAAAACGCCATGTAATATTTTAAATAAAATTCAATTATTCCACAGCAGCTTATCCTTCGAGCGTCTTACAGACGTCAGAAAGTGATTTTTCTTTCATATTTACGTAAACTGTAAGGAAGACAAGAATCATCCGCCTACATGCATAAAACAGAAGCATTTGTCTCAGTAAAAAAATTTATTTCACACTTTCTGATATTCAATAAAAATTTCAAAGGATAACAAGACCATTCAAGTTATACAACATCATCTGGGAGTTTCTTTCAAACGTGGCAAGAATGATACAATACACTTTAGTATGAGTCAGGCCAAAATAAAAATAAATAAATTTCAGGCACGTGTAGCTTAATACAATGTAGGACTTTCTGTAAAAATTGTGTAAACATTTAAAATTAGATCAGAGGCAAGTTTGAGAATGACAAGGTTGTGTCTTCCTCCGCCTTGAGAAAAGGTTGCTCCAAGAAATCAAGCAGAGTTTTATAAGTATTTGGGTATAAAAAATCATTTTACATTTGAATTCTTAATATAAAACTTTTCGATAGGGCCATAGAGAGTCAAACTGTTTTTTTTTAAATTAATTAAATTCAACTCATTAAAATATACAGGGAGATAAACGTTTATTTTATTTTTTCTCTCTGTTTTTATTCCGTGGTCAGTATAAAACCAAAGAAGGTAAAAACATGTAAATCGTGTGGTCGGAAAACGAATAAAAAGAAATTTTATTACGTTTTCCTTTCACATATAAAGAGACTCTGTGCTTTCAGTGGTAATCCGAAGGCAAACAAATTATGCACTCAGCTCCAACTCACACATATTGAAAAAGTGGGGTAAAAATGGTTAAAGCGGATTACGTCTTTCAATGAAACTTTCAGAATATTAAAAATAGCACCACGCCCGCCCTTTCCTGTGATGTTATTGAAATTAAATACTTATAAGCTTCTCATTGTGGTGTATTTCCGGGGTATTATTTCCGTTTTATTGTAGGATTACATAATTTAATATATAAAGCCTGTTGACTATGTTAAATTAAATAAAGAATAAAAAAAGGTAATACCACTGCAATGTCAACTACTGTGTGTCACTTTGTAAGTGAGTGCCAAGATCTCGCAGACGTTTTAATTTTTCTTATGCAAAGCAAGTGCCCGCGCAGTCAAGTTGTTAACTTGCACGCAAATCGTAATTGGTGCACTAATTTACTTTTACTCTTAGCTTGCATAATTTTAATACAAAATAGGGCTGATTGTGGGAATTTAATAGCCGAGTGCACTAACTTTTGCTTTAATTTAATTTTCAAATGGGGAAAATGTTAAGAAACTCAAAGAATAGTTTTTCTAATCACGAAGAGTACTCATTTATTAAAGGTGGTTTTAATGGTACAAACTACTATACTTATGCATCTAACTTTTTCTTGCTGAAATATTGAAAAACTTTAAATGTTAAAGTTAAATTTTTTTCAATGTTGCAGTAAGACAAAGTAAAATCGATATTTGCCCAAAATTTATATTGTTAGATTAGCTGCATACGTGCAGTGCTTTGTAAGTTAGAAAAAAAGTAAATGGCTTAAATAATAAAACAATAACTACTGATTTCAATATATATTTTAGTTTCGAATAAAAAGGGTTCTTCCAAGAAATTATTATAAAATTCCTTTAGGTATCCTAAAACCCTTTTTTTCTCAAACATAAAATCTTTAATATTAAAACCGTCATGAACAGAAATCTCCTCCTCATATTTTCAATCTAATCTCTGCATTAATAGACTATCTGATCTATTTTCTGGTTTTCGTAAAAATTTCAAACATTCTTTAACCAGAGCCCTGGAATCACATTTCTACCTAACGAAATTGCCAATTCAACCCATATCCGTCCCCCATTTCAGCTACAAAACCCGCCCTAATGTTAAATGACCCAAAAGGACTAAAATCACTAATTCGTCTGATTGTTCACTTATTATCCGTTGGATAAGTCTAACAGAAAAGGTTCCTCTTGCCTTTTGGGGCAATTAAATTAGCCCTACGTAACTGGACTACAAAAGTGGGAGGGGCGATCCTCGAAGCTCTGAACTACTCTCAGTCAATTGAATTTAAAATCCGAAATAAGAGTAAAATCAAATGTAGCGTTAAAAATCTCTTCCCTTTATGACTTTGCTGTTGCTTTTGAAAAACGTTCAAATGGAAACAATTTGAAGGTTCCGACCCGAACCACTTGCCCGGAAGGGCTCCATGAAAAATTGAGAAATTATTCGTTTACGAAATGGGGAGGATAGGGGTATTTCAGCAGGTTTATGGCGAAGAGCAAGAGGTTTTGTTATGATGGAAAGCTCAAATTTTTCTGTATTGTTGATATGTTGAGAGATACTCATGTGAAGGCAAATTAGGAAAAGATAGGAAAAAATGACTTTTGTGACTTATTTGGTATTTTTCACATTTACTTTTTAAGTTTGGGCGATATATTCGCTAACTCGACCCTTCCTTTCCTTAGTAATTACTCAAATATATATGGTATCAAAATCAATCTCAAAATAGCTGAGAGCTATTTTTAAGGGTGCAGCTAGTTAGGACAAGAAAGCAAATAACTCTAAACTAAAGAAGATAGCAAATGTTTACCAGTAGTTTGATTATCAAAAGAAAATACTTATTTTTTAGATTCTGTAACCAAATTAGCCCTAAAATGCCTGATTTACAACCATTACACTGTTCGAATACTTCGTGAATATTTAAGGACCCACACTCATCAGTCTTGGCAGCAAATTAAGCCCAATTTGTAAGCTATTAATATAATTTAGATACTTAATTAGAGGACATATTCTAAGAAATTGAGAAATGGAATAGTCATTTTCTGCTAAATTAGATTTGCTTTTCAAATTTTGTTTTTGCTTCTTTTATTTACAGTTTTTTAATGAAAATTGGTACTAGATGGTTTTTTTGAAAATTGTTTATTTGAAAATTTTAATTTAAAACTCTTTTGGGTAAAATATTTAGTAACTAAGAAAAACTCGTATACCTAGATTGAAACTTGATGTCGATATGTTTGCTTAAGCACTATGGACGTGTTATTTGAAGAAAGAATTGTGTCAAAACAACAACGTACAAATATTGTTCTTTCTAATTTTAGGGCACAACGACTCCATTTATTTTAAGCTCCCTCGAAAATGTATTCCCATTGCATCAACAACCGCTGCGAGCTTAAACATTTTCCCCCTTTTTTCCCCCTCCTCTAGAAATTGTGTAGTCCCGAAGTGCTAAAACTTTCGGACTACTCTTCTAACAAAAATGCTTGCAGAGAACCAACACAAGACTGGCAAGTGGTGCTTTGTTTTTTTCATGTTCACAAAGATTACGGACCCTCAACCATCCCCGCACCACTGTACCGTGACTGAGGAACGACGTACAATTTATGAACTTTTCCATTTTCATTTTTTAGACGACGACAAATGCCAACAGCCTGTAGTCCCTCTTCTACCCCGCTTGCAAATTTGTGCGAGTGGAGTTGAATCGAAAATAAAGACTAAAACCTGAAGATGAGGACTTATGACAGTCCCCTAAGACTGTTTGGTACGAGTATAAACTATGCCGTCGAGGAGGGGCTGTTTTATTTTTTAAGGAAGTACTTCTGTATCTTAAGTTATGGTCTGCCGCAACTCAGAAAATGCTGGAGGGAAATGGTTTTGCTCATTACGAAAGAACCATGGCTTACTCCCTTAATAAAATACGTGATCCCCGTCGAGCTAAGGAGGACATAAAACTAAACCTATAATTGCGAATGTAACACGGAGTTCCGTCTTGAGCAAAAATAAAAAGTGCACTGGAAGGGAGGCACGTGCTGAGCCGAAACACAAGTCATTCTGGGTGTAATCCTCAAAGTATACCCGGATTACAGGACGGTATCATCCGGACTAAACATGGAAATCTTATGAAGCGACCCAAAACTGTGGCATCGCAGATTCATCCGGGATGGGACCCTGTCTGGCTTCCTCTCCCAGGACTATATTTTGTGCAGGAGTAAATTCGAAGGGCCATAAATTCCGTGGACTTATTGTAAGTTCGAGGAAGAAGTTTATCTTGGCAATATGTTACGTTACGTCTTCCAGTGGCCGGGTGTGGGGACTCCGTCATAAGACTTGGCGATGGTCGGGACTGGGGCCCAGGATCGAGGTGTGCGGTACAGTGGCATAGAGACGGTAAATGGGGAAACAATGGGGCTTTCATGAGTCCGAAGGAGTCGAGAAATGGAAATTGTTTATCGGAAACTTCGCACAAACCTGCCGGGTAATAAACACATCAGCCGCAATGCACTGCCTGTAGGCCGTCGGTAATGATTCGGATCGTAGTGATTTTGGGCTAGGCTAGGCGATAGCGTCGAGGCATTTCCGACGTTAAAATAATTGTGCTGGTCGGGGGGCCCGCGATCACTCCTGTAACTACAACAGTCCGTGCATAATGGACGTCTGTTAATTTCCTCCCGGAGCCCACTAATTTCGTCTTTCCGTCAGTGGAGCTCTCCCATTCATTAATTTGCGAAGGAAGTCCTGATTGATTCTGAGGCCCCTTCCGTTGGCATTCGATGTCCGTAGCTTTTCCAAACGGACTTGCGAGTTTTATTAACGGATCGCAAATTAATTCCCAATAATTTAGCAGAACAGAGGCCCCCCGTACATTCTCCACGTCAGAGGAGGCGCCGCCCTATGAGGCAGGCATCGATGCACAACAACTGCACGAGGCTTCCGGTTCTCTGGGTCTGGTTCCCTGAGCCCCATTCTGTTCTGTCTGGTGCGGACGGGGCAATTTATCATTCCTCCGGGAGAGGCTTGGGACGGACGGGACTCTCCACTCTGTTGAGTGCAGCACGGTGCGTTCTGACCAATTATTTACGACAAGAGGAAAACACAACTGATGCGATTTATATCTGCCGTGTTTGTGTGCACGCCGGGATTTAACCCCTAAATGTGAAATATGTTCTCAGCCTGGCACTCCGTGTAAGTGGCTCTTATCATGGAAAGTGCATTGTTGGGGCGAAAGGGGGCGCTCCTGCCACACCTTTATCAAATGGATTAATATGGCACTACAAGAGCACTCATAATTTCATCAAACGGTCAAAATCAGGACACCTCATCATAACCTAAACGGTCTTTGAAGGACACTCTCATGCAACTCTGGTGATAGTAAGATTCAAAATTCTACACTTAGATTTTCTCTATACCTCAATTCAGCTTTAAAATTTAGCAATTTCTGAATTGAGCAGGCTGCGAAAACTGATCTCGAACTGAATTCAGCTTCTGCGGCTGACTGTTCAAATCAGCTTTTAAAAAAAAAAGCATTAGCTGAATTGTATCAAATTTTTAAAAGTGCTCTATTATAATATATCAATCTTTTACTTCCAAGAATGCCTTACACTTCAGGTGAAGACTTAATTAGCTTGGCACCACTGTGGTTTGTCTCTCCGCCCTTTACCCACAAGGTTTAGGGCTTTATTCGTTGTGGGTCTCCCTATCAGATTAATTGTATTTGCAGAGACCAGTTATAGGTTCATTTATCTAACTTGGCTGCCTCCCCGGTGTCTTATCTGAAATTGCAGAGAAACAGACCACTTGAGCTTCATGCGAGCCCGCAGCCCAAAACCAGCATTCCTATCTCATATGGGTTGAGGGGGGGGTTAAGGTGTGATTAATTCGTTGGCAATAAATCACCGAAACAGCCGCTCCCAGCGAAACTGCTAAGCATTTTAATCCAACAAAATGATGGCCCCATGATTATGAATTGAGATCTTGAGAAAATCAATGTGTGGGACCCCCACAGAATCATACACCCCGCATCTTTAAGTTAACGATGATTACTGCAGGGCCGCTGGCTATGTGTGTATGGGCGCGTTCTGCTTCAGGGCACACTATTTGTCACTCGTGATATTTTCAAGGGTTGCACGGCGAGTGATTTATGATGTCAAGAAATTCGCTGTAACAGCAATTTTATGATACTATAAATTGTGGCGATCCATCCACCATACGAAGACCGTATTTCAAGCCAAAAGCGATCTAAAATCGTTTTCGCCAGCACGTTCATTAAACCCCCAGGGGCTGAATTTCAGAGTAAATATTCCTAATGGAGCGCTTCACGACAACGTCGGATAATTGCTCTAGAAAAAAAATAGTAATCTGCGGCGACCACTCATAATTAAGGTCTGCAAACCTGGGAAATGTATGTAAACCTCCTGCCGGTGAGTCAGAGTTCTAGAGTAAGGGGACAAATAAAAATTGCAACTCTAGCCAGGGCTCATCTATTGGTGATATTTTTGTGCTTATGCTGATACGCTTTAATTCCGCCTGCGGTTTGTGCCGAGCACAACCACTGCCGGATAAGCCCGCCATTTAGCTCCCATCTGGCAAATAAAACTCAGCGAGCAGCATTTATCTAATGAATATAAATTGTCCACCTTGTCTGGATGCGGGTATCTCTGGGAGCTGAAATGGCACTCCGGGAATGGGATGCCAGAGGAGGGGGTATAACAATTTTTTTTTATTTTTTTCGTTACTCGGTTATAAAGGATAACCGAGGAGGTGGTCGCGCAACCGGGCAATAACCACCAGCACAGCGTCCAATTAGAGAAATTAAGCTAACCGAGATGTGAATATGGCTAGTTGCGCCATTTAAACAAAGTTTTCCAGTCCAACATATGCAGGGGAAGGATACTGGTGCTCGAACGGGTGGTGGGGGAAAAACGCAGTTTGTTTGGTGTGAAGTTTTTACCATGTAAACTTTTAATTCAATTACAGTAGAATGCTTTAAAAATTCATGAGATCTCTCTCACCCGAAGAAGAATTAGTTCATTCACTAGCGTAGGTGCAAAATAGGTTAGTTGTTAAGTAAACTGAGGACAATTTAGATACAATAATACAATGATAGATTTAACCTTTAAGTACCAACGTGCTAATTTCCTAAAAGAAGTATCGACGAGCGACGTTTCTTAAAGTTAGTTAGTTTTAAATTTTTACAAGGAATTATTAAATGAAAACGATGTAATTTACTGTCTTCTTACTACCATAAAAAATATAAAGGCGGATTGCCTTCATGTAACGCAGAACCAAAGATGTGCAAGTGGTTGTCTAGATATGTTTAAACTAGAAGCGGTTATTTCAATTTATAGTATGAGTAATAATTAAAAAAAGACGCAACAAAAAGAGCTTGAAAAGCCACAAAATTGTGTAGATACTTTATAAAAGTTTCTGCATTGTAAGTAAATCCGTCAGACAAGAATCGTTATCCCAAGAAGTCTTAGTCAGCGGTTTGTCACTAAATCTACCTCCTTAAAACTTTTATTCAAGGAGGAAAGAGTGTCGCTCTATGTCGACTAAGTTACATAGTCTACGTTAAGAGCATATGAGAGGTTCATGCGTTTACTCTCGTCTGGAACAAGCGAAAGATGTTTACCTACCTTTCAGCTTTACTTTCTCCTCTATCCAAAAACTAAAAGAAAAAACTTGTCCAGGAAAGATTCAACCAGCCAGGAACAATGTGAAGAGAAGGGTTTCATGGAAGAAGGACTCAATGTGCAGCGATTTCCTGAAACGACATGGATGTCAGGATCATAAAAGCTAATTCTTTTCAACATACCCCGTAGATGGTGTGACTGGGCTTTTGAGAGTAAGCGCGGTTAGCGCGAATCCTTGAACGTGACAAAATTTTATATTACGAGGATACTTAAGATTTATTGGTCCTGAATGCACCGTGAATAAGTCTAGTGTTCCAGGAACTTCTTCAGGTTATATGCATTCGACGTGGTAAGCTCCAGGTTGATCCCTTAACTGGCAGAGCACCACGTGGCGCACGGAGCTATTTACATGTATGTAATGTAGGCCAGACTCATGCTGCTCTAGCTAAATGCGAGTAAAATTTGAGCTTTGCCATAAATATGTTTCTCAAAAAGTAGAGCCAGATGAGACCAATATGAAAATGGCATTAGGAGAGAACGGCACGTCTTGCTAATAATTCTTAATTTCCATAGAAAACAATTTGGATGCTTAGTGCTGAAATATGACCGGAACTGGTCAATAAATTTTTAAAGCAAAACGTTGCATAGAAAGTCTGAAAATGCCTTAACGTTTATGCTTACCAAAGCTTCAGCTTTCAACGATGTATTGCATTGTTGGATGTTTGTTCGTTGAATTTAAAATTAATTTACGAGTATCCTCATTGTTTTGTACCTTGCTGTGTAAGTAAATTCCGAACAATTGTTTTTATGGACTCTCTTATGAAATTCAATGGCAATGCTCCACGTAAAGGTAATGCGTTGGCTGCACAAATTTGATTCATCGGCTATTTTCAATAGTTCTAGCTAACTACTACGAAATTCAGCAATTGCTGCTTTTATACTGAATTATTTGCTAAAGCGCACAAACTTGGTGCTTACAAATATAATTGTAACTGTTTATGGTAAACCTAATAATTTTTATAGTTATAAAATGTGCTATTTGCTTAATATACATTGATTAGTTTTCATATTATTTAATTAGTTTTCAGTTCCAAAAAGCGTGCAAAGAAAATTCTTTACGCCTTGTCGATATCACAGTGACTACAACTTTTAGACAGAGTCTGCCCTTCCTACACGTTTAAGTGCTGCAAGTGCATGAGGCATTGTTCGTGATTTTCACCCCAATTCCTTTCCATGCGACCGGGGGATCACTTGAACCAAATTTCAAATTCAAGTATGTAACTGGGTCTGTGCCCCAATTAATCGCAGGCTATGTATATTCTCGCGATACAATTACCCCTTTTCTTTGAGGGCGGCGCATATGTGATTTGTTTAACCCTTCATCACGGCCGTGTCAGCCGCATGGAAAACTCATGTAAAATTCATCTGACACCGTGAGGTGTGCTGTTCCTAATGAAATGCCGATTGGATGAAAATTTTGCGAATTCAGTCTACTACGGTGGCATGGCAAAGCAGCATCATTGGTGTCAGAAGGGGGGTTTTCCTGGTAGCTGCTGCTCAGAGTGCTATCTCGGGAAGTGCTTGTTAGAATACATCAACCAGATGGAGTTTGAGTTTTGAATTACTCACTCTCTCCACCTAGCCGGGAGTTTCATGCACTTTAAAGGATAATGAAACAAGAGCAAATCGCTTGTAATTTCATTTCCGAGGCAAGAAATGTGCATAATTACGCAATATCTCGCCGGTGGGACGTTCCCCATTCGCAGAAAATCCGACACCCGAGAGCCCTGGAATTCTAATAAATTTTCCCTTTATGACAGCACCGCAGAGCATAGTTGGGTTAGCTTTAGATACCTTTCCCACAGATGTGACACGGTTCGCCCGCGTTTCTCCTGCGGGTGTTGTTTCACCCGACACGACTGCAGGATGTGGATAAAAACCCTGGGAGAACGTAAATTTCATCACCTAGTTTCCATCTCATTTGTGTATCCTGGTGCGAATCCAGGAGCTTTGTATCATACCGCGCCTTATCTGTGTCCCAAAGCGCGGGCATTATAACGTCACTACCACGCTGAGCTCTGGGATCTGACGGCGGGAGTTCGTTATTTTAAATTGCACCTGGGTCAGTTGACTACTGCTGCTAGAAAATCCCGAACTATCTAATTGGACATTGAAATGATTTTCCTGGTTAATATCATACCATGAAAAGACGCCCACCTGCTCTTTGATGTGAGTTCGTTCTGCCACCGGATAGTGCACTTCTGGCGTTATTCAGAATTTATCAAAACGTTCCATTTGGTATTCCATGATACCTTCATGCTAAACCTGGACAGGTGGGACCCAAAACTTACCTGCTCCTCCTGGGAGTAACTCCCTCGGAGAAGCAAGTTTTAGCCAAAGCACTTGGGTATTTTTAGAGAAACTCACCGTTTTAGTTGACTAGGGCTGAATTATAAGTGCTATGGTCGGACTAATCTGGCCTAATGGAGTAATGGCGCACCTGCGAGGAAACCCGGCCTGAATATTTTAATGAAACAACTTTTCTCACAGGTGGAGTTTTACTGAATAACAACGGTTGGGACCGCTCTGTTTTATATGTATAATTGGAATACAATCAGAATTCACTTTGTGTTCAACTAAATTAGTAAGTATACAAAAACAAAAACTTTCATTTGAGTACGTACTTTTAGCAAAAAAACAAAAATACGAAATGAAGGTATGAAAATATATTTTTAGATATAATTTTAACTCAAGGCATTACTGTAATGATCCACTTAGTCGACAGGAGGGAATTTTTTATAAACAGAAATTTGAATAAAATTCAAAGAGCTTTTTTGCAGCACTTTTTCTAAAAATCTTTTAACGAAAAGGGATAAAAGCCTGGGTTTTTGTAGCGGAAATGATCAAAGACGTATGACTGTTAAGTTTTCAGCTCGAACTCAGCTCAGAACGAAAACTCTGTCAGTCTCCCTAAGCCAGAGGCACTTAAAGAGTCCTAAAAAGGAATAATTCACACACAAAGGCACAGTGAAACTTGTTGTCCAAAATTGGGCCAACATCCAAGAGTACTTAAAGCTTAAATCGCTCAATCATCCCTAGAGTGGAACGGTGGCTGACTGAGTTGACCCTCATAGACGCTCTTAGCAACAGTACAGAGCCTAAGCCTTCCCGAAAACTCTCACAGTACCCAGAAAACGTCTGAGAATCGATTAAATTATCATCGAATCAAGCATGTAAGCATATCATGTTGTGCCTGCAGGTCCATCATCCCTTCTAGCCAGAGACCTTTTTTTTTTTTTGGTATCCATAAATTATGCCCAGGGATTTGTGCCTGATAGCTGTGAAACCACCCATCTCTGGCGAAAACAGGAACCAGATGCTCAGCTCACTTTGCTGATAACCATAAGAGGAGAATCCACTGGAGCCCACAGAATCCCAAATAATCTGCTAATCACCCCAAAACACAACAAGAAAATTGATTTGGGGCAAAGCAAGCTTCCAACGCCGACGATGGTTCTTGAGGACTTAATTTGAATAACAGTCTGCTGGTTTTCGCCCAAAGTTCAATACAATGCGAGGACAAGCACAGCTGCAGGACTTTTCGGGAATGTTGAGCTATGCGGGGGAGGATCGAGGGCTCCCGGAAATTATGTAAATTTTACTGAAGGGAAGGGCACAATTCGGGCTTCCGCAGAGAACATGTTCCTGCCGATATTTGCCCAAGAAAAGTTTTATAGTAGCTTAACTGTAGCCAGCATAGAGTCCCAGTTTGAGGGATAAAATGAACTTCTGGAAAATCTCCCGACTTTTCGGCGAGAACTTGTTTCAATCAGAAAAGGCTTGAAATTTACTGGCCGGGATTACCGGGTCACATTCGTCCTATCAAAGGGCTGCTCATGGCTGTAAGCTATTCTAAAGAAGTTTTCACAAACTCCAGAATTTCTAGTTCTTATCAACATTCCTCCAGACATTTCCGGTATGTCGTCCGATTTGTATCATAACTTCCCTTTTCTACTCTCCAATAATTCCCAGCCTATCTCAAACTGGTCTAATCAAGTAACTGAATCATTCCAAAATATTGATTTCTTCGAATTCTGCTCAAAAGAGCCAATTTGAAATTCAATAAAATGCCGGCTTAGCGTGGCGACAAGCAGATTGTGGCCCCACTTAATAAAACAAAACAAAAATACAAGCAGTCCATGGACAGAAAACTTTTAATTAAAACAAGTTCAGTGAGGCGTGGACTTTTGCGAGGAATTTGTTTTCATTAAAAATTTAATTGAAGCCAAAAAAGGACAGTTGTGAACGGATTTTGCTCCAACAAATGTGCAAATAAAAAACGCAGCAGTTTCGAAATCGATTCAATTTTCGTTATATATTTTTTCTTTATAAAATGCTGAAAGCGTATGCTGTTTGGACATGATCATAACTTGTGCACTGAAGGATTCCATAAAAATTTTAAATGGAATACCAGAAAATGCAACATGTATTTATTAAATTCGTATACTTTCCAATAAACTTATTAATTACTAAGATTTATGTCCACAAAACTCGTTTTCTATCAAAACCAGAAGGAAAAAGGAGTTATTTATTATTATTATTATTATTTATGTATGCTGATGATAAAATTACTTATCCTGTGAACCCACATGGTGGCATTTATAACAGCTGAATATGTAGCTAAATTCAGGCATTAAAGATATAAGAAAAAATAAAATTTGATGAAGTGGGTAGCAAAAGGTTTAATTACACAATTTGTGTTTGTAAATCAATCAAAGTATTTGTCACGTTTAGAAAACAAAAAAAAAGAAAATGTTTAAAACAACTGAAAAAGCCATCACGTCTCTTTGCCATTCCCTCGTTTGTGGGCGACAGGATAAAAATCGATTTATTTTGCCCTCGGTTCAAATATATGTGAAAACTAAGCTGTCAAACGCACATGATGCATCTTCCGAAAGCGGTGACTTTCTCAAAATGTTTATTCCCTTTCCACTGTCAATACCCTTTCCATTTTCGGGACGATATGATTTATTGGGATCTCTATAAACCCCACCGCGCACTGCGTCAAACCAACATCCCTGTTGACGAATGCTTCACAGGAATTTCTGCTGACACAATCTGATTTATGCCTTCCTTATTAACACAATATACCGAATCTCGTCAAACTCGAATGGCAGTGGAATTTCGGTAATTAATGCAAATGGATTTAATGTAAAGAGGTATAGTGTCGAAATTACAACTGAAGCAACAAATCAAATAGTTGAAAGCCACCCCAAAAACTTTCTAATTTTCTCACCATACCCTTTCTAATGATTATTTGAATTTATTCACATTCATCCGGATGGAGCATAATTGAATTTAATGATTTCGGTCACAAATTGTTTCCGCCTTCTGTGATTAACGACACTTTCCCAAAAATATTTTCGGTGCGTGCGAATAAATTAGAGCAATTAAAAGAGCCAAATAAACACCCTATGGTGGTTGAGCTTAAATTAAAATTTATCACACACGCAATCAAATGAGGCAAAAATATAGATGCCAACCTTCCTAACCCTGGTGCATTTTCACCAATATTTAACTATTTTCAAATTAATTTCTGCTTCTTTTTGTGGCAAATATAATACCATATTGTCCTATTTTGAAATTCATTCGAAACCCATTTGTTTGGTAAATCAATTTGTGACAAGGGTATCTCGGTATTATGGATTTTTAATAAATGTTTAAATAGCCGCAGGAATTTACCAATCGCTATTGGTTTTTGAGTAAAATATTTACTTTTGTGGCATACGATTTGTCGTTTAATTATGGAAATTGAATAAGGGATTGAGGAGCCGTATTATGTTGTCGTTATTTAAATAACAGACCTCTCAAAAATATATAAATAAATAAATAAACTCTATAATTTAAAGTATACAGATTTAAAATATTAATTAGTATTAAATTGAATGCTTATGCCATAAAAAAGTTATATTATATAGGTCAACGAATTTTATTATTTTTACTCAATCTTTATTTTATTAAGTGATAATTGTCATAGTAGCGAATTTTATTTTTTAAATGTTTGTTGTATGATATTATAGAGTAATTGACTAGTTTCGTAACATGATATTCTGTTTATAGTAATGATCAACGAAAATCGTTAGTCGCAACAAGACGGTGCCATCGATCACACAACAGCAGAAACTAGTGGCTATTGCACACAATATATTCAATATAAATAAATAATATTATTTATCGTACAAATATTCTGAAAGAACTGTGATGGACTAACTTCTGTTTCAAAACATATACCGCAACACATTAACATTTTTATTGAAATGCATTCACAATATAGCTTTCTTTTAAGAATTTCTTTTGTAAGAAAACATGTTCATGTTCAGAACTCTCTAAATAAACACTAAAAATGGCTTAATATTCGATCTTGAAATTTAAAGCGAATACGCTTTAATAATAGCATAGCAGAATGAGATTATAGGGATATCTGCAGCACCATTAACTAGTAATTCCCATCTACTTCGGTTATTTGTCAAAAATAAATAAACGGAGAGCTCCGGCGAAGCGGAAATACGCTAGAGCACCTTTCTTGAAGCCGTCGGGAATGAAGAGCCGAATATATGAGTTATGTGGGGTGCTCTGACCAAAGACGGGCCATAAGCCCCCCACTGGTTCCAGATATGAGCATTTCACCAGCAATATTTGTCATTCAGGGAGTTCGAATGGATCTGGCGCTGTGATAAACGGCCGACACTTAATTCCGCCCCTGTCTGTATCAATTTCGGACGAAAGTTTGAAAATTTATATCTAATGTTCCATAAATACCTGGCAAAAAGCTTTTAAAGAAATAAATTGCCGCAGTGTGTGTAATTCACTCGGCTGCTCATATTTGCCTCGTCCGCGGGTGGGCCACCCTGAGACTATACAACGCACGTTTTGGGGCCCTCTGAGTTATTTTCCGTGAAGCCGAACGACGCCTTCGTAATTTATGTTGCCGTCAGGCAGGAACTTTGTCTTTTCTGGCTGAGTAAACAAAAATATTTGCCGCACCATCTAAAGGGGGGCCCCAATTCATCTTGGTAAAGCACAATAGAACCATAGTCTCCAGGAGGCGCTCATTTATTGAAAGCATCCTGGTAAAAAAAAGTGGCTCCTTTTGAGCTCATCGAAATTTACTCCCCTCCGTGCTCTGTAATACACCGCAATCGAGGCAATTTTACAACCGTGCATTTTTTTTTTTTTTTTATCAAAACACCCGACAGGTAATCAAAAGAAAATTCTCCGGAGATATAACGAGTTATTTTACCTTTTTCTTTCCTTTCCTCTTTTTCATCAGAAGCAAGAATAGGAAGGATAACAAAAGGTTTCTCTTTCCTTGAAGGCTTTTCTTTAATTACGAGAACAAAAACATGAACGCACAGAGCCATTTAAATGAGGGATTACAATCACAGGAGGTATAAATGCTTCCGGGCGGAGTGATTAATTTCCCGCAGTCACGGAAGAGCTTCATTTAAAAGACAATAATGTCACGAAGAAGCACAGCATACCTTATGATAATTACGGCTTTTCACCCGACCACTTCACCTCTATTATGCCGATGAAGTAATTGAAAACTCTTTGATGAGCTAGATGAAATCGCTGCGTGGCATGTCATCATATATCAAGGCAAAGGAGATTATTTGGAGCAAAGCTTCTCTACAAAACACCTGTTGCAAGATTTAGATAATAATTTTATACCTTATTATGCCACTATAAAAGTATAATCTACTAGCGGGCAATGTCCTATTTGAAAATAACTCTTTTTATATCTATCAGCCGAATTACTTCTTAGTAGTCGTCTGTTCAATTCAGCTAAACCAATTCGTTGCCGCTGACTTTAATTCAGCAATAGCAAACTATTACTTTTCTCGTAATTTAACAATTTATGGGGGTTAAAAAACAAATCGCTGAATTGCACAGTCTATCGTAAAATTTAAACTCTTGGAAGGCAAAATTAACGAAATCATATTTTCCAAGTTTTAGTATTCACAGTGTCCCTATTTAATTAAACTCCTCACGCTTTAAATAACCAAGACTTTACTTGAATTTCTCAATGCATAGAAGTTCTACATAAAATAAAATAATTATATTGAAACCAAACCACGGTCACCTTTTGTCATACTGAAATTACTTAACAGGTACCTAACACTTTTCCATTACGAACCTGTGCTCACCTCCTGATCTGAAATTCTATTTCCTTTCAAAAGGGGACAACTCCTTTTGAACGCGCAGAATACTAAAGGATGTCATTTAACACTGTAAACTTAATGCAAAACAGTTCAAGTGAATAAACTGGTCTTCATTACATTCACGTACTTTTCTGTCTGAAAGGGAGCTAGCTTTTCATATAATTTCAAAATAGAGGCTATTAAAAATAAATCAGTGTGCGTTAAGTATAGACAGTGCGTATTTAAATTCATGAGAAGCGACGACCTAGTCTAGTTTACTCGTATTTGTCAGAGTGGAATTAAATTTATATTTTATTACTATTAATAAAAGTAGCTTTCTGTATTTCAAAAAGATTTAGTGCAAATCAAACCCTATAAAAAATGTTTCTTTCATTTTACTACGGTTAGTAAAAGTCTTAAAAGCGACCGCACAGATTTAATAGAAGAGCCACTAGCACAGTCCTTCAAAACCTTAGAAAAGCTAGAGGCTATTAGATTCCTTCAAATGCTCCCATGGGTTGGATAGTAAATAAAAATATGGAGAAAATCGTAAAACCAACTCAGTTCAGCTACATAAAACTTACAGCATATTACTTTTTCTTGTTGAAAGGATATCGACCCGTGTACGGTTTCCGGAAAAATAAATCCAAAAAAATTTGCTGATAGCATCATATGGTAGCTATTTATGGGTCGGTTGTAACAACTTTACTCACATTCTCTCTTGCTATTAAAAAGACAAATTACTTATTAACTGTTCAATATATTTTAACTCATAGCTTTTAAAACCACACCTAATATAATTCATTGAAATTTAAATACGACTAAGTAAATTATTAGTTTTACTTAGCTAAGAATTAAGACTTTAAGAAAGTTAAATACTGTGGAAGCATAATCTTCTCTTCAAAGAAAGAAAACTCGGTTAATAACTTTTATGTAAAAATAGTTCTTATATTGTCTAATCTATTTTAGTGACATTATTTTATTTACTTCGTTTGACTATAATTGTAACTTGTAAACTTTCGAATATTTTCCATTACTGTGCTTCGAAAATGTAGTAGAACATCTTAACTAATTTAATAAAAAACCGGGTATTCCTCTGTTGAATTTATGCCGAGATTAATCTTTGAAAGGACCCATGGTTCCTGATTATTGACAGCAACATTGAAAGGAGGAGAGCCGGTCAAAAGTTGCGCTTTCCTAAAGCAGGTCAACATTTTTCCATCCATCCATCCATCCATCCATTTAGTGAAAAGCTCTTCTCTTTTAGTCAATTCACAGCGTATATTAATTGTGCGCCAAAGTTCATATTTAACCAATTTTTCTTTTTTTCCAATTTACCCCATTTAAAATGGACCGCTAGTATCCATGGAGGAATAGAAAACATTCCCGTACTCTGTACCATTACCCTTTTGATATGACCTCACATTTTATATTTTATAGCAATTTGCAGGCAGACTGGCGTTGGCGCCAACACGGCAGCCAAAAGCAATGATGATGACCGTCCGGCAGAAACGAAATAGCTTTTTATATTACAAATCCGAGAGAGAGCTCAGCATATCCCCCATTTTAACGCGTATGCTTTTTTCTCGAGTGGGAATTGATTTAAATGAAAATTTACATTAAAACGGCCAAATAAAATCCCTTTAAGTGGAAAAATCTCTCTGGGGTTCCAGCGACCGAATTCTGGACTCTCCATCGCTGCATTGGACCACCGATATCAACGAACGATATGTCCGTTTTTTTTTTTTTTTGTTATTCCCCCTTTGGCGTTCCGATAGTGTCCGCCCTTTTTTGTGAACCGAGTAAATTGAGGACGGTCATTGCAGTGTGGGTGTTTCCGGATGGAAAACTTACATATTTCCAAAATTTTTGTAACATGTGCGGTGTGAGCCGACTGAATTACCTTTGTTTGATTTCAATCTATATGCAAAAATTCCCTTTTGGGTCCATGACGATATTAACCTTAATTGAATTTTAATATATTTGACAGCAGAATGAATTTCGTTCTTTTACAATTAATAGTAATCCTATCTGATTTTTAAATTAATTACCTTCTAAGGTTCAGTGTAAATGAAGGACAGTGCTCTTGGCGATCGATTTCTTTGAAACCTGGAGATAATTTCCGGAATCGTAAATTCAAATTCCGTAGTCAATTTTGTGGAAAATGAACAAGTGGAAAGCATGAGTTACGAGTATATACGTATGTAAGTTTAATCTAGATTTCCCGGTTGCTATGGTGAAATCCCTTTGACTATAAGTTCTCTTCACAGTACCTATTTCAGTGTTTCAACGAATCTAAGGGGGTTTTGGAAAACGTTTATCTTTATACTGAAATCTGATTTATTAAAACATACTTAGCAAATTAATTCTAGTAATGAAAGTTTTTCTTTTAACCCCTTATTTTAAGGAATTATGAAAAATTGTGCTGATGTACAAATCAAAATTTAAAAACCTGTTTAATAGCAATAAAAATCTAATCTCTTCTCCGTTTTAATTAACCGGAAAAGTTTTCCAAACTTCCGGAAATAAATTCAATTCAATTATTGTAACTATCTCAAAAGAAAGTCTTTCTTTCGCCAGCAGAATTTCATAAATCCTGCCTTAAAAAACGTAAATTCGATTATATAAAGCAAATTCAAAATACTTTTGCTCGCACTTTAATGACTCTGTGTGTCCGTCTGTTCGGCCATTTGAATGCAATTTGCAATATTCCAAAAGTTTTCGCAAGAGACCTGCTTCTGGCAGTTCTCCAGTTAAATTTACGTGTGCGAAAAGGTTTACATGTGAACCTCTAGCAAACCGACGACGCCTTTACCAAGTCCAAGTCCCACCGGTGAGTGGTGCCCTGAAGCAAGACCATAAATTAAAAATGAATGCAAATGCTGAAAGTTATGAGATTTCCGTTTTATTCCGATTATTTCATCACGACGACGACGGTCATGTCATTTCCATGTAACGCCTCAAAAAGCATTCAACCCGAGAATAGCTCAAAGGCGTAATTACAGAAAGAGCAGGTGAACGCGAGCATAATTGCGTGAAGAAAGGGCCTGATCGATTGGTGTTATATGCTAAGTCACATTGAGACATTTCCCTTCTACTTCAAACGAATTGCTCTGTTCGTGCCGCGGAATGGTAGCGGTCTACGATTTACGGCGCCTTCAAAATCTTCTTCAGGCGGTACGATGTTACTTGAAGAAATTTAATATCAAAGGATTTTATTTATTCGCCCAAATTTGGGAAATCACTCAGCTGAAGTGGAAAGGAGAGGATAAGATGGGACCTATTCAAGAAAATCTGGTGATAATACCAAATCAACTCCACGCTGGCTCATAATCGGCTATGCCACCTGAATTTTCCATTTCCCTGATTTTGAGAAGTTTCCTATAGGGTACATGTCGTGCCGCGGTGTGGGCTTTAGACGTACGGGAACAAAATTCCCTGTGCGGGAAAAGTACGCTTTTAGCGGATAAAATCGGCTCAGCATTTTTCAGGGCCCATTGAACTGGTGTATGTCTCTGAAATACGTGCCAGCTTAGAATCCATCTCCCATGAGACCGGGTTCCATCTATTTTTGTAATTTAAATTTTAAGGATAAACTGTAACCCTACCTCTCTCTGGCAATCTACTTAAGGCTGTAACAGAAGCAGTACGTTAAGGGGTTTTATGCGGGATTAATTATGATTATGATTTTCAGGTGAAAACATAATCCCGCTTATCTCTTCTGATGGTTCTTCTCGAAATAATAAAAGTTGACTCTAAGCTTAAAACAACTTCCATCCAAACGTTCTATAAAATAAAAATACATTTTTTTCTTTGAAAATTGAGCCCTGGAAAAAAAATATTTGTTTTTTATCACCACCCTAATTCAAGTGATATTCTGGGAGGAGGGCAAACACGACTTTACACTTAGCACCTTGTCAGTCTCGCTACGCCCGACATAATCCCTTAAAAGTGTAAATTTTATTTGGGCTCCCCGAAAAGGCCCTGTATACAATCGATAAAACGAGAAAAATGGTGTCGAGCACCCTCCTCCCCCACATATGCAGCACCCGAAATTTCACCTATCCGCTTTTCGTTTTAAGTGCTGCAAGAATCCTACATTTACGGCATTAGGAAACTTAGACCAGCCCCATTTTGAGTTCGAGTGCTACAGCGGCTAGAAGAGGTGTACAATTATAAAATAAAACAAAAGGACCCTAAGGGAGCAAAATAGTTCAGCAGTGATGTGGCGTGAGTCGCTCGAGTATTGCACAAATAATTGCACAGGCCAAGGAAAGCTCTGTGCAAAACCCCCAAAGCGGAAAAGGAAGTGAAATTAAGCACTAAGAAAACCGGAGTGCCCGACCACCCCCCAGCAGCTCGTGTTCCAAAGTTGGCCCTTTTCCGTTTTCCCATTTCCCCACAGTTACACAGTCGGGCACTTGTCCTGCTTGGGAGTAGGGACTTTAAATTCCCTAAATGGCACTTTTAGGTGTTGATGGCGGGATTTATTTGTGCTGTTGGCTCCTTTTTAGGGACAACGTGAAAGCAGTTAAACTGAATGCCTTTTCTGAAATGTAAATTGCGCAGGTCGTCTTCTCTGTTTAAGTTGAGGTATTTCGGAGACACTTGCAAAAGACTTCCAAGAGAACGTGATTATTTTGGGAATGCTTGGCGATTTCATTCCTTGTTATTTTATTTAACGCTTTCTCTAATTAACACAACAAACATGAAAGACAACGTGCCTGAATCCTTAAAATAGTTTTAGTTCTGTGATGCCAATACAAACCGGAGTCAAGGGACAATGCCCTTTCCTTTTAAAGCTTTAAGTATTTTACAATTCCACCTACTGTACCAAAATCCTTCGAAAAGGATTATAACAAAAATAACTTTAATAACCATTTAACCTAACATATCATATTTCAATTTTTATTTATTTTTATAATATTAATAATTACTCCTTTTTAGATAAATGTAAGAAATCACTCGTTTTGAAACCTTTTCATAGAACTTGTCACCACTGCCAAAGACGCTTAGTTACACAATGACCATACAGACAATTTTCTAATTATATTTCGAAATTCAAGCGTTGGCTTCATCACAATGTCTACAATTTTATATTAAATAGAAACTTCTGGCATTCCGGTATATAGGGGTTCAGTATATTTCACAAAAATAATTTTAATTAAAGGCTCTTGTTGTTGAAAACATTTCTGCCATTAATACGGCTCGCAGGTTGTTGCTGTCCCCCGACTGGTTAAAATTTCGGGTACATTTTCAAAACCTTACACTGAGTGCAGGCGCTCAGTCCAATTAAATTTTCAGCACTAGCTAGTAATTATGTTACACTGCTATATTCCGGGGTAAAATATATTTAAGTTCTTCTTGGTGCATTTCGTCTGCCATGGCTGGAAAACCTTTTCTCAGAGGTTTATTTGTTGCATCTGTGGCTTAGCGCGTTTTGCATTTTCCTAGACATTGGACAGGCAGCCTTAGTGCCTTCTCTTGCTTTGGACTTTCTCGCTTAATTTTCAAATATGTATGTAAGCTCCAGGGGAATGTATGGTGGTGCATTCTTTGGGAAATTAAATTTTACTTCAAATTACTGCAGAGATAGACGGTTTATGCTTTTACATTGCAGAACTTACAATGTGATTGTCTATACGGTCTAAAGATAAGTTGAGAACTTGGATACTAAAAAGTCATTTAATCCAGGCAATCTAGATCTGGATTTTCCGTCCATAAAACCTTTATTTTGTTACTGTTTGTTTCCTAATCCAAAAAACAGATAAACTGTACTAAAGCTCCTTGTATCCCGGCATGCACGATTTTACGAACCCATCTAACCTCAGCGAGATAACCATAAATCCCAAAAACCAATTCGAAATGCATTCAGTTTCTGATTTCGTCGAAACTTTTATTTCGCTCTTTACACAAAAATGTGTTTTCCACGAAAGATGAAGTGGAAAACACCATACAATTGGAAATCGTTTCTGGCTAAAAGAAAACTGCAAAACTGAATTTCGACAACCATCGTTTCGTGTTTTTTTAACCAACAGCTGTAAAATTCACTTTCTTACGTTTATTTTGTGGCAACACTAATAAAATTTAATGAGTACTTTCCACTTTTCAGTGGTATGCAGCAAGCGACCTCATCTGCACGAGCTAAGAATTAGCTATAAATTTTTTATTTGCGATCAATATTGTGAAATGACCGACCAGAGGTTTATGTCGCCCCCAAAATGTGCCATAAAAGCGCTTTAATTAAATTAGGGCCCCTCGAAATGTTTGAAGGACGACGAAGGAGGACAATGTGAGGCTATTTAATTTTCACATTAAAGGTAAAATGTATTTAGAAGCCATTTCACTTTGAACGGCAGACGGATGCTCTCGCCCGTGAGCTCTATGTGACCAGTTTTGTTTCTGCAGCCAATGGTAGAAGTTCGAAAATTACAAATGTTTGCCTCATTTCCTTTCGGAAATTACTTCCATCTGCATCCGCTCGTACATTAATCGCGCTGGAGAAAAGCGCAGACAAACTCTGTCTGGGGGGTTTTAAAGTAAACTTTAAAAATAGTTCAAAGAGCATCCATCCCATTTCAGAAAATCCCTTTCATCCCACGGGAACTTAATGACGAACAGCAGAGAAGACACAGCCCGCCAGAAGCAGCCAAACAAGTATCATGTCTGCAGCGGCCCTCCATTACCGCAAATAATTGATGTAGGGGCACGAAATTATCCACCCTTTTAACGACATTGTTCGCAGGATAAAATAAAGGAAAAAATTTATAGAAGGGAAAGTTTCACGCTGCAGGGGCTTTTGGACCACTCGAACAGAGGTTTGTCGAAACGACGACGTCAAATTGTGCGGAAAAATTTAATGATGTCGCCGCCCTCAGCTACAAAAGGGAAGTATTTTTCTGTAGAGAGGAAGAGAGAGAAAGGAAAAATGCTTTCATCAGGACATCATTGTTACCCTGCAATTTGTTTGCTTTTTTGCATTTCGTCTGCACAAACATACTCACAGATCATTTTCAGTTATCGGTGACTTATGAAACGATGACTATTAGAAATCATAATCCCTTGGTTCAATCAAAATAGCAAAATAAGCATTTTTCGTTTTAATTAAGGTCCGTCGAAATACGAAGAGCCATTTGTTGGTATTGGGACTTCAAATTTAACTATGTAAAATATGTCCTTACATAATATTCTTTCCTTTTCTATTAAATCGAATGATACCAATTGTGCTAATAAAACAAACATTTTCAAAAATTCTAAGTTCAATATTTATAAACAAATATTTTTCTGCTCATAGATTTGAAACGACAGCAATCGTAACGCCATGTCTGATTAAAATGTAATAACGTAAAATTTTCCCCCCCTTGTACAATATCCAAAAATATGAAATGATCTGCAACAGCCCGCATAAAATTTATGTAAAACCAATTATCTGGAAAGTATACAGTAACCATGTTACCTAAAATGAAGCATACAATTGTCTGTTTCCCTTGTGACCAAAAATTTTGATTTTTAATTGCCCGAATAGCAATAATAAAATAACTACCAAGCAATGTAACGATGTCCATTTTCGGAAAATTGGCAATAAGCCACAACGTGACGCTCTGGCCAATTTCCCATCATTAAATCTTACAATCCGAGAGCCAATAAACATTAAAAGTAGATTGGGCACAATTCGCTGGATCAATTTCACCCGGGGACCGGAGATGTAATTCCCAAATTTGTATGCATGTGCAATTAAAATAAAATTTAACCACTGTGCCCCCCAGGTCCAGACAATGATGACGGCACTGTGCTACCATGCGCTATGGCCTGGGCTGCCTCTGGCCAAAATTAAGGGATGCAATAACAATTCGCAAATGCATCTCTATCTCCCAGTTAATTTAATTCAAAGCATTTAATTAAACTCACAAAAATTAAGCATTCGCATATAATGAAACAAGAAATTCCGATCACTTTTTGAATTGCCACCATGTCCGCTTAATTTAAACACCTCAATTACTCATGTCGACGAAATTATAATATACTTTTATGCGATGAGGAAACAACAGTACCAGGGCGATAATTTATTACCGCGAAATATGGTAATAATGCCAGTGAAACGATGCGGCAGTATTTTTCGTGATGTTCAATTTTTATCGCGACTGCAGTTATTGCAGGTGTGTTTGCAGAAAAAGTTCAAAATGAAATCTGAACCTTCAGTATTTATGCCACTGCAGGTGCCGGCAATAACTTGAAAATCATCCACAATACCTGGATAAGTGTTCATATGATTATTTCATAAATTTTCATCTAATTACTGCAATATGCAAACCGATGCATGTACGATGCCTACTCCAAGTAATTGGGTCACAATTTAGCAAGTTAACAAAAGTTAGTTAAGCCTGTAACCTAATAAAGCATTCATCGAGGCAACCACTAGCACCTAAACCACATTCAAACTATTCGGAAGTGGTTTACAGTTCACTAGTTTTAATCTTGATATTGAAACTGAAAACTAGTTCTTGAAACTGAGTTCCTGAAAATCCCACTTCCCTCGAAAATGTGCCTCAAAAACTTGCATACATGCATTTAAGGTAGGAACTTGGATGAGTTCTTAGTTGGCCCACCCTATTCCTTCCATACCTTCAGGTTTAGCGCTGAAGAAAATTAACTTAAAGGAAAAGTTCTGTCGAGGAATTGTTAAGTGCATTCTAAGTGTATTCAATTTACACTCAAAGTGTTATTGGAAATTTCACGAGAGCTTCTCAATGGGCGTTCCATATGCATGTAGAAATTCCTGGGTCATTCATGCATGCACTCAGCACGGAGAGAGATCAAGATGATGCATGTAAGTTGGTCAACATCAGCTTCCGTACAGCCATCGCAGATTTGCTTAAATTATTGGAAGTGGATTCAGCTATTTTATATTGGCAAAGGGTGACTTAGTACGAACTATATCCTATCCATATTTAACTTATTCATAATCGGCCTAGTCGTAATTTATCTTTTAATTAAATCTAATTTTAAAAATTTTACTTATTCCAAGAACTTACTGTACCAAATTTTAATTTTTAATCAAAATGTCGATATATAACTTATATCTTTATACTTTTGTTATTAGATTCTATCATGGTAACAAATTTAAACTTTTGAAGTTTTTGTGGTAAATTTCATAGACGACATTCTTGTTTTTTTCCCCATATTTCGTTACACAGTGCTTTCCGAGATTGTGAGGGATGGGATTATCATTATCTAAAATTTAAAGGCCTTAAGCCAGACTAAGCAAGAAAAGCATACCTAATCATCAAATAATGTGGCCACAGCCAGTGATAGTGACATGTAGGTCATAACACCATGTCGACTTACCTTTAGAGTAATTAGTCTGCAGGCAACAAAACCCTTTTCAATTATGACAAACTCAAAGCTAATTTATGTGAGAAATTTTTCACTTACATTACCTCCCTCAAAAGCTTACCGGGTGAAATTTTCCTAAAAGAGTGGATAGGTTGACTTCATACCGCCACATCTTCCCACGCACCTCTGGAGCGTTTCATACCTCGGAAATTGTTCTCAGTGGTTTTTTTTTTTCTTTCATGTGACTTCAGCGAAAATATGTTGACGCAAAAGACCTTTCTATTTTGCTGTTGTCACCCATACCTCTGACTCCCTGATAGCAATCAGAACTTGTTCTTTTCCTCAACTTCACCCTCATTTTGTGGAGCTTCCGCCACCCTCGCCGCTATGTCGTCGTTTTACTCGTCTTCTTTGGTGTCTTCTACACTGTCCTCCTTGGCCGTGTTGCTGGAGAAACATTTTCTTTAAGTATGTCAGAGGTTGTATCACTGTGAGTGATACTGGAAACGTGACAATTAGGGACTCGATTATTTTCGCGAAAAGTAATCTCATTTTGAGTGGTTATCAGCAGTGAAGGAGGTGCTCTTCTGGAAATTTTACCTTACAGACCTCTGGAGGTTCGTCCTTACATATACACTCAGTGACAAAATTAAGTGCACGGTAATTGTTTTCGGGATTTTTTATCCGTATTTTTTCAAGGAATAGCTTTATTATTTTAAACAACATAGCAATTAAAAGTATGTAATAAGATTTATTCAAAACTATAAAATATAAAAGTTTAAGACATAACTGTAAAGAGGATTTTCTTAAAACAAAAAAATACATAAATTTTACTTGTGACAAAATTAAGTGCACTTTAGATTATTACCTCAAAATATTTTCTGTAAGACTAGTTTAGTACTTGGTGGCACCTCCCTTATTATTGATGACGGCCTGTAGTCTCCGTGGCATACTTTCAACAAGAGCCGTTGTAGTTTCTTGGCTTATTTTATTCCATGTGTCCTTCAGCGTCATGAAACAAGTACTCTTACTTGTTCGTTGTTGTTTTGGTAGCTTGGAGTCCAATATAGCCCACAAATTCTCGATTGGGTTAAGGTCCGGGCTTTGTGCTGGCCAGTCGAGGACGTTTATTTGTTGTTCTTCGAAAAACTGTGTTGCTACCCGAGATGTATGCTTGGGGTCTCGGTCTTGTTGAAAGATGTAATTTGCTCCAAGGTTGAGTTTGTCAATTGATTTTGGAAGAAATTCACGCAGAATATTTACATAAGATACTCCAGTCATCGTTGATTCAATAAGTGCCAATTCACCAACTCCTTGGGCCGAGAAAGAACCCCATACCATAACATTTCCACCGCCATGTTTTACGGTTTGAAGCAGATTCTTCTCTCTGAGAGCTTCGGATGGTTTTCGCCATACACGTTTACGTTTTTTGGAGCCCATTAGCTCGAATTTACTTTCGTCTGTCCATAAGACCTTTTTCCAAAAATCCAATGGCTCGTTTAAATACTTTTTAGCAAAGGATAGTCTCAATTTTTTATTTTTGGCACTAATGAATGGCTTTTTCCTTTGGTATTTGTTCACTAAACCAAACTCACGCAAGCGGCGGTTGACAGTTCGAGTTGAAATATCCAATTTAAGACTTTCGCATACACTTCGACAGGAAACATCACTTTTATTCTGCACTTCTCTCAGGATAAGTCTGTCTTCCCTTCCTGTGGTTTTCCTTTTTCGTCCTCTTCCTTGCAAATTTTCCACTGTATGTGTCTCTTGAAATTTTATAAAAATTTTTCGAGCACCGGATTTTGATATCGCGTACTTCTCCGCAAGTTGTCCATAAGAAAGTCCTTTATTTCTGTCTTCTACTATCCTTTTTCTTAAATCAGAAGAAAATTCCTTTCCACGTGGCATATTTCTCAAAAAGCGAATATCTAAAATTATTCTAATCACAAAATTGTTCTTTTGAATTATAAATAAAATAATTACTAGTTGAACACAAAACGCAATGGATTTCAATGCACCTTAACTGATCGGCAGCACAACTAAAAATGAACCGTGCACTTAATTATGTCGCGCCAGTTTTAATTACTGTTCTGTTAAACTTCGCCTAGATGGGGAAAACCCAATCATTTAGGGATGCGTTTCTTGTATTTTGACCTGCAAACATCACACTTTTCTAAGAGAAAGGGTTACACGAAGAATCGTCAGTTAACCTTTGTGTGGCTGCGGAATATCTCCAATATAGCAAGTCGTGCACTTAATTTTGTCACTGAGTGTATATATATATATATATTTATTTTTATTTTCTTTTTTTTATCTTCATTCTTGTGAGCATGCAAGCAGGTGATAGGAGCCGCAACTAGGTTACTATCACTGTTGATCATCACGTACTTTGTAAAATTAAATATTTTCCCAAAAGGAAGTATCACAAGGGTATGGTTATTTCTAGAAGAATGCGCAATATCTGAAAGAGTCGAGAAAGTATCTACCTTACAATGTTCAATTCATTTTTTTCTAAGGAATTCATGATTTTATATTTTCTTTAATAATCAAAACAGAACTTCATAAATTGCTTGTATCCGTTCACCTTTTTAAAACCTTGCGCAAGAAGCACCATTAATGTTGAATATTTTTAATTGAACCAAATCATCTATTTAAAAGAAATTTATTTCCATGAATAGCTCACAAATGATTTATGCGCACTTGATTACAAATTTAAATATAAAATCGAATTGTAATTTTTTTAAAAAGTCGATGGAGTACAAAATTTATATTTTATCATTATATCAATAATATAATTATCAAATTTAAGTACATATACATATCAAATCGTATATAAAAAATGATTCCTTCGTTTAATTTAATAATAATTTAAGTAATTTAAATTTTATTTATTGACTGAATTTTTTAAATTTTGCGCACCTGGTACGTTATCAAAAACCCATCAATACTTAACAAATTGTCCCAGGTACTCGTGCCATATCTCAAAAGATGTACCAAATTACCTGGCATGCAAATAGACACAATGCCAAAGTTGTACATTGGCTCAATTGGCGAGGAGCCAAAAGAGTAGGGGAGGTTCGCCACACCTGATTACATAATCGCAAACGTTTACCCTCCTCAGTTGGCAGAGCCAGACCTTAAAATGTGAAATTACCGAAATTTAACCAGACTCGGTAAAAATGCCTTTTGTCGTTCGCCCCAGAGGAGCCTCGGTGCCGCCACTTGAACTAAATAGACCAATTGGCACGGCGACAACACAGCTTGACCTATTTCAGTCCTTCAGCTCGTTCGATCAGGTCCTTTCCTTCCTGTGTCCGGGAAGAAGCCGATGTGGATCCGAGGAGGAGCTACATCGTAAACAGGAAACGAAGGGCGCCACTCAAGAAGTCGTCTCGAACTCTCCTCCTTACCAAAAAGCGGGGGAAGGCAATCGCTGGAAGGGTTTAACGAAATGTTCTTGAATTTCACTTTGTGGCACTCAGTGGGACTTTTCCACGTAATTAAAAGAGATTTCAGCAATTGTTCAAATTCACTTTAAGACTGCAAACGCTAAGGGCACCGGCCGAGTATCGGAAGATACACACACACAAAGACAAAGACGTACCTGCAAAACCGTTGGTTATAATTATGCTTCCGATTACGTGATTTACCTTTCAATTACCAACTTCTCGCCTGTGCTGTGAAATTAATATACTTACTGCATTAAGCCTATAAACCCTGCTAATGTGGGTGCAACCAATTTTGCAGTCCACAGGGTCATGCCTTGGAGTAACTTAATGCCAAGACATAAACAAACGAAGGTAAGCTCTAGGATTTGATGCAGGTGTTGCTCAAAATCGAGAGGAGGGGTATTAAAATCGTAAGATTACTTAAACCCTCAAATTAACATGTAAATTCACATTTCGGCTAGTGCCAACACCCCCATCCGATAAAGCCCTGAAATTGCTTGCAACCGGCTTGTTTTAATTAACAGATTATAAAATATTACTGATGAGCAAATATTGGCCCCCTCTAATCCTGAATGCATTTAGCCCGCATGCTTGGTTAAGGTACGTAATTTTACCGAAGCTAATGGAGCAAGTTTCTCGAATACTTTAAATATCATCCGACTATCCACGAATCGGGTGTAATTCCTGCTAATTGGGCGCACATTCAACGCAATTTTCATTTATTTAGTTTGAACACAAATCATGGTTCAGCAATTTTACGATCATTTGATAAAATTTAATAATTACTCTGATTAATAACTCTCCATAGCGCTCCATGGTCTATAATAATATTCGACTGGGATGCATGCCACACTCTATCCAATTATTTGTAATTAGTTTTAAGGTAATACAGAAAATTGCTATTTTACACATATTGGAAGAGGTGCACCGAAATTTCAAAAGAGGCAATTTATTATAAAATTGTGGTTTTTTTGTATACTTAATATAGTTTTAAAGAAAAGGAATACATATTTAAAGAGCTTCAGTTTCTATTCGAACCTAATAAAATTGCCACGTACTCCTATGTTATCAAAATCTTAAGGGCATAGTTTTTTAAATCTAATGATCAAACTCCTCATATAATTAAAATTTTAAACTTTTGTTCTAATACTCTTCTCTGGGCCGTACGAAGTTAACGATTGACTTTATTTACATATATCGGATTATAAATCATGTATGATTTTATATATTTAAAAAATCAAAAATGTACTTGGTTACTTAAAGAATTTTAAATCACGTTCGTTCAATGCTTTTACATTTTTTTAAAACTGTTTATGAAATTGTCCAGAATGCTTGAGAATTTCAAGAACGTTTATTAAATAAAAAATATTTCATTTTAATAAGAAATAAATGAGCATGGAAAGGACGTGTTAGCAGGACAAGGCTTATTATTTAAATTGTATCGTTTTGATCAAAGTCGAAGGGTCAAAATAGAAATTAATTGGAATATGGAAAACACCTCTCCATCACCCAAATTGAATCAAGTTCGATTGGAGCGATTAGCGCTGTTCCTCCTCCACTTCAGACACCGATAATTCATGTCAGTCTTCACCATTTTCAGTGTCGTCCACACACATGGTCTGGGCCCCATGAAATCCAACTTCAATTACCGTCTGAATATTCTAAGCAACAATTCGCTCTCTTTAATTCATGAATAGTTTTTTGCTGTCACCGATAATTTCATCGTGGGCACGCACTTCACCACTGAATTGATGGTGACAATCACAAAAATGATAGGCCCGACACTTGGTCGTTTTTGGAAGGGGGGAGGAGCCGACAATCGAGGGGTTTTATACCCTGCCACACGACCATATGTCATGTCACTTTGCGTTATAAATGGAGATGTTGGGACATCTCCCTGCGAATAATATTAAAAGACTCAAAGGGATATGGACGCCCAAGCACCGGTCACGGGTCCCAGTACCCGGGCTGGGCCCCATTCATGGAACCCTTAGCAAGGCCGATTGAATGGCATTGATTTATAACAGATTGTTGATGTGTGTCTCCTTCGATATTTCCAGATGATGTTCGAGCGAAGGTAGGACTTCACTTGAATTTATTTGGTCCATTTATTCGCCTTTTGTCTTCAACGTTTCTGGCAAAAAGGGGGGATAATTGGCTTATCTCCCAATTATTTTCATTAGAGTGATTTAAAAGCTTTCGAAATGGATTAGCCATCATCATCAGCTGGCGCAAGAAAGCAAATCTAAGAGATTGGGATGAATGAGGGCAAATATTGAGACAAAATGCTTTTATTATGAAATTCTGGACTTTATTAGTTAGTTATGTCTACCTTTTGGCTATAAAGGACTTATTTAAACTCCATCCATAAAATGACCCTCAGAAGATTTATTTTCCAGATCCTTCCAAGATGAATACATCTTGTTAAGACAAAATTCTGAAAAGGTTACTATTAAATTCAGAAACATAAATTTACAAACAGAATTTTGAAATTCACTCATATCTACTTTTAGATATTTTCGTCACGAACAGCATCAGTATATATTTCATATATCGAATTATGATGGCATCCGTTTTTAGTTTTACATCTGTCCAAAGGATGTAAATCCATTTCTTATAATAAAATATTAAAAAAGTGCCATTACGAACTTCAAAAGGACACAAAATGAAAACGAAAAAAGTATATCCATAGCAACAAAGGAATATTCAAATTTTGAATTCTTAAGAAACGCTTCAAAGGAGTAAATCATGCAACATCTGTTCTTTATGAGGGTTTCTCTTGAGAAAAATGAAAGGAAATCGGAATATTGAAAAGCAATTCACTTCTTATAAGAAGAGGAAAGGAAAGGAAACGAAATGGATAGGAATAGGCGACTGTTTTTCTCTTCTTTTTATTGTTTTCAAAGAAATCAATTGAAAAAGTGAAAAAGATATCATCCGAACTTTGATCTATTTAGCTTCATTTATGAGAGACAAAAGTGTTGGAAAACAAATGTAATTTAAAATGATTCCTAAAAGAAAAGATAAAGAAGGATTGGGATCGTTTTACAATATTTTATCTCATTAAATAACTAAATTAATAAAATATTGTTTCTATAAAGTTTTTAATAAGGAGAAGCTGTAATTTAAAAAGAAAGAATAACTACGTAATTTTTAAAAATAACTTTTATCTAGTGCTACAATTTTAAAGAAATTTCTAGCTCTTTACCTGATAAATTAAAAGTTGTACAGTTTTCGCTATGTAGAGCTTTTTGTTTTATACTCAAACTTTATGGAAATTTAGATAAATCTCGTCCTGCAGAGTACCTGATTTTCTTTCTCATCTTTTTGCCCTCGAACTCCACACCGGAGCAATTAAAAGGATGTCGTAAAATGTCCAAAATTGGAAAAGTTATCCAATAAAAAGCTTCCTGACGAGCCAATGACTTCAATAAATTCAAGGATTTTAATTCAACGTCCCAAAAACCAAAAAGTGCTACTTGGTACATTAGTCGCACGTTTTCGTGTTTTTTGGTAAGAGAACGTTCAACCGAACATTAAAACCTGACCTCTTCTCGAAAAGTTTATTAAAGAGTTATTGAGACAGCAATGGAAGGGGCTAACTTTAATTAGATAACACCAATGCCATGAGAAATTTATTTGAAATGGAATTAGAGTCATGTTCCTTTGAGGACGTCAATTGCCTTCCTCGGGGACTAGTTGGTTGAGTATAATTACAAAAAGCGAAATGATTTGTTCTATTCAGGGACGGGGATGCTCTAATTTGAATAACAAAATTTAAATGCAAAACAGTTGGCGCCAATGAATTTTAATGCGACAAGGAGGCCTGTTTTCATCGCAACAAAGCGACGAGACCAATTTCCCAACGTCCTTGGAGTAAATAAACAAAAACGCCTGGGCGGAAGCTGAGTTCAGATAAGTCACAAAATAACTCCGCAGAATAACTTCACCCGGCCCAATCCCGGGCATCCCCAGCATCCCACGATTCGGGCTTAGCTTCATCAAGAGCCTCCACAGCCCCCCAGGTTCCCTGGTGTCAAAACTCATAAAAACGGGGCGCCGCAAGATCAAAGGACTAAATTCCTGGAAAGACCGAAAAGGCCACAACAAGTTAATAAAGCGAACACAAGATAGACTTTGACAAGAATTCCCTAGTTCACACCCTCCGCAGGGCACCGAAAGGAATTTGATTTTTCACCTCAGCGTCCTCGAGAAGGGATTTGCCTAAGCCCTAGCCCTCCACTAGGGAGGAGCCGCATCGCCGACGCTTTGATTTTTCGCCTATATCCTGACATCACCCAACCTAGCAAAAATACTGCTCCGGGGGATGTGTGCTGCCTTTCCAGCCCATTAGCTATTCTAATTTAGCCCAGTGGAGCAAACTTAACATATT
The DNA here is from genome assembly GCA_963969385.1 of Philonicus albiceps. Taxonomy (NCBI): domain Eukaryota; kingdom Metazoa; phylum Arthropoda; class Insecta; order Diptera; family Asilidae; genus Philonicus; species Philonicus albiceps. The sequence continues at coordinate 22,058,695 of OZ017775.1, forward strand.
GCGAAGATAAACTTTGTTCAGCACACTGTCGGATTCACCGTCGACGAAGAACTTCATTTCCTGCATAAATAAGCCGGGGGCGCCACTGCAAAGGACCATAATCGAGCGCTAAGCCTCTCCGCCACCCTAATCTCGATGTTTGGCGAAACGTTGCCGCGGGGCCACACCTGTATTGCTTCCCAGCTTCCTGTTTACAGTGAGAAGTCGATGGGAATCGGACGTGCATCCACCTTAAATGCATCAGTCAATGCCCCACGGGGGAGTGCAACTGGGGGGAGGAAGTGACCATTCCACTTGCAGTGTATTCTGCTCCCACGAGTTACTGAAATTCTTCCGGGGAAACTTTCTGTTCTAGTGCACAGGTGCGTTTCAAGTTTTCGTACGTGCCAATCTAAGACGGGTAGGGTAGTGTAGTTTAAGCCTAAAATTTCCCGAAGATATATTTAAGTCGAATTCATATACCTCGATCCCCCTCGTCCGCCCCCAAAACTGAAAGGGTTTCATAATTTATTATGAATTTGCTGAGCGGGCTGGTGCAATCCGCCAACAAAGTGCACCAAAAGTAGCATGAGAGTGACTCCTCTGCAGTTTCAGCACTGAAATTATTCACTCGGAAGAAGAGGGCTTATTACCTCAGAAAATGTTCAAGATTTTAAAACTTCTGAGAAACTTAAGAAGGAATGATGACGGCTGTACCGTGGCATGTACGACGACTCAGCCAAATTATGATGCCGCGAAACTTAAACTTATTCGTGTGGAAAACAGAAGATGTGGGAAGTTGCGGGGGTTAGTGATTTTCGCTTTCTTGAAGGTCTGACTTAATGCTTTAATGAAACTACTTAACTAAAACGTTTGATCCTTAAGTGGAACGTTTTATGATGAATACAAAAATGTATAATTGCTCCAGTATGAAATAGCAATTTTCACAATATAAATTCACTACTCGTACATAGTGCAATTAATGTTAAGAGCAAAATGCTTATATTTCTTCAAGGTTGAACTATTCACGACGCCTCTGTATCATACTAAAACAGTAGTTTTCCTTATCTTCTTTAATACCTACTTCCTTCTTTATCCTTTGTTTTGCAGAACATTACTTAATACCTTGATACCATCAGAAACATGCAAGTATTAAAATATTAAGTAATTTTAATATTATTCACTTTTATTTCCTTTTAGAGCGATAAGAAAAAATGGGTCAATGTTACAATTTTGTGGCCATATTTTGAATTTTGCTATCATTCTTCCAAGAGTTGGTTCAGCAATTCGATTTTCCAACTAATTGCACAATTGAGCCCAGCAAAACCAGTAACCATGGGTGCTCTTAGCAGGCAATCCCCAGGGCCATAGTCTGACTTAATCACAACGTACAGATGTAAATGGAGGCAAATGCATTGGCGATTGTTGTGCTAATAGGCGACGTAACGAAGAATTGATTTCTAATTAGAAGACAAACACCCGTTTCTGGGATAATATCTAGGGCAAGCCTCCAGAAATAGGAGCTTATCAAGTTTCGAACGATCTGAATGCTTTTAATTATCTCATAAAATTCAGATGATAGATATCATCCCTCGAGGAGGTTCGGTGAGCTAATAACAAATTGAGAAGTTTCTTGTGAATGCAACACGCTCTTCACCTTGAGTCTAGGTGCTATCAAATTTCTGCTTCCCGGAGCATTTAAATTGTGGGACTCATTCTGAAATCAAATTCCCAACTACCGAGAATGAGTTTGTATCAGACCGGGTGTACAGGGGATCAGATTGCGACCATGAGCCCCATCGTTTCACACAACCTAAGCCTGGATCACAAATTGATGACAATGAGTGAAATTGATAAAATATCCCACCTCGTTCGATATAATTGATGCCCCGGCGCTCCTTTGGCTCCCGTTCGGCCATGTGCCGTGTCAAGGGGAGTTATAAATGAGGAGACGTCCGGAGATTTGGGGATGAACTGGATGCAAGGACACAGGGAGGAAGTGCAGCCCTCAGCTCAGTGTTAGCCATTCATGAAATCCTCAGCAGCCTATTGACTGACAGTGATTTATGGCGGTGTCCTGGAATTACATGCGCCAGACCATTGCCTCAAGAGCTCATGTCTTCCTCTATTACAGGGACATGGGTAAACACCGGGCGGCGCTGTTCTGTGAACCCTTCACCGGGTTTTACGAGCAAAATCGTGGGCGGGAGATATATTTTCCGAAAGGCACACAAAGCCCTCAAAAAGTTCTTTTTATCTCTTCAAAATTGCCCTTAAGCCTGAATAAAGGGCAAGGAGCCGTTCCTCCTGTTTGCTAGTCTCAAAATCCGTAGAAGCAGCAAAGTTGGTATAACTATTCGTTCAAAAATTTCTTATAACCGCTTCAGTCCGTCCTCACCGCGTCTCAGCAACAAGCGAAGAAAAGCACCGGAAAACTTTTAAAACAGCACCACGCCGGGCTGGCCCCAAAAACTTCCTAAATCACTTCGTTGCTCTTAATTAAGTTGGGTGGCAGAGGGTGTTCCTATCCTCCGTCCAGCAAATTGTATAAAGCTGTTGCACCCAAAGCAGGGTGCTTCAAAAATTTCAGTTTTATCCCGCGAAACAAAAAAGGCGAGAGGAACTAAAAAATATTTTACGCCAGGGCTCGTCGTGGCCTCGGCCATAAAAAAGGCTCGATAAGGGCCGTAGTGACACGTCTAAAGCACTGCGGAAAGCCCCATTCATCTGGAAACAAAGCCTCCCTAGAAAAATGGCATTTTAACGGTCAAACTCGCGAAGTTTTCTTCATAAAAGTCTCGGCCGGCTGCGGAAGTGGAAAACTTCTTGCAATAAACAAGAAAAACTTCTTCGTTACACGGCCACGAAGGTGGCGACGCCTGAGAGAGGGACGACGCACCCGATTGCTAGGGCTTGGCTTAGGAGTAGGGGCCGTTGTCGTTGGAGTTCCACCTTAGCAACAGTCCGCGTCTTTTCCCGTGTTAAACTGTTTAAATTTCGCTGAGCGCGGCAGCAAGAAAAGCCATTTTCCCCGGCTGGTTTCTACCATGTTTCACCGGAAAATTTTAATTGAAAATTAAAATAGTATTTCAGCCAGTTCCGCTTAATTGGAATCCGTGTTTTTTCCTAATTTGACCGTCCCTGAAGGCGTATTCCTCCACCTTGGAAATTTTTACCTTGCACCATACCCAGGCCATTTAAGGCGAATTTCAATTGAAAAATGTTTGCCCTGTTGGAGAAAAAAAACAGTCCCAAGGGTACATTTCTTGCATTTCGTACAACGTAACAGGAAGGGTCAAGTCAACTCCAAAGTGCCACCAGCAATACTTCTGCATTTATGAATATTTAAGTAGAAAGGTGAACGATTCGGTGGTTCTGGTTAGGTGTTTTTAAAATAAGTCTTTAAAATAAAAACGGCGTTAAAATTCACCTTAACATGCAATTTTCAACGTATATATAAAAGGCAACTATAAAAATTTATCTAATAACTTCTAATACATAATAATTAAAAATAATTATTACAAATAGCTTCTGAGAAGCATGTCAGTTTATTTTTTGAATTAACTAACTTACTATGAGTATACTATAAAGTCTTATTATAAAGTCAAGCGAATTAATAATCCTCACAAGATAGATTTTTAGTATTATTATAATAATTTACCTAATTTTTCATCCTTTGCATGATATCAGTCACTCATATGTAAGTACAGAATAGAGCAACAAGCGAATTTTAACCAAAAGATTTCATTTCTTGAATTCAATAAACTCGCATTTCATTTTACATATTAAATTCACGATTTTTAGAAATTTTAGTAATTACCATCCTTCCTCAAAGGATCTGCAAGGAGTTTTCAAAAAATAGGTCGTTAAAAACGAAAGTGTCTCATTCCATACCAAGAATAATTTGTAGGTAGTTCTTCAGTTCATTCGTATAGGCCTCCTTTTGAAAATTTGTTCGCAACATAACTTCCCAGAATCCAGAGCCCATCCAGTCAGCTGTCGAGAATCTTGCGCCAATTATATCGCATTCCCAACACTATTTCGAGTTCCTGGCGTACCATGGAGAGAAAGGATGTCAACGAGCCTTTTACCATCTACACGAGACCAGGCTTTCCCTTTCTTCATTTTTTTTTGGATTAAAAGTGGCACTTACCACAGTTCCCGCTTTTGTACGCAACCGACGACACCAAAAGCAGTTTCCAACAATCCAGACAAGGAAGTAAACATTCGCGCGCTTCGGAGAAATTTTGAGCTGAATAATAGAAAATAAAACAATATAAAAAAAATAAATAAAGTGGAGTAGTAGTTGGGAAAAAATGAGGAACAAAAGCATAAGACAATGGCTGGTAGGAGACAAAGGCACTAATGGAAGGTGGAGGTGATTCCATAAAAATAGCCACTTCCTGGCGCGGCAAATTAGCTCGTGGGTGCAGCTCAAGATATTGTTCTCTTTAATTAACACACCTCCAAGACAACTTTCTGGTGGGAGTTGCAAGCACACGGTCACAGGTCTCCACACGATAAGGTCTAGAGACCATGTTTTCAATTTATTTTCGCTTTTTATGCTCTCAATTGATGTCAAGGTGCCGGGATTTCTGCCCTGCATCCGGTAGTTACCTTACCTTCATCGAGAAAGATAAGTATAAACTTTTAGACACTCTTGTCACGAACTATGAATTTTACGCATCGAACAACTAACCGAGAACAGTTTTTGAAGGGATCAGCGTATCCAACTACCACAAAACAGTTTTTGAAGGGTAACGCCTTAATCAGGATTACGACATCATGTCTTCTTGTCCTTATACTTAAACCTGCTAGCAATCTTTATTTATTCCTTGAGCAGTTTCCGTGGCAATGGATTGCCCGAGGAGCTCCTGGAACTTGTTAATCGCTCTACAATGGGGAGCCATATTAGAGGTAATAATTTGCTCCGTCGGCCTTAACTAATTAAAACATTGAAACTGCTCTTAGGGCACATTTGTGCATAACCAGAGTACAGGGTGCTGATCAATATTTACGAGGAGTCCCACCCTGCAAATTAGCTGTTTACCGAGGGAAGTGAACAATGTTTGCTTGGGGCTCATCATTATGCAGGTGTGTACGCGTCTGTCTGTTAGCTCCGGGTGAGAGGGGGGGAAATTAATTTCAGATTTATTTCAAAATGTGGAAGAAATCTGGTGACGGTTATTACGTCCTTTTAAATACTTCGGATAGAGGAAACTCAGTACGTAAAGGGTTCCCTGTCTTTTTCAATCCTCTTTAAATTTATGATTTATTTAAAATGTAGTATTGATCTAAAGTTTCTTATTCTTTTTCTTTTCCCTTCGACCTGTTTCTCTTATTAACTATTTGCCGACTTGTGTTGTCTTTAGCCTAGTTAGTTTGTTTTATTTATTTTTATTTTTTTTTGCTAGTATGGTCCAGTCCGATCTAGCCACCAATTCTTCCTGTCCGTGTTTTAAGTGCCTTTCTTCGACTTTTCTCTTTTTATGTGCTTTTACCTAAATAATTTCAATAGATTTCTTTTCTGTAGAATGACTTTAAAAATCTCGTTTTTCTTCTCCGCTAATTTAGCAAATTTTACAATTGTACTCCAAAGCTATTAAAGAGGCATTTACTAAACATCAAAAGTTATATTAATATGCTCAAATATTCAAGTACTATTATAGTTTTCGTTATTGCACAATGCTATTGTTAAATTACTAAATTTTTTTTTAAATATTTTATTTCGAATAGCTACAGGCTTATAAATCCAAAAAAATTTGTTGATAATATCACACCGAAGTATGTAATTCTTTATACCTTTTTGGAACTGCACATTTAGGCATTTATTTGTTTTGCAAAAACTGAGAGAATCATGTTTATTTGAAAAAAGGGTTCGTATAAACCGACTTCCTGGCAAAAAGGAATTGTAGGGGAGCTCTAACAACTGTCTACCCGGCTTAAAAACTAAAGCCATTCATCACATGCACATCTCCTCGATGTAGGCCGCTAGGCGATCCACTTTTCTGTAGACTGTTTTTATTTTTTAATGAAAACTTCCCGCAAGTCGCATACATAAAGAGAGCTCTATTTTAAATTAGAAGAGCTTGGCAACGCAACTCATAGTCACATCATCCAGCCCAGTTAGACTGTAACTTGTCCATTTCTATCGGTAGTACCTCGGCTGGGGATGCATTTGGTTAGTTAGTGAAATCTGTGCCACTACCTTTTCACCATAAAAAGATAAAAGAGCACATTTGGTGAAATAAAAAAAAAGACGTATTTTTTGTAAAACAAAAAGACAAAAAAGGACGAGCGGGTTATGCAATTCAGCTTAATTTCCCCCAAGCAGCCACATCACTTCAATCAAAACGCGCGGCCCCTTAAGTAACAGATTCCTAAATCAGAAGCAGCCGGTGGCCTTTTTGAATCCTTTGCTCCGCCACTCGTTGCCGAGGAAGGCCACAAAAAGCCTGCAAATGCAAATGAGTTTCAACAACAACAAAAAAAAAAAAATAATAATAATAAAATAAAAAAGGTCAACCCAAGCAGAGCTCCACTTGGTGGCAGGATTTAATTACAAACCACTCCTGACTGTCATAATTGGTAGCGAAATCGTCCAAGGACCAGAAGATCATTAGGCACAAGTCCTCGGATGCACGGGGCCCCACATGAAATTGCTCTACCCACCGCCGCTTCAGTTCTCCCCGGGTAGTGTGAAAGTACCCAAAAAAAAAAAAAAAAATTAAATAAATGTAAAAGGGAATTCCTGAAATAAATAAAGATTTCGATCGTAGGAGTGGACGGGAGCTTTCATTGCCGAGAGTTGAGCTTTTTTTACGCGTCGGGGATTCCCCGGCATTGGTTTAAAAAATTAACTAGAGTGCAAGGAATGCTACTGGGTGCAGCTGGGGCACTGCACTCCTTTTATTTACTTTTCTCTGCTTAGAAAATCGATAAAAACTTGTTGACGGGATATAAAGTAATTACTACGGAGCGCCATCCGCGCTAGTGCAGTCTCGGAAAATTGTCGGTATCTTCGACTTTGCTCTTTCTAACGATTCCTGCAGGACGTCTTCCCAGTAGAGATGCTACCGGCGAACTGTTGCTCTTACCTCAGTGGCTGAATCTTTCTGGGAGCTAGAAAAAAAATTGTTTGACTAATTCGTGCCATGCGCTTCACAAAAGCGAAATATTTCACGAGTAGGTGCTGACCAACTTCGAAACGTAGTACAATACTTCGAACGATAAATGTTTTCATTTTAATCCTCATATAGAAATTTATGTATCCAGAAAGTACCTAGTTTGTTTTAAAAAAATTAATTTTTTTTGGTAACAACAAAATCATAAACAAAATGTTCAAATATTTTCCCGCCTAAAAAGTGTTGAATTTAAAATCCAGATGTCTATAAAATCGCATTAGAGTTCGAAAATTTTGATAATTTGACATTTCACAGAAATTGACGGATTCTTTTATTTTGGTGCAAGACCATTGTGCAGAAAATATGAATTAAACGTTATTTCGGGCTGGTGAGAGGCTATTAATTTTGATAAATAGATTGCCGCGGGAATGGGCCAAACAAGGAGCCAATTTTCTGATGAAGAACTCCAAGATTATGAGGTAAAAACGTTGTCAGACAAAGTTGATGTTCCTCTGATTCGAATTTAACAATTTTTCTTTCTTTCCAGGATTTGACTTTTTTCACCAAAAAGGAGATTTTATAGTAAGTTATTTATCTAAAAATTGACTCTGAAAGAAATACGATACATTTTGTAAATCTAAAATGGTCCGAAAGTGGTAGTTATCTAATTTTTTTGTTATTTATTTACAACCTCTTGTAGTGCCCACAAAAAATTTAAACAATTGGCACCTGAGAAAGTTGGTCACAATAAAAATGCCAAACTATCGATGAGTAAAATCCTACAATACCCTGAACTGAGGGTAAATCCATTCGGCGATAGAATCTGTAAAGTTTTCAGCTCCAGCAACGACGGAGATTGTACCTTTGAGGATTTTCTGGACATGATGTCGGTGTTCAGCGATGCCTGCCCCAAGTCAGTAAAAGCAGAGCACGCATTTCGCATTTTTGGTAATTCTTCCCATTAACACTGAAATTATTTAACGTGAACTTATATTTTTACTACAAAGATTTCGATGGTGATGATATGCTGGGAGTGAATGATTTAAAACAGGTCATCGAACGGCTAGTTGGCCCGGACAATTGCCTCAACGATAGCGACGTCAAGCAATTGATTCAGAATATCTTGGCTGAAGCGGATCTAGATGATGACGGAGCTCTCTCCTTTCCCGAATTTGAACATATTATAGACAAATCGTCTGACTTTAGCAAGTAAGTTTCCCTCTGGCCTTATATTTAGGGTTCTTCTGTAAATGAAGGTTGAATTATTTTAGTAATGCCTTTAACCAATTGATTTCTCTCCACAGCTCTTTTCGCATAAGACTGTAGGCATTCCTGGATCCTGGAGGCGCACACTTTTTAATCTCATTCTAACCCAAAGTATTTAAACTAATTTTTGATTTAAAAGCGTTTGTTTAGAGATGCTTAACTTTGTCATATTTATTGTAATAAAAAATTCTTTAGAAGTCCTCGCATTTTTTATTAGTTACGATTAGTTGTATAAATTGAGAATTTCCTGGTTGAGGTAAACTTTGAGAGAAAGAACATTTTCAGAGAATTCTGATATTGTTTTTAAAGTATCCAGTTTTTATTTAAATGAAACAAATCAGCCGTCCTTGCTGAAATTAAGGGAGATACGACAAAATAAAAACAAATGTTTTGTACGAGTGTATTGAATTTAATTACAAAATTCGAGTTAGGACCTTAACAATATGAAAAATTAGGTGAAGCGGGGCACTTTAACCCTGCAAATACCCAGGCAGCTTCATCCGCATGAAGACCCAAGTGGTGAAGAAGGAGACGAGAATAAAGAGGAATCCCATGGACGTGAGTAGGATCCGGTTGAGTTTGGCCTTACCGGGGGCATGGGTCTGGTCCATAATGATGAATCCGAGGCCCCCGATGGTGAACAGAAAGCTGCTCGCAAGCCCCTCCATGATGTACTGACCGTTGACTCTGTAGGGCATGAACGCAACAGGCCGAGAGTGGCCGTGTTCGTCTGTAGTCGATCCGATACTGGGGGGCTCCACGATCACATCGTAAATTATGCCTGCAATTAATTTGAAAACGGTTCTGAAGCGCTCAAAGCTGAAAAAATGTAAATTTACCGCCCGTGACCAGGAAGTACGAGAGGAGAACGAGGAAGAACATTGTCATCGCAGACGGCTGGCGAATCCACGACGGCTTCCGGAGGTGCAAATTAGGAGGCTCCAAAATGCAGAACGGGATATTATACAATAACTCTAACATTTTCCTAAATTATCTCAAAAATATTCAACAAAAACTACGAAGCGATAGGAACAACCCACAACAACCCAATTTTGTGTGACGTGACACTTCTATGACAGTCCGCCGGTAAAATTCACAATAGTCACCAGCAGTTTTAGCACGCCAAAATCGTCCATTATTGCACTTTTCGAACACGTTAACTGTCACTTTGACAATTTACCGCATTTTTAGTACACGTCAGTCTTTTTTGAAAATACGTACGGGGAGGGTTCGCTTGTTCGTTTTTCGGGGTTAATTTCATGAATTGCAAGAATTATCGCGACGTAAAGCTATCTAAAATGCGAATCAGTCTGTGCATGATGTATTGGAGTCTCCTGCTTACATCGCTAATATCCAGGTAAGGCAAAAACGGACCAAACACTTGACCTCCTTTCGGGGTGATCAGCCCCCTTGCCCTATTTTGCATTACATAAAAAAAATCGAAGTACTCACCTCAAAACATAATTTCCAGCTGCCTGCTTTTCTTGATTGTCGCCTCCGAAACAATTAGGCTGGAGGAGATCGACGCCAGCGAGACGACTGGACGATTTTTGCATGACCCCAAAGAGCCAAATGCTCCTGGCCAGGCTGATACTACTGCTGCCCCTCCTCCTCCGGCCGCGGTGGAACATGTACCGCCACAGAGACTCCCTGAGCACGTTCAGGCTGTGAACAATGCGAAGAGTGATTTTAAAAGCAAAGAACTAAAGAATGTGCCAAAAAGTGGTTTCAGTGACTCTGCCCAGGATGTGGTCGAGGAGCCGCCAGTCGGTGAGGTCAGGACCAACGATGAAAGGTGCGTACGAGCCTGTTTTCTGCTAGATTAAGACTCGTTTGATTCATAGATTTCTAGAAATAGCAACCCGCTAAGAGGCTCACAATAGACAAGTTCTTGGTGATAAATTACCATACCTCGCCGTTGCTCAGAGCTCGTTGCGTTGAAGAGTTTCATGATGGGTAATTCAGACGGAGTAAAAGCGGTTCTTATCGGTGGCGTCACTTATCACAGCATTCGCTGAAAGCATTTGTAAAATTGATTAAAACTGCAACGCAATTTACATTCCTTCCGAGCGCAAACTCTCTCCACCTCTTTGAGAGACAGTCTCTACCTGGCTCTTGCGATTGCAATCAGTAAAATTAAGCTCAACAGTCTTACACAAAAAAGGGGTTTAGATCATTATTCCCGCAAAGAATATCACCGCCCAGGTCTAAAAGGTGGGATGAAAGGTTTAATCTCTACCAACCTCGTGATTTATGAGCCGTACAGTCTGAGAAACTTTACTAATAAATCTGATAGTAAAGCGTCTGATTGTAAACGTTAATCCAAGAAAATGTAGTCGTCATTTCTGCCTTTAATAACATTTAAAGAAAAATTCAATTTACGTCTCAAATTTCAGTATTTATTATTTCAGTATCTTGAGGTAATTTTAAAATAGAAAGCAGCACATCGAAATCTATTACAGCAAAGTGATTTATTTTCACTTAGAAAGCTTAAATACCTAGAAATAATTAAATCTTATTAATAATTAATTAATTATCAGAATACTAAGAATTCTTAAACTATTAATTAAGTATTAATACAAATTAGTAATGTATGCGTTTTCATTACTTGCGCCATATCACGTGAAAACAAATAACAGTTTTCACACAAACTCATTTAGATTCCCTAATATTAGACATAAGTAGATCAACTTCCAAATTAAAACAAAATATTGCCTAATTCAACATCAAAAAAAAATATTGTGCTTATCGATTTTGATGACCTACAGAAGAGAAAATGAGTTATCTGCATTAAGTAATTTTTATAACCGGGAATAAGGTTAAATTTATTTTCAGATAGCAGATATGTAAATAAAAAGCTTATTTAAAAAATGTAGACCTTTTCGTCGCATGTCATAGTCAATGTTCTTCGTTCTTTTTATCAAAGAATTCTCTTAAGTATTAAGTTGCCTTTACTAATCACCTAATCATGTTTAGATAGCAATCTTCCCTGTATGGACTGATCGTTTTCTAAACAAGATTGCAGTGTTACACGGTGCTCCTAGCCCCAAAACCATTACAGTCGCGGACAATTGAAGTCTTAATCAAAACGGAGAAATAATAGGCCTTGTCCTGAAACATTCATTAAAATAGAAACTGATCGCAAAGCGATCTTTTGTCGATACGATCACGCCCAACAATGGCAATTTCGTAGTCCTTTTAATTTCAATTCGCAACCGGTGCCGCCACGATCAAACCACCACCGATCGATCGTCGTTGTCGGGCCAGCACCAAACAGCAACATTGCTAGAAACCTGATCACATTTTTCCGAGATCACAGCCCAGATTCCTCGCGGTCCGTGCGCGATCACTTCATTGAATTTTAAAATTTTCTTCTTTTCGCTCCTGATTCAGAGCGGCAGATCAGCGGTGATCAGAAAGCCCACATCTAACGCGATAATAACAATTTCTCTGTGAATAAATTTATTGTTTACAAGGAAACCAAAAGTTTAATCTCTGTTAAGACGTTGTTTGCTCTGCCCCGTAACTGATCTTGCCGTATTGGTCAGGGCAGGGGGAGGCGAAGGGCGTGAGATAAATTGATCGCCGGCAGTCCCGTAATAAAGCGTCTAGCGCAGATAAGTACCTTTCATTTCACTTTCACTGATCATTACTTTAAAAACTAGAAAATTTATCGGGTGCTCGTTAATTGTTTAAAAACTTGTTCCCTGGGAGAGAATAGTAAAATAACAAATTTTCCATAAATGCCGCCGCGCGATGTGATCGTGCGACTGCAGCTGCCTTTCCTTTTGAGCATCTTGTTTCACGTCTTAGTAGACATAACAATCTCCGGTGAAAGAAAATAAAGAAATATATGTATATATATTTATTATATATATATATATATAAAAAAAAAAAAAGAATTCGTCTGCCCCAAAGACGCAGGAAAGTAATTCAGTGTGGGCAAATAGTTTTATCTCGCGTCCAAATAGGCATTATTTACCTGAAAGGCCTAGACATGCTAGACGAGTTGCTGTTGCTAATTAAAAGCACGGAGGAGTGCACTGTGCGCATTTCTGCGAGTCAACGAAGTCGCGATCGCGCGAAGGGGGAAAACTTGATATGTAAAGTTATCGCGTTCTCTTCCTGGACGCTGATTATAATTTTCCTTTCGTCATGCGACTTATGCTATACCCCGGCCATAATGGTCACCGACTGGGGCAATGAAATTTTACTTAATAATCCGGCGCGTAATACTATACCTGCGCCTTCCGCGTCATCTTAGGCGCTTACTTACCTTATTCTTTTCTTCAGCAGATCCACTGGGTAAATATTAAACTTGGCTGCCGGTGCACCCCACCCCACCGCACCGTACTGCGAACCGCCTTCGCGGGCGTTGCATGCCGCGCGCACGTTTCGTAATCATCGCGTTCCAGAGCTCCTTCGTGCGGCTCTCACTCTTATTCCTCTACACCCTTGAGGGACTGATCGCGCGGCGGCTGGACGAAAGTGTTCAAAAATTTCTAAAACTAAAATTACCGGCGCAATGCAGTGTTGCAGCGCTGCATCGCCGCCGCGGTCTGCATGCAAAGAAGATAAATTTGGCGCTATTTGTACCTGAACAGAACTAAATGGGCACATACTTCAGGGCCCCGCTTTCTCAGGATGATTATCTTGTATTGATTTAGTTCGGGCTATAAAGATATTTCACGTTTTCACCATAGATAAGTGGGCTGTGGGAGTATTTAGCTTTTATCGCCTTAAGGCAAATTACTCTACAATGGCAGGCAATGGGAAAATTTTGCGGAGGCTGAAATCACTTATAAACAAGAAAATAATCACAGAGCACTCCTGACGGCTTGTAGTTGGTCGGTGCGACATTGTTTACTCGGATCATTAGGTTTTCGAATGGGTGAAAACAACACACTGACGAAGGAGGCACACTTTATAGTGCATTTTGGAAAGTGCTGCATCGCGCTCATGGGGCCCCCCAAATATAAAACTTCACCACAAAGGACATACTTCCTGCTTTCAGTAAAATTCAATTCATTTCTCTCTATCAGAAGACAAGTTAAATTTACAAGGAGGGTTTGCTCCTTTCTTTTGTAATATTTTTATTCGCATACCAAATGAGGTACATCCACCATCCAAGTGTAGAGTCTAAAATCTTTTTGTCGTCTTGAGGAGAACACCGCAATAAAATGTTCGTGTTAGCAGAAAATCTGCCTCGTTTTGAGGTCCACTAACAAACACTGTAAAATTTGTTTGTGCCCCCAGCGAACTTCCTTATTGCAAAATGAAAGATCCATGCAACCGTTTTCATTATCTATTAAAATAGAGATACAACGTACATTTTGGTACTTTTGTAGCTCTTTACCATCTGAAGCCTCTAAGGCGCGAAAGTATTGCGTTTTAGAGGTTTGTCTAGCGTTTTATGTTTTATGATCAATTAAATCTTTTGTGGTCTTTAAATTAAACGGATGTCTTTATCTCTGAATAGGCATGAACCTAGTTAGTATTTATGGGATTTGCTTAAGGACATATCGAACAGTGCACAACTCAACAATGTAACCTTTGATTTCATTCGTAAGCCCAATAAAAATTAACTACCGTCATAAAATCGACTGCTTATTCATTAGCTCAAATTAATCGTGGTTTTAAGTAGGACACAATACCAAAACACTAAAAATTGAACTTTTTAAAGCTTTATACCTAACGTATTTTTTTCTTATTTTTAATAACAGAAACAACACAAAGCCTCTAATTTCGCACCACTATTTTTCAGGTTTGTTGAGATAGACGGTCAGCAGATGAACAAACGAATTGCCCAAAGGATTCAAAACATTCCCTTGCGGTATGTATTTAAACGAATTACTCGTTTATTATCATTCATAGGAATGCACCCTAAGATTATCCTCTTGCAAAGGTGGATGTGTTTTCTAAACTTAGCCAAAATTTAGTAATCTAAAATTCTTACTTCTATATAAAATTCGCATTTTATTAATAACTCAATCATAAAAAAAAGCTTGTTGAACTAAACTAAAACGTGCCATTTAGAATTATTTAAGAAAAACCATTGAGCTCTAGAAACATGTTTAAAAAATTTAGAAAAAATGGATATATTTTTGCCAACTCTAAACTAAAGCATATACCACAAAAGAATATCAATGCTTTGATGATTGCAAAAGTTGCCTACGCAATATTAAAGCTTATATATAAATTTATGAAATTACTTACTATGATCGGATAACTGCAGCTTTATGCAAGACTTCTGCAGCTATTGACTAACATCTTATCTCGCACATTGCGTTGCAAACGCATCATCAGAGTATCATCTGCATTGTGGCACGATTTCGTCCCGCTTGAGGAGTTCAACCTGCCAGATGAAATTTCAATGAAGCGTGTAACTTTAGGCATGCCAACGACCCTGAGTATAACGCCAAGAACCTTAGAAATATTTAAGCCAACCACCGCCCTTTTTCTTAATCAATTGGACAAAAAAACAAACTGCCTTCGCCCGCAAAATGTTTGATACCTTGCAGCTGCGCGGCATTCGCGTAGTAATAGTAGAACCTGGCATCAATTAAACGGCCTTCACTAAGCCGGTAAAATAGGAAAGTTGATCTAAGTGCTGTTCAGGCCCCCGAGCCCATGTTCCATTTCGCGATCTAGGCTGCGATCTAGGCGCAGGTAGGTTCAGGTAGCGATCGGTAGCTAAGCATACGACCTACCCTGACTGCGCGTCTCATATATTTTGTTTATTTACGAAACCGCTAATGATTTACTTTGGTTTAGTGGAGCAAATTTTGCAATATGCACAATTATCAAACCGTTATTCGATGCCAAAACCCAGTCATGTGAAAAAGCCAAAACGCGGACTTACCTGAGTGTGTCTCAATTTACCTTTGGCAGAATTTCGAAATATTGCTAGGCGGTAAGAATGCCGCCCTGCCATAACCAGATTTTATTTGAAGCCCACTTCTCTCGAGAGTCGGTTTGGTACCCACGCAGGAGCACCGGTCGGTGTTTGTTTGGGGGTACCGAGCATCTGGCGGAAGCCAATGAACCCCCAGGTAACCGTATCAGAGCCGATTAGAAAATGCGCGGCATGCACGGCCCAAAATCCATAAATTTTGACTTTTTTTTTTTACAGGTAAAAATAAGTTAAATAAAAAATTAATACCCAGAATATTGGTGCAACGCTCCACTGGGTATGCATGCCTTCTGTGCCAAGGAATTGTTCCCTGTCTGGTTGCAAGATAGCACCGGTGGATGCAGTGCACTACCGCGGCAGCGACTGAAAATGCATTTGAAGAAAAGTAAAAATATCTTCCAATGTCAGACAGCACGTAGTCCGCGAGGTTTCACCTCTTCTTGTTCCTTGGTTGCTTCGGTACGCGTTATCATGGGGCATATTTGCCGTGGGATTGACTTATTTTCTGACCGGCTTTGCTTAATAAGGTGAATGAGAGTGGTTTGCAGCGGTCCGAAGAGTTGCCAGCTCATCAATGCCCAGCCCGGTAAGCAACCTTCTCTTCTTCCTAAATAGGCTTGTAAATCGAACTTCCGCACAAGAGGTTAAACCGGACAGACCTTTAAATAAAAAAAAAAATAAAAACCCATTCTCAAAGACAAGTACAAGAACTGTAACTTTCATTAATTAAAGTCAGCGATTGTAATTAATCTTTCAGTAAAAACTAGGCTGTAACTTACTATCTTCCGATTGCCCCCATATTACCCCAAATAATCTAACAAAAAAAAAAAAAAGCACATTACTTTTCTAAATGACCGTGTTGATGCAAAAGGGAAGGCCTGCACAATTTTTAATCTCACCGTTTCACTTGTCATCAAGATCTATGAAAGGTTCCCATCAACTAATACCTGTAATTATGCCAAACTGGAGAAGAGTTTTCTTGAAAGAAATGCAACAGTGAAACGAAGACGGTATGCAATTAATATTTACTTTGAACGCCGGTATGATTTAATAGCGGCAACAGAACGTGTTTGCATTGATTTAATTAGACTCTGGCATTCAGGTGGTAAAATTTTGCCTATTATTTTTTTTTTTCACAGGCATTATTCACGGGTTTCGGTTTAATTTGTGGAAAACTTGACATTGGGTTTAGCGTAACGATTTATTCAATTTCCTTTATTTTACTATGAGAATTCTTGTTTAGGAGCTTTGTATCGTTGAAATGTTTAAGTAAATTAGCGCGTAATTAAAAAACTAAAAATATTTGCTTTATTATCACGATCATTTAAATTTATTGCACAAATTGTTCTTATTTTTCCATATTTTTCAAGTATACTACGTTTTCCTCAAATATGTACTATTCCTTCTACTGCTTTTCAGTTCTTAAATACATCAAAACATAAACATGCGATTAAATATTAACAAAATAATATACAATTTCGTAGGATACCAATATTAAAATGTTTGATTTTAATATACAATTTAAGGAAATATTCAATTCAAGGTTTTATATTTCCAATTTTGCTAACCGTAACCAAACACTATTCCACAAATCTAATCTTATAATCATCCAAATATCATATAAAAATGTCGCATATCATTAAAAAGCTTAATAACTTTTTTATGTCAACTTAGCATACAGCCTGCTTTCTTAGATTTGAAGAAGAATGCAGAGAAGCGCTAAGCAAAAAGAAATAGCGCCGATCTGATGAAAATTTCTTATAAAATCACTCACAACTACGTCTCAGAGTTCCAGCCCATGACCTCAAAAAATGTCAACCTGAGTTATGGCTTGTATTATATGATCTTTGATCTAGCTTAGTTGGCTGGCTCACGTTTGGAATTCTTGGCAGAAATTTTGTAATGAAAAAGTAAAAGAGCTTTTCAACTTATGTTTACCTATAAGAGAGATGAGTGCTTATTGATAATAGTAAACGATATAAGATTTTTTTAATATTACTGCCTTCATCTTAAGAGTAAACTTAAGATATAAAATTGGAATTAAAACGAATTAATAGATTTTGAATATAGTTTTACACATTAAAGAATAAAAAAATATATGATATTTAAATAATATTTTCATTTCATATGAGCTAGATAGAAATAGGTATCATTTAGTGCTAAAAAATAGTATGAAAATCAAAACGCTGGTTAGCCAGATCCTAACAGCAACACATTTTGTTTTCTGTTCATTTTTTCATGTATTCATAGCTCGATCATGTTTTTTAGTTTCTTTGAGAGTTTAAACGTTTAAATACATTTCCTTATAGGTGGGTCTGATCTCTATGTAGACTAGATGGTTAGATAAAAGCAGAGAAATTTTTATGCTTGCAAGCCTATGCTATACTCATTTATTTCAGGAATTAATAAAATTAGCTTTCTTAGTCAATTAGTCTCAATACATATTTAATTTTGTATCTTAACTATAGAAAACGAAATAAATCTTTTATAATAAATTCGCTATAAATATTTCCAGTAATAGGCGCAGTTAAGCTACTCGTTTAATTTCCCATAAAGAAAAATAGTTTTACTGAGTTAAAACTATTGAGAATGATTTAAATACATCAATTAATTTCCCTTGACATGTTGATTGTTTATTGCTACTCAACTAAATCCGTTTTCTGTCTACCCTAAAGACTTGAAAAACGAATTGCATAGATTCGAAATGTTTTGCTTCATTAATTCTTACACTACCTTGGCAGGTCAACAATTTATAGACGATTTTGATGTTCTAGAATTCAAAATAAACACTAAATAAATGAATTTATTCAAAATATAGGAAATTATACTATCATACTTTGCATATTTTATTTAAAACCTTTTCTTTCACCGATTTGCGATTTGTGTTTTAAATTTATAAATTATTTATTAACTTACATCGAAAATAAGTTATAAAGATTATTTTTATATTAGAGAACTATCCAAGTAATTCATTTTTTAATTTGCGCTATAAACTTTCGTAACGGACTGTTGCCGATTTTGCTAAAAATGCAAAGAGGGAAAGGTGCAAAAGGTATTTTTATCAGTTCAGCGCGCACCAATAGCAATGGGTCACTGTTTTTCTATAATTATTTTACTTTCTATGGGAACCTTAAAAACATTTTTACCAATTAATCAGCCTGAACAATGTTCAAAGTTTGTATCTTAAGTTTACAAAGACGGAATTCCAAAGATATTATACTGCTTAATCCAAAACTCAAGTCCTGCGAATTCTTAAGATTTTTTTTGAGAAAAACAGACTCTTGAGCCGCCAACTTTCGAAAGGAAGGGCGAATGAACTGAGTGGTGCCCCAAAGATGAAGAAAACGTTTCAATTAATTTTTGGTGCCATTGCCAAGTTGAAAGTTGTCTCATTTGCGCTCAACAGAAAATTGTACAGTAAAATCGCCATACATTTGTTAATTGTCGTCTTAAGTTCCAACGTTTCAGGTGTATCTCTCTATTTTACCGGTAAAACCGAAGGAACCTGGTGACTGGCAAGACTGTGCCTCTGATGCGACTTGGCGGCGTTTTGTTTATTATTTTGATTTGTGCCCACTGGTTGGTCGACAAAGATTTTCGCGGAGTGTGTGACTTCTTTATGAATGCAACTGAGGAAAATGCCATCGGACGGCGGCGAGCACTCTATATGTTTTCTAGCCTTAGCCAGGTCGGCAATCTGTTTCTGTATCTAAGTATCTACGGGCGGACGGAGTAGGTTCGCGATATGATGAATACTTAACTAGCCGCGAACCTAGGAAAGCTCTCAGTCTCTCTGAAATCGAGCTGAAAGGGGTTTAAGGCCTCCTGCTGGATTGAATCTCTAAAACAACATTCGCGTTTGAGAAAGCGTCGTTAGTCGTCAGTCTATACCGATACACCATACCGTGTTCTCTCCACCTTCTTTAAGACGCTCTAGTCGCAACAAGCTCTCCAAGACACAAGTTCCAAAAAAAATATATATAATTTTATAGATGTATAATTGCGGTATCGCAGCGCGAATGTTTCGAGGAAGACGGTTTTTCTTAATGAATACAAATTAGACGAGTGCCAAAATCCACTTAGCCGCTTACTACGTGTCACGTTACAGTTTGCCAACAGTTCTAGTAAGAAGTGCTCAAGTTCAGTGTTGGTCAGGATTGTTCGCATAAAGAGCTTGTGTCTTCATCTGCGTGACTTCGGATGCATCTGCCAAGATTTTGGTGAGACATCCGCGCAGCATCCCACGTATCGTGGACTCGCGCAACAGCTGTGTTTTGCTTCATTATGCTCCTAAGTGTTTACTTATTTTTTTTTTTTTTTTCTTATTTTAATATAAATTGGAAGTTTAATGATGGTGCGCGAAGCGATAAAATAAATTGGAACGGTTCTAGCGCACAGATCAGCTTTAATTTTTCAATTAGAAGACGGGCTGGAAGTCGCGAATTGCGTTAGCGCAAGTAGTTCAATACTGTTTAATATCGCTGTATGATGGCCGGCTGCGCGTAATTGCAAAAGTTATTTAACAGTTGGATAAACATCGTGCTAGAGAACAATTAGCAGAGAGCGCATAAGCTTGTCTGTTTGTTTTGTTAAGTTTCTAGTTACCCAAAAAATTCGAAGGACACCTCAAGCGATTAAATAAAATTTTATTCCACGTTTTAAGCGATTATTGGCCGGCATAAAATTCTCGCATATTCTCCAGGTAGTTTTTGATAAGAACACTGAGGTGACTGATAAGTAGGCAAAGTGGCTATTGTATGCATATTGAGGGAGTGGAATGATAAATGACCTTTTATATATCGTCATTCCATTCTTCAGTAAATAGACTATCGTCGTCTTATTAACCAATCATTTATCTTTGCGTTTGCGTCTGCGAAATAGTACTGGCCTAAGAGAAAGGAGGAAGAAAGTACCAGTGATGTAATCGAGGCTGATAAGGAAAAATTTTTTTTTTCAGAAAATCTTCATTTTTTAATAGTCACTTGACGCATAAGGGGATGGCAAGTTTATGACTTTAAATAAGTCTCAAATATTGGTAGATATGGTTTTACAATTATTTAATGTTTGATTATTAACCCATCTATTACCAAAATTGCGTAAATATTTTTTCTGCCCAACAGTTATGATCTAATGCCAGTTAATAAGTTCTAAACTTCCTGCAAAGAAGTTAGAAAATAGTTCAAATTAAGTATTCAATTTGCGTTTTATTTGCATTAGCAAACAAAACTGATGATCGCACATAAACCTTGAAAGACATAAAGTTAAAGATTTATTATTCACGGAAAATGTGAAACATTCTAAAAATATATTTAGCTGAAAACTAAAACTTTTATTATAATAATAGCTTTTAAAATGGACGGTTTCCAGGTTTAAAACCAAATTGTTAAGAGTTGTATGTGAATAATTCTTTCTTTTAAAAATATTTTTCGTTTGAAGCAAAAAACTAAAGCCGGTTTATATTACAAATACATTACTAAACGAGTTTATAGTTTTCTTTCCTCTATATTATTCAAGTTCTTAAGTATTTTTACATGCAATTTGGTTATAACAGACGAAACGAAGAGAATCGTTCGTCTCGCTTCTCATAATAACGCTCCTAATTTTGTTTATTAGTAATTAAGAAGAACTTTAGTATTTTCATTCTAAAACTAAAAACAAGAACTACTTTTAATAAATATTAATTATAAAATTAAAGTTTAGTTCACAAACATTTATCTTTGAATTTTTAACAAAAGTACAACACAAAATTCAAAAGCAAAGTTATATTGCGCAAAGAAATAAATAAAATTTTACTGCGCTGGCTTTGAAATGTAACGCAAAACAGTTTCAAGAACAATAGCACAATCACAAAGGCCGTGAAGAAATGAGTGTGAAAAACTTAAGACGATTTACTTTATTATGCGCGTCATTGTGCTATTACTTTACGACAAAAGACAGAGTCATAATTTTATTACGTCCTTCTTATCATAGTCAGCAAAAGAAGAACTCGCACCAGTTATCCTATTTCAAGCGTACTGTGTCTTCAGCACTTTCCTACCATCCATTAATTACGGTAGAAGTTTGTAATTAAAACTTAAAACCGACCATATTTATTTCGGTGCGACATTCATAAAATAATCCAAAAATATCTGGCCTTCGAAATGCTGGCTAAATGCAACATTGCGCGCCTTTCTCCTGTAAAATTTCAAGGAACTTGCAGAAGAATTTTTACTTTCAACGAAAAATTGTTAATGACACATTTCTTTTCTGGAATTTTAGAACATGACAGTGATATTTAAAAAAAAAATAATAATAATTCATAGAAAGCAAGAGAGTGGTAAAACTTTTTCAAATAAAATTGGGCGGAATTCTATAATGTTTGCAAAATTTTATTTTTAGAATGGATCGCCGCACGTTGTCCGATCTGGCGTCTTATCATATTCTAGCTGTAGCTATAAAAAAAGCATTTTATAAAGTATTTTTTTTTTCCTTTGTAGCTATAAGCTTTATGGTCTATATCAACTTTTGTTGATTTTGCATTTGGTCACTGACCGATGAAATTTAAATTTTGTGAATGTGAAATTAATTATCTTTATTATTTATTTTCTATGAGAATTTACTGTATTTATTATCTTCTTGGCAAGGAGGATTATGTTATAAACAATTTACTTTTTTCTTTTAAATATTACACGATTTGGTTGATATTTTCGATTAAATTAAAGTTAAGCTTTATAATTGCCAACGGTTAGATAACTAAAAATACAAAAATTCATACAATGAGATTTTATAAAATGATAATGTATGGGAACATTTTTCTTTAAATCTTACGATTAACTTTTAAATTAAAGTAAAAAGGAAACATTTTCGAACATTTTATAAGGAAATCATTTTCTTGATTATTGTTTATAAATAAGGAAAGTTTAACAAATTTAGAATAGTACTTATTTATAATTGCAATTTCTGTAATATCATGGACTAGTTTTTTCAATGTGCATATACCTCAAAAGTTCTATATTAGGACCACTGTCATTTAATGTAATTATAACATATCCAAAATTACGCGGTACCTCTTTATAAATTCTCAGCGCTATCGTGTTCAAATTAAAGTAACTCTTTGCACATGAGTAAAGATGAAAATTCTTATGAAATACAAAATGTGATAATTGCGACTATAAATATGACACCTTTCATATTTTCCATCTCAGCATACATATATAATGTTATTGCGCCCCCAAATGAGCCAAATCGAACACGGTAGAGTTATTAATATCTAGGCGTATTGCGCTATACATTTTAATGCGACTGCACTTGCTCCTGACCCCGTCCACAAGACACATTGACTTTTCTCTGTTTACATCTTCGGGCATCCACCAAATTCGAGTCATGTAATTTTTTGGCACTGCTCCCACTATAGTGGAGTGCCAAAAATTTTTCTCCTAAATTCATTTCCTCAAGATAAATTGAGAAAACATCTTTAGCGCACACCATTCGATTTTTGTTGCGATAGCAAAATTAAGAATTGAATGAATCGCGCAACATTTACAAAGAAATTAATTTTAAGACCTATAAAAATATTTTAACACATTGTTGCAGAATTTCAACTGTAGTTAAATACACTACTGCAATTTAGCCATGTATTAAACTATAGCTGAACATCAATTAAATGTGGCAATGCGTTCAAAATCTATTACAAAGTGGGACACGCATTTTATCAGAGGGTGACAATGGAGGAGATATGTTGAATAGGAATATGTGAAAAGCAGAGGCAGCAACATTTTATCGCAAGTGCTCTAAGTCGTGGTAATTTATTTTAAGTAACATATTTTCTAAAGACTAAAAAAAAAATTAAAAAAATAAAACATTTTACTGCAGTCGGACATAATCGACTTAAAGTCATGGCACAGTTTCATGGCTTGAAGTATTAGGAACTAAAATAAAACGTTCTTGTGCCTCCAGCGAGTCTATTTGCAGCTCATTAAAACTGCTCAGGCTCAAGGCTTACTATGTAAGCGGCGTATACTTTAATTATGCATTTTAATCTCGAAGCACACATGTTTTCTCGCCGCTAACTTTTAATTCTGGCATAGCTTGCGTAAATGCTGATAGCACTATCGCTGCAAATTATTCATTCATTCACTGAATCTGGCGGGCGTATAAATAAAAAGAAAAAAAAAAAATATATTACCTCTAAAGGTTTTATCTCTTTTAATTTTTGCAATATCTTTGCAAACATATGAGAGGCCCACATGCAACAACAGCGCCACCAGCAGCCAAGCCAGCCTTTTGCAGTGAATGCTTCCAGGTGGATTTTCGATATGTTCGTTTCGTTCGGTTTTAAAGGCACGATCTATTACATGACCCGCCGCTGCAAAGCGAGTTGCATAAAAGCATAAAAGGTAATGGCAACTTTGTTCCGCCGTTTAAACTTCTCATGTGAAAATTGCTTCGGTGCACGGGGGGGCGCCTATTTTAACAAACCTCGAATCGAGGAAAAATCATCGACTCTTGGTTCTTTTGTTGCCGGTGTGGGAAACATCGCGGCAAACAGATGTTCCTTTTGTAGGGAAACTAATGAGGAAGATTTCGGAATTTGAAAATGCATGAAAGGTTTTTGATCGAGGGCGACGGGATCAATTTTTCAATCAGCACTTTTCAGCAAAAACATAAAAAAGAAAATACATAATTGGCAGATGCCCAAGCAACGTAACTTCTGCAGGAAATAACCCTTAACATGTTCAATTGTGGTTATGTAAGAGGATTTAAAGTGAAATGAAAATATTTTTGAAAGAATTCCAAAGAAGATTTTATCTTTGATTGAGGAATTTTTCTGGCTGTTTGCTGGTTTCGAAAGTAAAACCTATTAGACTATCAAAATCAAAGGGTATTCAGTTGAATTTTAATTAGAGTGCAATTGGCAAGTGAAACCTTCCAATTATCTTTGTCTCTGCTAACAATTTTTACGGAAACATTCACTTTACATTTACGCACAGTACCTAATTAGTCTTCTGGAATTGACTAATCACATTGAAATTTTAAAGTTACCCTACACCTATGTAAAGTAGTCATTTTCTACACGTCCAAATGGCTGTAATAAATTTATTTTATACCTAGATATTAACTACAATAATTTACGCTCAAATGATCCTCGTAAAATTTATATCCGGCCGCATCCATCAATTTTCTCTTTTGCATTTAAACTGAATATTTATTACTACACTTTTCTAAAATTCCTCAGTTGCTTTCGAAAAAAAAACAATCGGGAATTTAAAAGTTTAAAGGAACAATCTTGAAATTGATATAAGAACGACATTTGTCGTATATTTTTCATTTCAGCAATTTCTGTCTGGTAAAGTGTTTAAGCAAATGATAGAGCAGTTTAATTTCTTTGAAAGGAACGGTTTGATTTCGAAGTCTAAACCAGAACACTGTAATTAAAAAATTTTAAAGTATTAGTAACAAGGAAGTGTAGAAAGTTGTTTGATCTTCAAATTTAAAATTGCGAAGATATAGAGTTTTGTATTCCCTCTTACTGTTAGAAGTTTTTAAAAGATTATTAAGTGCTTAAAAACAGCAATTTTATCATAAAATAGTAATTTTCCGTTATGGGGTATCTTCCTAAAATTAATTTTCGTTAACTTGTCTCCTTACCACTTTAGGAAAGTACTTTCATATTCATGATTTACGACTAGACATTTTCTCCCACTAGTTAAATTTACATTTGAACATGTACTGCTGTATGTAGACTCTCAACTGACCCTAATAGTGTCGGAAACTAACATATGTTCTAAAATTACATGCCTTTCTCAACAGATCTAGGGTCTGCTGAAATAAGGATAGTGACCATAAACTTGGCAATCTTAACTTAACATGCAACTCATAATCCAACTAATTGAATAATTATCAAGAAGATTTCGAGCAAGACGTGAACGACACCATACGGGTCCTTAGCTCGTGGTCAATGCTGTCTTAAGAAGAGAAATCTCACTTTTCCACGCGAAGTGGAACATGTCAGCAACTCACCTTTTAGGCACAAATAGCCAATTCAATTATCATGAATTACTCATAACTTTTAATAGCCGCAAACCAAAGGGCAACTGCCGGGAAGCCGTCTGTTCACAAATTGATTAAGCTGTGACGTCGTTGCGCCGACCGCTAGAATCCAAAATCCAAGCAACGATGTGCGATGCAGCACGGTACGGGGAGTGCTAAGGGTGGAAAAGGCGGCGCAGTCGTAACAAGATGCCGCCGCCGCCGGGAAATAAATAATTCTGCAATAAATGCAATTTAACTTTTCAGACACTGCTGGAAGTAAGAGCGCGCGGCCGAATCGTGAGCTCGTGATGAGCTTTCGATTTATCCGCATGGATGAGCCGCAGTCCGGCTAATCATATTTCATGAGGGGTCCCAACTCGCTCTCGCGGCTTTGCATCTTTTCTATCGCGGCTCCCATCTGATTTATTGCCCGAGAAATTATAGCAGACACCCAGCGTCTTGAAAATGTTCAATGAATAAATGAATGAGTGTCCAGCGCACTGTCCAGACTTTATCAAGTTTTTAGCGCGAACCGCTCGACTTCGAGCTTTCTAATTTACAAACCGTTGCCATTACTCGCAATTACTGGCGTTTGTGATAGGAGTGCGCGATAAAACCGCACGATAAACACTAATCCGAGGTAAATATCGTCACTTTATTCACATACTTTGAGCGTTGCAAACGCACTACTTGAATAAATTTTAGCTTCTTAGATCAGTGGCTCATATTTCTTAGTACAGCAAATATCAGGAATATTGTTTTAGAAAGATATATAAAGTTAAAATGTAAAGGAAATTTGGGTAACTTGCGAAATATTTCGGTGCCAATTTTTCCTAATAAATGGGACTATTAATGAATTAATTTCAGTTAATTTAAAATTATCCTTAGAAACTACCAAGTAAAACACTGCCTTTTTTTAATGTCCAATTTGTTTTCTTTATTTCGAAACATGTTAAATGTTCTTTTCTAACAATAAGCAACCTCTGGCCAAAATATCTACCTACTATCGGAAACTATAAACGTGAAACCCTTACGACTTATCTGGGTACACAAGGTGAATTCAGTAGCCGACTTTCCGGTGCTCGACTGGCGCCAGAACCATTTGTTTTAATATAATTAGCACAGACGGGAAAGGGATGGCGTAAACTTATGTATATTACTTATGTATATTCATGCTTCTAGCGTAGGTAATCTGAATTAAAAAGGATTGCGAAAGAGTCACAATGCGTGTTATTTCCGCTCCGTAAAATTCAAACTACGACTGCATTGATCTCTCCCAAGAGGCAAATGCTAAAAATAGCGAAAATTAGCAAAGACGTAAAGTGGGCTGAGGTAGAAGACAAACTCAAAATTAGGATATGACTTGAGCGTGTTTTGACTGAACCCGGTCATCCGTAGAGGTTCCAACTTCCTGTCGGATTTCGTTCATATGATTACGTTTGGGTTTGCATTGCGAAATTTGAGCTCTTCTACTCCACATTTTGTGTCGCGAACGTAAGATTTCTTTTGTTTTAAGTCGCCTAACACAAGTAGATATCACTTGCGCACTCATAATAAAAGAATAATACTCACTGTGATGCTAGCTGACTTATGTTTTTTTACGTTTGCAAAAAATTCACCGTGTAGTGCTTGAAAACTGTAGTAAAATACTTGAAATATAATTGCTTAGTCATTTTTAGCGTTTCCTCCAAGTGAAAGTATATAAAAATTGATAAAAAACCAGCGTTAATTTAGCATTTTAATTACCCTTCCTTTTTGTTTAATCAAACTGTATAAAAAAGCGCTTTATATTTTGCTTTACTAAAATAAAGTTGCTACTCAATCATTAATTTGAAAATGCGCAGTTTTATGAGGTGGAAAGAACCAATTGTATAAACAAAAGCCTTCTTCTTTATTGTATTGATTTGGTTTAACACAAGTTTTTAACGTTTTTATTTAAAAATATTGAAAGGAAACCATAAATAATTTTTAAGAAAAGAAATTTCCTCGCTCGCCATAATTTAGAATTCTTAACATTCGTATTATAAAATATACAATTTTTGTTTGCAATGTAAAGTATTGTACCCTGATTATTCCTCTAGTATATATGTATCAATTTCATGTCCAATATTCGGCTTATTCATGTTTTAAGTCATTGTTATTTTTAGATTTCTAAAGCATTATCTAAAATAATTAAAACAAACTCTTTGAGATTTTTGAACACTTTACTTTATGGATATTTGACTAAATAAATAGTAGCCAACACATAGCTTCATTATATCATTTAAATTTACATATTGCGTGAAGATTTTTGTGATAAGAACCAGTGCAGCTTTTGATTATCATTCATTTCCTGAGAGTAGTAATTTTTTGCTTTAAATTTTAATTACGAGAGATCACGACATTAGATACTATCTGCATATTGGGAAATATTTTTTTGAACAGTCACAATAGTCTTTTATAGTCGGACAGATCAGTGATCCCCTCTTATACATGTGGGTGTTTCAATCATAGCTATAGAAATTCTTTCTCAATAATTGAAGCTAACAATCAGTTATATCCCTCTGATTGAAAACGACTGTCAGTATCAATTACCACTTATCAGCGTAACGCCTGGGTCATACCACTTTCTTTCATTAGATCCTCGCGATGTCCCGCATCTCACCATCGAGTACCCCGATCTTGCATCCAAAGATTTCAACGAGAGTCTCCACATCTGTGAAAATACTCTCGAATTTGATCTAGCGCCTGCATCGAAGCGGTCAATGGTTTTTCCTCACCGTCAACGGACGGACGGGCGGGCGGGAGACGTAATCTTAAAACGGAATCTCGTGCGCGCTCTATTTTTAGTACGCCAACAATTTAGCGTGCGTTATCAAAGCATCACAAAAACGTCTGAATCGAATCGGTTTCGAAGCGGGGCGTGAAAACTCAGCGTACTATTTAATACACTGTTTCTATGTAGCAGTCCTGAAAAGGGGTTTAGAGCCGGGAGATTGCTTATGAAAATATTGCATTAGGGCGCGAATTTTCTGCTATCGCTCACGTTTCACTAAAAGCATAACATAGGACAATGAAGTAAAACACGCTATTAGTTTTTTCGTGTTATACGGTAAGAATCTAACCCATTTCTTTTTGTTCGGTTATGCAGCCGAAGCGCAGTAATTAGATTTAGACATGCACACCGCCTAAAGTGCACCAGTTCACCGTGAGTCCAGTACAAATTGAATATTGTCAAACTGCAATATATATGTGCATAGTGCCAGTGCGATAAAACACATCTCAATAAATGCTATGTTTAATGGATTATTTACACAAGACTGACAAGATGAAGCACATCACAATCTTCCTATCTGTCTGTTGGATTCTTTGGTTCTCTCAGATATTTGCCATATCGACCATGTTTGGCGGGTAAGTTGTACCGCAGTGATCTCTATTTCTTTATTATTTTCATTTTCCAGCAACTGAGATTCTTTACGAGCGATATTAATCGGAAACAAGAGCAAAGCATAATTAATCAAGGTTCTACGAATTCTGTCGGCAGTTATCAACTGTTAGCAGGGGCATGTAATTACTATACATATATGATTTAATCTTGGGGTTGCCGGACAACCTTGAAAGGCGAGTGGACAGTGTCTGTTCTCTCCTTTTTCAAATATTTAGCTTAAACGTTGATAAAGATTTATTACACTTTTATTTTGGCGCGGCTTTTGACTTAATAATTATTGTGAAGCTAAGCTTTATTTAGCATTAGACAGTGCTTATTAAGGAGGTGCCTAACCTCCACTATCTTTACTCTGGCCGCATGCCATACAAAGGTTACCAGGGGGCCCGAATTTCCTTAGATTTCTGATACCATTTTAGTCAGCGTAAAGTAAGTCAATATGTAAGTGAACAACAAAATGATAAAAACTTTGTCGAATATGATTAACGATTTTTCTGTGGTTATTGACAAATAAAGTTGTCGTCAACTATGATCACAAGTAATGCCATCAATCAATAGTTGTTGATTACGATCGATAATTTTGCCTTAAAAATATGTCTTAGCTGTCGAAACTTATCTGCTAAGCTTACTCGATTTGACCGAGGTAGAAACAACTAATAAGAGCCGTTAAAATTCAAAAAACCTGTATCCTTTAAATTAAATATTGTAATTCTCAAAACAAAAAAATTTTAACCCATATTTTTTTCTATTTCACTAGGTTGTCAGACATCCCAGTCACTCCAGCTGTGATAACTTTAAGTGAGAAAACTGAGCTTATACTTGATCCTATTGATGAAAATACCGAAAATGAGATAATTCCATCACCAGACGCTATAAATCAAACAGAAGATGATGATTCCACTGAAGGAGATCGTCAAATCATAAAAGACGATGTGATCATCCTTCCAGAACCGAAGACAGTGCAGCAAGAAACAATTCTACCGCACGAAATACCCCCAGATGAAAGAACCAGAAAGATTGATGATTCTGGAGGGACGATCCTTCCCGATAGTGTCTTAGCAGACTCTAAAGAGAGTCTAAGTACTCAAGAAAATGAAACCATTCCATTAGCAAATACAAGATCAAGTCCAGAAGTAAATATAACCGTCGAGGAAAATCCAATTCCAGTATTTTCAGAATGGGCGCAAAAACAAATGGAAGAGGCTGAGAAAAAGCTCGAGAAAGAAGCTGTAAACTCATCCTCCATGAGAAAAAATGCGACTACAGGGAGTAAACCACAACAGCTTAAATTGCGGGCTAAAAATTACGCCTCACCTGATTGTGGGGCTAAAATAATAGCCTCAAATGCTGAAGCTCAAAATACAGGGGCTCTATTAACAGCTTCGAAAGACGAGTATATGCTGAGCCCTTGTACAAATCGTATATGGTTTGTTGTAGAGCTTTGCGAAGCAATTCAAGCCGAAAAAATAGATCTAGCTAACTTCGAGCTGTTTTCATCGTCGCCTAAAAATTTTTCAGTTGCGGTAAGCAATCGATTTCCAACCAGAGAGTGGTCAAATGTTGGTAGGTTTGTCGCAGACGATCAAAGAAATATTCAAAGTTTTGAGCTTCATCCTCATCTATTTGGGAAATTCGTTAGGGTGGATATCCACTCCCACTATAATTCAGAGCACTTTTGTCCAATATCGCTTTTTCGAGTCTACGGCACTTCTGAATTTGAAGCATTTGAAACAGAAAACCGCTCCCCAAGTGATGACCTTGACGAATATGAAGACGAATTTGCTGTTGACCAGAATAATTTAAAAAGCGAAAATAACCTTTTCAAATCAGCAAGCGATGCAGTTATTTCTATAGTGAAGAAAGCTGCTGAAGTTCTCGTCAAAACAAATCCCAATAAAACAGAAGAAGTTGCTGGAAATCGCTCTCACTTGGTCACCAATTGTTTCACCTTGAAAGGGGAATTCTCTTGTGATAAATGCTCGCAATCTCTGGTGGCCAAAGTAAATCACCTGCTTTCGTGCAAATACTACGAGTTGATGAGTCTACTTAGCATAGAGCTGCTCAGAAATCATATTATATCGACCCAGATATGTGCCAATAGATTTAGCATGGATTTTACAAGTGCTGAAAGTGTAAGATGTAAGCCTGTAATTGAAAAGCAAAGCCATCTAGTACTAGACGAGAAACATAGCTACTTACTAAGTTTACTCCCTGTTGATTACATAGCAGCGTTGTGTCATATTATGAATGTGTCTGCAGCCTCCGAGAAGAAGTCAACCCTTAAGTCTGATGGAGGTGACACAGCTTTGAACTTAACCATTGACCGAAAGTCAGGGGACAATTATATAAATGTTGAAAGTACCAAGAAAGGCCGCAAAGTACCTAAACTGGGGGTACCCACGGAAGAATCAAAAGAAAAAGCTCCTAACATTGTAAGAATTAAGGATAAAAAAACTACCGATAATTTAGAAGATGTTAAAGGTGAAAAAACAGAAAATCACAGTGAGGAAATTGTCCTGGCGGCGAAGAACAGTGAACCCACACAAATACCACAGCCCCCGATTGAAAAGGACGAGGAATCCGAAGCGGTGGAGAAAGCTTCTGTAGACTCGAACGTCAACATTTTCAATATTGTTGAAGATCTAGATGCTAAGTCTACAGAAAAGGAGGAAGTGTCTACAGAAGAGCCAGATGTGACAGAAAAATCACTCGAAGAAAGCCTCAGTGTGGAGTCGATTACAGCTAAGGTGGAAGAAGCCACCAAAATTAAGGATGTAGAGGCAGAAAATGGGGCTTGGGAGAGCATTGATACTTTGCTGTCTGAGACAAGCTCGAACGAGAATCTCAGCCCTCCGAGCTCCGAGTCGAACCAATTGAGCAATCATCAGGTTCCCCAAAGAGTGCATTCAGAGAGTGTTTTTATCAGGCTATCAAATAGGATTAAGGTAAGCAAAATAAACACTTGGACTAATTTAGAAGGTATCCTTTATTTAACTAAGAAGTCTATGTTTTTAACGAAATGTTTACCCTGAGTTAGCTATTTTATAATTTTTATTGAAGCTTTAATATGATTTATCTCTCGTAAATCCAAAATCAAGACTAAGCAAACATTACCAAAAGTGAAAATTTCAGCTAATTTTTTCAGCGAACAACAAAGTTGGAGTACCGCAACATACAATTTTCACTTCAATCTAATTTTTATTATAATTTTTCTGAAGCCGTAAAGATATTTAGAAAATCCCTAGCTAGCAGTAGTTCTTACTTTTACTTAAAGTCTCAAGATAGATAACTTGGTGTTCATTAACTTTACCTAACATATTTTAAAAAAATTTATATTTCTGTATCCCACCATAGGCACTTGAGCGCAACATGTCGCTGTCTGGACAGTACTTAGAAGAGCTCAGTCGGCGGTACAAAAAGCAAGTCGAGGAGCTGCAACACTCCTTTGCAAAAACTCTTTCAGCTATTGAGGAGCAGAATCGCCGCTCCCAAGAAAAGGAGCAGAATCTCATTGACGAGAACGTCAAGCTGCGTAAAGACCTGGAGGAGCTAACTCTTAAGGTCAATACATGGATTGGTCTCATAGCTTGTGTAGGAGCTGTAATAGTCCTTCAAATTTTCATATCATGGCTCTTCCTTCGAGCCTCTAGGCGGAAGCACTATGCAGTCCTGCAAAAATATGAGGAAAGTTGCTTATCTAGAAAACGAATCGCAACCACCAGGAAGTTAATGAGGCGAAAGTCTGTAGAGGGTGTTTCTGGACATCCGTCCCCTTGCCATAAAGCAAGAAGACCAAGCGAGGAGGCGATGAAGATCACCGGTAGTTATAAGGACTTGCTAATCCCTGAGGCTGGGGAGTCAGGCAATTCGGACGACGCTGAAAAGAACTGGCTAAACGAGATGATCAGGAAGAAGGCCAAACTGAGACAACGCAAAATGTCTGTGATCTATAATGGGAAACAACAAAGCTCTCAGCTATTCCGGCAGGAATCAGCTCCTGGAGATTTTACGCTATCAACAATTTCGACGAGTACAGGGACAAATCCGGACGACAGCCTTATTCCGGATGAGGACTATGAAAGTTACATACCGGGCTCGGATCTCGCCTATAACGAGTTTATGCCGGAAGGGCCATCGGGTAAACAAGGAAAGGTACTAAATGGTGATCCCGTCAATTTACCTAAAATAAGTAAGAAATCTAGCAAGATAAGAAGGTTATCCTCGCCGAGTTTTCTCAAGTCTCCGTTCGGTAAAACGGCCAATAGTAAAAAGCTCCCTCACGGTCCAACCGGCTGGGAATGGTATCGGTCGAAAAAGACAGAAAACAAAAGTTTTGTTTCTAGTCAACAAAATGGAGAGAGTTCCAGTCAAAATGGTAACGGGAAGAAGAAAAAACCGGGGAGTCCAAAACCCACACCTAAGGTTAACGGAATAGGACACGTTTTGCCCTCGGCCGGGTCCGAGACAATTCTTAACAGCAGCAATGGAAGCGATGATTCGTTGCGCACCTCCGGCACATCAACAACAACGGGCTCTTTATTGAGCAATGGTAAATCTAGTTCAAAAAATAAGCGTAGTTTTAAAAAGATTTTGAAAAAAGTTTTCTAGAAAATCCCCGCATTTGCAATGGAAAGTCTGAAATTATAATGCACGGCAATTGCACTTATTTTTTTTAGAAAATTTTTACATCGCCCAATTGCTGAGCTATTTTTATTATGTAGGGCTTTGTGCGTTGACTATCCATCGACTGTTTTTTACCACCCCCGGGGAATGCGACTGAGCTGTATGTTGTAACTTTTAGGCGCGTTTTTTGAGACCCTGTATAATGTTCTTGTATACTGCCTCGCACCGTGTGCTTGCCTTGCATTTATTTGTTGTGCCTGTGATTTGTTTTTTGTTATATTTGTGAATTGATATATTTTTTGTATGCGTTCTTTTTTGTTTGAAAATAAATTCATTTTATCCGTTTTAATTCGGAGAGATATTTAAGTATGAAAAGGAGAGGTTGCGTATACCAAGAAATAGCCGAATTAACTCTTTCCCGATTTGATTCACCGAAAACTATTATAATTATATCCTCTAACTTGGAGAATTTGTTTCACTATATATTTACTGAATTTATAAAATCAATACAATTTTCTTCAGCAAAAATTGGAGTTCGTGCGCTAAAACGGTGAGAGATTTGCGTGATTAGTTGCATTACTGCGCAAAAATATAAGTTAAGACTAGAATTACCCTAAAAGCCTAGTTAATACCAGAATTTCCCAGTTAAATCGAATTGCGACAGATTTATGTTTTGATTGTAACATAAACCCTTACTGGTGGCAGTATTTTCATGCTATCGGCAGTTTTAACTGCTTTGTTTACCACAACATTGTATCTCTTCTCAGCAATGCTTGTGAAATCGTTCTTGTAGTAATCACATTTCATTCATTTCAGATTCGAATTTAGTGGTTGTACCTGTTCCCCATTAGAGAATCCGGAGAGGCATTTTAAAGGTAAATTGAAGTGGTTTCTGCGTGAATTAGCTTCAATTACTTAAATCGCTTGTGATTTGTCTTTTTTCTGCTCTAACGTTTGACTGCCGCAATATATTTTTATAAGATTTAATCAATATTTTCGTATGAAATTTAGTAATATTTTTTTCTTATTGATTTCCGGGATTTAATATTTATAACAATCTAACAAATCAGCAAAAAACTCTTTGATTAATTGAAAAATTATAGACAGTCAACCGCAGACATATAACAAAGATGGGCTTTATTTTAAGTATAGGTTCTAAAAATGAGACTGAACTTAAAATCAAATTGTTTTTATATTTAATTCCTAACAAATGTTAGTTGAATAAAAGAAAGGAAGTTAATTCCTTAAAAGTATCCTGTTAGAATATAACTCAATGGATCCAAGAGGAATTAGTTATTATAAGTGTTCTAGTGAACAGAAAAGCACTAGAACTAGAAAAGCAAATATAAGAGAAAAAAAGTCATTTAGAAAAGTTTCCCTTTTTGTAGCGTTATTTCGTTTTAGAAATTCGCTTTTTTTAATTAACATTTGCTTAATTTTAATGCCTATTTTTTTCTGTATGAGTAGTTCATCTTTTTTATATGTCTGAACAATCAAACTAAATATAAGTAGAAGACCAACGAAAATTTCGTTGTTATATTTGAGTCTCTGTATAAAATCATAGATATGAAATTCAACTCCAGTAGTACAAACTTAGTTTTCATGGTAATAAATGGGTTTGGAAGTTTTCATGGTAATAAATGGGTTTTGGCAGAATAGTCGCGTCTATCTCTGATGATTCAATCCTCTCTGAAAATATTGAAAGGTTTATTTAATTGCGCCTTGTTTCTTTAAATTCGTTCCCAACGTCCCCAATAAATAATAGTAGTTATTTTACCCACCTATTCTGGCTATTTTCTCTCTATATAAGTCTCTTTATATTCACCTGCATTTATCTCACTCGTTTTATAGTTCATTTGCCAAACATCTCATTACATTTAATTTCTCTTTAGTGGATTGCATAACTAGATCTATAAAAATCTTAGTCATAGCAATTATTATCCAACTCCGTTTATTCTATCAACCGAATAAGAAACGAAATGCCTCTAGCTAGTAATGTTCGAGCTTTTAATGAACGTTGATGTGCCTAGGTGTATTTTGCTAACATCAAACGGATCCGTTTTATCGAAAACAAAAAGAATGGTTTAGACAAATTTAGCCAATTATATAGCTTGTCTTGAATTGAACGATGTATTAACAAACGTCTTAACCGTGTTGTGTGACTTAATTAGATTGTATGCTCCGATTGGCCGCTTATTTCTGTTTCAACTCTCAACAATCAGTAACCCTTACAAGCAATATTTATTTACTTAATGCGTTTTACTTTCTACTTTTTAAGATAAATTCGACTGTATGATATAATTAAGCGATAAAAACTGTAAGGACTTAGCGATGACCCATTTAAGATGCCGCTGAGGGAGAAATACGTTTGGAGACTTGATAGAATATGTGTAGCTAGATAGCGACTTTTCTCTTCGAGAAAATATTAATTACTAATATTGTTGTTATACTGCATTGTTTAGAGGACTGACAGAGGAACTATATTATATATATATATATATACCAAAATTATAATTAAAGCAAATTAAATGGTTAAGAGTTGTTCGAATGAAGCGTTCTAGTAAGCGTGAGGAGTGGAGGAGGCGTGTAAATAATATTTGAATTCTTCTACAACTGATATTATTATTATTTTTTTTTTGCCTTAGTTTCTATGTTCAAATGTAAATGTTACGTTAGTTTTATTTATTATTATCCTTATTCAGTATATTTCTACTTTAAGGAATAAATCAAGAATTTTTGCAAACTTCTACTCTTTCAATTAAATTTCTTTCCCCTAACTAAACCAAGTCTACCTGATACAAGCGAAAAAGAATGAAAACGAATATATAAAAGAGATTTTGTTTTTTTATATTTTTAATGCTTTTATAAAATCCTCAATATCAATAAGTTTTCCTTTGCATATCTTTGTTTTCCTAACTAATTCATTGAGGTTTCCGCTGGAAGCCTTTAAAGCTCCCATCCAATCATTTAAATTTTTAAAAACATCGTCATTTCGACAGTAGCAAACTTCATTAAAATACTCTTCAAGTCTGTAGCAGCAAATCGATTTAAATGTACCTTGCAAACGTTTTACGACTTCATCCCTGACGTTTTCATCTCTACAAACGAGATTTAACATAAATATACCATTTTCATGCAGGACCCGTTTAACATTATCCAAAGCTTCTGGCTCTACAAAACACTGTGGGGGGCAACTCATTCCTACAGATGAATCTTTACCGTCTACATCGAAGAGAATTGCATCAAAACGACGACCTGTTAGGATATTTTAAAAAATGAATACAACCGAAGTTCCAAAGAGAGCAAGAATTTAAAATCAGCTCATATAGCGTTATTCAATTTTACCTGACTCAACGCATTCTGATAAATATTTGATACCATCAGCAATAACCACTTTAAGCCGCTGATCTTCTTTGAAATCAAACCATTTTACCGCGACATCTCTTATGACAGGATCAAGTTCAACAGCAGTTAAGTTTACATTTCTAAGTAAAACAAAAATAAGATATTTTCAATTGGTGAACCAAATTAGTAGGTTTATCTCACTTTAGTGCCTGGTGAATGAAACTACAAAGTCCTCCGCCACCTAAACCTATAACGAGAACTTCTGCGTCATTCTTCATGCCTTGTTTTGCAGCCAAATGTACTCCAGAAATCATAAAAGCATGATACTGTGAAGGTAAGTAACTGAGGTCGATAGTCTTCATTTCCTTTTTATTTTTTCGTTTAACTTAAGGAAGTGTACTATGCAGTTTGGTTTAGATGAAAAAATAAAATGATTTAACTCACCCACTTTAACAAGGGCTTCAGATTGCACTGCAAATTGATTTGAAAGGAACACAAGACGTCTCAGTAGTCGTCCATCAGAGCCCTTAAATTCCTCGATTACATAATCTCCGGAAAATTCAGAGTGTCCTCGTTCTATAACTTCTCTCTCACCAAAATCATCGCCTAAAGTCATAAATGGGATCTTTTTCGAAAATATGGGAATTTAATTAGTAACGATTGGAAATTTTAGACAATTTTAATCATTTTACCTGTTGCGTCATAGCTTCAGGTGAAAAGTGTCTTACACTGTCCGCGAGTTCATCCTTCACATGTTGCAAACTTAAATATGCATGATCTCTGTGCAAAGTTATGATAGCCAAGCGGTTTTGTTTAGTGCACTCAATCAATTTTTTCCTTCCTTTAGGGGTGGAAAAAAGCCAATCCAATTCTCTAGAAATGAAAGTAGTGCATTATTAAAAATGATATTTTATTTTATTAGAAGCTTTTCTATTACCTTCCCTGATGCACTATAAAAGCAGCATATTTCCCATTACCTCGAGCAGGTGGTTGATCTAAAATATACACAGTATATCGTGGACTATTGGATTCTGGACTAAATAAGTCGATGACTACTTCGTTACAGTCTGAAATAGTAAATTAGATCGAGACAAGAATTTTAAATAAGTTATCCGAAGAGTTGTACCTGCTATACTGCTTTTTTTTAATCCGTTACATACAAACGCAGCATTCTGGATTGATTTAACAGATTCCATCAGTTGCTCTATATCTGGAAGTCTCTGTAATTTATCACCGACTAAACCAAGCTCTATGATCTATAAACAGCTTAATATAAAAATTTAATATTGCTTCAAAAATCGCATTACCGGCTGAGGCAGAGCTTTGAATTTGGTAGCAACTACCATGAACACTGGCATTACCGCGCTCTCCGGGGAGGTTTCTCTTGTTTTTTGTTCAGCCTCCCAGCATCGAACAACTCTTAACATGCAATTATTTTTAGGGAAATTAGCAGCAACGAAATTTAAAATGTGTTCCTGTAGCAGAGATATGCAAAGAAATCGTCCACCGTTTCTGTAACAGTTGAAATTAAAGGTTTTTTTTTCTTAGAGCAGTAGTAACTTACCTTAAAACTCTTACAACCTCAGCAAAGTACTTCTCAACTTTACCTTTAACTTCCTCAGAATCGTCAGTCATAAGAGCGTCAAGAGTTCCCTTGTCCAGAACAACTGAGAACTCCTCATTCGCGAAGCTCATCTTTGTTGCGTCCATTTCAAGAAATTTCATATCAGACCGCGTCCGTTTATTTTGCTCATTCATTTTCTTGATAACGACGTGTGAAATATCAATGTTTGTTATATCTCTAAGAAATGATTTCC
Source organism: Philonicus albiceps (assembly GCA_963969385.1). Lineage (NCBI taxonomy): Eukaryota > Metazoa > Arthropoda > Insecta > Diptera > Asilidae > Philonicus > Philonicus albiceps. The sequence continues at coordinate 22,097,197 of OZ017775.1, forward strand.
AACAGAAGTTAAAAGGGAACTAAAAAAATTAATCTTACTTGAAACCAGAGTCGTACAAGTCCATGCTCAGTTTTGAGTTACCACATCCAACCACAAGTAATTTGTCTTTGTTTTTAATATATTTATGTAAATGGGAGCATAATTCCAAATATTCTCCATACCTTTTAACATAAATTACTTTAATAGATTTAATTTTTTGGAAATATTTCATAAACTAACCATTCAAAAGCCTCTTCCCCTCGTTTTTTAAAGAATGCATCCCAGTACTCAGCTTGGCCAAATTCTTTATGGGTCTTAGGAAGAAGATTCATAATTTTTTAATTAATATCAATTCGTAGATTTTGAAGAATTTAAATAAAACTGAACAGAGTCAAAAAAGCACCGACAATGTTTTCTTTCTAGCTGTCAGCTGTTTGGATGAGATTGTCAGAAAAGCACATGTGCAAGTTTTTTAATTTTTCCATCAGATGGTATAAGCGGCGTTTGCGAAAGATGTAGGATGTTGTAGGATTATTGTGGTCATGCTTAGCTATGCCGTACTTTTACAGCGTCAGTGATTCCAGCGGATAAACTTTAATTGGTGTTGCAACTTTAATTCAATTCCCTTTAATGCCTTTGTTTTTACGTTTTTTATGCGTTATATGGTTCAAATAATGCAGGACGGTATCCCGTTTTCTTTCAAATTAAGGAATTTAACATATTAAGTGATCGGTGTCTAATTAACTAGCCGAAGGTTTACAAAAAATGTTAAGGTAAGTAGTAAACTTTCCGTTTTTGAATAAAAAGAGGATTTATTAGGAAAATGGAACTGAGTACAGACTACACCTATTTGCAAACGTTTCTCTTTAAAATAAGGTAAAAGAAATGTACACAGGCTTTATATTCGCTGGAGAATGTAACGTAAAAAGTATTTTTCGGTTTCTCTATTTCTCGCTATTTTAGTTAGCTAAATATTCAGAACCAAAAAGGGGACACAGTACATTTAACAAAAAATAATCATATTTATCGTACCCGTTTTATTTTCTTAAAATCTTTAAATATTACTCCAAAGCGGGGCTAGAAACACATAAATTGAAATAGTCGTACCTATTTTACTACTTCATCTGGTGAAATAGTCTAAAGTATGATACCATCAAGTTCATATCGGTAATTAAGGAAATATAAAAGGCTTTGGGGAAAAATTCAAAACCACAATAACAATTTCATATTTATTGCTATAACAGAAACAAACAATTTTTAATCCTAATAATTTCCAACATTTCAAAACTTGTCAATGAATTTTAAATTATTAACGATCTCCGGACAGTCGGGCAAGACACTTTGAGCCGCACTTAAGTAGGACTTCGCCTTTGGGTAGTCCCCCGACTGAGCAGAGAGGACTGCCAAATTGTTCAAAGCAGCCCCATTCGAAGAGTCCGCAGTCAGACAGAGTCTCAAGCAGCGTTTAGCCAAATTAAAGTCGCCAGTAGTCTATAAATGATAATGAGATAAATAAATAAGCAGAGTCCTAAAAATAGGCCCAGTGGGGGATTGTTAAAACAACGTCAAATTGAGGATCTTGGGGACTAGTAAACATCCACTCCAGCCGAGCGGATGAGAGCAAGTACAAGCGTAAGAATAATCACTTACAAGTGCAACAAAGCTGAGATTGTACCAAATATCGGCGCGCTGCTCGATGGAGGTGGCCAAGCGGATGGCTCGCTGAAAGCATGGCAGCACGAGATCGATTTGTCCCCCGTAAAGACAGCACAGGGCGATGTTGCAGTAGAGCTCAGCGGTATGAGCACCCATCGATAGGATCCGTCTGAAATGAAATTAATTGCGATCGTTACAACGAAAATTTAGCTAAACAGGTAATTTGTCTCCGGACCTGTAGTACATTAGCGCCATCTCCGGCTGGTTATCATAGAAATAGTGGACCGCTATGCAAGCGAGAGCCTCCGCGTTTATGGGGTCCATTTGCGCGATCGTTCTATAGGCCTGGACAGAGTCGGGCATTCGTTCGATTACCTCATAAATTCTAGCCTGTTGGGTGCGCAGGCTGATGTCATGGGGACTTCGCTCTAGAGCAGATTCTAGCAGCTGCAGGGCGGCCTGAGGCTGCTCCATTTTTAGGTACATTTTGCAGAGTAGCAAGTATGTGTCTGGATGCGGGAACACAGCCAGAGATCGCTTGAGCAGGTCCTCGGCACGTTTTGGGTGATTTAATGAAATTAGGCAGCGACCACGCTGCTGATCCCACCACCAGTCTACCTTTTGACCCTGAACGTTTGCCACAGCCTCGCAGAGGCTGAGGGCTTTTTGAGAGTCACCCTCGTGGTAAAATAGGAATTGAAAGAGTGGCTTAATAACAGTTGGCTTTTCCGCGTAAATAGTCGGATTCAGTCTGGAGGCCTGGAACAAGCTCGAAGTGGGATCCCCCAGGGTGTAAGCTGCTGCTGAAGTGATTCGCACTCGACGCGCTGTTCCACACCTCGACGCAGGACGACTACTTATAGCAGACCCAGGTCGATTTGATGTTGTACCTGGACGAGCCTGTTGAGAAAAAATCAATCAAATCGTAAAATTTGCTTTAATACATTTCTTTTCTTTTTTTAACTTATTGTCTTAAAAATATAATACCACAAAAGTTTATTAAAATGTGCACTAAATTGGATCTTTTTTAAATAGTAAGTTATCCTTTAGATAGAGAAACTTTCGGCATCTAGTCTATGCTATCATTTAAAAAGTGAATCGAATGAATGATGAATGTATGAATAAACGAATCAAAAAATGGACGTGACAGGCAGCGCTTATTAGACTTGTACTATTTTTAAAAATAATTTATATTAAGTAAAATTAAAAAGAAGATAAACGAACCATTCCTGTGATGGATTTTGCAGTTAAGGTCCTTGGTCGTCCAGAAATCAAACTGCTACTAGGTCGCGGAATAAACGCAGTTTTAATGGACGTCCCCGGGCGGGCTGCAGTTGCAATTCTCTCCAGTTCGACTTCTTCATTTTCTGTAATTACCAAATATTTCTGCATTTTTCCAAAGTGCGGAAGCCATGAATCAATCATTAAAGGAGGGATGCTTTTCCTTTCTCCCGACAAAAGCAAAACTTACCAGCTCCATCGTCGTTGGCGTCCAAGTCATCGACGAAAACCCTCTGCGTGAGCGCCCGCATCTTAAGCTGCCAAATTCCTTCGGTCATCCACTGGCCCTCCTGCCCGGTAAATTGTGGATTTGTTGCACTTTGTAGCAATACATTGCAAATTTGGATACATTTCTCGTAACTCTTGCGCCGAAAAAGGGACACGGCCTCGAAATACTTGTCCAGGCCGTCGTGGGTTTGAGGGGGCAACATTTCTCTGCTCTTTAACTGCTGTAATGATACACAAATTTATGACTCAAAGACAAGATTTGAGGCCATTTCTTGTCGTTTCAATTTTGAGCTCTGCTGCAGTTTAATATTTTCAATTTCATGCACTGGAATTTGGGTTGGGCTGAGCACAGCCCCGTTCATAATTTTGAACCTCAATGGGATTTGCAAATTACGAAAGAAACAATCACTTGTTTGTATTAAACACTATTGATTTTATTACTTATTGCAGAAATATCAGAATTCCAAGTTATTTCCAAAACAACTTAAGCTCAAGTCTTTTACAAAATATATTAAAAGAAAGCACTACTGTTCAAAGTATTTATAATTTGACAGGGTTTTGTATTGTCTATAAAATGCATGTTTAAGCATTTTATGACTTTATTCTTTTTGAAATAACAAACTCATTTTTAGTGCTAGCAGGGATCTTATAATAACTACGGAAGTGGAAACTTCTTAAGACTAATTACCAACTCAGCTCCAATCTTTGCAGCCTTTTGAGGCTACAGACACCGTTGAACAGCAGAAAATGAGATTTCTTAGGAATAATCGCGAACCAGGTCTGCCTTTTAAAGTCAATAAAATTGACGGTGCCTGAAAGACAATGGCATGGCAACGGCTGCTCCCAAACACGCCTCGGCAGTCCTGCCTAAGTAGCAAACCATGTAGAAGACGAAAGGCTTTCTCCGATTACAACAGGTGGTCAGGGCGACTCTCCCATTTTTTTGAAAAGAACATTCCTCTGCGCACCCGGAGACAGCCAATATCCAGGAAATATTTTGAGAGTCCGAGAAAATATGTTAGGAATTTTCGAATTGGCCCCAACCTTGCACCAGGAGTGGCCGGCGTTTTAGCAAAAACTTCATAAAATCTTACGCGAAAAGATATTGAGGTGTGTGGACAAGATACACCCAGGCTTGAGGAGACAGTCCTCTGGTTGAGTCGACTTGGATCACTTGGACGAAAATTGTTCCTTTTTGGGGCGTACGTGCACGATTATGTCTGGGTGCTGGGGACAAGAAAAATGTCTTTCACTGTCGGCGCATTCCTCTGGGGGCCTCAGGGTATGTGCATTAAGCGCACCAAACGATCCTTTGAATCTCTCACACAGAATGCAACTTTGTTGCATACAAGAATTGCGCCCTGACACCTGGAGGAACTTGATATCGTGGCCAGTGACTGGGGCCCGGTCGAAGTAGAAGACGACAACGACGACGACGACGATGGAGACGGAGACGGCACTCTTCGGTGATGCCCGCGACTTAGTACTTCTTCGGAGGAGAGCACCTCTTGTTATCGGTCCCCGGAATACATGGCAACTTGCCACGAAGATGGCCATCGGAATGCAGAAGAAATGTTGACTGGGAGGAGGATTTGAATGAAATCATAAATTTCTACTGTTTGGTATCGTGTTCGCCTGGTCGGTTCGACCGTCCATTATTATGGGTAAATTCTTCTTCAATTAATTGATAAAGGCGACGTATTTGGAACGCGCACTCACTGGATATTGGCACGCATGCAGTGGGGCTCCTCCATTATTATGGATGCTCCTTGCAGCTACGGATAATATTTTTTTATTTAAATAAATTGCTTCGCGGGACTCCATTCACTGCATCTTTGTTCCGATCTCAAATAAATTTATTAAGCATTGAGACAAAGTTGCGTGAGTGGTGGGTATGCACCGTTTTGGTAAATCTGTAGTTTATGTCCATTTACAGAAGAACTAATTGTTCCAGCTGTTTTTTCTCTTATAGTTACTAAATATGCTTTTAAACTATAGTTGTGAAGAAACCCGATAGTAATAAAAACTTTAACTACAGAATTTACGTCCTACTTCTCTTTCTAGTGCCCTACCAAGCCCTATTAGGTGCAACTTTATCCTTACTCAGCAGTATGTATATAATTTAAATTAAATAGATGTTTTTTAAATATTATGGCAACAATTTTGAATTTTTTGCCTTCATATGACGCCCAAAATAAAACTGAACTTTTAAATCATATTTGTAATTTAAGGTAATTCAAAGAAATTAAGACAAATTTCAACTTTTGTTGTGCCGTCTGATTCTCGATGTCCTTTTATTACTTCCAGTTAAAAATGTGATGGATAAAAAAGGAGATTAAGCTTAGCTTCTACAATTGAAACGCTTCAAATCGTCCGAGCAGAAGATGTCTCATCCCTTAATTACAAGATCAAGAACAGCATCAGGCCATAAAAAATTGCGGCTGCCTCCGACAATTCTTTTCCTTCGTCATAAAGAAGATAAAAAAGAAGACCATTTTCTACAGGCGAACATCTCCTACCCACAGATGGAAAGGTAAAAATTGTCGGATAAATCAAACCGCATTACTAACTAACCATAGCTACCAGTGTTTAGCGATTGATCTCCGCCGCACGAGGCACATGCTCCCCAGAAGGTGCCCCAGCTGAAGATGTAAAAGACCTTGGATGCTCCTCCGCGAATGAGTCTGGGTCCCGGGCATACACAGATCCCAAGAATTATTCAAGTTTTGAGAGAGAACGACGGGGACGGGTTTGACCACAAGCGAAATGATTGATTTAAAAGAGCTAAAATTGAGGCGATGACTGATTCCGCCGGCGAGGATTTTAGACGGATGGCTAGGTGCAGTGCGCGGATTGCAAATATGTTTGATGGCTCGCAGAATGGGAACAAAAAACCGCCGTCCTACCCAGAGGAACGGCTGTAGCCAGGGCATGTACAGATTAAGGCAGTAAAAAAGTCGCGGGAAGAGGCGGTAAGAAAGAGCGATCTTCATCGGTTCCGTTCTGCGATGACCTCCCCATGTGCTTCGCACCGGTCTTAACATGGAACGGCAGACAAATTGGGTGAGACGTTCCAGAAAATTAAAATTCCATAAAATTAATTCTTAGTGCCCGATAGCATTTTGCCTTGTTCTTTGAATTTTCTTTTCGGGTCGACCTTTTTCTCGGCGGTCAAGCGCAAATTGTTGCAATTCAGTTTGCATTGTACATTGTTACGGTTGAATCTTTAATGAAGATTTTAAGCTAAAATAGCAAGTAGCAAGTATAAAAAATAAATTTAAAATTCCCGAAAATAATTCAGATTAAATCAGGGATCTAAAAAGCTGAGCTTTTAATCTATCGAATGGAAAATTTAATAAAATTGAGCAACTTTAGGAACTTTACCAAATATAAATTAACAAATCTATTTATCGAAGCTTTAAGAACACATTCAAAGAGTTTAAGCTTAGTTCTATCATAAAAGTAATAATGACAATAAAATAAAATGTTATGGTAGGAAATACTTTTCATACTTTTCAATACATTTCATAAAATGTGGTGGGTGGAATTCCTCTGGTTTTTAATTATACAGCTGCAAATGTACTCAGAAGCTTTAATTCATTGATGTTTTGTCAAATTATGAGCAAACATCGCATACATACCTTGGGCAGTATTTTTACTTGCAAATTTTCGTATCAAGTGTCCGCAGCAATTCCACGTATACATTTTATGCATTTAAATTCTTAAATGTTAATTCAATTACGAAAAAAAGTAAAACACATTACTTTCTAGAAATGTTCTTCCAAAACGAAACAACTAAAAACAGTTTGAGAGCATCTGCATCTGGTTTGGTAGCGAGCTAATTCCAATGGAGCTTTGGGGCCAGGTAAGCTTAAATTCATTTCTTAGCTGCTACTGGTTGGAAACCGCCTCGACACATGGCTCCAACTCGCCTGCACACTTAAAGAAAAGAAGTACGACAGAGAAGACGCTGGGCACTGTCTTAAGAAAGTCGCGCAACTGTATGGAGTTAGTGCAATTAGAGGCAATTTATGTATGGTTGCGCCAACCTTCATCAGTACATGCGGGGCTCAATACATTCTTGCGGTGCTCCTCAAGAGGGAATCGATCGTGACACTCGAGAAAACGCACATTTGAGCAAATTCGCCGGAGCTTGAGAGGCTCCGGAAGAAAATTAGTTGAATGCCTTTAAGCTGAGCTAAGAGATCGGTGAATTTTTGCGCAGGTCCAGGCGGTGGCGAGGCGACGAAACGAAACGAAGCCGAACCGAACCCGAACCACTCTTCACCCAGTTCGGCAGTGGAATGTTTATTTCGCGCTTATTTGCAGCGCCCGCGTTATTGCCGCCGATCTACCGGTTTTTGCATTTTCCACACATGAGTGCGAATGCATATGCGGTGCGGTTCGAACCGCGAAAAAGTTTATAACTTTTTATGCTAGTCCACCTAAGGTACTCGTACTGGCTAGACGTGAAAAATCACGTAGATTTCCCAGCGGGCCGCACTATCGCTGATCGTTTGGCCTCGACAGTGATTTGTTCCTTTCATACTTCAACTTTTATCTGGTTTTATTTTTTTTATTTTTCATTTAAGTTCGGCTTGAGAGATAAATACGATCGCCGTACACTCGCTGTGTACCCGGACGGTTCAATATCCAGGAAAAGTGCTATTGAAGTAGTTTTTTCCCAGGCGATCTTTTACCGGGGAGTAGTAAAATACTTGGAACCGTAACTCGTTCACTTTTACTTGAAAGAGTGCAGAAAAATCGCAATCGTTCCCAGGTTCGATTTCAAGTGCTGTGAAATGCTAAAAATCCAATCGGTCACGTTATTGACTTGAAAGTGCCTGAGATTCTGCAGACCTAGTTATTATACGATTGAAGATTCTCACTGGAAGAACGGTAGAAAAAGTGATCGAAAGAATTCCTCACCTGTTGATCTCCAACGTGGAATTGAGTTCGCGATCGCACGGCGGCGGCGGCGACGACGACAACGACGGCGTGGAGAACTAGAATTCAGTGAAATTAGTAGGAATCACCACCGTGCTGGCTCCGTCTTCGACTCCTTCTTCCTAGAACTACGCAGTGGAATGAGTAAGACGCTGCCGGAAAGACGCCTGCGCCTGTAAAAGACCGATCGCCGAAATGGTAAAGGACTCAGCCAAACTTTAAGCCCATAATTTCTCCACCGCAGTGAGTAGATCAGCGTTGCTCGATTAAGAATTTTGCTTGCTTTTTTTATTTTTTGTTTTAAGAAACACCCTGCGAAAGCTGCGGGCGCATTCCAGCAGATAAATCCGCGATCAACCAAGCAAATATTTTCGCATGTGTTTGTTTAGCGCGATCCCCATGGTGTGCGTGTGTGTTGGTGTGGAAAAGGCCCACTGATTGCATCGTGGTTGGATTTGATTGCAAGGGAGAGCGGGGGTGGATGATAACGCTACGCGGCTGCCACTTAGTTTTTTTTTCGGTGCGCGCAGTAGCGTGCCGTGCCGTGATGGAATTCGAGAGCAAGCTGATTCAGAAGTTAGCGCACACCACCGCACAGCCTCACTCCAGCCGTGGTGGTATTCAATTTATTTAATGTTATCGATGAAAACGGTGAGCTTTTCCCTAGAGGCAACTCAGCCGCGCGGCAGCCGCTTCACATGTTCGGGTCGCGAAAAACCTAAACCACCATTATAAAAGCCAAAAAAAAAGAGAAAAGAGGAAGCTCTCTTATGAACGGTGCAATCGCTGATCGCACTTTGGTGTAGTGTGCGATTTTTCGCGCATAATACACACACAAGTGAACATCCACAATAAACCCGCATAATTTGTGGAATTCACGTGCAATAAAGAATTTTCTTTTGATCACGAAAATCTCATTAAGATGTTTTGGTATTCTTGGCTTAAATATTGTGCGGAATATTTTTGCGGAGATCGCCGCTTCTGCTGCATGACTCCTATGTCAGTCAGATCGTGGCAGACACATTAAGCGGTTGATTTACATTTTTTAGCGCAATTTATATGAAATCAAATTAGAATAAAATGTCACGGAGGACATTAAACTAATAGCGCTGGAATGTCGTTTCGCTATGCAACTCGACGAGTGGATTTAGCCCCAGAGGTCGACGTTATTTACTGCGAAGTGGTCTCGGCCGATAGTACGGCCACCGGTAATTGGATGAATATTGCTTTCTATTTCGGAATTGCAGGCGATGTAATTAGTAAAATACATTTAATCGGGGTCTTACTGGTTTTATGGTCGTATTTCTTCGCTTTTTAAGTAAATGGAGGAATATTTCTAGTATACTTGGCGGGTGTCTAAATGATAAGTGTTACATTATGAGACTGATCTTGTTTTGCGATACTACAACACAAGCTTTATTTCCTTCAACTTGATCAAAAGACATATTTTTACCCCTTTGCAGCTCAACGTTTTATTATTTCGAATAGTCCGGTTCTAATCTATTTTACCACAAGCAGAAAATGAATGGAGGTGGAATTCAACATTTACGTGCACTCGGAAAAATAATATATTTTTTAATTTAAATCTTTTTCCCGAATACCCGGTGTACTTGAATATGCGTTGCAATACAAGAAAAAAATCTAAGGTTTTGCTGTAAATTATTCATTTCTATAGAGCGATATCAAGTTTTTTCTTTTCCTATTTAATCGATTGTAGTTTTAACACGAAAGGACGGGTAACGATAAGCTAAGAAAATCGGTCCTTAAAAAAACAAAACTTTAGTCTTATTTTTTTATATGCAGTAGTAGTATATGTTGTTTATACTCGAGAATCCTAGAGTCTAGATAATGTATTAATGCAACAAAAAAGTCATAAGTGTGTAATTTTCAAACAAATATCCAAAAATCGACATTGTTTTCGAAAATCGGCATTGAATCCTTTGCAAAATATTTATTGCTTGTGAAATAGAATTGAAATTGAAATAGTGTTAATTTCTGTCATAGCAATAAAATACCGATCATGTGGATTATATAAATATTTCATATTTATTTATTTAACAATTTCATCAAAAACTGATTACTTAAATCAACAACAAAATATTCCTACCTATTCAACGAAACCGACATTTTATTTGAGCTCTCGATAAAAGAATATCAGAATATCGCCAATTAAAGGAGCGCGACATAGAGAATATGGGTTCGTTAACACCATAATTAGTACGGTTAAAGGCTGTTTGGAAGAAATTATAGCTCCTCAGAGAGCGTGCAGATACAAACATATCAAATTTACTAAACAATTTAGCGGAGTTAATAACTCCTTTATTTGAGAAAGATCTTATGTGGTTTTTGCCCAAAATTTGAGATGGATTTTCTTAACTTATCGTTACCCTCCTTTGTTTTATTATTTATTTATTGTCAGTCCTTTTTGAATTTTATCATTATTGCATTGTTTTCTAGAAGTCAGCAAAAAACTTTATAAATATTCTTACAAACAAAAATGTCCTTATTAAAATTATGCATCGTGTTTTTTTAGTATTTTGAAAAATTACTCCATATTATTCTTGGAGTGATAAGGGTTAAGTTATGATAAAACAAAACACTATAGGGTTAAGATGGTTACGAAAATGTATGTAATTGTATGAGAATTTAGTAAAGCCAAGCCATATAAATAAGTCTCTATCTCAGAAATGTGCTTTTCATTAAACCGTAAATTAAAAATCAATTTGCAATATTTCCCGCGATAAACATCGCAGTCTACCTGAACGAGATATTTTTAGCCTCTACGACTGCACAAATACTGTGCTTATGGAGCTATCTCATGTTTGATTTAAAAATTCCACAAGTTGCGTCATATTTATTTCCGCTAATGTTATCGCGGCATTTTAAAAATGGCCAAAAATTACACGAATAAAGTAGGAGATTTGCATGTTCTATTTTAGCCTTTGTTTTGCAAAATTCCCCTTACACAATTTTTGTTTCGAAGAACAAAAAACAAAAAAGAAGCGCGATCTGATGGTCCGGTGTTTGTGTCCAAAAAAGGTGTTTTTGTGTATCTTTGACCCAATTCCTCTCGTTTAAATTCCAAATTGAGACAAAAACGATCGCGCCATTTACATGCAAATTGGGGCTAAAGAACATTTGGCCATTGCGCAGCAGCAGAAAGAGGCAGTTCCTTTAAGAAGCTTTGAACGAAATCAAAAGTACTTTTACGGTTCGTTGGATTGATGATCATATCGATATTCAATTGGAATTCTCGAACGGGGCAATTTCGGTTGGAATGGATTTCTAGAAAACTGGCCATTAGTTGTTATCTTTTCACGGAACTGATTGTAAATCTCACCGAATCTCTAGTCACATGCATACCACATCGTAGTAGAGACCATTTCAATTATCGCCCTCATCTCAAATTCATCTCACGTTGGACAGCTCTGCAATTCCATTTATCCTCCTCGCTCAGCAACCCCGGGTAATTTATTCCCCGAATTATGGCCTCCACCTTCCACCGCGCCAACTAACCCGCATGAACCTAAAGTTTAAACTATGCACCCAGATACAGGTGGTGTGTACGGGCACATCTTCTGGAAGAGCACCAAGAGCCCCAGCACGATCATCACACTCATACCGATCAGATCATCTCCAGGCGAAGTTCATACGAATCAACCACAAAATTCCCTTTGCCAAGCATTCCACCTGCTGCAATTTATATGCATTCCAACATAAGCAACACGTGTTGTTATAGTAACAGCGATACACCCCCAAATAGCCCGGGGGATCGGAGAAAGAGGCCTGCCTGGTTGCTGGGTGCCTCTGTATCGATCAGAAGAACTATCAGTTTCAGGGGGTAGGGGGGCATCGTCTGAAAGGTAATACCTCAAATGGTGCTTCCAGTAAGCAATACCCGAGACATGTGTCATGAAGGGTGATACCTTGCCATGAGAAAATATCACACTCGACGGGATAAGATTGCATTCTAAACTGGGATAGATGATCTCGGTCACGATCAGTGGAGAGAGAACCTTTGCTTTCTTCTTTGATTATTTCGCTTTCTGAAAAATTCGCCTTCCCTCAGGGATCCTTCCCTATCCAAGTGCGAAATATATGACTACGAGATTTATGCCAGGTCAAGTGGGCACGTCAGACGAATGAACTTAAACTCCTATGATTAATTAGTAAGGGATTTCTGGCGAACCGAACAGGAGGAAGATGTACATAGGGTAATTTATAAATATTGAAAGCAGGAATAATTTATAGCAGAAACTGCAGAATAAAGTTCTCTAGTGATCTTAAGATTTTTTACACTATATTTTATATGAATGGTTGTAAGATAGAGCAACTCATCCAACTAAAGGTCGATAAGGTCATGGCTAATATTTCATGTGTATTTCAAAAATGTATAAATTATATATTAAGCAACGTGCCTGATATGCAAAGTGTCGTCGACATTGTCCCGCCAAATACAAAAATAAAATTAATCGATTTCTAACTGCTGTATGAAATATGAGCTCAGATAAATAGTTTTATTGCCACAACAGTGTTATTTTCAAAGTTATATCCGGTTATATTGGCTTCCAATAACTTTACATTTTAAAACTTAACTCTTAGATATGCTCGACAAAGTAGATTATCTTTATAATTGGGAATATTCTCGTAATACAAAATTCGATATTTTAAAACTAAATTTTTCCTCTTAGATTTAAATCCTTTTCGAAAAAAAAGTGATACCATGACTAAAAATTTATTGAAATAGTAATTAACGGTGTTCTTCCTTAATTCGCTTAAGCTACAACTGAGAAACATTCAGCGTAACCGCATTAACACTTGAGACCTTCCGAGGAATGCGCTAAGCCTTGTATACCTTTTAAAAGCCTGAACCTGATGATGGTGGAGCTGTGCACCGTATGCCCGACCAACATCATTAAATTGACGTATTTCGTAGCTCCTTTACCTATTAACTCTTAGGGCCGTAAAATCTGGGATTTCTTTCACTCACGTCATACTTGCGCCGCATACCGACTTGGCTCTTCTTTTACCAAAGTGCACACCTCAACTCGAGATCACTTCCTTGAAAAGGTCGTTCGTTTTCATTATACTCTACAGTAAGCGGGCAATAAATGCGGCTCACATAATTCCATCACAATTGTGAAATTTTCCACCGTTTTGCTTCATTTGTTGCTTTATGGAAAATTAATTTCCCCATATGGGACTTTTTCACAGGGTGAGCTTGAAGTCATTGTCCGATCGTGTAAATAAGCAGAAATTCCTCGACATGTAATATTTTAGTACGATCGATGGACAAGCACGATTACAAAAATAAAAATAAGTCGTAAGACACTTTAAATATGTTCTTTTTTTCCCGGGGGGATTAATGGTGCACGTGTATATCATTATCACTACTTAGGTGATCATCAAAACAGCTACAAGCCACCTTAAGATAAAGCCAACCAGGCAGGGGCCCGTTAAGACCAATCTCTGAAAAAAATTCTTACCAGTCTTAGGGAAAGGTTAGTCTTTTTTTCGTTTTATTTAGGGCATCGGACATACTTTTTGGGATTGTCACCAGAATTTATTCACATTCCAAGCAAGATTTTTTGGGTGGGTGAGTTATGTATTTACATTAAAATATTTTCTGAATCACTTCCCGCTTTATCGCTATTGATTGCAGTAATGACAAATTATTACGAGCTTTTTGGGGATTTATTTAAATTTTGTGCAAATAGGTGGATTAACCATTCTTTGGATTTTATTCTTAAATATTCTAATGACTTATTGATACTTATACTAATTCAGTTTCAATTTTGTGTATATTCAGGCGTGTTATCTATTTAGGAAATGTTTTAATGGTGATATACTTGTATTCTGCACAAATGATACTATAATTATTATTGTTTATTGTAATACGAGAATTTTATTTACACTTTAGTAGAATAGGACTGTTTGGGACTTTTTAATCAACAAAGAATAACGTTTAAGGGTTTTATTAAACTGCTAAATGGGACAAACAGAGGACATTTTAAGTTTCATTTATTTCGACAAAAATAAATTTAGTATAAAGCAACAAAACAAAAAGGTCCCATTTCCAGAAGCAGGGAATTTGGAAAGAGTACGCTAATGGGCATGTTGTCGTGTCATGCAGGAATATCACTTTTTTTCTTAAGAACCTTGCATTGCTAATGGCACTTGTCCACGGTCAATGTCGTGATACTTGGCCATAAAAATTTTTAAAAAATCTCCACCAAGAGCAAATTAATTGACACGTATCGAAACAGCGAACTGGTGGTTTTCCTGCCCAGTGAATACCAAAAAATAAAAATTAAAATGCACACCATCTTCGGGGCTGTTCTGTTTTACGTGTCTTGGCACGAAAAAGGAGGATCACTTGAAAAATATGACATGCGTGACTGGCCATTTGACGAACCTCGGCAGAGTGGTGCCAAACGAAACATTTTTAATGAAAAGCCCCCAATCAAACCGATCATTTTCGGGGGATAGGAAGCGTCTGATCGTTTTAGTCTGTAATTTATAAATATGTCTTTGTTCAAGACTGGGAGGAAAAGCCACGAAAATTGGTCGCGGCGCCATTGTCTTCCTCTTTGGTCTGAAGGCACTCTGACCAGTATTAAAGTCGAAGTGCGGAGACATCGCCTGTTCAAGACGAACGATAACGTCTGCAGCTCACCGTCGGATAATTCAATAATTTAAGGGCGGGAAAAATACAGATATGGTCCCTGAAGTGATTAGACACAACGAGAATTGTGATTTGTTTGCCAGGTCGTGATTTAATGGCCGGTTAATTATAATCTATAGCCACGCACTGGCTGAGCTGCGCTAGAACCGCGGCTAGAAATCCGGCCTGGGACCGAACATCCCATCATTCAATTGTGCGTCAGATGGAGATAAACAAAGTGAGCGATCCGCGTGTGCGCATGTGAAAAGTACGCGTGCGCAACTGGCTACAATTCTTCAAAGTCAGTGGTTAATGCTAGCGAAATTAATCACCGAAGACTAAAGTACTCGGCCCCGTCCCGTCCTGGGACATTTTTCACCGATCGTGCAGTTAATCACTGCGCCTCGTATCTGTGCGTTATCTCAAGCCCAAGTCCGTCGCGAACTTTTCTGCGCCTTTACTCTATCCCCGCGAACAGAGAACGCGAAATACATAATAATTTTTTCTAATTAAAATTAGCCGACTGGGAAACATGATATTTGTCTATGAATCCCTGTCAACTACCAGTTGCTGCCTATCGCGATCCGCTGCCCCCGCCTCCTCGAGTAGATGTAAGTTGTAATGATGTCGGCTAATGATCAATTATTGTTACATTTCGAACTCTCATAGTCGGAGCTAGCAAGACATCTCGCGCACTAATTAGCGATCATGTAACTGTCGACCGTTCCATATTTCGAATATGAACGATCTTTTGAGCCCCAGCCGCTACTACGCGCCGCTCAAGTGATCTTATGACAATTTAAATTGATCGCTCGCGTTTTTGCCGTGTGTCCTTGTTTTCTGCTGAAGGCTTTGTCGCATTACCGTCAGTCAGCCGTAATTACTTTGAATTTCAATTACTTTTTGCCCTTAGCACCCCATCAGACGACAGTAAATCTTTGGAGGTTCTCGATTGCCCTAGAGGTATTTTTCAAGTCGGTGAAGCTACTGAGATTTAATAGTGAAGTAGATTTTTATTTTTTTGTTATTGGGAAGGAATTGTACTATGTAACATTTTACGATAATCTGGCGAGTTTTTTTAGGAATTTATGAATTTATAATACCTATGTATTCAACCCCTCCTAATGATTAAACTATTCCACATTTAAGAAGTATCGTCATCTAAAATATTTTAGATATCAATCACAAGGTGACCTCTGGTTGAATACAATTAAAAATACTTAGCGAAACAACCAAATTAAAAAGAACTCGGTAAACCAGAAATTCGCTTGCAAGTTGTGAAAATAACATCCCTTTTCACAAATTCAAATTCAGATGTTGTTATTGCGGAATTTACAAAGAGCAATAATTTAGTACAGCATCTTAATACCAGAATCTAATTTTTATAGCAGTATCCAAGATCGTTGTATTTAAGGAAAAGCCATAAAGTTAATTATACTCCGATTTATAAAATTTAGAAAATTCAAGTGCACTCTTGCTAATTGCTTTTCGATTAAAAGATACTTTGTTCAGGCTCTTCTCAACTATGAACAGGTTCTGTGCAGAGTAAATCCTTAGATGGGTTTAGTAGCAAAATTAACCTCTTTATTTGCAAAATAGTACCCTAGACTTACTTTTACGGTCCCTATGGACAGCCATCTCCGTTCGATACGGCAATAAAAATTGTAAATTGAAGTGATCTTGCCATTTGGAAGACTTCATGGTTTCCGGTCACCGTCATTACATCCCATCTGAGAGTATAGTTTTCTTCGCATGGTTGGTTGGCCTGTGGGCCAATAATCGGCAAAATGTATTTGCTCATTAAACCGCTCTGTGGATGGGCACACTGAGGTGATTTCAATTTGTTGTCTCGATCTTTCTTTAATTATAACCGTCTGGCAATTTGTATGTTAATCTTTCGATTAAAAGAGAAACAGGACAAAAAGTTGAAGACATCAAAGAAAAAAAATTATACATTTAGATATACAAGAAAGCTGAAAGGGGCCAGAAAATATTTTCAGCCAGCCCAGAGTAGTCACGAGGCGGCAGTGTGTGTGTGCACCCTAAGTGCCTTCAGGTGGGCTTCACCTTTTTTCGCTTTGAAAAGGTTGAGCTGGTCATAACGATCCGTGTGCGTGAGGGGCATTCTTAAAAGTCCGCCGACGCTTGTGGCCACTATACGCAGATGCCATTTCCAAAGAGGGACTATGCTGGCACGGGTTGATGACATTGAACAATTTTCATTTTGCCAATCCAGAATTATTTTATTGAGCACTGCATTTATTGGGTATTTTTATGCTAATGAGGTATGCTATTTATGCGGAGCACACTGTGTTGACGAAATGATAATTATATTGACTAAATATTTTGTTTGTTTGCATCCAATCGCTGATAACGTTTTAGGGTTACGACGTGAGCATACTTTTGAAATAATTACGCAAATTATAAGCACATAACAATGTCAGCCTTGATTGTTTCTTTTATAATTTGTAGCCTAATTTATTGATAGTAAACGTAAATACGTATCATAATCACTACCATTTTTTAGACTTCTATTTTTGGAAGTAATTTTGTGCTTGTTATCCATTTTAAAATGGATATTAAAACAAAATTTAAAATAAACTTGTATTATTTTAGGGCTAACCGAAGTTTTTCTGTAAACCAATGACTGGAAGGAGATTCATTTATTGAAAATTTTGGAAGTGAAGCATAGTGCGTTCTCTTGCATAAAAACTGATGTTACGTATTTGAGGTCTTAACCTTAATAAAAAGAAGACCCAAATCATCTGTATATCTAGAAAATAAATAAATATTTGGCCTGCCACTGAATACAGAAAGGATTGGATGTTTGTCACGATTCAGAGGTAAAGATTTTTAGTAAATTGTATTTTTTAGTTATTTATAAACGATTTATAATTTATTGTTAGAAATTATCTAGTAAGAAATAGAAGAGATAAAGACGCACATTTTCATGATCCTAAAAGTACGAAAACAAAGTTTGAATCGTTTTGGCTGTTAAAAAAAATTAGGGTGTTTTTCTAGCAATTTTAAACGACAATGTCTTGTATTTGTAGCTATTTTGATCAGTTTTATAAAACATATATTTTCTAAATTTATTGTGGGTTTTAGGAAAATAAAGCGATTTAATTCATATAAAATCAAACTCAAGTTTTCTGTAAGTCCTAATGTACAACAGAATTCAAGGCAAGGGTATAAAAAGTGCATTGATAGGTAAGTGCACCGCTGCATTTAACCTTCAAGACTGACCAGAACAACGTCACACCCCTTTGAGTAATCCAAAAGTGCAGGAGCATAAAAATTGCCGCTTGGACTCTATGCGAGCAGAACCAGTCCCAAAGTAAATTATTTTAGCATATAAAATTAAATTCAGAAACCAGTTATAGTTGTAATTTCCTCAGCACCAGCCACATCGCCATTCCCGTCTCCTTACTTCTATACTGATTTTGTCTTATTTTTGTCTTTTTGGGATATCTCAGCGTCGCGCGGTCGCCCCGATTGCCACCGCCAAGTGTTGTTAGAGGTGCGCGCGCAGTTCTAAAAAAGCGCACACCCAGCGGTGTGAGCACTTAGCGACATACTAAGCGTACTAAGTGAGCATCGACCGTCAAGCTTTTATGCTGGACACATTTTTAGCATACCTGTTTCATTACTCAGCCCCCAGGTCGGGTCTTACAGACACACCGTTTTCTGGGCAAAATTCAGAGTTTTTCGCGGTTTTCTTCCTACTTTTCCGATCGATTTTCTCACTAAACTAAGCTAAGGCTGTAGTTTCAATAGACCAGTCCTAATCTACATAGTGTGTGCACCACTTTGGTCATATATGCGCACTTATCTGCACGTCACCCGAGTGTACGCAGAACTCTTACATATCTGGAAATATTCTGCGGAATTTATGGCAGCGATCGCTTAAAGGATTTTCAGGGTTTTATTTGGATCCGGCCCATGTACATGGTAATTTTAATAATTTAAATAATAAATTTAGCATATGCGGCAAGCTATGGGATTAGATATCGAAACGATAGTGCGGTGCGTTGCGCTACAGAGCCCACTTGATCGGTGCGAGCGTGCCTTCGCAGGACCGGCTAATGCACAAACTAGCTTTAGAGTATAATTTAAATGGTAACCTAGATTAAGTGCTTTCAACTAGTTTGACAACAAGATCGTGATGTTGTGGCGTAGTAGCGCTGGATTCCTCTGGTCCCATTGACGCAAACGCTGAGGAAGTTCGCCTCCCCGTCGGCCCCCATCGCCCCGCCAATCTAGCAAAAATATAATATGGTATGCGACTGTTATTTTGTTATATTTAGCGCATATATTACTTGAATTCCCGACTACAATTTGTTTTATACTATTTCGAATCGCTTTCTGATTCAGCGATTATTCGCGCGGTCTATCCTATGCCCGGGTAGGCGCTCTTGCGCGATTGCCCGGCTCTGGTGCTGTGCCGCGCTGCACTGCATTTGCCCACCGCCGCATGGATACCAAAGGTGGCATATATAGTTTATTTGATTTTGCAGTTTCTGGGAGTGTTAACTGCCAGCCTCGAGAATATTGTGGCATTCAGCAAAACTACTTTGAATTTATAATGCATTTGATTTATTGTGAATTGTTAATTGTTGAGAGCTCTACGGCTCGTATACACGAGACGGGATCCAGTAGAAATTATGAGCTAAATGAAAATTCCTGAACGTATGAATATACGAAACACTTTGTGTGCTCCTTTCTTTGCGAATATATTTTAAGTTAACTTTCCTGCGGTATGCGCAATCTGATGAACACTGAGTCGTAGTTTATTTAGTCTTCTCATAAATATGTACTATCTTTTCGATGAGTGATAGATAAAATACCTCTTCGATTTGACGAATCTATTCGCAAAATTTGGAATTTGTAATAACTAGATTTTTCAGATATTCCATAGAATTCAATTTGAATGTTGATGTCTAGAAATTAAGTCTGAACTAAAGAACTGAAAGAAAATCTGCTGCTCAAATGAAAACCTATTCAATTCCACAAAAACAAACCAAATATTGTACATATTACAAATTTTAATACTTCAGTACAAATTCATGTTGACACATTTATTTTGTAACTATAATTTTTTCCTGCTTAAGTCATAAAAACCAAAACGAGTTCTTTAATAATATCTAAGTAATAATTACAATTTACTATGCATAGTTCTCTTCAAATTTATTTCCTTAAAGTATATCTTTAAACCGAAGAAAATAATTAAATTCTTTATATTCAAAATGCAAAGGAGAAGTTTTCCCATCTCGTCCAGTTGTGGTAAGCAATAAAATGAAGAAAGTCTTTAATTAGTTTCATCAATTCCTTATCCGCTCCACCATCAACCACAACAATTCCAAGGAGCAATTGAGCAGTACAAAAGAGTGACGATCATGCAACGAAAATCACTTACGATTTCACTGGTGCAGACTGTCCATCAAATTTTCACTGACTGCCGCGATAAATTGCGCTTTTCTTTTGATATATTTCTCTTATTTTCTTAAGACCCCTCCTCTAGCCAGGTGGTCCGAGTCATTGACGCATCTGGCGCCGGAGAAAAAAAACGTGCAAAATTCCATTGACTGCATCTAATTACGTGCTCCATTAAGAGCAAGCGACCAGGGGGTGCGGCGATGTACCACGTTCTTTTTCTGTACAATTTTAAAATTTACACTTGTACATTTTGACGTATGTGCTAACAATTTATTTACGTAAAGCTGACGAGCTTTTCCTACTGTCGCCATCGTTCGTTTAAAATTTCGCTATCTGGTTAAATGTGAATAATGTTCCTGAAATATCTGACTTAATCCGTACTACCTAAGTCTTTCATTTAAAATTTTGCACTATATTATTCTATATCTGAAAAGGTCAATTGACTTCTTGTTTACGATCAACTGATCTTGTAGAGTCTTGAATTATACAAGCAGAGTAAAATTCGGTCAGTGATATTTTTATACAACCATGCCACTAACTTTAGTAGCGTCTATTTATCGAGTCCCATAAATCGGTGCCTTTTTCAGAATATAGTCAATTCTAACAAATTACCAATGTCTGTTGATTCAAATGGAAAAAAAGCGTCGTAAAGTTAAATTTATGAAGTAGCGAAAGCATATTTCATGCATTTTAATGGTAGCACTAAGAGGCCGAAGTTGGATCCACTGGAGCATCGTAGTTGATGAGTAGGACATCGGCTTGAATCTGAATGGGATGCTCCGCTAACAGGCTAATGAATTCAATTGAAAATCGCAGAGGTAGGCATCCTAGAAAATGTTGATGCTGCCGAGGCCTGAGGGCAACACCAGCTAACAGCGCCATTTGATCTGAATGAGAAAATCTGACCAAGCGATAGAGGAAAGGTAAAAAACTCCATTTTCTTCCCAATTAACATAAATCGTGTCCAGTTTCGCGACCTAAACACTATTTTTTCATTGCCTCCGATATTAGTGCCATTTGGCGCGGAGGTTGCTGCTGCTGGGGCTCTTCTGGATGTCTTTGCCTGGCCGCCAGCGTGGACAGTCGATCGAATCGAATCGAATCGTATCGCATTCTCTGCGGGTGAGCCCAGTTCCCAACTCCACACCAAGATCTCTCGTTTCGACGTTGTCAACACTTAAAAGTTGCGCCAGTCGAATTAATTTGCAATGGCAAAAAATTGATCTGTTTATCGTTCCACAAAGACAGTATGTTATATTTTTTTTAAAATTACACTTGAATCTGTAGTGTCTATTGCGGAAAAAATAGAAATTTTTAATATAAGAAGGTGTTACGCGTAAATTCCAGGATCAATTCAAAATTCGAAATGTAAAATAGTTAGGCATCATCCGTAGAAGTAGTTCCATTTATAGAAGATGTACGACCCCTAGTAGCAGCATACTAATTGTTCAGTAGGGAAATCCAAAAATTTTTCTTAAAGAAGTGGTTTATCGGTAACCACTTGAATTCCAGTTAGAAGTTTTATAGTAGTCTACTTTGGTTTTAATTTAATTTCCTCCCTGACTTTAATATTCAAAATTTGGAAAAGACTAATTGCATTATGATTGCCCATATGCCAGACTGTAATTCGGAATATGCCTCCACATAATGAATTCTCTGACATTTGAGTGTTTCTTAATTTAAATCTTGCGTGCACCTAAAACTTCTTACTGCAGCTGCATCACCACTCAACTCGAACGCGATTAATATTTTTCATGATGATAAAAAAAAAAAAGATGAACAACAAATTTAAAACTTCAATGGTCAGTTGCTCATTATACAGAAGCCAGAGCGAAAATTAAAAACTGATTTTGGCCTTTTGCTTGAAAAAAAGAGGCGATTAAAGAATTTTTCGCTGTTGCCTGTGGCTATGTTGCTTCTTCAGGTGAACTCTCCGCAGAAGGAAACCTTTAATTAGTTCTGTCGATGTTCTTTGTTGCCTTGCATCCGCAAAATGAGGTGAGGTTGTTTTCTCATTTTTTTTTTTTTTGTTTGCATCTAAGTTCTATTCCTCGCTGGTATAATCGCCTCCTTTCATAGAAATATCTATAAAAAGGTGCTGGACAAAAAATAAAGTATGCAACTTTAGAAATTCGAACCTCTGTCCGTTCCAGGAAATATGCTCTTCTAGCGAAGTGTTCTCGGTTCCGGGTAGTCTCCTTATTAATTGCCCCTCCAGGCTCTTGATTACCATAATTTTGCTTAATCTCCTCAGTCCTAAACATCACAAAGTTGGTATATATTTTATATGGTAGGCTATTTTTTGTGCTGGTTACACATTTCCGTTAGCGCAAAAAAATATCAAATTTGGTTTTTATTTTCTAAAAATGGGTTGGTACAACTAAGGAGTCTTGGGTCTCCACGAGATCAAGATGACGAATATTGGTAAAATAATACAAAAACTTGCAAAGCACCAAAATAAAATCAACGATTATACATATATGCATATATTTTGTTGGCAAGAAATACAGCTCGAAACTTTTGATAGATCGCTATCAGTTGTCAAACAAGGTTATATCATCAAAATTAAAAACATATGCTATAGGGTGTTTCAAATTGCGCGGTTTTTTTTAAGAATAAATAAAACACATAATTTGCATTCATTTTCAAAAAAAAATTATTGGTAATTGAAGTATCAGTTATGACATTTATATGCGAAAAATAATATCTGCCAAATGGCCTCCTCTTGCAGCTCCGCAGACGTCTATTCTTTTGTTAAAATGTTCAATGACATTTTGATATAATTGAGGCTCTATCTCATCAATGATACGAATAATTTCATTTTTCAAAGCAGGATCGATTGTGGATTGTTTTTATAAACCTGACTTTTCACATAGCCCTAAAGAAAATAGTCTAACGGTGTCAAATCACATCATCTTGGTGGCGAATTAACATCACCATTTCTTGAATTACACGTTCGGGAAATTTCTCTCTCAACAAATTCATTGTTTCTTGTGCAAAGTGAGGTGTAGCCCCATCCTGTTGAAACCAAATATCCTCTACATCAATATTCATTAATTTAGGCCACAAAAATTCGGTTATCATCTGCCGGCGATATCGATCACCATTGACAGTTGATGCATAAGTTTCTCATGAATATTTCGTGGATTTTCCTCACACCAGATACGGCAATTTTGTTTATTAACATAGCCACCAAGTTCAAGATATGCCTTATCGGAAAATATGATTTTTTGAGAAAAAACACTTTTCACAGAACACTGATTTTCATAAAATAATTCAATAATTTGAACTCGTTGTTGTATCGTGTACGAAGCCATTTTTATAAATTTCATACATCACACTTCTTAAATATCAAAATACCCAGACGAATTCAGTGCGCCATCTATATTTTATTTATTCTTTAAACAAACCGTGCAATTTGAAACACCCTATATATAGTGTACAATTTTGTATTCTTTGTGATGCCTTCGGCTACCAAACGATTACTGCTACAAGGTAAAGTCCAAAAAATTTTATAGGCAGGTATCAAATGGTACCGAGGGACTAAGGAATGATGTTAAAGATTTTGAGCTTTGAAACCTTTTTGAATTCCTGGCGGTTAAAAATTAGAGAGGTTTTTATATAAAATTAAACCACAAAATTCCAGCGAATTGTTAGAATCGATTAGATAAAGGAAATTGAATAATTTGAACATAAGAATCGAAAAACTAAGCATAAAGAAGTATCATTCTGAATAAAAATTTGAAATGTTTAACGCTGCTTTCAGAAAGAAAGCTCTTTTCTCATGAATTTCAGGAAGCCGAAAGGGAAGGGGCGCCGTTGGATGTATTCTTTTAATTTAGTCACTCACGATAAATTTTTCATTCCTGATTTATGTTTACTGCGTTCGTGTAAAACAAGGAAATTTCGTGTTCAGCAAAAAATATTAGCACTCCGGCGAATGAATGAATTATGATTTAACCCAACAATTCAAAAAAAAATCATAAATAAATAAAAAAGCTACTTTCTGAAAGTTGGTGGGTGTCTGGCAGCGGTAAGCCTTTCAAATTTTTGTTCAGCGTGAGACTTTACGTTTTCTATAACATAAGGTAATTAGCTACAGCTAAAACTCACATCATTTTAATATCTAGATACCTTAAAAATAACAACAATTATTCTAGAAAATTACCATGTCCACTTATAAATTCTGTTCATAAATCCCTTATGCATACAATACCTTTAACTTAAATAAAAGTGAAAGATAACTCCATGCAAACGATTCAAATTCTCCCAATTTTCCAAGAAAATTAGAGCAATCTGATTTGCATTTAGCTAAAAGAGGTCACGTACATCGAGCACATTTTATCAGGTCTCAAATGAAAGGAGCTGAAACCTCTACTACTCTTTGTTGCTTTTTCTTTCTTTTCTAATAAGCTAGGCGCACTGTTGGGAAATCCAACATCTCACTCAGGTTGACCTCGTGCATCGGTGCAAAGTGTCTCCGGGAAAAAGAATTGCTTAGAAAAGCAAAACAATTGCCATTACAATTTCATTTTAATTGCTGACGAAACAAAATTAGTTTTGTAAATTTCAAATATCACCACGCTAAACAAACTATGTATATAAAGCAAGCATATGGTAAACGTATGCAATATGCATGTTGCAATGAAGATCTGTTCGGATGCAAATTTTTGGAGAACAATTGAATTAATCGGTAGTTTTTTGTATTTTTGAATAAGAGTTTCTTGAGAACGTATTTTGACTGCATTGAATATGATTTTGTGATGAATGCAAATTTAGGAAAAAAATTATGTTTTTAGGTATAAATTATTCCGGTTAGCTTTTCTTTCAGAGTTGAACATGCTTTTTCAATACCAAGAAATATTTTTTTTTCGCTTTAACGTGGATAGATGGGAAATTTTATATTGTAAATTTTACTGGCTCTTGATTATATTACTGAAAATATTTCTTTCCGACCGGACTGTTTTCATTTCTATATAAAGGGTTACATATTTTCGTGACCTGGGAAAATTTTCCACGATAGACTTGTTATAACTTCCCATTTTAGTAGGAATGTTTGAATTTGGATATTACAATAAATACGCGGATTAAACCCCGAAGGCAAAATAGCAAGTCAAAAATCCGAAGATCAACATTATAAATTGATACCAAAAGCTACCAAATGCGTGCTTGTCAGCAAATAGGTATACACCGAGCATGTAGTTAAATCCATGATTAATGGTATGGTTTTCGTTATTTTGATTTAAAGGATAATATTCTTTCGTATTTTCTAGCTCACACTGAAATAAACTTCTTCAAGAATGTTAAAAGAACCGTTCGTTCAATTAGTGTAGCTTAAAAAATGCCTTAATTCCGATATGTATAGTTAAATTCCATGTGGATTACTCAGCTAAATAATTGATCAAATCGCTTACTGCTATTACAAAAACAAACTAAGAATAAAAAAATCTGATTCGTGATTGTAACTTAAAACGCGATATGCTTAAACATTTCCTCGACGGCATAAAAAATGAGCATGAATAAATTAAGGCATGCGCCTCGGCAACATTCATGACGCAAGTGTGGACTGTTGCCAATCGGTCTATTATTGTGCAAATATAAGTCGAATCCGAGAGCACTTTTGAACGACGAAAACGTTCCATTACTTTTGGTATGGGGGTCGAGATCGACTAGATCCACCAGAGATATTCACGATAATCAGCCATGGACCGGCAGTGCCATTAATCAACTCCGTTGGGGCATTCAACACCGCCGTGCGGTGCGACGGATGCTGTGTGGACCGGTGTGTTGTACGCGCCCCGCCGGAGAGTGTCCGACGGCCGTATCGAGCAATCAATCTTGATTACATCCCATCGTCACTGTCGTCGTCAGGAGATTCGATAAATTGTTCTTTTTCGCCGGACAAGTGTGTCCAGGGGCATCCTCCATCAATTCCCAAACACTTTTTCTCGCCATGGTTTGTCTATGCAAATCCAACAAGTGTCCAGACACCCCACCTCTGGGGCCCGTGTAATGCTGCGCAGGTAAATTTTCTAGGTACCATCAAATTACCAAATATGGCCAGCGGCTCACCGCATGCCTCCTGGCAGCCCCGGCAACTTTGACGATCGTGTGGCATTGGGGCCCCTTTGTGCGATCCCCAAGTGGGCGTCATATGTGCTAAGCAGTCTCAGGGCCTCCACAGAGTCATCAACTCTGCGGTATGCGAAGTGTGAAAAATTATCGAACGGTGTCCAATCCGAAAAATATTTTAAGCGAAAGGAACACCAAGAACCGCGGCTATTCTCCGGTGCTGCTAGTCCGGAGAGCCCCGGGGATTGGAACTCTTTCTGGCTGCTTTGTGTGCCTATGCCTCTGGTTTTCCGCCTTATCGCGGCCTCGAAAGATCAAACCTCGCTGCTAGGTGCCATCAATTATTTGTCTTAATAGGAGATGAGAATTACTATCGCCGGAATGCGAGATACCTTCTCCGATTTCTGGATTTTACGGCTCCGGTTCGGATTCCTCGAATTCCGCCGCCACCGCCGCACCGCAGAGGCTTATCTGGTCAGTTCGACGGACTGGATAACCAGTAGCCAACGCCGCTACGGACGGGCGCGGGGGCGACATCAATACGAGGTCGAGGAATTCCAAATGCTTCTGACCTTTTTATCCGCGTGCGCGCATTCCGGCTCGCAGTTCATCCGGGCCAGCATACATAAAATTATGAAAAATGGTTTAGACAGGTCCACTGCTTCTCCCGATCATCGCGTTCTGATCTACGCAGGTAAATGAGCATAGGTGAAAATAGCTTTTTCAAAAAGTTACTGCTTTCTGGCGTAATAAGCAAAACACTACCTTAATAACCAGAGGAAAATTTAATTACCCCGCTCCTACCTGCTGAAGTTGTGGAAATTGGAAATGTCGAAAAATTTTCGAGATTTCAATGAGATTTTCTCTCAAGTTTTCTGTGTCAATTGGCTACTGGTCATTTTATAGCCAGCCAATTAACTTTTTTTTTTGGGGTCTCGACAATTTAAAAAGCAACTATGCAGTCTAAGAAGAAAAATGCAATTATTTATTACCTAGATTTTCGCTTTAGCAATAGTTTCTGAAAAACCTAAAAGACTAGCAGATTTCTTCACGATCGGCTGGATAGTAAATCTGTCCAGTCAGTCAAGAATTCTCCAATTATACGAATGATTTTGCTGAAAACCGCCAATCGAGCAAACTGACTGCTAGCTGCCCATCAAAAGCTAATAACAATAACTCTCATGACTGTGAAATATTCTCCTATTCCAAATATTTCACAAAATCTCCCCTGAGGGAATATCAACAAAATTCGAAAAATTCCTTTCACGGCCACAGGGAGAAGAAAAAAAAGCAATGAAGAAGATACGATCACACGTCGATCATAAAGAAGACCACAATTTCTCCTGTGGGATCTATTGTCGTCATTAGACAAACAAGGAAGGTGGATCATATACCGCCTGGAGTCAGAAAAGACCCAGATCGGCAATGGACGATCCTTCAGCTGTCTACTCGCAGACATTCCTTATCCTTGCGAGATAAAGCGACGGCGAAAAGTCGTTAAATAGTTCCATAAAGCCAACTGAAAACACGTCGAAGTGCATCCGATATTCCCCGATAAAATAAGTTAAGCATCTCGGCCGCTTACAGCCCCCGTGGCCAAATTCATTCTATTCGCGATCGGCGATCCTCGTCTTGGTCGTCGTCTTCGTTTTCGCCTCCTGCCCATTGAGGCACCGTAGCTGGGGCCTTATCGTCGCCATATCGGCTCTCTATCGGGACTCACAAATAAAAGCTAATCAACCAATAAATCTGAAATAATCGGCTACCAAAGGCCGTGTACGCTTATCTACTCCGCGGCCCTCCCCGCCCCCTCCAAAAGATCGTTTTTCCGCCTTTTGCTGGAGTGCAGTGTGTGCACCCGATCTTCTTCTGGTTTGATCGGATGAAGATGATCTTCTGCATTCCAAAGGTTCTTCACGTTCCATGCAATCGCGGGCGGAGGGGGAGGAAGATTTTATGCGCTTTCATGTGCCATATCTTTTTACCTTTCAGGAATTGAGCCGTGCGAGTTCAACGTTTGTAGGTAAATTGCTCATTGTCTTGCGCATGATCGGCCGGCTGAAACGTGAGTGAGTTTCGGTAGATTCTATTTTATTGGCGTTGTAATACCTCCTGCTACATGGGCTGCTGCTGCTGCTGGTTGCTGTTCGATTTTCTCATTATAATTATCAATAGCGAAAATACCGGAAAGCGTTTCGAAATGATTCCACTAAACGATAGTGGGTCACACCTTGTGGTCAGGTGACTAATCTGGCGAAATGTGATTCACAAAGTCGCGCAACTCTAAGCAAAGCAGCAAAGAGCACACCTAGACCCCGAAAAATGCTGATATTGCAATTTGTGCGAAATTCTCCGAACGTAACCAATTTGATAAACAGACGAAAAAAAAAACACATAATTACTCAGAGTCAAGCAGTCTGTGGGTGGACGACTTTTATGCTTCGTTCGTCTCAATAGTTTGAAGTTTTTTTCTCGAAAAACACGATTACGTTAGATAAGGAAGGTGTGTATGAAGCAAGGTGAACGGCGCGGTTTTTTTCACACTTCGTATCTGGTTAAAGATAAAATTCCATTAAAGCATGCGACTGCCAAAATGTTGATTTAGAGTCATTTTTTCCAAGTAGATTACTCGCAAAATATTGGAGAAATACGCAATAGTCAATGTAACAGACTTAAACTCATTCGGTTTATTTTTGACTTCCTGCATTCCATTGAGATGATTTTCTGAAATAGACGAAGACGGAACAAGTTTGTAGTTTGGAATGCATGCAGAGGAGTTGCATTCAAGCATGTGGCTTATTTATTTTAGTGTGCTACGGTGAATCTATGCGATTTTATGAATTGTAATATACTAGATGTTGTCTATCTTTACGACTCTCAGCTCTTCTCTTACAGCCTTGCTACTTTTTCATTTAGGTTGAGGTCCCTAGAGGATTTAAATTTTACTCAAACGTAGTTGCAAACATACATAAGTTCTCGCCAAAGCAGTTAATTCAAAGTTTTCAGAAAATAGAAAATTTTATTCTAGAACTCTAACATTAATTGAATTCACGTCCTCAATATAGTTCAGTCGTCCTTTTTACACCCTATATTTTATCCAAATAAAAAGCAATAGTATTATTAATTGAAGTATTCAGTATCTTTGGGAGAAAAGTAACGAATATCAAAACTCATACGTAATTGGGCAACAAACAAACAATTGACTGTCCTCTACTTGAAATTTAATGAAACCAGTTAAAAGTTAATAACTTCGTTTTATGGCAGTTTGAAATCTTTTAGACGTAATTTAATATCTGGCGTGCATGTTGTTATTTCGTTTACTATCGTTTTATTAGTTAATTTAGTGGAATTCCAGATTAAGCCAGACCATGTGTTCGCATACGACGGTATACCTACAGCCGGCAGCAATAACCGAAAAGCATTTTCGAAATATTTTACGATTGTTTACTTTAACGACCCCGGCACTCATGGCCTAGCCCATCTCCACCGGGCATGAGCATGTTTCCCTTATCATAAACGAACTTGCACATTTGCTGTGATGACGATTGGTGTGTGTACATTGCCCGAATATAAAGTAGGGTCCACACTGCACGCATGTGCGCCTAAATTAGCCGCAAATTAGATTGCAAAGAACATTCCACAGCGCAGCGCAGCGCAAGAAACAGCCCGATTGGGGCGACAACATCTATTTTATTAGCACAAAAGCTTTTCTAAATAGAAATTCACCTTGGCATGGCCTGTGTTAAAGCCAGCATAACCAAAAAAAAAAATAAATAAATAACAAAAGAAAATAAACAAAAATTGTAAGGTAAAAATAAAGCGAAGCGCCGGCGCACAAGCATTAAGCCAATTTAAATTTTCTCATAATTTTGTCCCCAATAAACAGCATGCCAGCGAGTAGAGTTGCGCGTACTTGCTCAACGGCCGCAGCATAGCTTCTTGTAAAATTGGGAAATTTTCGCAGCCAATGGGGCGCGGATTTGGGGCCAGGGGGCCTCCAAGGAAAAGTTGTACTTTTAAATATTCAAAGCGCGATCGTACATGGTTCACATACGGTCAATTGGAGAAATTTCTCGAATATGTCCAAATTGTGCCGACAAAACAAAAGAAATGGAAATGCGGAACCTTTACGGTGAGACTTTGCTGTACGTCTATCTGTCAGTCTACTAGGCCATCAAATTTATAACTTTTGCACTATTCGTCGTGGTGATTTGAAATTAATTGAGCCGTTTATTTTGAAAGTGACCTAAGTCAAAAGTGTTATAAAGACGGTATCTCTATATTCTTTTAAAGTAAAACTGTCCTTGTGACCATTTGGACTTTCAACATAAACGGTCGATTATGATAAAAGGCGCGAAAAGTTATAAAAAATACAATTCACTTACGAAAGTATTTGAAATTAAGTAAGCTTTAGGAAGTAGGAAACTGCAAACGTGATGGGTGTATTTTAAATTTCAATATGTTGATAAAGCAATGCACTAACTTCAAAAAGTGGAAGTTATTTTATACTTTCGAAGGCTTTCAAGTCGATGCTACTTTTTAAAAAATAAGTTGTTATTTAACTTCAGCAGGACAATACGTGTGATGTTGAGATGTTCAGAAGATGCGTGTACCACAGATCAGTCGCTAATTGGAATTTGCATACTCAAGGCGGCCACTTAAGCCGCCCCAACGATATATCTGCATTGCGCTGTTTTAAGTGCGCCATGTACTGCGCCGGAGAATTTCGAGGTAAAATATCGCATGACGGCGGCATTTAAAAATGCTGCGATCCGAAGAAACTGGGATTCCTCAGTAGCAACGTAATTCGCAGCGATTCCAATGATCGATCGCAGGCCTCAGCTCGTCGTCATTCTACAGTCGATCGTCTTGGGGTCGTGCTGGCACTGCTACCCGCATACGACCTGAATGCAAAAAAAAAAATAAATAAAAAATGAATAAAATGCTGGCGGTGCCGTAATCAATTTTTCAGGAATTTCCATCGCATCTGTGAGATACTTCTTCGCTCAGTTACTTAACGAGGAGGATAATTCCCCTCATCTCGGTCATTCTTGTAACTGCCAACTGCCACTATATTTTTGAAGGCCAACCGCATTCCATCGTATTTAAGCGGAATGAAACGCTCGGGCACTTGTACCTCGGTCTTGAGCTTTACAATAAAATTTCCTCGGGCTTTTTTTTTTCTCTTCTTATGCTTCGTTTTTAGGCCCGAACAATTTTTAATTTTATTTTCTCCTCTACGGAGCCCGCGAGGCGAGTCGCGGGAATTAAATCACATGTGCAGCAAAGATAAATACAATAACATGGTCGACCCATGCCCGGATACACCCGTCTTACAATCTTACATACCTCGAAGAGGAGCCGTCTGAGACACTTGAGCAATGCACGCATCTCGGCTTTTTCACAACGGAGGTGCGCAAGAAGCTGATTAATTTTTTTTTCTGCCCCCTTTTCATATTTCTGTTTTTTCTTTCATTATTTTTACTTTGTAGCGAAAATATAAATTTTGTCGTCTCTGCAGCTCCTCAGAAAATTCATGATTTCAACTTAGCTCTGCAATACACGAGCCTTCGTTAAAATATTTTCCAGCAAAACTTTTTGAAGCGTGGTGCATTTCCCGCGCGTTTTTATATACCATATATATATACTATATATATATAAATAAGTTATTCAAGTGCCGGAATTCAGGTAAGAGTTTCGCTTATTTCTTGGCCCCGCTGCGCTGAGGTGCTCCCAATGATCGACGGAATCCCGGCGAGCGAGGCCGAGGCGACGTGTAGGACGTCTTATTAATTGCCTGACTAATGTATTTTCTTGCAATAGGCTTCTTAGGAAGGTTAGGCCACTAATTTTCGGAAGGCGGTTTTTGGACAAAGGAATGTGTTATTCACCTTTAACTGTTTTTAGGGAAAAATAGTGCCAAGAATGTGAGTGGGCCCAATTGGTAGACTAAACTCCCACTGGAATTCGCATGCAAATTAATGCTTTCAAATTTCTTGAATGACCTGCAGTAGATACCTACAAATTTCTCTCTCATTTAGAGGCTAGAAGATGTTTAAATTTTATAAAATAAGTATATACAATATATAAATAATATTTTAAAATTAGTAGCTTTGCAAACCTTCCTTTTTTCAGGTACTATACCATACTATATCAAGTATAGTATTTTTATCGCCCGTTATATTATATCCTAAACTATTTTAGAAAAACCGCATCGAAATTCTTCCAATAGTTTTTAAGTTTTTATGGGACATACAAACATGCAACAAAAATAAAACTTCAATAGAATTATCTGATTTTATGCTTCAAGAAAAAGGTTTAGATAGATAGATAGATTTAAAATATTGAAAATGCGCATACAGAGTAACAAAACTTCATTGAAGTAGTAACTTATCCCATGGAAAAGAAACATCATCATCAAGATTTTTGTTAATAAGTTTCTACCAATCCTCAAAATCATATTAATTAATTAGTAATTAGCCATTCTGTCAATCAAACTCTGAAGATTTTATGAGCGACACTAGAAATCATTCCGCCCATTTCAAAGACTCGAGGGGCCCAGAAAGTGGCACAAATATCGAAGGGGCCAAAAACAAATAGCCAGGCTCCATTAAAAAATGGCTAAGCGAAAAGCGACACATAAATTAGCTGTCGCCCATCGCATTAGCGTAACGCAGTAGTCACTTGGAGCACTTAGCGGCACGGTTTCACCCGGAGTCTATGATTAAGGAAAATTAAATTTAATTAAAGCCAACACTTGTCCCAGTGATTAGCAGCTGAACCGAACGGCGCTAGATCGTCGTAACGAGGAAACTTCTTCAATTTCAGTATGCTACCGTGAGCGCCCCAATTGGGGAACTGCCGCGAAAGGAAGGGCAGCGGTGCGACTCGATACAATCGCCGTCTTGACCCTCTCTCTCTGTCGAGGTCAAGTTCAAAGTTATATCAATTAGTTCAATTAGTGAATTCACTGATTTCGAATCGAGAGACTTTTATTGCAACAGGAAATTGCGGTAAAACGACACTTTGGCTAAATTTGAAGCTTTAATGTTGGACTCGTCATCCGTTTGCAAGGTATGCGCTGATAATTACTTAACGACTTTAAAGAGTTTTATGGCGTTAAGCAAAACAGTAAGTGTTCATGTTTTTACACGGTTATTTAAAGTTAAGTCCGTTTTAATGTTTTGCTAAACCTTTCGGTCACGACATATACCCATCTCACAGAAACGTTGCAAATTGTTATTAAAGCCATGATTTTCTTCGCTTAAAATTTTTAACTCATTTTTTGATGACTGGTTATTTATTCGAACTATACATAAACTTCCTTTCTACACATTTTGTTGCTTTAACATTTTCAGTTTCGAAAATCTTACTTAAAGCGTTATGGGTTAATATTTATATGTTATGTTATGTAACAACTATTCACACTATTATTTAAGCAATATTTTTAAGATACGTAGAACCTTTATTGCTTAATTTAGAGTATCTAGTTATAGAATCGAATTGTGGCTATTTTAAATTTCAGGGGTATTTTAATTTTGAAATTCAACGCTCTTATAATTATGTTAATTTATATATCTACAAGTATTCAAATAACTCTTATCTTATAATAGACCTGTCGACTATGGCGCCAAGAGATTTACGGTTCTTTTATAAATAATTCACAATTTTGCGAATACATTTTGTGACTACCTTTTGTGTCGTTTACAATGAAAACCTTTTATAGTGTACAGATTTGATTGATTAATTTTTGAAAAGTTGTAAAGTGGTTGAACATTCCACAGAACAAGTAGAAAATCCCAAAAGCAGTATTTTCCGGTTTGAGGAGTTGTTCCTTAAGATTGAATGAATTAAAATTATTTTAAACAGGATGTAGGTGATTATTATTGAAAAACCAACAGTAGGTATGTGTGAAAGCGATTTAAAAATGTGAACCTTGCATAGTTGCACAACAGGCTTTTGAACGAGCCTGAAAGTTGCACGAATATTTCTACTATTCGTTTTAAATCGGGTTGGTGCTATTAAATCGGTTTCACATTCAATTTATTAAAGCCGCGTTAAATACCACACTCACCTTCGTAAAGAATGCGTCGGAGCTTTCTTTAATTTCCACTGGTCAAGAAAAAAGTTGTGATAACAATGATCAAATCCGAAGTCCCTCTGACGCCTAAAGGCATTCGGACAGAGCTCCTCAAGAGTTTTAATCTAAGGCAAACGTAGTTTTAATGAAACCTGATCCAATAAATCCATTTTGAGGAAATCGAGGACAGTCTCCGGCCTTAGAGCACTTGAAGCAAGCAATCCGGAGAGCAATCAAATCGAAAAATATTTGGGATTCCATTTGAAAAAGCCAAGAGCTATGCCGCCCCGTCGCCACCGGTGCCAGAGATTTAAAAGAGGAGAAAGAAGAAATCCTCGTTAGCTTGACGCGGCCTATGATGCCAGGGGTCTTAAAGAGTTTGTGGTACGCGAAGCGAAAAATGTTACATCAAGTGAGGCTGGCCTCAAGACGCTGGAGCTGGACCGTGTGCATCTTGACGATTTTGACAAATGCGATACACCTTTTGGTCTTGAACGCGAGAAGATTGAGCCGGCAGCATCCAGCAACCCACATTCAAGTCAAGATATATATGACGTCGTAACCAAAAAATTTTTACGTCCGACAAAAAACGACTATATCGCGCAGCCCAGCACCAGGTCCAGCAGCTAAGAAATACGCCAAAAAGAAAACGAAATCCCCAAAATTCACGCTAAAGAGCAAAGTAAAAAAAAAAAAAATTTATATATAAAAACTAAATAAAAATAAAAATCTTAAGGCGTAATCAAAGCAAACGAAACGAATGGGTCCAGAAAAGATGCCGGAGAGGAGAAATTCCACAGATGGGGTCGCGGGACGCGGACGGCACTCAGGCCCATTGCCCAGGCTCAGGCCAGGCATCCAGAACGAGGAACGCGGCTTGGGCCCCGCTCTGGCTTCTTGAGCCGGGGCTTCAATAATAAAATCCCAAAAATAAGTCGAGACAACAAAAGTAAAAGAAGCGTGCGCGCAGAACGAAAGGAAAAAATGGTGAAGAATGTTCTGCCGAAGTCTTCTCGCGGAGGAAAAGGTTCTTGCACGCA
Organism: Philonicus albiceps; assembly: GCA_963969385.1. NCBI lineage: Eukaryota > Metazoa > Arthropoda > Insecta > Diptera > Asilidae > Philonicus > Philonicus albiceps. Next base: position 22,132,580 of record OZ017775.1, read on the forward strand.
CACCACCCCGAATCCACCACCAGGGCTCAAGAAGTCGGGCTTTTCAGACTTTTATACATCTTTAAGAAGTCGGATTTACGGCGGCGGTCTCGGGCATATAGCTCTGCGCTGCCAGCGGCCACACGAACATAGGTGAGCCCGGCAGCCCTCTTATTTCCTAAAGATCTTGAATTGGAATTTTATCTCATACATATTCGATTTTTTGACCATCTGGCTCTGAGGAATTTTTCGAGAGGTTTTCTTGATATCTACTCGAGGCCCGGTGTTTGGCTGTGTGGTAAAACATTGTAAAAGTTTGTGGCGCGGCAGCCCAAGTCGAAGAAGCACACACACACACAAACATACACCCATGTAGATCCCGCCAATCTTGAGTATTGTAGAGTCTCGGGTGCTCCGTGAGGCCCCTTCAGTTCACCATTAAAACCTGGCTTACCTGAGCAAGACGACGACGCGGGCACGGTGCGATCGTCTTATGTTGTATAAGTCGCCGATCAATGGTCGGACCTCGATCTTGTACCTGTGTGGTGGAAATATGCTCGGGTGCCGCCGCGCCGCTGCTACGATCACTAGATCACGGCACGATTTCTTGGCAGTTGGCTTTTCGGTGCTGGACTTTTCGGAGAGTTGGTCCGCAGCCTGCAAACAGCACAAACGCGCATAGTACCCATAGTACCCATAGTACATACCTCCCAACTTTCTTGAGACTTTCTTATCTCTCCAGACGGAGGTGTTGTGCTGTTGCTTTTCGATCTCGAACGATAAGCCCAGCAGTGAGTCTTACAACGAAATTGTAACGATCGTTCGTTCCCAACGTGTTCTCGAGTGAAATTTTTTATTCAGTTCAAGAAGCCCGTGGTCCTTCGATAAAAGTCTCGAGTCCTTTCTCGGGTCCAGTCAAGAGTCCTTAAAAAAGTGCGCAAGATGGTCTCGTTTGATTAGAAGATAGTGCCTCATATTATTTTTTATTATTTTTTCGTAGTCATCGTCACATTTTTTTATTGTGGAAATAGTTTTCTCGAAATCCAGTGTCTGTTTGCCTGTTTTGTCCGATCTAAAGTGTGTGCCGCGAGACCCGAGCTCTCTGGGTGTACGAGCTGAGTCTCTGGCCCCCGGGCGAATAATTTTTTTTTGAGACGTCCTCATATATACCACCTCGACACTCACGGAGAAGAAGTTTTGTGTCTTGTCTTGAACTCGTTGGAATGCACGGCCCGGAGAGGTCAAATGTAGCAATAATGATGCCCGCGATGGATTTCGTTTAATCAAAGAAAGGAAAAAGTGTTGTGCGCCCATCGATGCATGGATATCACATCGTTAAATCAAAAATTATTTACTCAAGGTTCGATGATTTAAAATACGGCGGCGGTTCTTCGGCGGCATCGCGAAGAAAAGTGCGCGAGTGCTGCTTGCTGTGGTGCTCTGCTGCTGAGAAGAAGAAATTTGCATAAAATCTTGTGTTGAAAGGAATTTTATGAAGATTGCCCGGTAATAAAATCATTGCACCAAAGAGGAACCGGTGAAGATCATACTTCGTCCAGTTTACCAAATTCTGCCGGCTTTTCGTGTAACAAGAGTGTGAGCATTTAAACATATTGATTTTCTGCTAATTTTGGATATTTCGCTAAAACGACCCAAATGGATACTTAGGACTTGTGGCAGAGAGGTAAATACCTGAAAGTATCTTTACAGCGCGCTTTTATTGAGCCACAAGGCATGCCGCATTGCCGGCAACTTTTTTGCATTTAAGCGGTTGGCTCAGGCTCGGGCTCGAGCTCGGGCTGGGAAAACGGGTTAGTCGACTCTCTTGCAAGAATGTGGCTCTTTGGAGATTTGTCTTTGATTGCAACTATTTAACCGGCTTTTATGACGCAATTTTTTTTTTCTCCTTCTTCATACTCGCCTTTGCTCGACTAAGTGTTAGTTCAAGGCGGTGACTTTGATATGTGGAGTCCGAGGTATAGCGCAAGAGCCCTAAGAAGAAGTGGTATATGCTGATGTCGCCTCCTTTTAGGGTTCTCGTAGACAGGGGACAGTACATCACTCATAGGTAGCAAGATAGTTTCGTCCGGAACCGCTGGCGGCCTATTTTGAACTTAAATATTTTATACTATTTCAATTTGGAGCCCATTTTATTTATGTTTCTTTCTTTTTTTACACATTTGCGATTCAAGCTGAGGTGAGCGCGCATTTCGAATTGGTGACACTGAACGCACTGCGCTTGGTCGCTTTGCTGCTTCAAGACAAGGCTGAGCAAGTGGAATATGTCATTTGTGTCACGACTTAGGGTTCGGCTGGGGACATGTATTATATTATTGGAACAGTTGGAGCTTTCTTTAGACATTCGCGACCTTTTCGTTATTCCCAAGGCGACACATTGTGCAAGTTTGTCAAGCTCTTTATTTTTTCATATTCTGTTCAAATACAAATGAAAGGCCATTAAAACGAATAGAGCTAATAAGTAATTTCGATTTAAGGTCTTTGAATGGATATTTGTGTATGTTTTAAAGTGGAACAATGTTAATACAGCGCAGATATTCCTATTCTAGATAATACTCTGAATTTTACCTAGAATCTCTCTAAAGTTGGCCCAAAACAATTGCAAGCATTAAGGACCATTTAAAGGAGTAAAAGATGTAGCTTATAGCATAACATTCCATTTTAATTTAATTTAATTTTAATATTTGTCCTTGAAAAGTTTAAGTGATCGTCAAACATTTAAAAAAAGCTTTACAAAGCATTAACACGTAGATCAAAATATCTTTCCAATTTGTCTTAGATTAATCATCGCATATCTCGCAAGACGGCATTAAACCTCCTACTACCTGAACGGCACGTTTTAGCCTAGTCGGAACTTTGATACTTAAAAGAGGATAAATTTGAATTTATAATTGGAGATTAACGCTTTATTAAGGAAGTATTATTCTTCGATTTTAATCGACAAAGGGTTGGGAAATGATTAATTGTGATGTTCCGAAATTTAATATTACTGCAGATTATGGTAAAATAATACAAAAGCGATAAATTATGAAAATCCTGATAATTTAAAATATTTTATATATTTTATCTCTTAACTAAGTAATAATGGGAGAGTGTTGATTTTGCTATAAATTTAAATTCATTTTCTAAAATTTATCCAATTATAGCTTAAAATGTCTAAAGCTTGAATTTAACTTTATGCATCTCGTTAAAAATACTACGGTGTATATTTTGTCTCAATAAATCACTAATAAAGTGAAAACAATTTTAACAATTTCAATTTCCGCAATTTCAAATTCTTGGATTTAGAAAAGGTTCCTTAACGAGCATAACTACAAAAAGTACAACAAAGTGCATAGTTCGTAGAAAGTCTTAAGATGCTTGTTCGAAATCGATTCGACTGCACTTAATTGACTTACTGACTAAATTGTATGGCTGTAAAATAATTAAATTTTAATTCAGCCTTCCTATACCATGGCAGGTGATAAAATCTAGAATGCCGAGGTTTTTAATCAAACCCAGGGAAATTTCACAATGTTGGAGATTTATCCAATTAATCGAAAGAAAGACGACCTTCTTATTCAGACAACACTTTAATTGCAATGTCGATAAAACAATAACAATAAAATTCTCTACAAAAATGCCTCAATTATAGGAAGTGTAAGGTAAAAATGAGAGAAGTCATAAATAGCAACGAAGAAAATAAAATAACAATTTAAACAAAAATAAGAAACTCTTGAAAGCATCGCAAACACCATAAACCAGCGGAGTGCGGCCCCGCGGTGTCGACTTTAGCGAATTTACTTAACAATTTAATTTCCGAAAATGCCCTCGACACCGCCGCCTTCGTCGCCGCAGCGAATGTTTGTTATCGGGGCCGCCGCCGTGCATACGGCTCTCCTGTAGCCGCCACCCCCCTGTGAACGTGCATTAACACGGAGGAGCACACTCAAGAAAGATGCCTCATCGAAATAGCGAGCTACCGTGCAGGCGCAATTAGCATTTTTTAATTTCCTGGCGGGTTTGTTGCGATCATATGCCCGGGACTCCTCGGCAGCCCGGAGGAGCTCCTCAGCCGCACCAGACACACCTGAAAAATGGCCAGGGCCCGCGGGGGGCTCACTGGAAGACCGGGAGAGCACCATGTCTGGAGCTTAATCGTATGCAAGCAGTACCGGCCCAACCCTCCACGGCTTAGTAATCGCCGGAGCTACTGTTGGCCGGCTGCAGAACCGTGCCATGGATGCTGCAAGAGATACTAACTTCTTTTCTTTTTTATATTACTCTTTCTTTTTCGTTTCGAGCAAAAAACCCGAGGAAATGCCAATTTATGCAGAGGATGGCAAATTATCATCTCGGTCCAGGTACGGGGCTGAGGAGCATCTGCCTTAGGCCGAAATCCGTCCTTCGGAGCAAAACCGAAATGGTCTGGCCGTATCCTCATCATCAGAGGCTGCTGCTGCTGCTGATCTTGTCAGAAAATAAATTCCAGAAGAGCTCCTCGACCACTGCATCTTGACCAGAGTAACGCTATCAGAAACTCTCCTCGAGGACACGAATCGAGCAATTGCGGTACGGCTGCTGCTGGATGCTCTGGCTGGACCACAGAGGGCTGGTTGCCTTTTAAAGGAAACCAGATCGCGCTCCGTCGGCCCTAACGCGGAGCATCAAGTGCACATGGTACCTGTTATCAAGCCACAAGGGGCTTCTGTTCGGCCGCTGTTTTCTCAATCTTTGGCTCTCGTACCCCCCGATGGCGATTTCGCGGACGTACAGCGTTCAAAAATTGAATAAAATCAAAATCGCCGAAAACGAGAACTCCTGCTGCCCTGAGGGGCGCATAATTTCGATAAAAACTTTTTGTTTTGTTTTTTTTTTTTTTTAATGGCTGTCCTTCACGCGACTGCGCCATCTGCTCTCCATTGAACGGTGGAGAAAAATTTTCTTACCTTGCTGTGTGACCTTGCACAGGCTCTAAACAATTTCATCTTTTCAGATTTCCTCCTGATTGCGGCAATTTAACTAATTTTTGGCTTACAGTGCTCCCTGCATAATGCGATGCGTGCAAATCGGTCTCACAAACTTCACTGTACATCGAGACAAAATTGCTGATCATCCGTACAGCAATAGATCGCGAGCTCCAGCCGCGTAATTAGGAGTTATTATGTGTAAATTCGCGATCATTTTTCAGCGCCGTATGTCGTCCGACTGCTAAAATTGCTGGGCGCGTATTCGTTTTACCACAAAATTGCTTTAACCTCTCCGAAATGGAATTCACTTGAATGGAGAAGGTCAAGATACGGCGGCATGCCTCGGATCAGGAATTCTTGGGACGTGACATCATCCGGCCGTATTGTCGTTCATTCATTACTATTCAAAAAGAGGTTGTTTTTTTTAATTCCGATTTTGCTGCTTCAGGATTGATTCATTAATCGTTTCCGTCGAGGGCGTTGAATCAAAATATATTGTAAGAATACAATTCTGGTTCATTGAAAAAAATCTTTTGTTTAGAATCTTCCAGGGGTTTCCTATAGATTTTGGGAAAACTGTAAAATAATATTAAACTAGCTGTTCATAATGGACATTGGCAGACATACCTCGTTAGGAAAAAACAAATTACCCTATCAAAAAACGTGTAATAGACGATTATCACTCAGTCCCTTCTGTAGAATTATTATTACTATTTTTTTTTTGTTTATTAATGAATACTACTAAAAGAGCATTAGCTTAAATTCCTTAGCCCCTTGTATTTTTCCATATTTTTAAAATTGGAGAAAAAATATTCAAACATCTTACCGTATGTTCTACTAAAACTACACTTCACATATTGCTTTACAAAAAAGATAAATTGCTACTAACTGTTGCCCTATTTATTTATTATTTCCTAAAACCGCTTTACTAATGCAAAATGAAAAGCAAAACCGATATGATTTGCTATTGGACGGAATTTGTTTTTAACTGAATTAAAACTCCTACCTTTTTTTATCTTCAATCTTAAAATAGCCAAGGACAGAACAATTTGGCTATGATTTCTTAAAAATAAATCAATTACTGATTTCCTTACTGCTTACTACTCTGATGCTAAATTTCGACAATTTCTGTAGAGTATTTAAATAATTTTTTTTTAATTAAATAAGTATTATAAACCTCTGATGTTTTTATAAAAATAAAACTAATGCGTTTAACTGAAAAGAAAATACAGAGAGTTAAATGTCCGTTTTCTTAACTACACTTATAAAATTGATTTTTCTTACAGAATAAGTTCGATGAAAACAGGCAACTCAACAGATTTTTCTTATAAAATAACAAAACTTTTTAAATATTTAAACTTCTTAAAATTCAGTAACAGTTTAAAAAAGTAAAGGCTCTCAACTCAGCACCTCTTCAGAGCTCATGGCACATTGCTGAAAAATAAAAATTGGTCTATTTATCTCTTTAAGTGAACTCCTTTTATGGCATCATAAAATATTTAAATACAAAAGCATTCCTTTCCTAATCAGCGTTTGACTTGATATATATTTTTTTTCTTTCCATACCGTCAAACTATTTTGATTGTTCCAGACGGACTCGCATGCCTTGAATTACTTCCCCGTAAAGATCTGGTGACCAAATGTGTTCATAGTCCCAAAAAAAAAATTCCTGAGCTCACGTCCTTTTCTCAAGCATAAAGACAACCCTCAAAAAGAAGGCAGGGAAGAAGGGCTTACGGGGCCCCTCGGCGAGCACATCTAAATCGCCAAAAACTGAAAAGCATTCCACAATTCGTTACACCGGGCCGCAACAAAAACCCTGAAACAAATTTCCGAAAATTTTAATTTCTCTCTCTGTTGGCGGGGTCTTGGACTTGAGGCGGCAAAAAAATGTATCACCTGTTCGTTGCCTAAAAGAATTTTACGCATCTCCAGGTAATTTCGCCTGCATCGACTCCTTCGGCACCGAGGAAAGTGAGGGCAGTGCAAGCAAAACGAAGAAGCCCAGCAGGAGCAGCAGCACACCGCCCGAAAAAAGGGCAACAAGAAGATCCGGCCGGAGGCCTTCGAAGGGCCGCGCAGAGCCCCTAGAGCCGTCCGTCTTCCAAGTCTTTGCATATCTCAATATCGCCGAAGCATCCATCCACCTTGATGCTTGGATCCCTGCACATGCCGGCCCCGTACATAATTTACCTTTTTCAGAAGAACATTTAAGGCGCAGGAGCGAGGACCGGGCCGAAGAATAGCAGCCAGCGGCCCACGAGAGCGATTGGTGCTTCACGTGGGCCGCTCAAGTGGAAATAGAAGAATAAAAAAAAAAAGAAGAACGTTAATTTGAGATATGCGTTAAAAACCTCAAAAAGGTAGCTACCTGGGTTACCTGCCAGCAACTCTTGCCGGGATTTTTGTTGTTGCGGGGCCCCGAGATACTCCATCTTACCAACGGGGCCCATCTTATCCGCGGAGAGATGGATTTAAGGAATTTTTCTGTTGTTGCTTATTTTTAAATTTATTTTTTTATTTTTTTTTATCTCCTTTTCTTGCTTTTGTTAGGGCTGCACTTATTGCCTCCTCCGCGCTTCTCGCACAGTAATTTCGTTCAGCCGTCCATCCGCGTAAGCCGCATTTCGGCGTGATGGTTCGGCTGGCGTGAATAAGAGAAGACGTGTAATAAAATTCATCTCACCGGGGTCTTGTGGTTTCGTTTGTTGGTGCTGCTGCGTGCATATATCACGACCTGTGAGGAGGACTGAAGAAATAAGACCCCTCTTCTTTCGTTCTAAGCAAACTCCTCCAGACGCGCTGTGCGTTGAGTAATTAAAATCGAACGCCCTTGGAGCTGTGTTCCTGAAGGTAACATGAAAATTACGAAATGGAACTTACGAGCTCAAAAAGGACCAAGCGATTCGTTCTGCAAATTCTGCGGTCGGTGCGGCGCAGCATAACGCAGTTTGCCATGACGCTCTTACCTTTAGCAAAGGCATTTTCTTATTTCATAATCACCTCTAATAAAGTTACCTGCCTGCAAGGCAAGGTCACAGGAAGGTTGTTGGACCTATAAAACTGTCCCAGCCAGCCGCGCTTTATGTTCTTTGCATTGTTCTTAGAAATTGTTTGCATTCGCTGGTAGCTTGCGTGACATTCGCTTCGGTACACCTATCGTCTTGTTATTGACGGCGGTTTATGGTCCGTTCGGATTAGTGCAACACGCCTCCAGACTTATTCTTCTTTTCCTCAAACATAAGTGTGATAAGAAGAATAACAATTGTCCTATATTGTTCCCATTGCGAAAAGTTAAATTCAAATATTCCACCTATCTATATCTTGTGTATAACAAGGACATACTTCTAAAAGGTCAAATAGCGGAAACGATTCATGATATACCTCAAGATTCTGTTTTAGGTCCAGTTCTATTTTACTTATCCGCAATAAAGACCTTCGTGAAGGCAATTTAAAGTGAATAACATAAATCTTCACAGTAAAAAGCTATTTATGATTAATTTTGTTATGGTTTTTATTTTTTAACAATAAGAGTAAGTCATAAAGCAGTTACAAATGTAGTTTTTCTTAAATTTTATTTTCTCTGTCTCTTTGTTTTCGTAATAGAATAATGGTAAAAAAATATGTCAACCAACCGATTACGTAATTTGCGAACAGTTGCAATACTTTGGATAAAAACATGTGTTCTTTCCACAACTACGATTATGTGAAAACATATAGTGCGTGAATAAATTTACTTATATGCCTTAAAAAGTATGATGCAAGTTAATGTAATATTTCAAAGATCATTCATTTCGAAAGTACTGATGTAACTTGCAAGAAAAATTTACTTAAATACTTTCTACTTTTTACACTACACTTTTAATAATTTTATGTTGCTAGAAAACTACTAATGCTTCAGACCATTTAGAGATATTTTAAGTGAAACCCTAAAATTAATTTTAAAAGAGCGCTAAAAGACATTGTTCCCAAGTATTATATAAATCGAATATAGGACAAATTACTTCGATATGTTAGCTCAAAATTTATTCTTATTTGTAAAGCAAAGTGAAATACAAAATATCGATTAAAATTTTTCTATTCCTAATTGTGATAAAACAGTTGTTTGCCTCTATCGCTTCATATCATTCTAATGACTCATTCATGATTTTGAAACTTTGAAGAATTGGTATGCGGCATCGCAGCTGATTAAACCTGTTACAAATCTTATGATCGAATCAATTTTCATCATAAACTCAAATTTAGTCGTCAAAAAAGCATCGAACAGAGTTATCATAAAATTTCTACTCCTATTTATTGTCTATGTAAATTCAATTTTCGAGAAAAAATAAATAACGAATCTAAATTCCGTGTGCTTTGATGATCAGTGAAAGGAAGCATTTATTGTGAAAGTGTCAAAAGAGATGATTCGGAGGCGCCAAGTTTATTGTCCTCACAAATATTTGGTGACGAATTGTGCATTTCATCTATCGTCGCATATCCCCCACGAAATTATCTTTAGTTTACAAAGACACACCTGAACCAACTTTAGAAGTACAATTGAAGAGCAATATTTCGTGTTCATCTTCTTCATAAATAAAGTAAGCAATCTCATTTATACTGACTAAGCCAGAATATTGAAATAGTGTGGGAATAAAAAAGTTGTTTAAATTCTTCGCTCGAATTCTTCAAATATTTTGCGATCATCGCACGCGTTTGCGTTTACGAGAAAAATGAGAAGGAAAATCATGTTGAATGAATTGAGAAAGGCTTTTTCCATGGTACTTGGTGTTGCTAAATAATTTTTTTTTCTTTTGTAATTGCAGGAAGTATTTTAAACGGATAACTGCAGGTGGTAACGATGCAGCATGCGAGCTTTTTGTACCGTCAGCGCGCCCCTCGAGGTATGCGCGCCACCAACAAGACCACTATCGCCAGGTTCCAGATTTTTGGCACTCAGGTTAGTTTCGAATTTCCGAATACCCAACAAATTTGTTAGAAAATACTTATCTTAATCAAATTTTACAGATTGCTAGGCACACCCCAACCACACACTCTCTACTTCCTAGTCGAGGCAAAAAGCCGTGTCAGAGAAGTTTACGCACAAACGTGCGTCCACTTCTCGAAGCAGGGTATGCAGGATACGGAGCTGTTCGGACTGGCGGTTCTTGTAGGTAGGTCAGAGCCAATCCCTAGTGATGTTTACAATTTAGTTAATTTTAATTGAAAGATGGCCCGATAAAAATGGCACCCGATCGGACACTCGAAATAAGGAAAACGGGCTCCACCTGAATTATTATTGGGGAAGCGCAGCTGCGCAGGTTAATTGCGTCGGTTGTAATGGCGCGAGTTCGTCGCTTAAGTCTTTCGTTATCGCGGGCGCTTAAATTTGCACTTAACCACCAGGGGAATCCGGCTGTGTGCCGTTACGTTGAACTTAAGCTGCATCCTTATCAGTCGATTAAAACAAATTAAAATAAATGATTTAGATAAAGATATTCCCAAGTTACATGCGGTCGACATTCCTTGAATTCCTCGCACACGATGGGGAGGAGGACAACATTTCAAGACTTAAAATCGCATTGCGGCCAGAGTGCGAATGAATCTCGCTGGCCACGAAGCGGAAAGATGTTTCTTTTTTTTTAGTTTTTTAGTATTTTTTTTTACCTGCATACCCGTATGCATGCGAGCACTTCTCTAATTATACGTGGTGAGGGAAAAAAAACACCCGTGCGATGACAGATAAATGAAACGAGAGGGGTTGTCGGCGAAATTACATGTCGACGATGCAAAGCCAACTTCTAGACAGACAGACAGACATTCCCAGGGTTCGGAATGCGTGTGTAATAAGCAGCTTTATCAGCGCTAGTTATAATCTCCTTGAATATTGCAGCGACTGCATTCCGCCCCTTTCTCGCATATTCGCCTGAAAAAGCGCCTTAAGTATTCTTGGTGCAGTGTCCCGTGCCCTCAACCTCAATTGCTACAAAGTACGTATACCCGCCAAAATTACGACCCTACATCCAGATTCTTTTTGAAATATTTTTTCTTCTCGATAAAAGGGTTAGACTTTTTTCTTTTTAATATTTTTTTTTCGGAATGGATCTGGGCCCAGAAAAAAACACACCTGAAAGCAGTTGGGCTAAACCGATTCCATCTCATCGTTGTCGCCTTCGTCCTGTCTCGCTATCTTCTTCGACCAGCAGTAACAGCAGCATTTTATGTGCGCGCGCAGCTTTAAATACGATGAAGAAGACGACGACGACGACTACGACGGCGATGATGACGACCAAGACGACGACGACGACCACGATCTTTTTTAAAAGCCGAGAAATAAACGGCTGGAGAGGATCGAAGACATGAGACGCGTGTTCAGTAATTCAGGTAGCTGCGCGAATATAACTTGAAGAATTTCTTTTCGTTCATCTCCTCCTCTACAGGGCATTCTTCCTTTTATTTTTTATTTATTTTTTTCTTCTTCATCATCATCATCATCATCGTCGTCGTCGTCGTCGTAGACGTTCGTTGTTGCTGTTGTTGTTGTTATTGTTGTTGATGTTGGTGGTGTTACTCTTTTTGGTTGCCCGGTATAAGCCTGTTTTTCAGTTCAGTTTTACCTTTGTTTTGTTGTAAAAAAATTTTTTAGCTACTTCTTCGTGGTCGTTTTTTTCTTTATTTGAATTTTTTTTCCTCCTTTGGCTTGTATCTCGCTTTACTTTTTATTAGAATTTTGGTTTTTTTTTATTTTTTCTTCATTTATTTCGTTCAAATATGTTTTTTCCTGTTTTCAGCTGTTACTCAAGTTGTTGCTAGATTTTTTTCATTTCCCTCCCGTTCTACGTGTAGAATTTTTATTATTTTACATATCTTTTGAATTTAGTTAATACAATAAATGTCTTTCTCTTTCTCTTTTTAAGAATGTACTATTGGGACAATTTCGTGTGAAATGCTTTAATGCAATTCAAATCTAAATTTCATCTAAATTATTTTATTACTTTTCAATTTAACCCTTAAAGCCTCTGGTTGCCTCAGTTGTTGCCTCTGGTAGATCAGTTGTTGCGTACTGGATACCGTCGCAAATGTTGTGGGTTCAAATAGCACGTATAAACATAGTCTCCTCCATAGTCTACGTGGTAGCACAATGGATTAAAAAGAATAATTGCCTAGCTGCGCCTTTCTAAGCAGCTACACCAACCTAAGCTAAGCTAACTTAATCTAACCCTTAAAGGTTATCATGGATGAAATTTCGACTCAGGCAAATTGATCTCAAATTTTAGAAAAACCTAATGTTTTTTAACAATGATTTTTTCTGAATCACTAATAATTTATTAATTATAATGTATTTACTTGCATTTAAATGTGTTAATTAAATTTAAAAGATTTATGCATAAGTACACACTGGTGAGATTTCACTCATGGTACCCTTAAAGTAATTTTGATAATATCATTTAAGAGTTAATCTAAGCTTAAGGACTTTCGATTTCCCCTTTTCTGAATTAAACATAAAATCACTGTTTTGAGGAACTCGCTTTAACAATTAGCTGTAGTATGTAAGAATTCCAAATACAGCTAAAAATTGTTGTCAAGTCAGAATTAAAAAGTATGCGGTGTCGGTTTTGTTTTACGTGAAATCCCATTGACGACGGAACATATTTTTATTCATTTAAAATATTTAACAAAGAAATATTGCTTCGTTTAACAATAAAATGTCTGGTCGGTAGTATACAAAACGGATCACAATTGTTTACATACATTGTTTCAATTAACTACTGCATATTTCTGAATTCGAAAAATGTTCAAGAACTAACTTTAGCTTTTAATTTTAAGTAAGATTTAGTTGAGCCACGTATCTTTTTGATTTCCAAATTTCAATATACAATAGATCAAATTATTTGCCGCCTTATTTCGAAAAGTTAAATTAAGAATTGACTATTTAAAAAAAGTGATTTTTTCGATGTAATGGTTAATAATAGAAATGCGTGTTTGTCTGCATACAAATTTGCTGCTACCAAGCACGCTTTTTTGTTTTACAGTTTCGGACAATAAGTCTATTTAGTCGTCTTTGTAGTTCAAATTCTTGTTCAGGCCTCATCTGTAAATATACACACAACTTTCAATTTTGTTTTTAGATTAAAACTTAAAAATTTTAGATGGTAGAAAACCGAAAATCTCCCCCAATCAATTTGTTCAATTGACTGAAAGACGACGTTACGTTATTTCTAATTGTAGTTAACCCGAATAAATTTATCCTCCAGCGCGGCGAGACCTATTTATAAATTTCCCGCCAAGAAAAAGTGCATCCGGAAGGTGAAAAAACTGGACGCGCGCGCGATCTCTTATTCCTGAAAAAACATCCTCCTCTCAATCTGAAGCCAAGAGAATCTGCTCGTTTAAAATAAGACCAGAAGGAAGATGCTGGAGAAGATGCTCGTCTTAAAGGCCGGTCAGAACATGGCCGTTTGCTTGTTCTCAGCATTCTTTTTGTTATCCGAGATTAATTCGTTCCTTTTTTTCATTTTATTTTAGTTATTTACCTTTTTTTTCGTAATTTTGCAATTCCTTCGAAAGCCATGTGCTGGTCGCCGGTTAGACCATCGCAAGTCAGAGCCTCAGACACAGACTGCTTTTGGCTTGCTGCTCGTTGCAGTGTTATTGTCGCCGTCGTCTTCATTTCATCGTCTTGCAGCCCTTCTTTTGGTCTCTCTGCGATTTCTTCAACGTCTTTCTCCAGAGGCCCTCCGTGGCTTGTGGTGCTGCTTCTTCAGTTTGCCAGTCCCGTGTTGTTGTTGTTGTTGTTGTTATTTATTAAGATTATTATTTCTCTTTGAGAATATATTTTGAATCAGTCCTCAGGAGGACACCCCAGACACCCCGAGAAACTTGAGGCCTCCCGTTCAATTTGGAGTCAGCCGAGCAGGGGCCCCGTTCAACCGACCAGAACGTATGCTGCCCTGCCGCAGCCCCAGCCTTTATATATCTAGTCCAGAAAATGGCATTCTGCTAACTCGCTGCAAGGTCCTGGCATGTTATTTTGTATTTTATGACGGGCCCAGGCTGGTTCATGATTTTCGTTTTAACATTCCACAAATCCTATCTTCAGACTCTTCATCGCTTTTTTTTTCTTCTTGGTTCTTATTTATCTTCTTTTTTTTCGCGTTTCGCCTTCTTATTTTTTGCACTTCTGCAAAGTTGAGTATTTGATCAGGCAGCGTGTACTTGAGGAGGTATTTTGAATCTTTTCCACGTCTTCTTCCAAGTAGCGTCTTGATCTCCATTTCCATTTTACGAGGACTCGTGTTCGGCCGGGACATATTGAATTTATTCAGGTTACGCTCCAATGAATGTTTTTATTCAAAAGTATTTCGATTGCCCCTTTTTTATTATTATTATTATATTTTTATATACTCTTTCTCCTTCCACTGTATTGCTGTGATCCAATGATCCAGTGGCAATCAAAAATTTATTCATTTTTTGAAAAGTAATCATTTGCCAAATCCAAAAAAATGGTACGTACTACAAGGCGTAAACTGATTTTCTGGCAAAATTTAAAATAATAATAACCGCCAACAGTGGCCCTCTTCGTTCTTTTTTTTATGATTCTCATTAAAAAAAAAAAAAAAACAAGTAATAAAATTGGCTTGCTGACCAATTTCGCTTCATTTCTTAGCCCCCATGAGAGCGATCATGCTGCGGTGCAATGATCTTCTCCAAAGAAACGCGAAATGTTTATGGACTGTAACAAATGTGGAGAGCTACTGGTTTTACGAGAACGCTGAATCGTTCCAATCTGCAAGAAGATGAGGTGCCGGTACCCGTAAAAGATGCTGTCCCTCGTCTTATTTTTATTGTATCGCAAAAGGTTCGAATTAACCGAAAAAATGAGGGTTTTCAGACAAATTGTAAAACCGTATTCCTGTCATGAGGAAAAACAATAAAAATATTTTTGGTATTTTGCTTTCTGTATCTTGAATTTTGAACGTTACGACTTCTGATTACAGTCCTTTAAATTCAGGCAGTAAATGACTGTAAAGAGAAATTGGGTAGGTTTTATATTTAGTTAAAATTAATTACTCAAGGTCATAAAAAAGGTATTTGTTGTAATGAGTAGTAAATAGTTAGCAGATCTGTTATGATATTGCCACTAAAATCGGTACTTTCAAATTTTTGAGCCTTCGATTTCATATCGGGTTGCTAAAACTTTCAGGTCTAATGATGAGTTCAATTGAAAAAACAATAAATCAAATGATCGTTAAAATCTTTAAAGCTTCAAAATTTTGTACAAATGCAGGTAAGCCTTGTTTTAACTGTTTTTTTAAAAAAAGGACTTTTCCTGGTGTTTTTGAGTTAGCCTCAAATATCTTTCCAATTTATTTCCTTAAATTTGTACGATTTATTTAAGATTACTTTTTCTAGTTCGTCTACCACACCACAAATCTTAGCAACAAATAGTACGATGGAATGAGTTCTTATCTAAATTAGCCTAGCCATTAAGTTGCGAAGTTTTAATGATTTCAATTTCATTACGTTACTCGGTCTCAATCAAACAAAATTGCCAAAACATTTTAGCTTCCAAATTGCGCAAGAATCGTTACTGCCTCCCAACAGATAAAAAGCAAATCGAGATTTACTGTCACAAAAATGTCAGTAGGTAAATAACACCAAAAAATGCGGCATGTAAGCTCAAATTATGACGGAGTACCTCATCACAAGCCAAGGTCTTCTCCATGGATCTTGATTCAAACAATAAAAGAGAAAAATTACGAAAAAAAAAAAACGAACGCCAAACGATGAAAAAGTAACAAAAACAACAAAACATTTACAAGACACAGAAAAGAAAAAGGCGAGCCGAAGGAAAAGAAAAAATATTTTTCCGTATGGAATTCATTCGACTCCACCGAGCCAACCCATTTTTTATCTTACTTCATACCATTTGCCTTGGGAGTTTTTGAAATTCCTCAAAAAAATCTTGGCATCTTGGCGTACAAATGAATTTTTGAAATTCCTGAGAAACGCAGAGACATGCCATGCGCACTCAGAGGGCACTTAAGGCCCCGGGGCTGATCTCCGGAGACCTCTTTTGACCTGAATGAAAAATCAAAAAATATCCCCGGTGATAATAGTTAAGATCTGAAGCTGAGGCATACAAACTACATGCATAGGCGAAGTCTTAAAGAAGAAAACTTTAAGCTGGTTCTCTCCATTTTTTTATACCTCTGCGCAGAAGTGTAAAATTACACCGATTTTTTTTTTCTTTGGGAGGCGAATAAAGTGAAAACGTATTCAATCGTGCGCGGAGCGCTTATTTATTTCAACCTTTTTAAAAAGTGAGGCGAAACTCGAAGTCTGTTGGCGGACTGATTATGTATGTCTGTTCGATTATGCGGTCCATAAGCGTTTTTTCGTTGTCAGAGGTCAAACTCTGGTGCTGCGCTGGCCGATGGAAGCCAAAACCACACACTCATTAACTTTCCGAAGAAGGAGGCTTTTAACGACTGAATTTTTTTGAATTTTAATTTTTATGGTTATAAGTCAGTTTGGCACTAAATTTTTAGTAAGAGGCTAATTAGTCAGGCGAGTTTTTGGCGTGAGAATGTTAACTCTTCTTCACACATCTTTTAAGTCGAGATTCTTGTTTTAGATTTTCATCTTCTTCTGGATTATCTCGTTTTTTATGCTTCATTTTTTCCTCAACCAGATTTTATTTTGGGGTAAGATAGCCATAAACTTAACCATTAACGAGAGAAA
The DNA here is from genome assembly GCA_963969385.1 of Philonicus albiceps. Taxonomy (NCBI): domain Eukaryota; kingdom Metazoa; phylum Arthropoda; class Insecta; order Diptera; family Asilidae; genus Philonicus; species Philonicus albiceps. The sequence continues at coordinate 22,149,250 of OZ017775.1, forward strand.
ATTCTTCTCTACACTGTTTACCCTAATGCATTCGGTTAAAAGTATGTTTATTACTTATTTATACCTTTATCAAAATTTTTAGTAAAGGACCCTTAAGGTTGAATTTATTTCGCTGACCTTCAAATTGGACGATACACCGTTTTGGGAGGTCTTTACGTTAACAAGATATTTTTTATTTTAATGTTTGATTGAAAGATTGAACTTATTACAAGAGATTGGCTAAAAAAACTTATTTACACCTACAAACGGTCTACAATAAGAACTCCAAATTAATTGTAACTATGAAATTACAAATATTTGATCTTTTCACATACATAACTAAAAAATTGTTCTCTTCTACTAAACTTAATACTTAAATTGTTTTTGGTTACCAAAATAAATAACTGATAGTGTGCCGTTCGCAACAAAGAAAGAATTTAAATGTTTATAACAGTTCCTTTTACATTTGGTTATTTTATCTCTGCCGACATTGTTTAGATCATATTGATTTTGTTTATTTACTAAGATACCTCTTAAAAAATGTTCAAATACCCGAAAGATAATGATCCACACGCGTCCCAATTGAAATCAGTAATACTTTTAACCTTAGGACACTAATCGAAGTCATAAGATCAGACAATTTCCGAATATTCTCGATCTCTCAAAGCTTTCCCAGTCTCAATTATTTAAAGTTAGACAAAAGGAAAAAACTTTGCTCGTTTATTGAAACATCAAAACTACATTCCACGCTACTGAGTGATAATCTCAACGAAAACAATTCCATGAATTATAAACGCGTTGTGTCGTAACAATTTGAATACTGTGAACATTTTGCCAGCGGCAATAATTAAAGTCACATCACCCACCTGATTTGCAAAAAAATAAAAAAATCACTTAAGTATAAAGAAAGAAAAATGTTAAGCAAAAAATAAGCTCTTCGCAGCTGCGCGAATCTGAATATCTTACGTCTATTAAGACGGGGTCTCTTGATCGCGTTCTAAGGTGCTCAATTATTTCGCTCTGACGTAAGAGGCACATTCCAGCGCAGAGGCTGGAGCAATTACGGAGGCTGGTGGACGAAATTTTGGGAGGACGTCGATTCTTGCACTCCCGGGCAATAAGACAAATTCCTCCGAGCGGGGGGAAAATCAATCACTTGGTCCAGCCATCGTCTTGATGCGATTTGAATCAGTCATCCTCAAGACGGCCGCAGCGGCCCGGGCAGGGCCGAGGGCATCAGCGGCAGCATCACCAGAGCGATCTGTGTCATGGACCCGTGGTCCAGCCGCAGCTTTCCTACCATTTTGGAATTTCAAGTGATGATTACAGAAATATGCTCGTCCGAAACATAAAATTAATGCCGCTGCTGCCGCTCCGTGCGGACTGCTTTCGGGGGGCGAATGGGCTCGCCGGGGCCCAGGTGGACGGGATGCGGGCCCCAAAGACTGAGCCCTCAGTCCATCGCGCATGGAGATTACATGGCGATCTCCTCCGCGGATCGCTGATCGCGCCCGTCTTCCGACGATCGTCGCCGTCGACGTCGACGTCTCGGCCGCGCGGTCATTTCGCCTGGCCGTCTCTGGTCGTTGTCGTGGCCGTCATCATCATTATCATCTCGCGTGGTACATAAAGAGTATCAGAAAATTCCTTCATATGGCTGGCATCTCACTGGCCAGCATCATCAGGAATGCGACCCAAAACGTGTTCGTTTTTTCGTCGTCGTCTTCTCTCGCGCGCTCTTCTTATTTTTGTTCCTTTAATTTCCTCCTCGCGGTCCAGAGTTGTGAGGCTGCAGTTCTGGGCGATTGTTTATTTTCCCTCCCTCCCGCAGTTGCCGCGCAAAGACAGAAAAGATGATATGATTAAAAGCAAAAGGCGCACAAAAAAAATATATGGTATAATACATACACAGATATATAAAAAGTCCAAACGAAAAATTCCTCGGTGATTTTTTGGAGTCCCTGCACCGCTTCATGCCATCAGCAACGTTTTAATATCATCAACACGCTCCGGGTCCGTTTCCTCCGTTTTTACGCCATCTCCCTCGAGTGGCTCCACAGAGGTTATCGGGATTTTTGACGAGGCTCCCCCTCTTCTAACCATCTTGCTTTTTGGGGCCCCTGATGATGCGGAATTAATTGACAGAACCTCTTCAGAAATTGTATAGAATTATTTTGGCATTAGGCAGGCGGCCAAGAGGGCATGGAACCCTTCTGCTGCGCGCACACCTCTCCGGTGATTATGCAAAAATTCTTTAGATCGCCCGGGCTGACCTTTATTTGTGTAAAGGTCGATTATCGTGCTGCCGCGAAATAGGTCTCAAAATGTTGGGACTATACGCTGGCTGTTCGGGTCGGAAGTTAATTGACTTTGACCGGTGAGCAGTGAGAGCAGCGCGCATGCAACCGTCTTCGCTGGGGCATGGCATTCACTGAATTATCTAATTTGAGTGAGCCGCATAGCGAAGCCGTGGAATGCAAAACGGCTAACTTTTAAGAGTATGATTGAATGGATCAGTCTTGCTTTCAAAAGGCTAAGAATGGGCCAATCTAGCGTTCAAAAACCGAATAATTCTACATTTAAATGCGAAAAATTTTAATGCCCTGTCGTTAAATATTGCACTCGTTGAACCATATCAAAGTCGATTAAGTCATAAGCAAAATATAAACAAATCTGTGATAAAACCCATAGTTCGAAACTGTTATTTGTTAATTTAAATGAAAATACATTTCTTTCCTATCCATGCCTCAAATAAACCTGCTTTTTAGATAGAAAAACTAGTCATAAAACTGTTTTCTTTGCCTATATTGGTTTAAAGTTATACAATTTGGAATATACACATGGCTTATACAAGTGGAAGAAGAAAACGAATATAGTTCAAATAATCAAGCTGATCTATAGTTTATGTTAAATGCGTCAGGAATGTTGGAAAAACTTTTCTTCCATAAAAAATAATCTGAACAATTATAAAATCAACCCAATTTAGTTCAAGTTGTAGTTCTTTTAAGAGCCTGATCTCTAGCTAGACTACAAAGGTAAAAGTCTCCTTGGACGCAGAGGCACTGAACTCCAACATACCAACCATTTAAAAGTACCCCACATTCCGTCTAATTACAGGTCCGATTGGTGTCTTATAATAATTACAACCTTTTTGTTAACATTGCCCGCCAACTAAAACAAACAAGTTTAAAAGACAAGAAAATAGTCAGTCGGCACGAATAAATTGGCCTGAAGCGCCTCCTCTCTCAAAGCTGGCCAATGCTGCCATGATGGTAAATTCTAGGAATGCCTAGGTCCCAGGTACAACGACATCATTGTCCACGAAAAATTCTCCTATTTGTGAAACTAAAGTTTGCCTCCTCGAAATACCATGTCTCATTTCATTTTTTTTTTCAATCTTTCTCGTGTGTATGACGGACACAAAAATTAGAAAAATAACTCCAAAACGCCGATAAACCTCGCAGCCGGAGGAATTCTTCGGACACGTTAAAAGATAATTGAGCTTCAAGTTGGCTTGTCCCTAGGTTTAAAACGCGGTAAAATGAATGAGATCTGCTGGAATCCAGTTGATTGCTGCCAATTACATCGGGAAGCGCCATACAATTATATCAAGTGATCACAAGAATTTTTTCTTAAAATCTTTAACAATGTGGAAAACGCACCGTCTTAGCAGCTGCTTCGACACTGCGATCATCGAGTGTTAATAATATCAGAGGGGGAAAATAAGCTGTCTTTTTATTTTTATATTTAGTCTTTTAATTGCATTCTGAACGTCTTTTGATTTTTCGTTACTTTTCAGATGGGGAGTACATGTTTGCCGATCCCGAGAGCAAACTATCAAAATATGGCCCAAAGAGTTGGCGATCATCTCATACCCATGTAAGTTCATTGCACTTATAGGGTCTATTACGTTTTGAAATTTGAATCCACAAAGATATTAAACGCTGAAATGATTCTATGATTAGTTACCTAGTAAAGCAATGTTATAGTCAAAATAATAGTTAATTTTGAACATACTATAGGATAGGACCGTATTAATGTACAAATTTAAATTTTGTGTGGGTTATGAAACCAACGCATAAGAGTTGTTTTTAAAAAAATTGCCTTTTTCAAACTAAGACAGACAACTAAAGTTAAATTTTTGTTCTCTTTCTAGGGCCTAGACGCCAACGGCCGACCTCTCTTAGAGCTACATTTTCGAGTGCAGTTCTACATCGAGAGTCCGTTTCTTCTCCGAGATGAGACAACACGCCACAATTATTATTTGCAATTAAAAGCGAATGCAACTAGCCGAGATGTTCCTAAGGAATACTCAGAACAGTCCATGATTTTGCTTGGCGGTCTGGCTCTACAGGCTGATTTGGGTGATTGTCCTGATGAGGAGGTCGTTGAGATTAGCAATGGAGGTGGGGGAGGAGGTACCAATGGCAATGCAATTGGTACTGGAGTTGCATCTTCAACGTCCTCGTCGGCTTCGTCTCTACCAACAACAAGCAATTCAACTGGAGTAACAAACAGCAGCTGCGTAACATCGGACTATTTTCGAACTGAGGAGTATATCCCAACTAGTCTTATATCAGCGTGGGGTGCGACCGCTTTAAGGTCATGCCATAGGGAAAATCGGGGTATGACGAGGTCCGATGCTGAGCAGAATTATATAAGGCAGGCCTGTAATTTGCACGATGCCATAAACGCCCACGTCTATCGTATGAAAATGTCGAAAACGGAAACAGGACAGGGATCGGTCTATTTCGTCGTCTACGCGAAAGGTGTTAAAATTTACGGTGAGAATACTCAACCTATAACATTCCTCTGGCCGAACATAATTAAGCTCAGTTTTGAGCGAAAAAAGTTCGAGATACGGTCCGGCGATAACAAGATCACCCTATATTCATCAAGTGATGAGAAGAACAAAATGCTTTTAACCCTTTGCAGGGAAACCCACCAGTTTAGCATGAAAATCGCGGCAAGACTGAAGGAGGCGATGAAACGCGAAGAGGAGGAGACAAATTGCCTGCACGCATGCTACATCTACTCAAGGAGCCTTAATTTGCCATATAAGAATAAGAACGACCAGCGAATATCAGTGATATCAAGTACTAGTTCAAATACAACGTCGGGTATTGTTAGTGATCGTGTCCACTCCGAGGACGAGCTAGAAATTATGATAAACACCCCTCCGGCGGTTCCTATAGCCGCACCATCAACCGAAAGCCTGGCGTTGGCTCATTTACTGGATCGACCGAGCGTAAGTAGACAAACCTCTTCCGTAGGGCAGGTCTCTTTAAAAGATCTTGAAGACCACTTGGCCGCCCTGTCGGTCCGATCGAAGACAAGATCGATTAGTAGCGAATCGACTGCAGACCATAATCCTGAAAGAACTAGGAGTGGTGGGGGAACTGACTCGAATGAAACCGATTCACCGAATTCCCAACATAACATTGGTTCTCAGTGCTCCTCAACTTGTAGCACTGTCGTTGTCGCAACAGATACAATTACTCTGTCCTCTTTGGCCGCTCACACTACGTCGGCTATTCGAAGGCCTTCCACCTCAAGTAGTCTAGAGTTAGGATTTAGCCATACCGCTCAGAATTCGACCTTAAGCGATGGTGCTAGCACTTTTATAGACCACGAGTATATTTCTACTAACGATGGAGAAGGCGAAAGTGTCTCTGGGGTGTACACGTTGGCTCATGTTCCTCCCACAGAGACCTCAGGAGTTTATACAATGAACAGCAGCGAAATGACCGGACAATCTTCAGAAATTGCAGACTCTGAGAGTCAGGAGAGCACCCACTATGGTAGTTTTCAGCCAAAGAGTGAAATCGATGATGAATCTGTAGAAAATATTGATTCTGTAGACGGCCAATTTCGAAATCGTCTCAAGGGCGAAATCAATGAGTTTCGCTTAAGATCCGATTCGAATGTAAGCGCCTCTGGATCCTTCAGAGGTGATGGCAGCGATCCCACCGACAACAAACACACCCTTCTCAGTGCAGAAGAGTTGACTGATTTGATTGTTGGTCGAGGGACGTATCCCTCGCGAAAAAGTGTAAGTGCAACACTTGATTCTGACTGTGACTATGTGACCCTACCCCTTCCTCTGGAAGGCGATAGTTACTTACAAGGACACGAAGATACTGCACCAACTGAAGATACGGATGACATGGACGATATTCTTCCTACTGACCCACCAGCCCCACCTAAACGGATAGACAGTAATGTTCATAGGTCGCTTTCTAGTTTAGTTGATATCCGAATGCGATCACCACCGCCTTATAATGCAAGACATGAAACGACTGGACTTTGTGGTCCCCCAATAAGGAAAAGTATTCAAACACCATTACCAGTGCCAGTCCCTTTAAGAGACCCTCCACCGTATCCTAAGCAGCAATTGCGGCCTGCAAGACCTACAAGTTTATTGAGTCATCACACCCCGGCATCGCACTCAGTGATCTCTCCACCGACGTGCCCAGCAAACCAACTCCCAGAGGAGGTTCCAGCTCGGTTTATTACTACAAGACCGCAGATAAATATCTTAAAAGCGCACACGTCTGTTGTGAGTGAAAATCCTAAGCCCAGCTATGCGGCACCAACGATAGCAGCGATTGCGAGTCCCAGTCAAGGGCATCCACCTTCGCAAGGTCAGATATCTGCCCAAATAGCAACAGTGCCAAGTACGATTGGTATTCCAGTAGTTCCTTATTCCATTCACACGACGCATAAAAGCATGTCTTCGATACCCCCGCCACCGCCGCCCTATTCAGACGTAAAGCCCCCACCGAGAACGTGCGTTTTACTGCCAGTAATTAAGCCAAGACAGTATTTACCACCTCCACCACCCACACTTCCCAGACAGCCGCCACCTCCACCTCCACCACAGTTGGCCACGGTCTACACCAGCCAATTGGCACGCTCCCAAATCGAGTTGTACCAACAGCAGCTCTACAGTGATGTCGACTATGTGATTTATCCGCTCCAAGATCCTGCTGTTAGCCAACAGGAATACTTGGACGCAAAACAGGGATCTATTTTGGCTGCGATGGCCCAGAGCCCACCACCGCCTCCCTACCTCGCATACCACACCGCAAGTCCCCGCACGAGCACATGGGATACGTGCAAGGGCCACGCAATATACAGGAGCACCCCCTACCTACCAATGGCACTATCAGCCCATTCCCGGTATGCTTCGACGCAAAATTTATCCGACACCTATGTCCAACTTCCTGGAGCATACTCACCTTTATACAGTCCTTCCGTGGCGAGCCTATGCTCATCGTATGAGCCTCCACCCCCGCCACCTTTGAGGCCCGCAAATATACAGGCAGCGCCTTCTCTATTTGCTCGGTCAAGATCGGACGACAACATCTTAAACTCGATAGATGCGGTGCCCAAGGTCAAGAGGCTGCCGCCTCCCCCACCACCACCACCGTATTTAGATCGTCGAGTAAAAAAACCACCGATGCCTATGCCAACCGAAAAACCACCACCAAGTAAGTCTTCAAATAAAATATTTTGAGACTTGATTTCCTAAAAAAAAAAACAAATATTCTCGTCCAGTTCCAGTGAAGCCATCCGTGCACAACATGTCCACAATCACATCATCGCTTTCATCCCACCAACATTTGAGTACAATCACATCGATTTCGCCATCCCAGCGAATCCATCAGTCACAAACCTCAGCATCTAGTGGTGAACTATCAAACGGTGGCGTTGCAGCCCCAATCGACATCCAAGTGCTCCGTGAGAAGAGCAAGCACATGGACCTGCCCCTGATATCAGCCCTATGCAACGATCGATCCCTTCTCAAGCAGACAAAAGCGTTCGTGATGCCGAAACACCCGCGGAATCCCCCTCTATCCAGCAACCAGTCACACACCCTGTCTAGTACGAAGTCTAAGTATCCTGTATCAGGATTGAGTACGACACAGCTGACAAAGCCGCGGAAGACATCGATTAGCCATCGTCATCCCAACGATAAATTACCTCCGCTCCCCGTTCAAACGGCTGAGGCCAACAACTATGTCATGGATCCGACCCCGGCGAGTATCAAGCACAAGAGCTACAATTCCCAGCCCAGTGCATAATTAGAGTGCCACTTTCGCTGTATGGTTAGGAGCCCCAAATTACCTTGAATTTAAAAGGATTTATCATGAGGACGAACAATGGAAACAAACCTACCAAACTCACGTGTTACCCCAAAAGACAGGGCGCTCCTAACCATTTTAAAAAATAAAACATAAAACAAACAAACAAACCTCAAATTTGCGACCTTTAGGGATTCACAAACGCCCCTCTTGAAATTTCGAAATTATAAAAGAAAAAATTGTATACGAAAATCTAATCACGGACCATAAGCCCAACCGACACCAAGACGACACCCTATGAATAATAATTTCGTGCATTCGAAAGTGCCTTCAGTAAACGTACGCTCCATTTTAATAAAATGACCTATTATAAATAATATCCACTAGGACATCTTATTTAAACAAAAATCGCTCTAAGCTCTAGCCGTAAGTCTTTGTTATTAACTTAAAACATAAGCGTAAGTTTTAGCCGTAAGTCTCGAGGATTATTGAATTAATAAAAATATTAAATATTTGCCCATTTCCATTAACTTGTACAAAAGTTAAGGCTCGCAGACATTTGGTTATATCTCAAACAAGTGTAACTATTTTGTACATTTTAAATTCATAGGACCGCCCCAAGAAGGAAGTGAAGCAAAAACTGATAGAGTTTAAGGGTTAGGCTTTATTCACATACTCCCGGCAGTGAGCTGAATTGATAATCCTTTTGACGAAGGAATCTATTGTTTAAGGAACTTTATGTTTTATTGCTATTATTTTATTTTATTTTGTGTTGTGTTGTAAAGCCGAAAAATCCCAAAACTCAGTTGTTTCTTTTGTAGCTAAGCCTGTTTGCATTGAAAGGGTTATCAATTCGAGGAGCATTAAACCATTTTTTATTTTTCTTTGCAGTTTTAGGTTAGTGAGAAATTTTTTTTATTTTTTATTATCTTGTTTTAGGGTAGGCATTTTTCAATAAAATTGTAAAATATTTTTAATAGAATTATTGTGTTTTATTTTCAGATGCACACTATTGCAATTCGTGCATATTCCCCGATAACTAATTAATATACCCGACGAAATATGTTTTAATTCTAGAAGAATTTCATTCGGTTATTCAAAATAGGATTTTTTTGTAGAAAGACATGCAATTTGAATTTCAAAAGAAAATTACTGGTGATTGGCGAAGAATGTTAAAGTAACGTTGACCAATTTATTTGTATAGTTGGATTCGAAATACACCAGCATATTTCAACGCCACGCGCAGTTAATAAAAAGCGGTTATGTGACGTGAAACAACACAGAATAAGTAAACAGTGTCACATTGTTTTAAAGAAATGATCATTTAGTAAAAATTATTACAATAAGAAAATGTTTCAGAAAAGATGTATAGACCCGTGTATATGTTTTTAAGAGCATACATATCTGAATTTATTTATTTCGCTTAATACAAGCTGCAAGAAAGGGAGATAATAAAATTCGAACAAGAATTATAAACTGATCCTAATTCTCTACTTGAAAAATAAAGCTAAAATTTATACAAATATTTATTTTATATTGTATATCATTTCTTACAATCGAATAATAATTCTTATTTTATATAAAACAACACTTTCATATAGTTCGGTTTTGAAGCTGATTCAGTTCTGATTATGTTCTGTTTTGTTTACATAAATATAACTTTTAGTGGCGCACTACTTTGATTTGTTTTATTTATTTGGTTCTTTGAAAAATAAAAATTTTGTGTATTTTACAAAAGAAACTCAGTCAATTAAACTGATGAGATACAAGTTAAACATTTCAAAAACAATTTCAATTAGATACATTTCAGATCAGCAGGTAGGGTAGAGCGAGAGAAGCGAATGGAAAGGGGCGCCAACATTTTAACCCACTTAAATGAGGATGCATAGCGAAGGCTGCCAGGGGACACTCGGCCAGCATACTTTTGAACCAGAGCCATATTTCGCGTTAAAACGTGACACTCAGTAGCACAATTAGCTGGAAATATCATCTAAATAGCAAGATGTGACACTCGTGTTGTTATTCCTTATCTTTTTTCGACATTGGTCTAGTTAGACCACTGGTCTTACAGATTTTGCTAAAAGTAGATAATAATAAAATAATAAAAGGCTCACGTGTGAGAGAAAGACAAAAATATAAGGGGAGGTGGAACGAAAATTAAAACCACGTTTCACCACCCAAAGCAGTGCCCACGCTCAAACACTTTGTTCCGCCTTTAAAAATGCATAGTAAAAAATTGTAAACAGCCCGCATCCGTATATTTGCTCTATGTGTGCTGTCTGTTTCTTCCCCATTCTCGATTCAGGATTTTCCTATACCTGAGCTTTGCGCGGGGACAGCACTAACACCAGCACACAGCGCAACAGAGACTTTGTCCAACATTTAAAAATGCGTGATAAAAAACAACGCTACTCATTATTGCCTACCGATTAACAGGGCGTAGCTCTAGTATCACGGGATTGTCTGAAAATGAGCATTTTTCAAAAAAATTTGCTTGTGAGTATGTTAGCCTTCGTTTCTATGAATTCTATTTTGAACAAGACTGTGCAATTCCAGGGTGGAGAAGTGCCATGGCAAATTAAGAATTATCTTAAGGATTTTATTTTAGATAGTCTGTTAGTTTTTTATATGAGTGCAAGCGTAGTGAAACCAAATTGGAGCTCCGTATAGAGTGAAGGCTTGAAAAATATCTTTATATTATAAATAACGAGCTTATTTTCTAAATTGAGGACCGACCGTCTATTTATGAGTGGGTATAATACTTTGATTAATACACTGGCTTTATTTATGATTGTATAAATGTGTTTAGTAAATGAGATGTTTTTATCAAAAGTGATACCCAAGTGTTTAGCTGTCTCAGTCCAAGGAATATCGCATCCGTTTAGATTTATAGTATGATCCGGTAAGAAGTGTGGATGTCTTCTGCATGTAAAAAACATAGCTTGTCTTTTGTTTACGTTAATTTTAAATTTCCATTTATGAAAATAACTATAGAGAACCTCTGTGGGTTAGCACAAATACAGGAAGTGAGAATTTTGGCCCGAGACAGCGAATACCCGGGTTATTTTTTCAATAAGGTTATTAAATTGTTGAAAATGACGATATACGAGTATTAAGTTGATAATTAAATACTCTGAGATATTGATTTGTAGTGATGATATGAAGATTTTCAAAAGTATTTCCTATATTCTATATCTCTTCACGCATTTTCTTCTTTTTATTTAAATCATTAACAATTTAAAGTCACACATCACAGTATGGAAGCTGAAAACATTCACCTAATTCAGTGCCTCCTGGCGCCTGAATTTAGGCTCTATGGAATGCCTCACGAACCCAAAAACAAGTTGTAGTTGATAAGATAAAGCCAATTCTAATTGTATTTTGTGCTCCCCAGACAAATAAACATTTGTTTTAAGGGGTCGCACATATAAATTTAATTATTGATCCCTTTTTATGTAATTTTAATATTCTGTATTAACGTGCATTTTAATAAGCCTTTAAAATATTGTGAGCATTTCTTATATTTGCTGGTAAATTATTATAATAGTCCACTCGGGTCAAATTTCAAACGGCTAGTCCTCGGTATCGGCAGATTATAATTTCCTCTCGCTGCTTTCTTTGTGTAATGCCCGTGTATCTCCGATCTCAATGACAAATTGATTGATGATTTTATGTGCTTTTTTGTAATGTTGTAGCCATTTCTACTTCTATAAGTTGTTTTAAGTTATGTTTTCCTGTACGCGTCGCAGAAAAGTATCTCGAGGAAGATTAAACATCGCTTTTAGAGCTTTATTTATCAATCTAGTTATAATCATTAGGTTTTTTTTCTGGCGTTTGACTCCATATAATTAGCCCGTAAGTTACCAAAGGCAATATATGGACGTTATATCTTAGATTCTTAATATTAGGAAATATGTAGTTATTCCTTCCTTTTCCACCTGATGCTCGAAACACTTTCTGGACCTTAACATCTTTAAGTGCCAATTAATCACCTATTCCCGCAAACGCATCCCCACTACTCCTCGGACACATTTTCTCTGTGGTAATCCCATTATATCTGTTAGTTCCTTACGTGATTTGGGCGTTATTTGTGATAGCGAACTCATTTTTCGTTCTCACATCGATCATACCGTGAACAAAGCCAACTCAGCTCTAGGTTTTGTCAAACGATGGTCGAAAGAATTCTCTAGCCCCTATGTCATTAAAGCTCTTTACTTCTGTTTTATCAGACAGCCTACTTCAATATGCCTCTCAGGTTTGGTCACCCTTTCAGCCAACACTCAGGTTCAGCATAGGTTCCTTCGTTTCGGATTGCGCAACTTTCCTTGAGTTGATAACTTTAATCTTCCTCCTTATGGGGATTGAAATTGATTAACCTCCAGCCCCTAGCATTGTCGTTGTAACGTCCACTAAGTCCTATCTGGCTCAATAGCATCTCGCTCAATACCAACCCCCGCAATGTGAGATCTTTTTCACTCTTTCGCCTAGACACCCACCGTACAAACTATGGTCACTATGGAACCCTCCACAAGAATTCTACGCAAAGTTAACTATACCACCCATTTCGATTTTCACATCGATAAAGGTACCCTCAAACACTTCCTGTTCTCTGTAGCTTGCATTAAGCGAAATAAATAAATAAGAAGCGGTTAAAAGGTATTAACCAACTCATTTTCGTTCGCAAACAATTCGTTTTTAGGGCTTTGTGGAAGTAGCTTGTTCTTTGGTTGCCACAACTTAATTTTGGTTGCATTTAACCACCTTTCTGGTAGAAAAGTAAAACAAACTAGTTTTATTACATTTAGCAGTAGCTTATTCTCAATACAGACATGGTTTTAAATATAACCCCATGCCCTACAGCTCAAGAATTTAAATTTAAGCGACCTGCAATTAGGTGAAAATCATTTTTTGTATTTCTTTAATTTAAAAACAAAATACAATTTTTCTACCAAACTTTCCAAACACGTGGAAAATCTCTGAATCTGGCAACGCGAAAGAAAATCTATTTTAAACAGCGCCGTCGCGATGCCACAAATTTTCCTCGTTGTTCCCCTTTCGGTGAAAATCCTCTCGTCGTGCTGGCTTCCATTCAGATCGCAAGGGAGCAGTACAAATTTCGCCCACAATTGAGCCGCACAACCGAAAAGAGTAGTTCGGGCCACGTCTGGTCCGCATCCTCCCGACTTCGACTGCCATCAGCGAATCAATCAAGACCTTAATTGGGATTAATTAAAAAATATATTCAAACAAGCAAGTCGCTCGCTGACCACTGAATTGTCGCCGCAGAGAAATTGGCTAGTGTTTGTCTCATCGCAACGCAGTTCCCCACTCCCGCTCAGAACGATTTAAGGTCGCGTGAATCTGTGAAAAGCGAACCCACTAAAGACGAGATCGAGTGCATTTTGAGTGTTCGCCTTGTTATGAAACTCGGGAATTGAGTGCAACTATGAGTAATATGGGAATTTCGACGGATCCAGCTTTGCTGGGAGTAGCCCTCGCAGACTCGCTGACGGAATCACCCTCAGTGACTACATTCCTTCCGGAGGAGGATGCATCCACCTGCCCGCTGCTGCCGTCTACGCCCTCGCCTCCGCCCATGGCCTTTTCGCACCCCCTGACCCCGAGCGCCGACAATGAGAGCAACAACTCCATCAACGGGGAGGACACAAAGGCAGAGACCAGCTCTTCAGGGAGCAGCTCTGGGATCGTGATGGACGTCGCGGACACTGCCACCGCAGCCCTTTTCAATAACCACGCATATCAGCACCTTGGCAAGAAGCAGGAGAACTCTCTGCAGGTGAGTTGGGTATTCCTCCTCCCAATTTAGCCGCTATTTCTGGAAGTTCGATCAAACAATCGACAAACTCAACCCCAATCCTACTTAAATTGTGTACAGCACCGCGAATCTACTTAAAGACGAAAGATAATGACTCTTGGAACGACTGCCAACACAGGGTGGCTCTGTAGTTCCGTGCCACTGGCCTATTTTGCATATTCTCGCAGGTATCATCAACTTGCTATCGCCCACTCTTTTCAAGGTCAAATCAGCTGAGAGCAAAACATACGTAAAATGCGCGAAATGATTTTAAAGCGTAAAAAGAAAAGGAGGTGTGTCTCAATGCTGACCAAATTCCTTTGAGATTATTCGAAAAACATTAAAAATATTCTAAGTAAAAGATCCATAGAATGGAAAAATCTTTAAGTTTCTCTTCTATTCAAAAAATCTAAAATTTAAAAGTAGCTAAATTGCTTTGTTTACAATTTCATTACATCGGAATAAAAACAAATCCATTAAAATTAATTTTAAGCCGAATTACTCTCATGTTAATGGTTTAGGGACTCAGCAACTAGATACATTAAGAAATTTTAATATCAAAATATAAAAGTTGAATGAAAGTCATTTAAAAATTTCCGGGCATACCCAGTCCAGATATCAACAACTCCATAAATTAAACACTTTTCTACACTTTGTTAATGCAAAATCGTTACTAATCTAACTATAAGTTATGATTTTATAATATTTACTTACTGTTCAAAAGAAATAAGTTGCAAAATGCTCTTCGTTCTGTAAGAACTCTTAAACACCACAATATTTGTTCCCTCAATTTCAGGAAAATGGTATCAAACAGAACGGTCTCCTAGACATCTCAATCACAAAAAACACCCCATGCTTCGTCTCCTGGAACTGGCCATTAATAAGAAAGTGTACATTTTTCGTTTTTATGTCGAGTCTTCTTGCAATGTGTGCGGTTGTGATAGCCATGATAGTCACACTTCCAAAAACTTGTAACCCGAAGTAAGACTAAAAAATACTTTACTTAAAATCCATTTTTAATTATAATATTTAATAATTATTTTAGGACAGTTTGGTACCGAGGAAGTGTCTTCTACGAAATTTTCCCCGCCAGCTTTCAGGATTCAAATGGTGACGGTGTTGGTGATATTCGAGGGATAACAAGTCGATTGGACTATTTGGAGAACATGGGCATAAGAGCCATTCGTCTAAATTCGATATTTCCATCGAAGGACTATCCTGATCACTATCAAAACATAACAAGTCTCACTAGCATAGATGAAGTACTCGGCACTGTTGGTGATCTTCATCAACTAGCATTTGCATTACACGAAAGAAATATGTCTTTAGTACTCGATATGCCCATCTTCCCTTTTCTTAAACAACTAGACGTCTCTGAAGCTCTTAACGTGTCCGACATCGAGAATTCAACAGGTACGACAATTATGAAAACACATTCTCAAAATGTTAATGCAGTTACGGATGCAATCCGACTTTGGTTGACACAGGGTGTAGATGGATTTTATGTAAAAGAATTGGAAATGTTCTCCAATGATCCATACTTACTAGAAAATATCGCTGAATGGAAGTATGTTTTAGGGCATGACAGAGTGCTAATTGTTAGCGAGCATCTTTTTGATAACGTCCACCCAGATGTGGCTAAGCAAATAGCTCAGAATGTTGATTTAATCGATGTACACCTAGATATTTCAAATGGAACAGCTTCAATGACTAAACAGATTAAGTCCAAACTTTCAGGAGTTCTAGCACCATCAGAGGATGGTCCTTGGGTTCAATGGGCCCTGGGAGGTGTCATGAAAAGACGAATTTCAAAAGATCTCAGTCCGAACTCAACAATGGCAGCAACAATAATGCAACTTATGCTTCCAGGTACTCCAAATATTTTTTATGGTGATGAAATTTCTTTAGAAGAATCCCATGATCCGCACAATGAGCACGTGGACACAAAGCACCTTCACCACCTCTCTGCAATGGCTTGGAGTGAAGGAATGCAATTTACGGTCAGGGAGCAACTACCTTGGCTGCCTCACGGGGCCACAGCCACTTTTGAGAACTACAACAAAATAGCGTGTATGATTAAACTTAGAGATCAAAGTCCTTCCATCTACAAAAACTCAATCTTTCGGGAGGAGCAAAGTTTACCCAATACAAATGTTCGCCACAGCAAGGATGATATACTCATCGTTGAGAGAACCTATCCACGACGAAATACTTTCGTTTCTGTATCTAATTTCGGCACAAAACCAGTCGCAATGGACTTGTCCTCATTGTACTACAGCGGACTCGTAATGATGGGCTCTGAACAGGAGAAAATTTTCTTTAGTGAATTTCAGATTGGTCCACTACAAACGATCGTAGTTCGGCTAGACAAGTAAAAAACGCACACAATTTGAACAAAAACAGATGCACTTAGATTTTATTCAGTTTTATAGAAATTTTTTCCTTTTCAATAAAAAACAACAAACACCTGAAATTTTGAATTGATGATTATTTTTATATTTTTATATATTCGAAAGTCATCCAATATTCATCAAAGTTAAGTATTAAACTATCGTCAGGATTGTTCTACTTATATTACCTAACTTTTAATTTTCTTTAGCTATCTAGTAAAAATTTTGAGACCAAAAACAACAAGACTAGAAAAACATATTTGAGGCAAATCAGTCCACAATTTTTCGGTAAGATCAATTTGGTCAATTTTGAGAAGTGAATAAAAACGTCTATAATGGAACTCAACCCAGATTAATTTTTTACATAAAACATTCTTATCAACATAAGCCAATTTCTCAATTTTTTTTGGTTCTTTTTTTATTACAGAAGTTAAGACAAAATCTTTTTATCAACTCAAGCGAAATAACATTTTTTTTCTTATTTATGTAAGAATGCTTTGGAAAGGCATTTTTTATGATTTTCATAACTACTTAATACACGTGATGGAATAGCCTCCAAATAATCCACATGTCGCGTGATTTAGCAGAGTTTTGATGAACCATAAAAATATTAAGTTAAAAAAAAAAATATTTCCGCCTCTGATAACACAAAACATGTTGTGTGAATTTTTTTCTAGACAAATACGAAGAGCTAATAGACGACTTCTTATCATTTAAAATAAAAAATATAATGAGGAAAACGTTTCTTACCTTGAAATTAAAGTTGAGTGCCCAACAGCATCAGTTTCTTGCTCGGTGACCTATTTATAGCAAAGGTTGATTTTTATTGATGAACGGTGAGAGGTGAGCGATAGCTGTGGACAGTAAACAGCACCGTGATTTCAATAGAATTAAATAATAGGGATGCTTAATAATAAATTAAATATAAAATAAACAACATTAAATAAATGAACTTGTTGATTTTGGTATTTTATGCCAAATTATGGAGTACGCAATAACAATAACAAATGCTGAATTTTTAGTATAAAAATATATTTTTTTAAATACACATCTATTAAATCTACACCATTAATACTATTGATTTAGAAATAAAATAGTATCATCATCTAAGTCGCTTAAAACAGGACTAATATCACCACCAATTTTGGTATAGTTGTACTCATCATCGTACAAGCTATTTCCCAATTCGATCATTTCAGAACGACACACAGCTTCACTGAATGCTCCAAAAAATATTAAACTCTTAATAACATGTGATCTTTTCCTCTGAGATTCGGGACTTTCAGTTATATGGTGATTGAGGTGGTAACCAGGATGAGAGATGGGTGTGAATGAAGCTCCAATTAGTGCAATCGGTTCCGGATTGTGAATTTCTATACTCAAATGAAACCACTCGGCTAGTTTCAATGTCCAATCGACAACCATAAAACATACTGCGTTCGAGGGAAAAGCACGAATCAACGTTGGAGCTAGACCCCTAGAGAAAAATCCAAGCCCTTCAGATTGATAGCTTTTTTTCACGCAGTCTACTATCCCTTTATATTTCGATGTTCCTGTCATTCCCTCAGCTTGTAGACGGGACTTGATTACATCTAAAGGATATGTTATGAGCCAAGAAATTTGCCCCGCTAATCCACCAGCTATAAGGATGTGTAAAGATGTTGGTTTTGGGGTCCATTGAGTCATCAATTCATATGCTACAAAATAACTACTAAAGGCTGAAAAACAAAAAAAAATTATTTTATTAATACTTATTAAAATATAAAAATTGAATTTTTCATTTATTATCTACCTGGAACATCTCTAATTGCAGTAATCGTTAGTCCTCGGAATAAACCCCTTAAACCTTCAGTTCGGACAGTGTATTTAACGCACTGCCAAGAATTGTGATGTTTTACAGTTCCCGTTAAACTCTCCTGAATCTGCATTTTTGTCTTTATTAATTCAATTGGCGCACATGCAAAACTTTGCACTAGGCCAGCTGTGCATCCAGCGACAAATTGAGTATACAAAGAATTTGAATATTGTGCATGTTTTGTAACATTTTTATAGACCCCAAAAACAATTGCATTTATAACAGCCACACCAGCCATTGGGCTCGACATTCCTCGAAAGAGCCCACGGAAGGACTCTTTGGCAACTATTTCTCGCATGCATTGGTACGTCGAAGTCGACTTTGAAAAATCCGGTGTATTAAGTGTCTGAAGATGCACCTTGCATGTGTCTAGTGGATATCCAACAACTACTCCTGCAATACCTGGAATATTTGAAAACTATATTAAGGTATTTTATAGTAACAGCCAGAACTGAGCATTATCTAGGTATGTACTTCGCAAACAGTCACCAACAGAAGCAGCGAGTTGATGACCTGTTTGTTTTATATACTTCTATATATTTAAAATGTGATAATGCTTCTGCGGAAACTTTTCAATAATTTTACTTGGAAAGTACCCGCTAGGAAAGAATTGGATCGCGATAAACGAGATTGTTTTGTATAAGAAATGGTGACGAAATGAATCTTTAATACATACCTCCCAGGCATCCAGATATAAAGTCCAATGCCATTGCTTAGGCTAAGATGATCGGTTTCCTCTTCAACAAATTGCAGCACTCTCCAACGAAGGGAGACAAAGATTGCCAAGCACTAGTTAGGAACACGCTTGTTATCTAGCAAAATATATTTAATTTCAATTAATCGCGATTACTAAGAGAAGTTTGCTTTTGTGGATAGTAAAAGAGCTGGTGGACCATCCTTATCTTGTTTTTCCTCGATTCGACATGCATTCATTTAATCGTTTACAAGCAAAATAACGCATTATTTTAATGTCTATATGTCGTAATGGAACAGAATACGCAATGTTCGATTAAGTCGTTAAATTAAAACGTCATAGATAAGGTGTGTCTTCTATATAAAATACGTATGCAGATTTTCCTACTCCTGTTAAATGATCGTCGACTTATCGGTCATATACCAAAATCAATGTTTTTGTTGCTACCGCGCACAATTTGATTATGTAGTAAAACGAGGGAAAAAAAATCCAAAGTGCTAAATTTATCTGCGTGGACATAAATATAGGAGCTGATGTTATGAAGCCGATTATCATGCGTGATGCCCATTCGACCCAGCGCCGATCAGCACAAACAGTCTCGTGAGAAGTTTTAAAGTCTTGTTTTTTTGCGATAGGAAGTTATAAGAATGAAATAAGATCGCATTTTATAATGTTTATGTTTCGCATATTTATTTAGCTTTAGATATAAACAAAGATTCACTTCTATCAAAATTAATGTCATTAAAAGTTCGTTCTTTATTATTTTACAAAATTTGTACCCAGTTTCATTCATGAGATTAGAAATTTAAATCCTCATTAGTGAAAACTGATACTTTCACTCTTATAGGATCATGAATAAAAATATTCGATAACTATATTTTAGTAACCCTTGAACTTTAAACATATCACTGCTAGATATCATTGCTTATTTTATACAAAATAGAAGTAGTGCTTAAACGAAGGATTTCGTGTTGTACTTTAAACAACGCTTGGTAATAAAAAATAACTACGATGTTAATAATAAAAAATTCTGTATTATGTTTGAAATTTCTTTTCAAATTTAAATTCAAACGCTTTTTAACAAAATTTGTATAGTATTTAATATAATAATTAAAAAGTAAAACAAACAAAACGTGAGGACAAACCGTTTAACCTTTTGGAAACCAAAGATCATGAAATTTTAGATGTTTCCAAACTTTCCATATTTTTACTATTTCTTGTTACAAACAATTTAAAGTAAACGACTAAAATCCAATCGTAAATAATTCTCACTCACAAATAACGAAAAACACCAAATTTTTAAAATACAATAATTTTACAAAATATAAATTTAACTCAGAACTCTGACAGATTCCCCGAAAAATAATTTAAATAAAATACTCACACAAATCGCATCCTCTTTGGAAAAATCGTATAAAATTTTCTATTCGTCTAAGTGCATAAAGAACCGTCCAAAAATCATTTTAATGCTGGAGAACAAGGGAAACATTATCGTAGGCCAAACAGAAGTCTCAACCTTTCTCTCTAAGCGTCTACCTCAAGTCCAAATATGAGGCTCTGTATGATGTTGAACCCTCAGTGTTCGCGACCCCTATCTAGAACTTTAAATTTCCACCAAAACTTTCGCGAGATTGTAAAACTTATTCACTTTTCTCTCAAATTGATAGACTACTGATGCTAGGACGAACTGTTCGACGATCCGCCTCTTTTACGCGCTTGTAACCGAATAATTCGAAACGAGCTCCACGCAAATTTTCAAATTCATCCCCTTATTTTCCTTTCTGAAATGATAACAATGATACCAGAAAATTTGCCTAAGCGATACAAAGCTGGGTTATCATCCCCGGGTCAACCATTGCCCGCAATTTATATAAAATGTTTTCACATGAGAAGTGCGGAACGACAGGAATCGTATCGCACATCCGCAGCGAGTTGTTTCGTTCATTAATTTTATAATACCTATCACATCTTATTATTGACGCAAAGGTTAGACTACGCAAAAAGCCCCCCGTGAACCCGATATTCTTTATGGAGGCTTGAGTCTTTACTATCTCGTCCTTGATAGTATACAGCTTCATATTAATAGACTTTTTCGGCAAATGACGAAAGGCAATCAATTTTTATACTCTTAGAAACCAAAACGTTTCTTTTATCTCGACATATGGAACGACAATAAGGTCGTGTCAAGGCCTTAAGAGCATAAGTTTGCGACACAAGAAAAGTCGCAATGTTGTAATCAATTAATCTGTAATAAATTCTGTAAAACACAGAACTTGATTTTTGGGTTTGGCTTAATCTATGACGAATTTTGCAAACCCGAATCTAAAGCCTCTTTCTTAGATAGTGTGAGCTTCTTCGTTATCTAAATTTTTTAAAACCTCAAAACTAATTTCTTGTTAATTCTTAAGTGGCATATTACGTTAATGAATCAATTTTTTAGTTGCCCTAACTTTAAATTGGCGACCAACTTATGATAGTGCGAACGTGCCAATTTAAACCCGTGAATGGTATTTTTTTGAACCAATAGTAGGATTTCATGAAAAACGGTTGTCGATCTAACTATTTGATTCATCTACTTAAAAAATGCACAGTGCATTAATTTAAATATGTGGATTTAACTTCAACCAACTTAATAGTTAGATCCCACTGTGCTAAATAAATAAATGGAAATTCGTAAAAGTCCTAAAGCTTCTTACTCCTAATTTCGTATATAACGATTTTGGTATATGCACCAATCTATAACTATTTTACCCAATGGCTTCACTTTCTCTTCATTCATTTATCTCAATAGCAAAGAAATAGTAACAAATTAAATTCTATTGATATGAACGTGGAAGGTCTGTTCATTAACCTTCATAGCCCTTTAATGTATATGCAAATAAAAATCAATTCTATTTAATTAATTCCTCCTCAGAGCCATGCAAGTGCATTAGTGCATTAATTTTCATTCTATGCAAACCTCTCACTGAATCCAGAAATAAACAAATCGTCATAGGAACAAGTTAACCACAGGACAACGTCAAGGAATCGAACAAGCAATCGTTTCTAGTTCAGTTAGAACTATCGACAGGGGATTTTTATTTCTTTAAATTCTTTTCTGCATTTCCAGTGCAATTTAACGACTCAAAATGGAGCAGCAGTGCGACTGTCCCGAGGACGAATCTATGACGGATTGCAAGCAGGATTCGATCTGTGCCTGCCCAAACGACGATAACAAAATCAAAATCCTCGCTGACCCTCAGTATGAGTGTGAGGAGCCTGTCGGTGTGCTCAGTGAAGATCATCCACTTCTACGGAAATTTCAGCAGTCGCTCAAGGCTCATTTGTTAAAAGTCCAAGCACAACTTCTGGATGAAATCTCCGACCTGGACTACGGCATCAAGCAGAAAGAGAAGGAACGGGAGGACATCGGTGCGAAGTTGTACGATATGCAGCAAGAGATTTGCCACCAAAACACCCTCCTAGAGGACTACTCCAGGCAAATCAAAGAAATTCACGAAAAGAGAACTGCATTTGAAAAGGGAGTCTCAATAAGCAAAAAGGAGTTCGAGGACAAAATGGCCATGAACAAGGAGGCAAAGAGACTGCACAACGAGCGTCTTCTTGAGCTAAGCAGTCTTCAAACTCTCGAGAACAATATGGAGAAGTGGACGAAGGAAATCGAAGCGGAGGTAGCTGCTGCGAAGAGAGTGACCAGCAAGGATGCACAGGTCCAAAAAGCTGCTTCGCTTGAGAAGAAAAAAATGGATCTGCTCGTCTTCAATATGGACGCTGAGGTCCGGAAGAAGGAACAGGAGCTCAACTCGATAAGCACGGCATATGAGGAGCAGAAGGGCCTCCTTGAAATCCTTCAGACGAGTCTCAGCGATGCGAACGCGGATTTAGAGGCCCTGGAGCAAGAGCAAAAGCGATTGACCCAAGCTTGGGGTGAAGTTATCATCGCAATTCAGCACCGAGACAAAGTCTTGTTTAATGCAAATGAGAAAGTTCGGTGGGACTCGAAATTTTACTTTCTATAAGGTCGTTAAATTATTATTTTTCTTTTCAGGGAACTCGATGAAAAACGCAAAGTTCTCATTGCAAACATTGAGGGTTCTAAAAAGGAGGCTGCTAAAGAAATGGAAAAGAACGAAAAGCTTGAATTGTTTAAAAACAGTTTGATTGAGGATGGAAAAAATGTAAAAAGGCAACGTAAGTTGAGTTTTATTTTAATTTTAAAATAAAAGAGTTGTTTTAGTTTATTTGCAGAGGACATCAGTAAAGTTTCAAGTTTCGATTTTTGAATTTTTAATTGGTTTCCTAAACTTTATTTAGTAAAAGAAATTTTCTTTTTAGAAATTTTATATAATGATGAAACTTTCCACTAAATCTTCAGCAAAAGAATTCCACTAGCCTTTAAGCGGTAATGAGTTTTAGATAGACAACGAAACAATGAAGCAATTTAAATTCTTTATATACAAAAAAGTTTAAATTTTATACATAATCGCTTGATTTTTATTTCTAGTGGACAAAGAAGATGATACAGTTAGAAAAATCGATGAAAACCTTAACCAAATTCACGCAATCACTCTAGAAACAGAAAATGATTTTCAACTAGCGAAACAGGAAGGAAATGCGCTGGAGGTCAAACTTAGAGCCATCCGGTGCAATTTCGAAAAGGAAGTTGCGAAAAAAGTTAAAGAAGAGGAGAAGATTTTGAAACTCATGCAGGACCAAATAACCGCCGACAAGGCAAGTCAATATCGAATGAAATTACTTCGCGAAGTGCGACAGAAACGAAGAAATCTCGAGGGGACATTATCCGCAACCGAAAACACACTTTCGACAGTACTCTTAGAACTCGAAATGTGGAAGGGGACAATTATTGAATTGAAGCGGGAAAATGAAGAAAACAACAAGATACTCAATGAAATTGAAGCAGAAGCAGCAAACATTCATAGCGAAATGAAGAACACAGAGCGCATAAATAGCCTGAAACTGAAGCAAATCGAACATCTTTCCAAAAAATTAGATAATCTTTTAGGGACTACTGGCAATGACGAATTTTCACCGACTGAACTCAAGGTTAAAATCTTAAACTCTATCTACCGAAATTTGTATGTACATTTTTAATATTTTCAGATAAAAGAGCTCGAAAGGCAAGTGCAGGAGACGGAGACACAAATCCGAAATTTGCAAAGATTTTGGCTTACACTACAAGGGCATTTAGTAAATTTAACTGAAAAACGAACAGCACAACTAAATGAGCTGAAAATTGCCAGAAAACGTTAATTACTTTTTATATATTTCTTATTTATACAAAAATTTTTAAACGTAATTAAATTACAGAGATTTTGATCATCCACCAAAAGACGCTTAAAACTGATCTAGAACTGGAAGATGTTACAAATCAAGGTCAGGAGCTACAAAGGAGTATTAAAAAACTTGAAACAACGCTCGATTTGCTTGGAGCTAAACTATTCGAAAAGAAGAAAAATCAACAAATCGGCGAGGAGGAATGCCACCATATTCACTTTTCACAAATGGAAAAACTAAGGGTATTTCGAATTATCAATTACTAAGGCAAATAATTATCATAATAAATGTAGGATAATGAAATGAACGTTCTGTACCTGGAGCAAGAGGTCATGGACTTGCAAAAGGAGATCGAACAGCTCAAGGAAGTCGTTCTCGAACGACACCGAGAAGCACTTTCTTGGGAGACAAAATACAAAATGACCGAGGACATCATTCGTTGGCAGCGCAACGAAAAGGGAAATGAGAGCGAAATAGCTGCAATGAAGATGGAAATTCGACGAATGGAAGTCCGCTACAATCATCTTAAGCGGGCCCAAGAAAAGCTCGTTCAGGATCTTGAACATTGCGTAATGCATCGAGAAAACATTTTCGTAACGGCAATGACACACCAAAAGATGGAAGGCAAGGAGTCCCGATCCCGATCCACCATTCAGCATAAATTGAATGAAATCAAAAATAAGCTAAAGATGATCAACAACGAGATCGCATCGTTAGAGAAGACACTTTCGGACGTGAACAGCAAGTACGAGACGCTGGTTCAAGAGATTTGTAAAAAGGAGAGCGAAATTGAGAACGAGAAAATGCAAGATAAACTGATCCAAGCCGAGATCGAAGAAGGATTTCTGATGAAGTACAAGAACCTGGAGGGTATTGTCCGCAAGCAGCACAGGGCTAAGCGGTACAGAACTTTGGCTTGTTGTAAAACCCTCCCGAAGACGAAAACGGACGCGATCGTTGAAAGGGACATTTGCAAGCAGTGCGAGATCAATGATAATTTAATCGACATTAGCCAGCACCTAATGAACGAATTCCCTGAAAAGAAGTACTACATCATGAGGATCATGCAAACTTTAAGAGAAGATTAAATCAGAAAAATTTGTGTAGAATTTTTTTCTAACATTATTTGTTAATTCCTCTTGTGTGACTTATAAAAATAATTGCTCGTCATAACCAAATGCACTGTTTGTTTTAAACTAATAATTTAGTTTTTGTAATATTCCTGGAACTTTTCAAATTTTAACAACCACCTTTTTCAAAAATTCCAAAATTCCCTTCGATTAAATTTTATTTAAAAATACTCACTTTAGTAGCACTTCGCCCTCTGTTGGATTAAAAGAAAGCTATTTGACAGTCGAAATATTGACATATAACTCTGTTTAGGGAATTGTGAATTTGTGCTGCGTCCTGCAGAAAAATGGTAATTACGGCAAGTAATTTGCGCTCTCAGTTAGTCGGTTTAACAAATTTTACTGGTACGCACAAGGAGCAAGCCGACAAGTAAGTAAAATTTCTCCGCATAGCTTGAAATTCGCCGAGAAAAACGATTTTTTTTAATCCGCAGGTACCGGCAGCTGCTCGAGGGTATTCTAACGAATGCAGGCAGTGAGCTGATCGATACGCTTAAATTATTCGTTGAAGCAAGTAAATAGGAGTTAAGTAATTTTTGTTGAAAGTTATTAAAAAAATAAAACTCTTTCAGTTGTCAACGAGCATGTGAGTTTGGTTATATCTCGGCAAATTTTAACCGATGTCGGATTTCATCTCACAAAGCTAAACGACGATGTTTCGAAGGTTGTCTCGCATTTTACCCTGGACAAAGTGCAACCGAGGGTTATTTCGTTCGAAGAACAAGTTGCTGGTATTCGACAGCATTTAGCGCAGATTTACGAAAGAAACCAAAACTGGAGAGAAGCAGCAAATGTTCTGGTTGGAATTCCCCTAGAAACTGGACAAAAGTCTTTTACTTTTCTGATTTTAAAATAAATTTTTAATGTATTTCCAATTTTTAGGCAGTATTCGGTTGATTATAAGTTACAAACGTATCTAAAAATTGCCCGATTATATCTAGAAGACGATGATCCAGTTCAGGCTGAAGCATTCATCAACAGAGCCTCCCTGCTTCAGGCGGAAACTGAAAACGAGGAGCTTCAAGTTTTGTATAAAGTATGCTACGCCAGAGTTCTGGATTATAGAAGGTAATAACAATAACAATTTAGATTTTTTGTTAGAAGAATAGTTTATTGGAAATTTCCCGATGTTCCCAGAAAATTCATCGAAGCAGCACAACGTTACAATGAGTTATCCTACCGGACGATTGTTGATGAAGGGGAGCGTATGACTGCTTTGAAGAAAGCTTTAATCTGCACAGTCCTTGCATCAGCCGGGCAGCAGAGATCGAGAATGCTTGCGACCCTCTTCAAAGACGAGAGATGCCAGCATCTTCCCGCGTACTCCATTCTTGAGAAAATGTACCTAGATAGGATTATTAGGCGATCCGAATTACAAGAGTTCGAGGCATTACTGCAGTTACATCAGAAAGCCAGCACTTTAGGTATGCGCCGCTTTTCCCACTCCCTTCCCTTAGTTATCTCTAAGTCGATTGTGGTGTTTTATAGATGGTTCGTCAATTTTAGACCGCGCCGTCTTCGAACACAACCTGCTTTCAGCGAGCAAACTCTACAATAACATTACTTTCGAGGAATTGGGAGCGCTGCTTGAGATTCCACCAGCTAAAGCGGAAAGAATTGCAAGCCAGATGATAACGGAGGGAAGGATGAATGGGTACATAGATCAGATCGATGGAATTGTGCACTTCGAAAGTATGTTTTTGGTCGTTTGATCAGAATGTTGTGAGTTATTTTGAATTTACTTATAGCAAGAGAAGTCCTTCCTCTATGGGATAAGCAAATCCAATCGCTCTGCTATCAAGTTAATGGAATAATTGAAAAAATCGGCGCTGCTGAACCCGACTGGATGGCGAAGACGTTGGATGAACAAATGTCGCAGTAAATACAGGAAACATGCTGTGCAAGTCTGAGAATTGTTCTTTTAAATAAACTTTTTTTCTGTAAGTTCGAATTTGTTGTAGTTTATTTTGTTTCTTTAACTATGTACTTATATTTCTTCCCGTACAAACAATTTGCAATTCTTGATATTCACAATTTCTATTAATCCCAAAAATTCGAATTTCCCGCTCAAAATCTAAAAAGCATAAAATTTATGTGAAAACAGAATTACTACAATTTAGAACGAAATCTACTCTTCTCCCTTTATTATTTCTGCAAGCAAACATCTGTCAAAAAGTGAAGTATCCAGTTGTCAACAACGTTCAAAGCTGCGCTTGTTTATTTTTATATTTTTCACCTTTTCAGAGTGTTGATCACTCCAAAGAATATGTTCCCGCGATTCCGAGATTGGTAATAATCCATTTTTTCTACTCAGCAACAATGTAATTGCTTCCCCCAACTAACTGCGTTCAATTTTATCTCAACCTCAACCCACAGCTTCCGAGTTAACTTGTCTGCTTTGGGCGGTACACCGTCACGACCTGGACTTCGGAACATTAGCAGCTCCGAAATAGCGACTGCCTTGCGGCCGTTCTACTTCGCTGTGCACCCAGACCTATTCGGGCGGCACCCAGAGCAAAGGGTAAGTCCTCAAAATTTGAATCCTCCAAAGCTATGCTTACCTCTGTCCTCGTCCTGGTCTCCTTACAGTCAGTGAATGAGGAGTCCCTGAAGCAACTCAGTGCCCACATTGAAGCTCTGCAGCAACGACGCATGGCCCATTCAACCCCTAGGGCTCTGCGTTTTTATATAAGGGACTCTGATAGCAATCGCCGGGGTGGGTATTTTCTTCCTCCGCGTGGAGTATTACGCAAGAAATTTCCTCCCATTTATTTAATCATTTTTTAATTAATAGGACTAAGTGCATAACAAACAAAACTATTTTAATTGTAATTTGTTTAAGATAAATTCAAAAAAAGAGAATAGTTTCATAGTTTTTAAGCAATTAAAATATATAAAGGAGTTTTGCTAAAATATTCAGAAAATATTTTTTATCCATTGATAGATACATTCAAATTAATCAGCATTACTCTGGAAAGAAGCAGTGATACCAAAGTAATAATAAAACGCATCCTTGAGTCATGCAATCTTCCCACGGATTACGTGGATAAAATCAAAACGAATCCGGAGGACGTCGCCAACCAGAACTTTTCAAGATTCTACGACACGTCCCAGTACACTCAGGGCAAACCATTTGGGGACATGAACTGGAACAACACCTCTGAATTTACAGACTTTGAATTACGCTTCCGCAAGAAAAAAGAGGAGGATAAAAAAACACTTAAGTGAAATCTACAACTGTTAACGGTGCATTAAATAAAATTAGTTTTCAATTTTACAGGACATTTTTAGAAAAGAACGTCGAACTGGCAAAGGAGCGCAACAAAGACCTTGAAGAGCTCCAGGAAGATGTTTCTAAACTACAAAAAGCTGTTGTAGAACGCCTTCAGCTCAATGATATTCGATACGATTGCGGATGGAATTTCGAGCACTACAGAGGCTGCCTTAAAAGTCTCGAGCGGCTCGTCAACTTACACGAGAAGGAAATGGACGCGCTCAGAGGTTGCCTGTTTGTTATGATTTTTCTATAACCCTATCTAACTTACGCACCGTGTCATTATTAAGGGAGGATAGTAGTTTTTGCGGAATTTACCGGTGTCAGCCTAGAGGGTCATATAATGCTTTTTACAGGGGACGTCCTCAACAGTTGGCTAGATGTAATTTTTTTTTTATCATATTGCGCAAAGAAATTATTTCATTTAAATTCCTTATTTAGTTCATCAAGAATATTCCGAAACAAGATCTATTTCTTAAAAAAATTCCCGCTTACGAGATTGCATTGTCGCAAGTTTTAAGGAACATTAAAATTGGAAGAAGGAAATTTATGCCCAAGGCCCAAGCGTCGATGTACGCTGGACATTTGACTAAGGTTACAACATCCCTCTTAGATTACCTAAGCAAGCAGAAATATCCAAAGTCGTGGCCGGACACTTTGAGCGACTATGAAATTGTAATTGAATCGTATGTTGCATGAAATCCTCCTTGAATTTAAAAATACTTAAAGTATGAATTGCCAGAGAAGCTGGTCCTCTGATGGTTAGTCCAACAGGACAATTTATAGCTCCAGCTACTTGCCCTGGATCGATTCTCGTTGATTTCCTCACAACTCATTTGGAAGAGGCTAAGCAGAAAGGAGAACAGTACAACAGGTAGGTACATGCGTCATTTGCTTCGTTAAATGGATTTGAGATAAAACTTTTTCTAAATCAAATACAACCACTTTTTTAAAAAAAAAAAACTATACATCAATAAATATTGCCACCCATTCAGAGAAAGAAAAATTAAAATTCAAATCGTCAATAAAACGTTAAATTTTGCAGGAATAAGCACATTGAGCGCGAACTCCACAAACGCTGTGTAGATGAGCTCCGGCTTAAATCTTTGACAAAGGATGACTCAGTTACACCTGAAAAAATGATAAAAACGTTGGAAAAGTTAATATCGTCGAAACTTAACAAATTCACAGACATACACTTGAATATTACCAATTACTATTCAGTTCTGCAGGACGGGACGATGTGCATCCCGTGGGACTATTACACCATGGAGTAAAAAGTCTACAGCGACTAGCTCTAATTTATCGCTGGAAATTCTGTGTGGGGTGGTGCGTTCATTGATGAGAGATTTCAAGTCTGCGAAGAATTTATGTGATAGAACTGGTCAATAATGAAATGTTTACGAATTGATGTAAAACGATTGTATATAGTCGAATATAAAAGAATTAAAAGCTTTTGTAATTGTATATTTGAAATTTTCGTAATTTCATTAAATAAATTCCAAATATCCTTCTAGGTAAAGCAGAGGTTTTCATCAGTTCCATAGTCTTGCATAAAAAATTGATAGAAATTCTTCGCGCTGGCAAAAAACAATTTTCATAAAAATCAACTGAAGTTCTCTTGAAACAATGATTACACAAACTGATGATACAAACTTACCTTAAACTCCAAATCGTCCCTTATTTTTCAATATATCTTCATTCAATCTGTTTAGAAAAATAAATTTGGAGTGGTTTTTGAAAATAAATAAAAACAAGGCTGTTCCAATCCAATCTATTTATTTCTCCTGTCGTATTACAAATTTAATTATCAATCGTCACGCAGTATGTCCAGACTATTTCAAAAAATCTACTCAAAATACATAAATTCGCTGCAGTTGAAATTAATATTCGTGCTTATGCTGAGGGCAATGGAAAATCTTAAAATCTTGTTTTGCCGGAACAATAACAAAGTAACAATAAAGGACACACTGGGACATGTTCACAGTTTTGCTTGCAAATTTGTTTTTTTTTTTTTTTAAATTATAAGATTTTTTTTAAAGGTAATTACACGTTACTATTTAAACAAAGGCTGCAGTTGTTTGGCTTAGAATGAGGTTTGTATATTGTTTTTTCGTTTTCTTTTTTTCAAAATAAAGAATCTTACATTTTTTGTATATTTTCTTTGTTTCCGGAATTGGCAGTTAAAATTGCATTACAAGAAATTAACACTTAATAGTGATGGTAAGGTATGTTTTTATTTTCGTGTGCTTTTTCTTTAATAATTGCAACCTGCTACAAATCGGAATTGAGATCATTTGTTTAACATAAAACGGATTGGACCTTGCTTTCTTTTTACAAACTGCTCTTTTTTATTTTTGATGATGTGAATATGAAAAACAGAAAAACGCATAACTGGGTGAAAGCGCTCTTTCTTTTCA
Organism: Philonicus albiceps; assembly: GCA_963969385.1. Lineage (NCBI taxonomy): Eukaryota > Metazoa > Arthropoda > Insecta > Diptera > Asilidae > Philonicus > Philonicus albiceps. Next base: position 22,180,189 of record OZ017775.1, read on the forward strand.
AGACTATTTCCTTTTTTATGAACTCCTACAATTTCTTTCATTTTTTCACGTTTATTTATTTTTTAACATCTTTTTTTTTCTTTAAGAGAGCCCAAGTCAACCTTAGGAAAGTAAGTTGCAGCAGTTTTCTGTTTTTGATCTTCTTCAATTTCCAAAAATGTCTTCTAGTTATCTTCGGCACAATTTCGATGGTTTGTGGCTTCTGAAGATACTCAGGTTTTCTTAAACATTTATTGGCAGTATTTTTGAGTGCTGTTGTTTTTTATGTAATATTTCGACTGCAATAGAAACCGATTTATCGCGCGATGCCATACAAATACAACAAAACCGCTTTTTTGGGTAAAACCAAATTACTTTACGCACTTGCTCGCTGGAAGTCGATCACCAAAAAAGTATCAGCAATTTATCGGTGTTCTATAGCAGTTCAACATCCCTTTTCCACCTGATGTTGTTTTACGACGTAAGGGATTTTTTACTTCCTTGTAAGCAGCAAATCACTGGCTCCAGAACAACAATCACAACAAACTGGAACGGCAAAAATCAAAGTTGCACAACTGCTGCAAGTTATCCCTCAGAGAGGGGGCGGAAAATCACACAAAAGTTTTAATTGAGCCAATTTTGATCACATTACCTCACTGCGGTTCTTTTACATGTTCCGAGCTTTAAAGTAATATAAAATTTCGAAGAATTATGATAAAGTACATTGCAACTTTGATTTCGTGATTTTCGTCCTACAAGGAATCGTCGTTTAATAGTTTTTTTTTTTCACTTAAAAAGAACATCCACCGCTTTACAGAGGTGTTATTTTACAAGAAACGCTGACAAAATTGTCGATAATTCGTGAGACATGTGGACGTTTAAATTTTTTTCTTTTTCTTTAATTTGCTAATTCAATGTTAACAATTTTGTCTTCCTGTGGATGTTCGGGTGTTTATAGTTTATTTATTTATTTTTCAAAAAAATTTTATCATTCATTGTCCACACTGCGTTTCGCATATAATTAATGTTACTTAATTATACATTAATTTTTCGTGTAAAACAGGTACATTTGTTTAGAAAATTATAGTGATAATCGTGTACTAGTTTTATTGTTTTAAAAAATATCTTTTCCACTTTCTTTTTTGGTGTTTTCGGCCTTACTTCATTTCATCTAATTTTCCAAATCAAATTCTTCTGTTTATTTTAATTACATATTTTCTCCTTATCTCCCCCCCACTCGTATGTTGTTCAACACGATCGTCAGTCAATTTTATCGATTCAAAACTCTGCTCATTTTTATTGCGGTTACGAACTGTTTTAATGTTTAATTTAGTTATTGCTTTAAGCTCACGCCCTTTTTAAAAAGAGAACTGTTCTTGTATACGAAATGTAAACTATTTTGAAATGTTATTTTTTATATTTAAGAAAAAAATAATTCATTGGATGTTGTTCGTGCGTGTTCCTAAACTTTGAATGAATGAAAAAACATTTTTCAGCTTTTTATATTTTTTGTGTTGTATAATTTTTTTTTCTTTTTAATAAATCAATATTGCGGCAAAGTGGCTACTTTTGAAATTTGATGAAACATTTTTAACAAACTAATTTATTTTTTTAAATGTGTTTGTGTTGTTTTTTCTATAAAATCCGTGCATTAAAAGAATATTTTGTCCTGTGTTAAACAAAATCAATACCAAACAAAACATAACACAGTCGCTTCATTGGACGGAATATTCCGAGGAATACTTTCAGGAAATAAATATAAAATACGTTTTTCTAACGATCCTTGCAAAAATGATGTTTAAAATCATTACCATATACTCGGAAGAATTAAGAAACAGGAAATGGCATCTTTTTATTATAGACTGCGATAGCAGCAAAGTTTTACTTCAAAAGTAAAGAGATTCATAGCGCTCACTCAGTTCATATTAACGCTGAAATTTTGTAATGTGGTAATTTTTAAAGTGATGTACAAAAATTGCAAATTTGAAAACCGCCTATTTATGTCATAAATGGCTAGATTTGTCGTACTTGTACGAGTACTAGACACAGAACATCTGTTTTCGTATCATAGATGTTTTTTTTTAAATCGGGTACATTATTAGAATTTGCCATTTCCTGAGAGCCCGACGTTGCACACTAACCATTATTTGCATGCAATTTAGAATTTTTGTAAAAATCATTATTCCCGATTTGATATATTGCTTAAAAAAGTGTGCTAAGCTTGAGAGTTCTATTCCGAAAAGTAATGTAAATATTAAACAAGTACGACTTTTAATTTACCAAGAGAAAAAAATTACCTCTAAATAGCAACTGTTGTAGCTTTATAATACTTGAAATTAAACATACTTTGAACAAATAATGGTTGCAACCAAATTGCAGCTAATACATCAATCGGGAACAAAATCGTTAAAAATGTTTCATCATTTAAAAAACTGAAAAATAATAGAAATCATTACAAAAGTAATTACAATTTGACTCATATAATTGAAACATAAGAAAATTAATAAATTTGCGGGGAATTAGTTCTTAATCACAGTTGCCTTTTTTGAAACTTTAATAATTAAAAAAAAAAAAAAAATTGTTAATACAAAAAGAAACATCGCTAAGATTATAAAATATTCTTAATGAATATATACAAGTTCCTAGGTAAATGTCTCGCAAAAAGAGACGGTATATATGTTTTTTTATTTACTTATGTACACACACACACGTCTTATTTTCTTTCATGTTTTGTTTTTTTTTTCATTTCCCACTTTAAAAATTCATTTATACAAATTCCTAATTTTAATTTGCTTAAGATTTACTTAGATTTTTACAGCAAGGCAGATATTGTTTGGGATGTTCTTGTTTTTATTTTTAATTTTTCTCGCAACAATTTAAAATAATAACAGTTTTTAAATAGCTGGTTTAATTGAAATAAATAAGTTAAATATATGAAGGGAAGACTCCTTGTTATTTTTTTTTTAAATTTCAACTATCAGTTCATGTACAATTTTGTTTTTTATGTTGCACATATGCGTGGTCGAAGGAATAAATGATATTTAATAGTAAAATATTTTTTATACTAATTTTTAAAAAACTTCATGTTAAGAGAGGTATCTGATTTTGCGAAACACTCGAATTACTTAACATGAGACACTGATGCCGAAAGTGTCAACTTTCTGATTCACCGGCCCAATTAAAAATATTTCGAGTTCAAATGTTACTAGGCTTCAAGCTAGAAGATTCGGTAAAATTGTTCTTTTACAAATGTGTGTTGCTTAAGGCGACCTTTTTAAATGGCATTCTTGCTAATAAAAAAAAATAAAACCATTCACACTTTCCAACTTACAATCATATTGCCGTTTTCCAATATGACTAATAAAGTTAGCGCATTATAATTCAACCGTTCACAGCCAATACGCTTTCTTTTGCAATGGGTCTGCAACTCCAGTCGACCTTCGGCTTCAAACTTTTTATAGCATTCTTTCATAGACTTATGCGTTTCCTGGTCTTGACTTTTGGCTTCTGTTCACGCAAAATCTTTTTACTTTATGCCATTTTGATTGAAATCATAAACGGTAAAAGCCTATTTCATTGGAATAAAATTAGATTGCAGATCCACCTCAGCCAACACATTTATTCTTTTAACTTGATTTTTAATTATCTGAATCTAAATAACTTGGTTTTTTTTTGTCTGATTAACTACAACAAATTTTGTATTGTTAGAACTTTATGGTCCAATATTTTGCACCACACTGTTTGTTTTCTATATTTTTATAATAAGTTTTATAATGCCAATTCATTTGCTTATTTTCATGAAATTGCATCATCTAATTTAATACCAACTCCTAACAATTTAGGGCTTTATATTCTCAGACCAATATGCATATGTGAAAATGTTAATCTAAAGTCGAATTATAACATCAATTTTTCTGACATACAAAAATTGAAATTTATAAGAGTTTTCCGAAATGTAAGACGTTGTACGACGATCTTATTTATAAGGCACAACAGGCATCACACTGCCGCTGTCGTTCAATTAGGGCGCTCTACGCAAATGATTTATCTGTATGCTATTGTCTGCACACCAAGATTTTTTAAAGAAAACTTTGTAGATTTTTTTGATGAACTAGACACTCTACTTATAATTCGACTCTAGTTAATTCAAATTCAAATATACATTATGATTCGTTCTAACATTTCAAGTAGTTCTAAGATTTCTGCAACAGTTCCATAAGAAATGCTGCAATATTGAACTGATACAATGCTTGCCTTATAATTAAAAAAATATATTGGTAGAAATCAAAACAACTCATTATTTCAAGCACCAGATTAGGAAGGTCAAGTCAAATATTGGCTTTTACGCCAAATAAGATTCATGATCACAGCCATGTGCAAGTTTTCACCCCAAACTGCTTTTAGCAGATGTCAAGATAGGTATTTAATTATGAAGCTCCCGGTATTTTATATAACGAATTTATTATGTGTATGAGTATGTGACTGCAATCAAAATCAATGTGAACTGAACAAACAATTATCACTGCACACCAAAAGAAATCAGAAAAAGAGCTGCCTTTAGATATTTTACTTTACTTAAAACTGCAGGCATAAACTCAACAAGTCTTCCTGGCTCGAACACAACCAATTTTGTTTTTTAAATTTTCAGTTTATAATATCGAAATGCACGTCTCAAGGTGTATGAAAGAAGATTAGAACTTGAACAAAAAGGTTTTGCATGATACAGGAGTTATAGGGATATCGATATATACATAAAATTAAATAAATCAATTTTTCATTGATGGTAGTCTTCTGTTTGTTTTAAAGATAACGAAGACCATCAAATTTTACACCCCTCAATTACTGAATTAACTTCGTTTCACTTCAAATGTAATGTGAATTTTCCTTACAAAATAGATTTTTTGATTGTTTTTAAGTAATCCATTATTTTCAAAGCAACTAGGGATGTTTTTATGAATCATTAAAAGAGATACATAATAAAATTACCTTGCTATACCCGTAACAAATCTGCCTTGCGATTTGAACAAAAAAGGCAACTGCAATTAAAACAAAAGATTAAAAAGGTATACTAGTAAAGTAAAAATTATATTCGAGGGTTAAAATTCCATCTATTTTCATAATTTACGAAAACAGAGTACAACAAATTTTGTGTGTAAAAGCGCAAAAATTAACAAACAATTATCAATAAACTCTAACCCTCTGGCTTTTGTCTAATCAGAAGTAAACGTTTTTTTAAATAGAAATCTTTGTAAATGTTTATATAAAAAAAAAACCCAAGGAGGAAATTTGGAGGTACAGTAAAATGTATTAACCCAAAAGAGGATGAAATTTTTTTCTTCTGATGCTGCTGCTGTGTTGTAAAATCCCGGTGTTATTCTTCTGCTGCTTGTTGATGATCTTGCTTTAACAAGTCCCGCATTTTGTTCGCTATTTCTTGATAATATGGATTGATAGAGGAAATCACTACAACATTTTTTTCCCGCAACAATTTCGAATTTCATGTATAAAAAAACACTAAAGACACTTTCGAAACACCGAGATTTCCATGCAAATTGAGTTTACGAGTTTATAGCTCAGTTTACAAAACTTTTGAATTCATTTAATTTTTTTTCTCGTTTAACCCTCGAAACATTTGGAGTCCTTAACTCGCACTGCATTTTTGTTTTAACAGTTTTTTGTTGTTTTATTATACATCTCTGAGTCCTTATGTGATTTTATTTTTCTGTTATGAGTCTTATGTTTCAATTATCGCATTATTTGGATAAAATTCAGAGGAAAAACAACGCGATAATATAATTGTTCCTTTTTGTTGTTTTTTTTTCTTTTTTATTAAACTTTGTACTCGCACTAACCATTCACACAAAATCATCACCCATACCTGAGTTCATCAATCACTCGAAATTGGCCTCAGTTATACGAGTTATTCAATATTCTGTTTATTATTTTAACACACATCACTTAACTATTAATAAATCGGAGACAGTTCGTTTCACTTGCTCACATTACCCTCTTCGTTGCTTGAATTATTCAAATCGGTATTGCCAATTCCGATTCCGATTCCGCCTACATTAGCAACATACAGTGCAGGATCAATAACTTTTGGAATTGGCTTGATCTCAGTACCAAGCTCCTTCTCGATGCGATGCAAATCAAAACGATCTTCATAGGTGATAAGATTGATGGCAATACCTGGAAGAAAACATACATAATGCATTTTAATAATACGCCATCCGGGAAAGAGAATTTGTTTAACGCACCAAGATGTCCAAAACGCCCTGAGCGGCCAATACGATGTAAGTAAGTCTCAGCCATACGTGGAAAATCAAAATTAATAACAACATTCACAGCCTGAACATCAATACCACGAGTAAAAAGATCTGAGCAGACTAGATTTCTGCATAGCCCCTGTCGGAAATCATGAAAAACCCGATTTCTGTGCGTTTGAGCCATTTTGGCGTGTATGTAATAGCAACAGTAGCCGAGCTCAGTTATCTTCTTTGCAAGCAATTCAACACGTTGTGTTGAATTACAAAAGATAATTGATTGATTTATTTGTAATTTTGAGAACAGCGTATTTAAACAGTGAACCTTTTGCCGCTCCTGAACAAATGCATAGTACTGGGTGACACCTTTTAGTGTTAGCTCTTCCATCAAATTAATCTCATATGGCTCACGTAAATGTTTTTCCATAAAATTTTGAACACTGAGCGGGAATGTTGCCGAAAATAATAATATTTGAGGATCTTTCGGCAGTTTCATGATAACATGATCCAGCATGCTCTTAAAATCCAGCGACAGTAACTTATCAGCCTCGTCCAGTACAAGTATTTTACAGTGCGACATGTCAGCAACCTTCTTATCAATTAAATCCAGAATACGTCCTGGCGTCGCAATTATTAATTGTACTGAAATTCAATGTGACAAAGAAAAAACAGTTAATACTGACTTCTTAATATTTTTTTTAAAGCACCTAATAAGCATAAAAGTATCAGTATGGCTTTTGTCATTTATTAATCAAATGATGGGGAATCCAATATATCATCATTTAAATTTAAAAATAAAAACTATAATTAATACTTTAAAGTGTCAATTTACCTTTCATGTAAATCCTCATAATATCATCTTTGAGATTGGTACCGCCAGTTGTCACCATAACCCGAATATCTAAATGTTTTGCTAGTTCAATACAAATCTGCGAAGTTTGCAACGCTAATTCTCTTGTGGGAACGATGACAAGGGCTTGAATATAATCCTTAGTTGGATCGATTTGTTCCAGCACAGGAATGCAGTAGGCTCCAGTTTTTCCTGTACCATTTTTTGCACGAGCTAAGATATCTTTACCACTTAAAGCTATAGGGATAGCTGCTTCTTGGATGGGTGAAGGTTTCTCCCAACCTTTCTCGAAAATGCCCATCAGAAGTTCACGTTTTAAACAAAACTCCTCAAATTCATTGCCTCTTGTATCTGTTACATCCTGTTGAAATAATTTAATTCAAAACAACCCCAATCTCAAACTGAAAAATAAAAACTTACGCTAGTCTTCGGTCTATTATCTTTAGGAGGAATTTTAAGTTTAGCTTTCCAGCCCATGTCATCATTGACGGTAGCAACAGTTTTTTCACTGTTGCTTATGCTATTCAAAAACGGATGAAAAGTATACCGCGTTAGTGTATTTACATAATTTAATAAATTACTCAAAAATTACCTTTTAGGTGTGCCGTGATTGTTCAGATGATTGGCAGCATTCATGTTTTCTGTCATCATTTTGAAAAAGTTATCTGAATAAAATGGTCCTCAGAAACTGAGTCTTTTCTCCTTCTCCTTTACACTCCTCTCACAAATCTTTACTCCTTCCTTTTTCGGGCAATCGCTATCCCGACCTTTTTCTTTTATACGTAAACAAACTTCTCGCTCTTCTTTTAACTCTATGTTCTCTTAATATTTTAATGTCCTTAATTCATTTATATTACTTAACTTCAACATATAAAATAAAAATTGCTTTAAAACTTCACTTTTTATGATAAGAGTTCGCATGAATCAAATTTATTCAAAATAAATCGTCCTTTTTGTCTTGTTGTGATTATAAATGTACAAATCTCATGTTTTTCACCTTTCTTTAATATAAAAATGATATTGAAGTTTTATATTTCTTCTGCTCGCACTTAGCCCAGTTGTTTATCACAAAGTTTAAGGTTTTTTCATCCTTTGTGATCCCACCAAAGCTTCACACACGTAAAAGAAATGTATAAGTGAAAGTAGTCTTGCAACATGTAGATCACAAAATTTAGTTAGGCTCACAAGTAATTTACTACACTTTGAACTGTGATTAAATCTGCTTCTGCTGTTCATATGAAAATTATCATCATATCAACATAACATAATGTGTACAATATACATAAATAGATTTAACCAAATTTTGTGATTTATCACTTTAATAAAACGATTTTTTTTTCATAAAACGAAAGTGTGATACTTACTGGCTATTGTGTATGTAAAACTCTGGTTTGACCCCTAGAATCACCGTCTCTTCATATTTCTTTCGGTGAATAACTTTTGAAATTTTCTGTAAGAAAATGAACCTATTTACTATTATAAATTATTCAGTAATGTCTACGTTCACAGTATTTATAAATTACACTAATACGCCTTATTCAATATATTTCTTTTTTTTTGATTAATTTAAAGATTGAAAGCAAGCTTCCTAACTCCTTTCCTGCTACAGATTTATGCTTGTAATGAATTATCTTTAATAATAAGGTAAAAACTTTAGCATAAAGATTCTAATCTCATCCAAACTAAAGGCAATATGTCTTAAAACCATAAATTTAAATGAGTATAATGTCTTCCCTCAATTGCTTGATTGCATCTGTTCACAAAATATAAATTTCTGAAGAAGCACCATTGTACTACCGAAGTTAATCTAATTTAAATAAATTTATTTCAAGGATATTTGCAGCTTCAAAAACCTAAAGAGCTTTGCCTACAAGTTAAATTAAATTGGCAATCAATAAATTAAGGTATCTGAACATAAATTAAAATATGTCAATAATTTTGTGGAAATTGCAGACAGGGTAACATGATCAAAATCAAGCAAAACATTGAACTATAAGTATATTTACAAAATTTTTGGGATCATAAATAATAACATAAGTTCCGAATAGCTAATAAAGCCACTTACTTTATTCTACATAAATATGAAATGCTAATAACATAACAAAAAAATATATGAACTGTGCATATTCCTAGCAAAACTTGATCTTATGTTAATTTAATTAATTTACTTCATTTTCTGAGAATCATATCGATTGATTGACTTACGATCGCAATTTTTACATGAATGAAACATTGCTATGAAAGATTTTTCGTATTCAGATGCTGATTCTATTGTAAGTTTCATTTCAAGCTGGTACCAAAATAGTGCTTTACTATTAAATTTTGAACTTTCAATTTATTATAATACCAAAAGCTAAGAAACGTGTAGTTTTCATTTCTGGCTGACATGCGAAATCAGCCTAAAATAGTTACTCCAAAGCACGTCATAACTTAAAGGTGACCTATCATTGTAAAATTTTTCTAATTTTTAACCTATAGCTACATTTACTCATTTTATTTCTTTAATATGAAACCAAATACACTTCTCCGTAAATATATGAAACTAAAATATCGCTCTTCCTAGATTTTGATTTGAATAACAAAAATGTAAAGAGAAAATTTCAAACGGATTTCTTAAAAGGAAATGTATTTTATTTTTTATGTAGAGACTAAATTTTATGTAAGGGTGTACTATTCTCAAGAAAAGAAACTCTTAGTAAAATAAAAACGCTGAAGCTATTAGAAGTTGCCCGAGATTAGATAGGAAGCACGCGGTCAAGGCCGATTCTTCAGAGCCAATCACCTTGCATCAAAAGGTAATTTCCGAACAAATTATACTGTGAATTGAATCTTTTTATGAATCAACCGTGCTCGGGAAAATATTTCGCCAGGGCTATTGAAACTAAAATTGAATAAAGGCTCCAGAAATAAATCCTCGATCAATGAAATCAGGGTGACAGGACTAACTTTCAACTCTTTTGATTTCCGCAAATTGCGGTAATTGCCGAAAATTCAATCCGTTACCGTATTTCCCTTCGGAGCGATCGGTCCTAACAAGACAGCAATTATTCGCAATGTTTATAGTTAGATAAGAACGAGCCACACTCTCCTGGATCTATTTTTTCCCTTAGGTCACACAAGCAGCAATATCTTGAATATCTACATCCAGCTGCATATCCTCGCATTTCACTTTTTAAAAATGTTGCATCGAAAGGCAACCAATGCAATCTTGTGGCCATTATAAACCGATATTTACAGTTAGCTTTCAAGTGGAAAAAATTGAATACAGTTCACTCCTCCCTCGGCTGTGTACACACATGCACCCACACCACTGCACCGTGCGAGGGAGGGGGAGAGCCTAGCATGCTCAGCTCCGAAGTGGCGGAACGGAGGAGCAATTTTCGATTTCGGGCATTAAATCCGTGTCGCTTGTGGAGAAATTCAATTGCACTTTTTCAATTAAATTCAATAAGAAAAAAAAAAACGCTCCACATTTAAATGCGTATCATGTTGCCCCACACGGCAGCCCATGGAGCTAAAATGAAGAGCTCTCTGATCCTGCTGATGACCACAGCTTCTGGTCGAAAGCACGCTTTTGCATGGAATTAGAGTAGCACACAGGCCCCCTGTTGAGCTCCGATTAATGCTCCCGTATGCACCTTTAAATGCTGCACTAAAAATTTTCAACAATAAATACGGAGAAGCCATTAAAAGCAGTAGCAAAACTAACCTAGAAATTTTGCAGAGCAGCGACAAAAATGGCCAACAACCATTTTTTGAAGTTTCCGCAATATCTACACATTACACAAAAGAGGGCTCACCACAAGTACACCATACGAACAATCGGGACATTTTTTTTTTTTATATCTTTTTACTCCTTACCTACTCGCAATTCTGTCGCTCTTTTATATCACTGAACTGAACTTAAATTGCGCGGAGTAACTTTCTGGGAAGTCTAGTTCAATTTCTAAAAAGTATTGAATTGGGAGATTTCTTTACCTTAATTTTCACCTCACTACTTTTTGAATACGCGTCACCGTGTTTTATACTTTGGATGCCAACAGCTAAATGAAGCGAGCTTGGAAGAAAAAGAGGAAATTTCGCACAACCACCAATATTATTGCGTCAACACTTTGACACCGTGCCCTGTACGGATATGCATTCCAAAATGGCCGAATGGTACTTTTAGGAGCGAACACAGCGCTTGAGTTGAAACGCCGAAGGAATGTACTAATTGGTTTCACGTTGGGCGGGCAATTTTGAATTAATCTAATCCACTTCAATGTTTATTACAGAATTTATAGGTAAATTTTAAGAAACTCATTGACTTACTATCGATATTTATTATTTGTAATATTTAACAGACCATTTCGATTTCAAGGCCTGCTTAAAATCAAGACATTTCCATAATTCTTTACTTTTATTCAACAATTACTACAAAATTAATTCAAATTTATGCATTTTTAAAATTCATTAAAATCCAATTGTGCAGAACCAAAAGCTTAAACTATTTTTCTTAATATAAAATCAGAAGTAGGGTGATTCCTTATTTTGATTTATCTTACAATGTATTCCGAAGTATGCATTTTGAAAACTACAATTAGAAAGTAAAATGCCTTCCATTTAGGCATCTAAATTTCTTATAGCTGAATTACTACGAAAACCTATAAGAGTTTCTTTGCAATACAGCTTATAAGGAATATATCGCCACTTAAAGAACTTGAAAGCAACTCGCAACTGGACTAAAATTCGTTTCGAAAATTCTCCCTCGACAGCCCTATGCAATTCAGCTTAACAAAAGCTATTGCTGAATTGTAGTCAGTCGGCTACAGAAAATAATTTCTTGAACTATGACCACTGTCTCGCAAATTTACTATTTAGGATAAATGTCTTTTATTATATGTTTGGACCAAGCAATAAAATCAAGTAAAAATACAATTTTCATGTTGTACTAGTATAATTTTAGCAAAAAATTTCTATAAACAGTTCAACAGTTTAGTGCACTAATATATTCTGAATATTTTTCTCTTAACTTCCGGGTATAAAATCATTCAACGTGAAGCGTTAACGGTCTCTAAATGAGGCAAAAAAAAAGATAAATACAATATATATTATATAAAAATGCTTAAATACATCGGAGTGTAAACGTGTACAAAATATTGTTTCGTGGCATTTTTTATTTTCTTATCTGGTATACGGTATAAGTGATTTTGGCTAGTAAATATGAGTGTAAAGTCGTCGGGTATACCCTTTTATTTTGTATCTTATAAGCAATTTAATAATATGAAACGGGTATTTGTATTTTTTTTTTGTTTTTCTTTTTTTAATTAATATCGATGATAAAGGCACTTCTATTCTTTTAATGTTACAATTATGAGATGTCGCTATTAAGATATTAAAGCCTAAAACTCAGCGGTAGTATCGGTATTAAACTTGAATTTTCCAAAACCATCACCGCCCACATCAATTAATAACCGAACTCACTTCTGATTTTCGGCGTTAAGCAGCTTGGGGAGGGTTCCGTTACGAAATTAATAATAGCATAATCAACAAAGTATATATATATATAAAAAAAAAATACCTCAGATACTCGGTTCTGGGTTAATTAAATTAATATTCGAATTAATCTTATGCTGTTACAGTAGTCTGCTGAGTAGTAACTACCCGGGATCCTTGTGCGATTCCACCAGATTTGACTGTTCTAAATTTCATAAATGCATCATACCCATAGAGACACATTGCGCAGAATCCGAAGAACTGTTGAAATATAAAAATGTGTTATACAAATAATTTGAAAATAGAAAATTAGTATATATGTATTTTATAAATTCTAATACTTACCGCTGCTGCAGAATACGCTTCAACTGGGTAAGCTGCAGCAAAACTAGCTGCAAACAGATAAAAAATTACCCAGATGGCACAATAGATGATTTCGATTTTAAGCCATGGAATTTTATAGAATTTCTCACAAACGTGGAAAAGGTAAAAAGCTAAGAGAATTGCGGTGAACCAGAAGCCTGTCATGGCTACCGTACTGAAGAATTCGCCTCTTGATGCATATCGATAGATTCCGCTCACTTGGATGCAGATGAATCCCAATAAGTTAAGTATCTGGGAAACAAAATGTAAATAAAATCATTTTAAATTGAATGAGATTTTTTTGTAAGCTGAATCGAGCAATTGACTGGTTAAAATGTCTTTTTCTTTTGATAGGATCACAAATTTCTTAAAATTCACATAGTTCAGTTATAAGATACGAACGAGTTCCAAACTGAAAACAACAAATTACTGTGAAAGCTTACGCCATGCATAATTAGCGCCTCATAATTTTACTAGAATTAATAATCAGTCAGTATTATTACAAATCGCTTAAAAGACTTAATTTACGCTATCGGCACCAATATTGATGATGTAATGAAAACGAAACGCAAACTCATTGATAATCTGAGAGTACTATGACTCTTTCTTATAGGACATCATGCTCAAGGCATGCGTATTGCACAAACTTTTTAAATATGTAGTAAATATTAACGAAGTCATTTTGATAAATGGAATCAGTCGTTTGAACTTTTTAACATAAGAGCTTAAGTGCTTGTAATCGTTCAAATTAGCAGTGCTTGTAATCGTTCACCATTAGATCGCAACTCCTCCCTACAGGGAGAAAATTTTGTGGTGATAAGCTTTTGTAATTTTTCTATTCCAGCTGAAGCCAACGACAATAAAAAATAAAGTTTCCTTATCAAAATTTCCTACATTTACTTACCATCACGGCACATTTTATTATCCCTGGTACTGTCCGAATGTAAGATGTATCAAGACGCATTTCCGGCTGCACTGTCGTTTGTTGGACAGAAGTCGTGGTCGTATGCCGGCCTGGGAATCCTGGGTCAGTCATTACGACAATTTTTTCCTAAAAGACAATGTTTATTTTAAATTTTCGAAAGCAATGCAAGCAGTCTGTTCGATTTATCAACTAAATTTTTTGGGGCTTATCAGATTATTAGTCAGCCACTGGAGGAGTGTGCACCCCTTTAACACACGAACAAACGGTTTGTACGATAGCACTGGCCGGCAAAAATTCGCCCAGAAATATTACGTAATCTTATCAAACGGACGATGGTATTTTAATTTATTCATGACGATCGAAGTCGATAAAAATTTAATTTGATTTACTTGGGAAAATTGTTTGCTGTTTTGGGCGGGCGACTGTGTACTCTGTGGATGGGCAGTAATTACCCCACTTTGCGCCCAACATAATTACATTTGATTGTAGGATTAATTATTTTTAATATAAAATCGTTCAACATTTTAAAATAATTCCGGGAAAAGACGAACTCCCGCCCTCTTGTCCGCGTACAAAGCTTTTCGCTCGGCGGATCTTTTCCGAGCCGTACAACCGTCAGCAAAACTAAATAGTCCTCACCGAACCGAGTGCACATGTTCGGGATTAGCTCATCAAGCGAAAATTACCAGGCGCGCCGATGACTTAATAAATTATGCTTCGGGGTCACCGCCGTGCATGGGTATCAACAAGTCCAGGCCAACTTGTTGATACCCAAAATGTTCCCCGATACCATCCCGCAAACTAAGATGCACTCACCTGCTGCAGCTGCTGCCCAAAATCTATCGAATTATCCGCGGAGAAACTGAAATTGAGTCACCAAAGCACTGCCTGCACACCACTAATTTCCAGCACTATTTATTTTGAGCTAGGTGGCTGGTGAAAAAGTATCAACTACTCGTCCACTGGGTTAAATTTAGATGACAGCTCTGAGAATCAAGCAAAGTAGGCGTTCCCTTTCGTTTACAAATGTCACAACATTCGAGCTCAATGGAGAAGTTTTCCGTTCTATTTCGCGGAAGTTAAGCGATTGTGAATGATTTCGATTTCATTTGGTCCGCTTTGTCCGCTCAAAATTTGACACAATCCATAACGGCCGCTGTAGGAAGAAGTCGATGGGATAATTATTTCTAGATAAACTAAAAAATTAGCTTATTTCAAGTGAGGTTTTTGAATTTAAGTGTTACGATAGAGTGTTGAGGTAAAGTAAATTGCATTTATCACATAAACTTTGCTTTATTTTTGCTCAAATCAAACAAGAACGCACAATGTAAAAACTCACAATGTCAATTTAATTTAGGGTCTTAATTCAAGAACTACTATTTCGTTTGCTTTTTTTTTAAAAGGTATCGAAGCAAATAATATACCTGCTATTATAATTATATAGGAAAAAAAGTAAATTAGAAACACGTTCTTTACAAATACATCGTAGAAACGATTTCCATTTTCCTCTCCCGGAGGACTAGATTTCTTGTATTTTTATTAATTCCTACGGGAATTTGTCATAATTAAAGTCCTGCGCGTTTAAGAAACTTGCAGTTTTCAATTAATGTGACTAAATATGCCGAGATATTCGATCCGACTTATTGAAATTTGAAACCAGAAAACAAATCTGATGAATTTCAGCGTGTCTCAGCATTTTAGTTTTCTGTATTTTACATGGCATGAGTTTTATGTGAGCATTTCAAATGTAGAAATATGCAAAATTCTCAAGTATAATTAAAAATCTCTGTTTATACACTCAAGAGGTTATTTTCTGTTATACTTGTATATTTTTCGAATAAACTTGCTAGTAAAGGATCAGAAGAGAGTCTATAAGATCCTAAAACTATTAAATTTGTCTTTTAACAGATAAGAGAACCACGAAGACGATCTGGACGCCTTGATTTACTAACACAATGGATGACTTTTTTGATCAATTCGAAGATTTGGTTTTAGATGAAGATAATCCTGCTTTCAATGATTTATTTGATTTCATTGAGACTGTTAGTGAATTAGAATATGATGATCATTACGATCAACTGGAAATTTCAGATTTACATGAAGATAATCCCTCTTATAACGACCTTTTCGATTACAATGAGACTATCAATGAATTTGAAGATTATGATCAGTATGAAGTTGAAGTTTTAGATTTAAATGAAGATAGTCTTGCTCATAATGATCTTTTTGATTGCATTGAAACAATTAATGATTTAGACGATAATTCTATTTATTCTATTTATAATGAACATAATTATTGTATTGACGATTAAAATTTTAGATTTTATGTTATTGTTAGTGCTTCCTTAACACATTTTAATATTCCAGTACTAAAGACAGAGCTCAATAATTCCTGTAAAGCTATTTATTCTATATTTTTAGCCGACCTTAAATTCAATTTTCAATTTTAAAAAAGCACACCCAAATATTTAGTAAAACTTACTTAACAGTAATTCATGCAATAAGTATTTTTGTCTATCCCTCTGATGCTGTTAATGCTTAAAAACATTTTAATATTATTATTTTTTTAAATAGTATAAGTCTGTAATATAAATAAAACTATCAAAACGCAAAATAAATATACTTTTATTTTATTTTTATTATTGCTGGTTTCTTTTTTGATTTATAATTGCAGTGATAAGATAAAAATGTAATTGATAGTGGTCTCTAGCTCCATTCAGAAACAGTAAAACTTAAACACAACGAATACTTTTACGGGTCTAATTGAATGCGAAATAGTGAAAACCGAATTTAATGATTTAAGAACTTATTTTTAAGCTTTATTTTGTTCAACCAAACTCAATTATTACTTTTTACTGAATCATGTACCTCCCCAAAGAAACAGAAGCGTTTGTATTTCTAAAGTAAAATGGGTGGAAGCTGAATTCGGATAGAAAATAACAAAAAAAAGTAAATAGAGTATGCAATCGTAAAAAAAAACAATTTGCTATAAAATACTGACTTGATATGATAGTGGAAAACTTCTATTAATGAAAAACTTTACATAAATAAGTCAATTCACTCAGCGTTTGGTGATTCACGCCTTAAAAATAGATTTCATTGAACAACCTTTTGGTGATTTGTGCTGCGCACACCGGAAAAATTCTCTTAAATATAATTCACAGTCGGAGTTTGAATGTGTCGCATATAAGGGAGCCGAGGAGTGGACATGGTATCGCTTCTCGGCCTTATGGCTAAGATCAAAGTGTAGTATCTGTTCTTATCAGCTTAACATCTGATAGATCCCCCATAGGGGGACAACAAATGTTAAACTGATTTTTGGAATTTGACGGAGTGCTAGGGGCTTGCTCCACCTCTGTCGCGGGTTGGCCCGGTATTGCAGTACCGCCGGGATCGGCCCAAATAAAACATCCTCAAACAAAAATAACTTTAAGAAATTGGATTTATTTAGCAATAACATGGCTAGTTTTATACGTGAAAGCTGGTTCATCGCGCCATTTTTTTTCTGTAATTTCAACCAAGAAATCCTTGCACTTTTTAATAAATTTGTGAATTTTATGGTTAACTTTTTTTTAGGAGGGCTAAGTTTTTTCACCTTTACGTGAGACTAATAAAATTTTATGTGTGATGTACAACAATTTTTTTTAAATGAGCTTATCAAAGATGTGTAATATCATCATCATCTTGCTTGTGGAGTTAATCGATTTTAATCATTTCTATAGGAATTTATCTGTAAATTACGAATTCGTAAATGAAAATGTTTCATCCATCGCGGTTTCAAGAAAACTCGAGAATTTAAAATGCCGTACTTGAGAAATTTTTGAAAAATCATTAAAACATAAATGTTAACAAATTTTGTAATCAAAGTCCTAAGTCTTAATTTAGAAATATCGAAGACTACTTTTATCTCTGCAGACATGGTACACGTCTAGACCGAACAAGTTTTTCACGAGTGTTTTTTTTCATTCGTCAACTACGGATGGGTATTCTATGGAGTAAAGTAAAACTGACTGCCAAAATACGGCCTTCTGTATTTTTTTAACTCTCTTTTTCTCAAAA
This sequence comes from Philonicus albiceps, assembly GCA_963969385.1. Classification (NCBI taxonomy): domain Eukaryota; kingdom Metazoa; phylum Arthropoda; class Insecta; order Diptera; family Asilidae; genus Philonicus; species Philonicus albiceps. The sequence continues at coordinate 22,198,103 of OZ017775.1, forward strand.
ACGCGATGTGATGAAGTATTTTCCATAGAAATGATTTGCCAATTCTTTGGAGGAAAGGTTGCTGCTGAGCAGTGTTAAACATGGCTAATCTTTACAAACTTTTATTTTTTAATAATTTATCAAAAATGGCTAAAATATGAAGATCATGTTTATACTTTTTAACATAACACCATGCTGCAGAACTTTTTAACAAAATGCTGCAGAACTACAAACATCCGCACATTGAGCAGTAAAGTAAAATAAAATTAAGTAATATAAAAGAATTTGATTAGTTATTTAATCTCCGCTAGCTTAAATAGATATCCTGTGAAATAAGTATTTGAGTGCTAAAATGGATAGTAAAATAAATAGTTAGTTTAGTATCAAGCATTTTTGCTATCAATTAAATTTTGTACAGCTCCTGAACGCTTCGAAAGTGAACGTCTTTTTAGGAATTTTCTAAGGTTGTACAAAGTTAACAATTGTTGAATAATAAAAGTGGCATATTATTTAATTATTGATGTTAAAAAAGCAACTAATAAACAAGAATTTGTATAAGTATTGCGGCTCCTTGAACTGTTTTCATTTGGTTAATTGTATATACTTTTTAAATGTTTATCCGGATGTGCAATGCAATTCTCAAATAATTGAAAACGTTATTAAAGCGATTAGTATTTGGCTGTTATCATAAATTCAAATTTTCTTTTGAAAAACAAATTTTTATAAATTAACAAACGAAAACTTGTTTTGTGTTAACTCTAGTAATTTTTGTACTTTAATTTGACTATTTCTCCCGAAGAAGCGATATACTTTATTAAGTTTCCTATCGAATAGAATACGACACGATTTTAACTGCAAAGTTTGAGGCTTTCTATATGAAAAGCGACTGCTTCTATTGATTCTAAATTATTTAGTTGTATAAAGAAAAAAGTAACTGCAAGTAGTTATTAAATTCGTTTTTTACGTCTGCGGCTGCTTAAAGTGCAAAACCAGTTTCAAGTCTCTCTGCCGCATCACCTTGACTTCCCATTTCTCCCTCTCGAAAGTTTCCGGGTCTCTTCTGCCTGCTGAATGTATCCAAAAGCTTATTGGGGAGCGTGTGGAATTTTGCAGACGGCTGTAGATTTGTTTACGAAGATGAGGCGGCGACCACGAGAATATCGAGATTTTTGTCAGTTCCGAAGACGTGACAGACAGAGCCTCACTGCATAGTGCCTCGCATCTCCCACAGGATTCAGGTCTGTCAGGAATTCAAACAGAATGGGACCTAAATCAACCTATTCCCTGCTAGCACTTTATCTGAACCTTCTATTTCTACTCACGAAAGCCGAACGTGTTGTGGATCCATTAAAAACTCTCGTTTGGGGTCCAGGCTTACATCTAGGCCGAACCCGATTGCCTGCAGAATACTTTTTTATTCATGCCGTTGATTCCAATGGAAATAGGTTTGTGGATAAATTTTTATCAATGCAGATATTTTATTTCTAACAATTTCAGGTTCACGGAACCCCCCACTCTGTCATTTGAAGTGAGCTTTGAGGGGCTCTCCCCCGTGGGCAAGTGCCGGCGCCTCCTAGATGTAATCGATCGCGGTGATGGTTCCTACATTGTCAGGTATAAAATATTAGAAATTTGCTTTAACGTGATACTGGGCATAAAGTACAATGGCACGCACGTAGCAAAGTCACCGTACAAGTCAGATTCTATTTTATACTCGGAAAGGTGCAACTGCCCAACACTTGATCCAGGTGATTTTATGACTACATACAATTGTCCTCCTGAGGATAGTTATGGGCAAATCGTAAAAGATCTAGTCCCCTTCGATCAAGTGAATTTTACCGCCGTGCGGGACGGTGTTCTGAAAAAGTACGATATGCCTGGAAGTATTTCACTGTGTCAGTACGTTGTTAAGGATAACAAAGTCTATAGAAAGTGCCATGGGAATTATACAGGATTTAAAATGTTTATGGACGCTACATTGTTAGCTCTAACTAGATTAGTTACCTTGCCTGACCTCGAGTTCTTTCTAAACCTCGGGGACTGGCCACTATCCAAAAAGAAAAGAGGCGCACAAATAAATGAGCCTGATCCGATTATATCTTGGTGCGGCAGCAAAGACACTTATGACATAGTCCTGCCCACTTACGATCTCACTGAGTCATCTCTGGAGAACATGGGACGAGTAAGTCTAGACATGTTATCAGTTCAAAAAATGAATTACGCTTGGGACGAGAAGGAGAACAAGGGTTTCTGGCGAGGTCGCGACTCACGCCGAGAAAGGCTGAAAATGGTTGACATCGCTAGAAAGTATCCCCAACTGTTCAATGCTTCAATCACCAATTTCTTTTTCTTCCGTGACGAGGAGGAAAAGTACGGCCCACGAGTGCCTCACATTTCATTCCTGGAATTCTTTAAAGTATATATAAAATAAGATATTAAAATTTAAATTATTTAATTAATTTATTTTCTTTTAGTACAAATACCAGATAAACATCGACGGAACTATTGCAGCTTACCGCTTCCCATACCTTTTAGGCGGCAATTCTGTTGTTTTTAAACAAAATTCTCCCTTTTATGAGTTCTTCTACAGCACCTTGGTGCCATACAAACACTACATTCCAATAAAAAGAGACTTATCAGATTTAGTCGACAAAATATTATGGGCTAAAAAAAATGATGGAATACTTAAAGATATGTCGAACGAAGCACGAGAATATGTTAATCAGAATCTCCTACCGCATCACGTTATTTGTTATCATGTTCAACTATTTAGGGTAAAAACGAATATTGCTTCATTATGTCTTGAAGGCTTATGATAAATAACTTTTCTAGGAGTGGAGCAAAAGAATTGTCAGCCCAATCGAAGTGCTCCCCGACATGGAATGGCTTCCTCAAAAATATGATTGCAGTTGCAGTGATAATTCTTTACCTTTAGAAAAAGATGAATTGTAAGATGTGTACGATTATAAATGTTTGTTGAATGGCGTTATATTAACATGCGTTTAACTTTAGCTAATTCTTGTTTTATTAAATTTTTTTTATCCCAAACAATGTTATTATTTAATTTAACAATCGAAAATACAACATTTTTAATTCACTTTTAAAAATTTAAATATAAAAATGAAATTTCGTTATGATCAAGAAAACTTTTCGATAAAATCATATACATAAAAAAAAAATTAATAGTATTGAAAAGTCCTTCTTAAAAACTTTGCCTGCTTTCTGTTATCGAATATATGAGATCTTGAATATGATCGCATAAACTCTTGCACTTATTTTCCTTTCCCCATAGCGAAGGGAGCAGACACCCTTGTTGGTAAATAATACAATCCCTTTTTAGGCACGGATGGAACTTGTGCCATTTGTACAAAATCTCCAATAAAAGAACATTTTCCATTTCGAATCTCATGCATATCAGTGCACTGTTTAGCCCAAAATCCAATAGAGCTATTGATAGATTCAGCAAAATATTGATACGCTCTCGCATGAGAACATCCTGAAAAAAAACGTATGCATCCTAATTGACCTTGCCCATAATTCGGGTAAAAGTCTGCATGTCCTGCGGGTTCAGTGATTCCTAGAAAACCAACATCAGTATGAATAACTTCAACATATTTAGCATCTGATGGATCAATCCTGTCTTCTGAGAGGGCATTTTTATATCCAGGCTCAGCAGGATCTAAGGCGAAGATCGTATTAATTTTTTGATTCAAATGATATCCAACTCTTCCAGCAACATGCGCTCCGAGACTATGACCAATTAGATAGACGCTGTTATATGACAGTCCGCTAATTCGGTTCAAGAATTGAAGAAATTTTGATATAACAAGTCCAACATCGGGAACATAGCTCCTGACCGCATCGTAGTTTATGTTTTGGGCTATTGAACCCCAATTGGCGACGATAATGTTGTAAGATCCACGAGTTAGAAACGCCTCTTTGATTAAATTGACCATATCCGAGAATTCGTTATTTTTCCAGCCATGGATGAGCACTCTATAGAACATTGTAACATCATATCGAGGTATCTCCAGAAGTTTTGAACTCATATTACCTTGTAGGTATCAAAGGGTTAAAGTTTGAATACACCACCGATTTTTTATCGTCTATAATCAATTCTTGGGTGCAGTGTCTGTTTTTATTTGTAAATAGCAAGAATTTCACTAATTGAAATACGTCAGTGTTTTTATTAACTTTCATAAAAAAAGCCACATTATTCTGCTGCGGTGTATAAGCCACACACTTAGTTTGAGAGCAAACTGGAATAAACAAAAAATTATATGTAAAACAAAACATTTCATAACAGTTTCACCGCACCAGTTAAACTAATAAAGCAAGTAGTTAAGATTAATGTTGGCACCACCTCCATTGCAATTGCAGAAATTTAGAAAAATAAATGAATGCGCTCTGCATTTTCCACTACAATTTATAGAAGATTTTATACACCTAACATTGTGTATAAATGTGTTTGGATATATATGAAGGTTTGTTTGGTAAGCGAAAAATTTAACATTTCCGCAAATAATTTTAACTTACGCGAGCTGAAATGATTAACAAGACGAATTGATTAATAATAGTGAGTTTGAAAACAATGCATCCATATTCAGTTTAGAGACTTTCTTTAGAACTAATGTTACTTCATTATGGAATAGCGATATTTTAGTTTATGTAGTTCACGTTAATAATATAACTAATTACCTCCAGATGAAAGTTAAAAAACCAAAAATGTATATGCCTTTACAAATTAAATTTTCCATGACTAACAGTGCTGTTAAAAAACTATATCGAAATGCTCAATAAGTTGACAAAAACAATGCATACCTTTTACATTTATCAAGTGCAAGTTAACTTCATAAAAGATGATTATTCATGGTCATTAAGACATGCAAAAGTATCAGTTTTAATAAAATCAGTAGTGTAACGAAGTGATTTGCAGTAAAAAATTAACAATCTTATGATATTTTTAAATCTCATATATCTTTATGTTAAAATTTGATTTTGAAATCAAAATTATTAAATGGTCAAAATTTTTTTTATTTTAAGTAAACCTGAAGAAAACGTTTTCAATAATATGATAAATGAAAAGAAATAGTGGTTCTATTATGGAACCTTGCGGAACTCTGTTTCTATTTTGAGTTTTTGAATTTTAAAAACGAACTTTTGAGTTTATAGATCTGCACAATGGTTTCAGAACATTTACTTCGAATGAAATTATAAATTAAAAAACATATTAATAGCACACTTTGTTATATGTATAAATCTATAAAATTTTCGAGATCATAGAATGACTTGCTTAAAATATCAAAACACATAGGGTATTCTTTTACTGAATTCCCAAATGAAACTTTCAATCAAGTCGAATGGCATATAATATTGAAGAAAAAAATTTGTTTAACAAAAAAGTTAAATACAGCATTATTTTAAGTGCATTGAAGAATGAATTCACAGATAGATGGGAGGCGAACCAACCTTCTCCCATTGGCGGTATCGAAGATTATGAGCAACTTAATGTGGTAGGAAGTGGTTCATTTGGCACTGTGGTATGAAAACAATATAAGTTCACCTTGTTCTCTCCGGTAATATGTAATGAAATTTTACAGAAATTGTGTAAACACAAACAAACTAACAAATACTACGCGGTAAAAATTCTTCTTAAGGAAAACCTCGTTCGACAGAAGCAAGTCCAGCACATTCATATGGAAAAACGCGTTCTGTATTCGATAAGATTTCCATTTTGCGTGCATTTGGAATTTTCGTTTAAAGATAACAGCTGCCTTTATTTAGGTCTGCCATTTATTAATGGTGGGGAGCTTTTCACCTACCATAGGAAGTCCGCTCTTTATAATTATTTTTTCTCACTATTATTATTATTTTTGCGTTCTTTTAGAGTAAAGAAATTCACGGAAAAGCAGGCAAAATTCTATGCCGCACAAGTATTGCTGGCGATTGAATATCTCCACTTCATGGACTTGGTCTACCGAGACCTTAAACCAGAAAATATTTTAATCGACAGTAAAGGATATATTAAATTGACCGATTTTGGATTTTGTAAGGTGGCCTTATCATATAATTCAATTAAAAATTGTTCCTATTTGTAAATATTGAAGCCGGTTTCTGGAAGGACTTGGACTCTTTGTGGAACACCAGAATATTTAGCACCGGAAATAATTCAGACGAAAGCCTATGGCAAATGTGTTGATTGGTGGGCATTTGGAATTTTAATATATGAACTAGTAGCTGGATTTTCACCATTTTACGCATCAAATGAGGATCCTCTTACGATGTATGGGAAAATAATTGATTGTAAATATAAATTCCCTAACCACTTTACTCCTGAACTTAAACATCTCGTTCATAATCTCCTTCAAACCGATATTTCAAGAAGGTGAATTTGTCCACATTACAACTATTCGATTAGTTATTGCAATTAATATAATGCAGGTACGGTAATTTAAAAGAAGGAACGAAGGATATAAAAGAACACAACTGGTTGAAATCGACCGATTTCATAAAACTACTCAATCAAGAGATTGAGGCTCCCTATGTGCCTCCAACAACCGACGTAAATGATGCCTCAAATTTCGATAAATATCCGTCTATAATGACTAAAAAGTCAAAAAGTAACAAATATGCTAACGTCTTTATGGATTTTTAATAAAACTAGATAAAAACTTTACAATTTTAAGATTTTTCATAAATATTATCTCTATTTATTATAAACTTATTTTTTGTGAAATAGCTTAAATTTATTTGAGATACGATTCTATCTTTGGCAGTGTTTTTTATGTACTATAAAATTAATCTCAATGCTTCCTCTAATGCACAAAATGAGTATCTTTGCCCTTTGCAAAAGGTTCTCTCCAATTAACAGGGACAAAGAAAAATCCTTTCTTCGTAATCGAGGGTTCACCGCCCATGGTCGCTTTCAGTCCATCATCGTGACAGTGTTTCTTCTCAATGTTCTTCATACTGCCGCAATCTATGCCCCAAAAACCTTTCCTACTATTTATAGATTCAGCAAAGTACATATAAGCCCTGGAGTGTGAACAGCTCAAAATTTTGCATCCTCTTTGTTTCACACCGTAATTAGGAAAAAATGAAGCGTGACCAACAGGATAGTCGACTCCCAACAATCCTGTGTTGGTGTGAATCGATTCAACATATTTTGCACTTGAAGATGTAATTCTAGATTCATTTAGCGGAAAATTTGGTTCAGCGGGGTCTAAGGCAAAAATCGTATTAACTTTGCCTTTAGACAGGTGTCCTGCTACTCCAGCTATATGGGCCCCAAGACTGTGTCCAATGATGTAGATGTTGTCGTAGGAAAAACCCATTTCTCTATTCAGCATTTCGAGGAATTCGGCAAGGATCCATCCAACATCATCAACCAACTTTGATACTCGGTTGTAATTCACATCATTTGCAAGCTGCCCCCATTCCAAAACAATAACGTTAAAATCTCCCTTCGTCAGATAGGCATCCTTTAAAAGTTGATTAATATCCGAAGTCGCATCGTTGAGCCATCCATGGATAATTATTCTATTAGAGTTATGTTTTAAGTCTGTATTACAAACCAGGAAAATAGAGAAATTCAAAAACGTATCGAAACCGCCTAAACAATGTAATCACGTTTGGCTATAACATACGTTTTTTTCGTTTATATAAAATTTTACCTGGTAGGCCATTTAGAGTTCAAAAAAGAATCTTTTATAGTATTAGCATTCAGCATTTGGAAGCAATTCTGATTTTGTCTCGTAAATAAGTAGAATCTCGTTTCCTCCCTTGGTACTTTTACTGGCTTCGGTGTTAACAGAAGCGAGAATACCGAAGGTGAATCTTTTTTTTCATAAGGCTCACATTCTGTCATTGTCTGGGCACGTATTTGAACGTTTCCTGAAAAAAATAGTTATTAAATAAAGAATATTCTTTATCAAAATCCAAAACAAGATCTTACCGAAAAAACAGAATATCACAGAAAAAATAAAAATGTTGACATCCATTTTTAAAATGCAACTATTATATATATATATATTTTTTTTAAAGGATTCTGAGTAGAACCTAAGCTAGATACTTCGATAGTGAACACTTTCAGATCCGTTACAGTTTTATATATAAACCTATTTTGCACCAGCAATAAGAATCCCAGCATTTCACGTCAATGAGCGTAAACCGCAAATCTTTCATGGAATCTTCGATGTGCGTGCACTCAGCCAGTTCTTAGCCTCACTAGGTGCTAGCCGCATTTCCTCATTGTGATTCATGGCCTGTGGATTACCTTTTCCTGTTGTTTTATGCATGTAGCTTGCAAAAGGTCCAGCTTCTGCAAATTATAAACTCTGGGATTTTTAGAAGATTCAAAATATAAAACTTCCTAAGACGATCTTAATTTAGAATGGTCAAACCACTTAATGTTAATCATCAAACGAAAGTGTTGACATTGATAGAATGAAACGCTGAATTCTCTGCCGCAGCTATTAATATAAAACTATTTAATTTGAATTAATAATGATTTCTAATCTTTATGAATGCAACCAGTAAAGAGAATAGTTAGAATTGTTTCATTTCATTACAATCAAAGTCTCGCTTCCTATATAAATCAATTAATGTGCATCATATTGCGAAAGTGAATTGAGAATAATAACTTAAATCTATAATATGGGGATATTTATAATTCACCGCATTAAATGCAATTTTTGAATAGCAGGTTTTTATATTTATTTTCTAAACGTCTGCACTTCTGTACCAAAACCTTGAGCCACTAAAACTTAATACTTAACTGCTTTTATGAAACCCGGACCATAGCTGTGCATCGGACCAAACTTTACGGCAGTACTACCGGGGTCTTTTTTTTATATGGCTCATTAATTATCTAACAGTTTTTTAAGACGAATCTGTACAAAGCTTAAGACTTTTGGGAGAATTGAGCTCATGATAAATTTTAGATTACAACGGCTAATTTAAGAAGGTATGCAAAAACATGTTTTTCTCATTCAATAAAATGTAAATAAAGCTAAAGTTAGCTATTCCGCTCTTCAGTAAATTTGAGGGATGGTAACTAACGTGAAAGTTATCAAGGTAGCAAAAATAATTCGAGAGTTAATGTTTTCTTCCTTGTTTTCTAGTTTAAAAAGATTTCAGAATTATTTCATCTTGTGGATTTTTTGATTTTTTCACGAATTTCAAGAATGAATAATTTTAAATTGGCGCATTAAATTCAAAGATATTTTCAATGCCGTAATAATTTGGCATATATTTGTGGTACTCGAATCTTAGAAAATAATCAAGGCTAGTCGGTGTTCATATACTGATACGAGTTCAAAGTAAAGAAAAGAAAAATTCCAAAATCTTACAACTGATAGTCTGAGTTTGTTAATCTCATTATTTCATTCAATGAATGCATTATTTGTTTATTATTTTTTATTTATTAACATTTCCAATTTAACGAGAAGTTGATAAATGCTGTACTGATAATAAGTACTTATTTTTGTTCATTTTTTCTTTATATCAGGAAATATTTTCAAGATTTTGCGATCTTGCCTTTTATTTTTACATACGTGTTTATTTTCTAACTGAATTATTTTAAAATTTAATTAATACATATCTAACTGAATTATTTTAAGAATTTCAAGTGGAAATCCCTAAACATATTCACTTTTAACCGAAAATCTTTCAGTTTTTTGTTTTATCTACAAATAATCTTAAACAAATTAATCAATATTAAGGTGGTTTTTGCAACTGGCTTTGTTCAAGCTGAACCAATAAATTCCGTAAGAGCAAGGTGTTAGAGATAATCTCCTTACACCATTAAATATTATAAATGAATGTGATTCATATGATAGCTTTGTATCGTTTGTATCTAACTCGAATTTTTCTTGTTTCCCTACATACTAAACGTACAAAAAATGTGAATTAAATAAGAGAAAAGTTGCATTTGCGCATGGTATTCCCCGATGCGAACGATAAAACTGAGATAAGCCCAACGCCGTGAGACACTTCTTCGTCAATGCCCCCCACTCTTAAGACTATTTCAGAGGTATTATGATTCGGATTGTGGTGATTAGAACTCATTTCAAAGCAGCTTTTTTAGTCTCATTTGTATAAAAAGCGATAATGTGATGGAAAATATGTAAATTTGGCGACATCGTGGATGTTCTCGCTTCTTACGAGACCTCTTGTGATCTCATATTCGTTTAGAAAATCTCCGTCAATTTAAACTGGCCGGACATCGTACTCGAAAGTAAATTTTCCGTCCGTTTTTAATTCTTAACCCATTTTGATTACGCAGTGGCAAGTGAAAGTCGTAAAGCCATGAGACTTATTATCGCTTTTGTCGCGGTGATATTTTGTGGTAAATTTTGTAATTGCGTGAGAAACTTGTTTTGAATTTGTTTAATTTAGGTAACATATCTGCAGCTAGAGAAGCTGTGGGATGTATTCCATATGTGAAAGTAAAAACCCCTTCGATCCTTAAGGCGTTGAGTACACCGAAAATAAAAGAAGATGTAAGAAATATAGTGAAATTTTTGCTCTTCACAAGGGACAACCAAAATTGCTATCAACTATTACAACCAGGCAGTATAAAGGAGTCGTATTTCAGTCCTTCACTACCTGTTAGGTGAATTTCAAGATTAATAATAATGAAAACTAAATAAGAAACCATTTCCATTTAGATTTATAATTCATGGATGGAGAAACACCGCCTCTTCAGGCGTAAATAGAGAAATTAAGGATGCCTACTTAACTAAGGGCAACTACAATGTCATAGTCGTCGATTGGGGTGGCTTAGCAAAGGAAGTGAACTACAATTATGTTTCAAAGCAGGTCGATGCAGTTGGCGAAATTCTAGCTGATTTTGCTGAAGCTTTGCACAAAGAAATGGGAGTATCATACGATAATATGTATCTCATCGGTCACAGTTTAGGTGCACAGATTGCTGGTCATGCAGGACATGTTGCAAAGCAGCAATTTAAAGCAATTTTCGCTCTAGATCCTGCTGCACCAAACTTCAACGAATCTAAAAATCAGTCTAGAATCAATAATGAAAGTGCTAAGTATGTTGAGTCGATTCATACAGACATGAGATTTGCTGGTGTAAAGTATCCAGTGGGACATGCTGCTTTTTTCCCGAATTATGGTAAAAATCAGAGAGGATGTCAATCTATAGGAAAGTGTTCGCATTCGAGAGCGTATAAATACTTTGCCGAGTCCATCAATAGCATCAGAGGATTTTGGGGAATAAGATGTGGTTCCTTTCAACAAATTAAGAATTCACAATGTACGAAAGCTTTAGATGAAATGGCCTTGATGGGCGGGGATCCTGCAGTTCCGAAAAGCGGATTTTACTATTTCCCAACAAACAAGCAAACGCCTTTTGCTAGGGGAGCGGATTTTTAATTGTAAACTTTAATGTGATTAAAATTAAATTTGTTATAATTTGTCAGAAGCACTAACGTAGCTTCATTTTATTCAGGTAAGAAAATCATATTTAAAGTACACCCAGTCAACGACTTTAATGCTTTTTAAAAAGATATACTCGTAGTTTTTCTAGTCATGTCGTGTACCTATTAATAATTATTAAAATCCCAAACTTACAAAATTCAGTTATAAAAAAAAAACAGAGTCCATCAATAACCTCTAAATGAGTAAATGGATACGTACAGAGTAGGATTTCAAATTAATAACGAATTCATTAACGACAATCATCTCAATTTACACTGGACAACATAATTTTATTTACAAAATTTGTATCATTTATGGTTCTAAAAGAGCGTCGTCTCTGTTTGAACAGAGAAATTGTTTGCTTACAATTAGTCCTTAATAACATAAAGAATGTACAATTACAGAACTGTGGAAATAAGATGCTATCTCTTAAATTTACATAGCTCTTATAGAAGATGACACCCATCTGTAATAAAAAACTTCACGAGTGAATTTCAAAGAGTTTTGCTACTTCATTCAGATCGTCGTAAGTTTTGTTCTCGTTAATAACTTGTCGGGCTAAATTGATTCGATTGAAAAGATTCCACAGTAAGATGCCAACAACTTTTCCTCCTTTTAAATAGAATATAACACCTTTCCCAAAATTATCACCCTCCTTGTGCACCTCTTGTCTTGTCTTCTCTTCCGTTTCAGAGAAACCAGAATCCGACGCATTTTCCACTGTCTTGTCCTTTTGCTCGAGGGAGACTGCTTCTAAGTGTGACTCTGTTCTTTGAAGATCTGCTGGCGAAGCTTTTGCAAATACACCAACGGTGGGCAGAGATGCATCTATAATACCAATGCCTTCATACCCAATTTGTGGACCTAAGTCGGACCAGAACATGCTTTGATGCGTATACGGTTTTCCTATGATGTAGTTCAAATTTTAAAAACTGATTTATTTGTTTGGAGGTATTTTACTTACTCAAGCCAACCATGTTTTCTCCAGCTAATCTTCCCGAAATTACTGAATGGTCGTGATGCTCAACTCGTCTTCTACCGAGCAATGGATCATAGAAACACGCGGCGTCTCCAGCCTTTAATTTATTGGATTTATTTAATCTATTTGCTAAGAGAAAATGTTCCACTTACCACAAATAAATGCCTTCGTGCTTCAAGTTCAGCATTTACGACAAAACCACCTAACTTATAATCAACTTCGAGCTTTGAAGGTCCAGCCAATTCAGTATTTGCTTCGCATCCAACACATACTACAACCTACAAATAAATTTTTTGTTTGTAGATGGTGCTAGTTTAGGAAATAATACAATAAAATTTTAAGGTGCATCAAAACAAATGCAACTTTCTTACGTGATCTGTTAAAATGCTCTGTCCATTAGATAGGTCCAACTTTATGTGATTATGCACCGTTGACACTTCAGATACTTGTGCCTGAGGTATAACGCATACCCCTTGGTCCTGTACTTGCTTCGTCGTCCATTTACTTAAGTACTCAGGAAGTACCTTGGCCATGTTCCCGGATTCATGGAATACTTGGTAAATTTTAACGTTTCTATCTTTGCCTAGAAATATAAAATTAAATATTCTATTTTATATGAGGCACTTTTTTCTCTACCATATTGAGCTAGTGCACAAGCAAGTTCACTTCCTAGAAACCCACTCCCAACAATAACAATAGAACTTTTGGTATCACAAATTGTCTTTAACCTTTCGTAATCGAATGGGGTGCGAAATTTTGAAATATTTTCTTTCACACTTCGCGGGGCACCTTCAAACACTTCCAAAGTCTTTGGAGAGCAACCTGGAAAATAACTAGTAATTGCAAATGTTTAAAAATTTGTTTGTTTTATGCCCTCACCTGTTGCTATTAAACACTTGTTGTAAGAGATTTTTTTGCCATCAGTGAGTACGATTTCTTGGTTAGTAGAGTCAACTTGTTTTACATGATATCCTTGGCAAACAGCAATGCCACCATTTTCAATTTCCATAAGTTTTGTTGGATCAACATAAAATTCGTCAGCTTCATAAAATAAGCTGCAGGAAAATAAAATATTTTAAGCAATTTGCTATACTGTCATAGATAAATACCTTCTTTCAGCGCCATTCCATTGCTTAAATCTGAATTCTTTTGGAATTTGGCCTGGTTCAGCGTGATACCAAAGTTCTTTAGAGAGAGGTGGCCTCATGTATGGTTTGTGGTATTCATTTGTAATCATAAGAACCTGCGACGAGAATCAAATTCATTTCTAATAACGAATAAATTGTATAAACTTCGTAATTTAACCTTCGCCTTAGGATCGTGAGACTTAATTGCTCTAAAAGCTGAAAAACTTGCAGTTCCGCCTCCAATTAGCAAATAAGGGACAGAGTCGGGGATGTCAGCAGATGAAGCAGGCACTTTAACTAAAAATTAATTACATTTGAGTAAGTGATCCTTTTGCAAAAACATGGACTGATCAATTACCTCCGTACACACGTTCTGTAGGCTTATTGGGTTTTTCTTCCTGTATTTCCTTTCCCTCATCTTTTCTTCTTAAATACCAAATCTGCAAGAACACAGATGAGTATATCAACAGGAAAACAATTGTATTTAAGGTAATTTAAATAGGCTTCACTCCACTGGAGGAGCCCAGTAAAAATTGCTTACGAGGAACCCCGCAGCACCGGCAGCAAGCAAAGCTAAAAGCCACATTCGACCTTTGCCTTTTTCTTCATCCTGGTATCCAGGAGGTGGTGGTGGTGGCGGTGGTTTCTGGCAATCTTTCGCCTTAAGGACTTCTCTATTTGCGCAGGGATCAGGCCTTTTAGCCCCAACGAGTCCGTCACACTGCAAAACGTATGTTAAAATAAATTGAAGCAATCAATCTTTGGAGAAAATAAAACCATTTTTTGGCGATTTGGATTCATATCTAAGGGATTAGGATAGTTGGAAGGGGCGTCAGGGAATTTGGGAGTCTTCAGCTTGGCACGGGCTTCCAGAGCCCTTTTATTTACCTGCCCTTTGTGTGCCAGTCGCAGACCGACATATTGCAGAGACCAGTCGAATCCTGGAAGTGAATTACATTGAAAAACAATACGGTTTAGGTCGCATGATGAAAGATCCCCGGGAGGTGAGGTAACCTCAATTACCTGAGTCCAAGTAGACCTGTCGGCTGACAAGCGTCGAATACCGGTAAATGTTCGCATTGAGACCATATCGCAACAGCCCGATCATTTTCACTCAAACAAGCAGCGAACGGCTTTTCAGCACTTGCAAAATCTTTACCATAAAAGCAAAATAGTAAATAGATATTGATTCATAGGTTAATTTTCCCCTGTTCCGCGCTTCAATTTCAACTTCGCTAGCAACCCCCGTACTGATTTTGATCCGTTCCAGGATGTACTAATGTCAAATTTTTTTTTTATTTTATTTTTGATGAAATTTTTGCTCCCACGAGACACACAACTTCCACAAAATTCCTCTTCAGAGCGCTTTTTAACCGAATGGTGAAAAAAATTGCCCGCGTAAATTTGAATTCTGCTCAAAAATTTTATTGGTGTTTTATTCACTTTTTATAATTTTAATAATATCTAGACCAAAACTTTTTTGTTTTATATCGTATGAATATTAGTATGATGTTCTTTTTTCGATTATTTGACGTTTTGTGAGTGCTCTAGAGTGAACAGCAAAATTTATCGTGGCTAAATGGCTAAACAAAAGTATGACATCTGCGCAGAGCCTTCTTTTTTAAAATGCTTTTTTGTTTCAAATTTTAAAATTGTAATATTTAAAAGATTTGTTCAAAAAATCCTGTAGATTTGTTAAATTTGTTATGAAACTTCAATTTATCACAGTTCACATTATTTTAAAGTATTAATTTAAAATATAAAAGCAGTTTTACAGAATCCCAATTCTTGGACTACCAACAATTTGTCGTTTTTCGTTCATTACCCGGTGTCGTGTCAACTTAAAAACTGACAGCCAAAAGTCAAGTTGACAATTAGGGGACGGACAGAGCGGTTCACCGGATTTTTTTATCATATCAGTGCCCAGAATGAGCCTGAAAGTCTCAAAATTTAGTTAATTATTAAGGAAATTTGCCAAATAAAAACATTAACCAATTGACGAAACTTAGCAATATGGATTTCCCGCAAGATTTGCACGCTCCGGTGGACTTAAACAAGGTTAGAACGGCTTTAAGCCTTTTCTGTTTACGATGGCCAAAACCTCTAATTCGCTAATTCTTCCCTTTGCGGCTGCAGTCCTTGAGTGATATGACCCCGGAGGAGCGTAGAAGGTAATTTTCACTGAACATTTATTGATTGGCTGGCTAACCGAAATTGGTTTTTTCTTTTAGAGCGGAGCACCAACTGATGCACGAGAAACATAAAGGGCACGAAGCAATGCATTCCGAAATGGTTGTTATACTCTTAATTACCCTAATTCTAGCTCAAATCTTGCTAGTCGAGTGGAAAAAGCGGTACTATAAGTCATACTCGGTAATTAGCTTCTTTGAGTGGCTTGTTCAGTACACTGGAAGCCAACCTTGAACATAGGCCACGTAATTAGTCTATAATAAGATGAAAATCTAAAGCCTTGCGCAGATAGAAGGCGTGGTCGATCTGGGGTCCTATTTTAAGAAACGACGAGAATTTCCTCGTTTCTTCTCTTATGGCTGAATTGCATGTTATATTTTTATTCGTACAAGAATTAGTAAACGGGATTTAGCCATAAGAGACAAATTGAGATGATTCGTTTCGTTTTCTGCATTAAGGCTCATGGACAGAATGAATAAATGCATCTTCACCTCAGCTCGATCTGCCTTTTTAGGTCTTGGTTTACTGAACAAACTCTATGTAATTTAGTTTAAAGGCTGTTAAATTAATTTTATTTCTATATAGCTAGCCACTCTCCTTGCCATGTGGATTATTCCATTGGGTATAGCACTTCGCAATGTATGGACGAGATTTGTTGTTTCATGGGTCATATTTTCAATATTAACAGCACTGGTTATGAGAAAAGCTTACGGAAAGCCAGTCAATGGAACAACTCCTAGGTAAACAACATTCATCGGCTCAAAACAGCGCATAACAAATCGCTTCGCTTTGTCTTTTGTAGTTGAATTGCATGAACAATTTCTTATCTATTTTTACATGCAACTCACTAAAGCAGCCGGAACGAAGTGATTTTTTTCATTTTTCATAAACCCAAAGTTCAAATATCGCGCTTGAAATACTGACTGCCCTTTGTTTCACCGTGAACAGTTTACCCGAATAATTTCAATTTCATTTACATTTCAATTATTTTTTATCAATAAACGATTTTTGGGAGTTTTTTAGAATGCCAATTGAATTTAATTCTGACTGAAATCGTGCATTCTTTAATTAAAAATTATTTTCTTATTGCTTAATCCGTTTTATATTTCATCCTTAAATTAAAAATTATTTAAAGAGTTTTGCAACCAAACCTATTTTTCTAAAATTATTCGATGAAGCAAAGCGTAAGTGGTGTGAGCGGTGCACTATCTTCACAATTATCACTTTTTCCTTCCTTCAGGTTAGTCTACAAGTGGTTTTACTTCATCTACAAACTAAGCTATGGTTTGGGCATTATTGGATATCTTATAATGATGGCAACGTTCTGTGGTTTCAACTTTATTTTCAATACACCCCCGAACGTGTGGATGGATGTGGGATTGCTCTTCGTATTTTATGGGCTGTATTTCGGAGTATTAGGGAGGGACATATCAGAGATCTGCACTGATAAAATGGCTGTGCATATTGGTGTAAGTATAATTGGACATCCTCAAAGAACTCTTCCTTTAACTAGTTTTAATTGCAGTATTATACACCACAAGGTATGCCTACAAGGCATCTAGAAGACAATGTCTGTGCCGTCTGCGGCAATCGGTTAATAGTCAGTGAAAAAGAGGAAGGAGTCATAGAAAATACGTACAAGCTATCGTGCAATCACGTGTTCCACGAATTTTGCATCCGAGGCTGGTGCATTATTGGTAAAAAACAGACATGCCCTTACTGTAAGGAGAAGGTCGATCTTAAAAAAATGTTCTGCAATCCGTAAGTAAATTCTTTAGTCCAATAGAAAACAAATATAAGCAGGGGCTACAGTTTAACAATAAAAATACTGTAATTCCAACTTTCGTAGCTGCTGTTCCTGCTTTAAACTTGGCTCAATATAATCAGAACTCAAAACTCAAAAAGAAAGAAATTTAACTTTGCTTTTTCTAATTTTTTTCAAAAGATGGGAACGACCTCATGTACTTTACGGACGACTGCTGGACTGGATAAGGTGGCTGGTGGCATGGCAACCACTCATCATGTTCATCGTGCAGGGTATAAATTGGGCCTTAGGTTTGGAGTAGCAAAGACTTCTTTCCCCTCCTCCAACATAATGCAATTCGTCGACTTTTGTATTTTTAACTGTGTGTAATGTGGAACAGTAAGTTCAAATTTTTTCTTAGAAGCGAAACATCAAATTTTTGTAAGCAAACAAAAATACAGAGGCACTCGAATTAAATTATATTGTACACAAAGCTGTCCTAAGTGTGTTCTTATATTATTAAAACTGCTCATAGATGAATTATAAGAGTAGAAATGATGATTTTTTGTTATCCCTAAGTACCAGAAAATGACTATAAAAAAAGCACGCGATAGATTTTATTTTAGAAATTTACAATATACTGGCCTCTCTATGATTTATTAGGGTACTTTTTGGAAATCTTTGATGCTCTTATTTTTAGAGGTCCTATTTTATGAGGCCCTATGGTTTTGGCATAGGTGTTAATGTTTTTATGTCAATAACTGCTGCAAATAGAGATCATTTAAGTTACTAGTTTGAATCGTGACTCGGGAATAGTGTGTAAAGAAGAGAGGATAAACAGATATTACATTATTGTGGTAAATTATTTAAACATTTTAAAATTGCGTATTTTCAGAAATTTATTTTTAAATAACATGAGCATCAACATACGTTATATGGATAGATTGATTACCCGTTGAGTAGAAATCATTAGGTTGGCAATTCTTCAGAAGTATTCACCACTCCGAGACGAATAAAATTGGAACGTGTTCAATTTCAAAGTACAATTCCCCGGAGTCGGATGAATTAACTAGTGGAAGAGGTGAGTTTTTACAGTTCTTCTGCGAAACGAAAGCTGTCAAAATTGATAGTGGTGTTGTGCAGCGCGTTCATGGAATTTTTCGCTACCATAAAGTTCTCTCCCATTTTTTTATAATTTAACACCGAAAGAATTCTAATTAGATGCGAAAATTTGTTAAATTGGGCCGGTAATTGAAACAGTTACAATTTGTATGGGATTGCATGCTTCGCATCGCAGTTGTGTTTTGAGTGCGCCGCCCCAAAATTGAGAATTTGCAGCAGCAGCGGATTCCCCGTGCCTGATTTTAAGTGCCGTGCTGTGGCTGGTTTTTCTGTGGTTTTATTTCTGGTTTGGTGATTCTTGCAGGCCGTTTTTTTTTCTTGTTTGCGTGAAGCTAAAGGCTATTTTTGAAAGATTCCGAGCGAATTGATTCCGTTCGGAAGTGTGAATAAAAGTCAAGGGTTTTCGTGTTGAGGTGTCTCGTCGCTTCTTTTTGTGAGCCGTGCCAGCCGATCTAGGATACACATCGCCCGGGTCTCCTGCTCTTGAGACATTGAGGAAAGCCTCATCTCGAGATTTGCGTCGTTATTAACTCTACACGGGAAAGGTAAGTCGCTATTCTGGAGGCGGCCAATCGGTGATCAAAGTTTTGTTTGTTTCTACGAAACATTTAACTGGACGTCGACGTAGCCGCCGTGTGGCCATCTCCTCCACCGTCAGTAGAGGGCAAAGTAAGATTAGAACAAGTTTTTTCCGACAGCTCGCGGTCCGCTTGGATGGAACCTTTCCACTCGGCGAGCTGCATTTTGTGAAATTTCCTGTAAATGTGCTCTGCCAATCTATCCATGTAACAAGGTACCCTGCCGAGCCCGATTTTGTGCGCCTAAGGTTGAAATGAGGCAACAAACGGTCGGGCTGTGGCCAAAAGTAGAACAAAAATAATTCAAGCAGCTTCTGACTGGGCGATACGAGGTTCAAGGGCGACAGGCCTCTATTAACTCTCTTCCAGCCCTGCATGCGCCCCCCGCACGAGAACCTCTTAAAAATTGGATGCTCAAGGGATGATGGAGCCCGCTACGCCGCTCGCCCCAGCTCCATTCAGCGATGACCTTGAATCTAATCGACTGCACTTAGCATGACGAGCAAAATAGTCCGCACTGGTTTTTAGAGAAGACAAAAAGATGTCTATGGTTTATCTGGAGCAGGGAGCTGCCAGATTCAGTGGTCGGTGATTAGTTATGCAAAATTCGCTCCAATTAGAGGGCATTGAAATGGAGCAGCTGGGACTCCTCGTGCGTGGGCAGAGAGCTGAAGATTCCTCCCTTGTCAGCTAAGAGTACGTCAGCTCGTCAGTGCTCCTGCCGGGAGATGATGCTGGCTGGGATCTACGTAGGCGGGCAATTGCGTGAGAATTCCATTGCCCAGGGAAAATGTGTAATTAAATGATTCATTCGTAATTAAAATTTAATTTGAATATTCAATTTGAGTGTTTTAACTTTCACAAAAAATTTGCACAAAATTCCTAATCAGTAGTTAGAGATAGGAGAAACTCGTTAAGAGCGCCTTAGCTTCAGTGCTAATGAATTATAATTTACTATATAAGTTCTTAGAAATATTCGAAATAATAAGGAATGGCAACGGAACCTCAAAGATTTTGAATTCCTTTAAAAATATGCAAAATAGAAAGGTTCATTTCGAGAAAAATACCATCAGATATTGACTACGCCCTACACTATTATCAATTTTCCGCTAAAAGATGCATAGAACCCATTCCGTGTGTTTATAAATAAATATTTATCTCATCTTCTCACAGCGATAAAACAAATTTCCCACACTCTAAAACAAGGCCTTAGGAAAAAGGAGTGATAAAGTTACACTATCAAGCCTTGATATAGAGAACCATTAGGAGGTCTTTTGGTATCCACAAGGACGGCATTAGGCGGGGTTAAAGGGATCTTGGTTTATGCTCTAGGAACAACTTTGGCACAGGGAGAAAAGAATTTCTCAAAGACGAATGCAAATTACACATCACATGCCATGGAAGTTGCTTCAGGGAAAAAGATGTTTCAGTCATCAGTTTTTAATTTTTTTTTTAAATTTAATGTGAGAACAAGAAGTAAAGCACATTTACTTTTTCTATAACTCCAGAAATAAAAGAAGATTAATATAATATATAATATATAAAAAAAAATCTTATTTTAGTTAGGCATTTATTTTATTCTCATAACAATTCATCATAGTTTACAATAAGTCAGGTATCTAAAGTATTTAAGTTTGAGAAAAATAACCGTATCAGGCTTCAAGTCTCTCATCAACATTTTTAATTGGTTTTAACTAACGTTTTACCATTTAATTCATTTTTCATAATCCTAGTTTTTAATCCTTTTCATCCAATCCATCTGCGTTCGAGAAAAGGACTATAAGGATTTGTAGCGCTCGTCGAAAACCCAGTTAGAAATTATTGCGATATAAGTTGGAGATTGATTAGTGCTACTGCAGACATTTTAAATTCCAAAAATCATCACGGGTAGAAACGTAAGAGATATATTTAAAATTATATTTTACCTTTAATCAGGGTGTTAATAAACAATTTTGATATTTTTATACATTGAGATTTTTTAACGCATAGTATGCGGGAAACTGTGATCATAGTCCGAAAAAGCACAAGAAATTACATAGAGCCGGGAAACAAACTGTTGTTTTTTCCTAATAATTATATTAAAACACAACTTGTACTCTGTGATCAGTACAAATCTTGAAAAAAACCTTTGGGGCTAAGAGATCATAAGCTTACAAGAAAAGGAAACAAAAGAGGATGAAGGAAAAAATTCGATAAACACACAATCACTCGTTTTAGCCTGTCCGATGTCGGATAATAAAATGAGTCGTGCCCCTGTTTTTTTTACTACATATTTCGAAATCACGATCAACATTGATTTGCGTTTTGTCTGTTGACCTCACCCATAATTATGCTCTAAAACAGCAAGCGAAAATTCCTGTGGATTTAAAAAACATATGTGGTTATGTAATGATGGTCAATATTTGCTTTTTTTTTATCCTTAAACTGAAATTTCATGCGTCTGAGCTATTCTTTGCAGGTAAGCAGCATCTTAAAAAGATTTCTTCCTCTTCTTCAGCTCTAGCGCTCTGGCTTACTCAAAAACGTTTTTAATTAAACATCGACATCCTGCCATGAAAGTGGTCGATGATATCACTTGTAACCGAAATGTTTTATTATTCATGGCAAAGAACCTGAGAATTAGAGATAAAATCGGTTCGGCCCCCACACGTGAGTGTTCTTCAGTAGATAAGGAGTCACACAAAGTTCCTATTACATCTTCTCTCCCAGTAGGTCACCTTAAGAAATTTGTACAAAATATTTCTAGCAGCTTTAAGACAAGACCACACCGAAGGACGCTAAATAAGAAAAAAAAAATCCATTAATTCGTGGGAGTCTTTTATGTCGGTCTTATTGCCGCAAATAGTCGGCCGGGTTGGTTACCTTTTTAATTGGACAACGATTAGAATCAGAGGTTCTTTCACACGGGCGTTTGCTTAGTGTTAATAGACTAGGCGAGCCATTTAACAATTTTCGTGAATTTTCAGTCTTTTGTATCTTTGTGGTTCTCCTTGATTTCGTCTAATTTTGCAAGTCGCGTAAATTGAGCAAAATTGCATACACAGTCGGCCGACAATCCCACGATTTACATATTAAGAAAGTCGGCCTCCGGACAAGTGCTTGTTTAGGGTATTGAATTTTTTCTTTCTACGTTCTACAGGCACATCAAGATGCATAAAACAGAATGCTTTCATCTTCTTTAAAAGGTTCTTGTTGCGCAAGACATCCGTCATGGAGGTAAGAATACTTCAAATGTGTTTAAAGATGTTTTTCTTACGCTTAGCACAGTTGGAAGAAAAATATTTCCAAAGCTAAAGAAAATTCGTACTATGGGAGACGAGGGCATACAAATTCGCTTTACAATTTCCAATTGGTCTAAAAAATCTTATCCAATTTGGCAACAAATTGATACTTGACCTCAGTGAAAAAGCCACACCTCTATCGCCAGATCAGGCGAAATTCTATTTTCACATCAGTGAGAGAAAACAGCAGAGGGATAAGCGCGGTTCCTTGTAGCATTCGCGCATTTAGTGGTCATTCACGACTTCTTGAGATGGGTCAAGTATGCACATGCGTTGATGCTGTGTGGAGGCTGAAGAGACATATGTATCTTATATTTGTATGCTTTCGCATAGGCTCTGCGTAGACCAACAAAACATCCGACGTCAATGGCCAGGCCAGTTAGCCAGCCGGGCGCAATTTATGTAACACACATCCGACGATGACTGGTGCGGTGCGACCAGCGGAGCTATATAATCGCGGACAATTATTCGCCTTGGGATATTCTCTAAGTTCGCCTACCTATTTGAGGTCAGAGGAGCCCGCAACGGCTATGTCGTGCGGTAGCCGAGCTAGGCTTAAAAATTTGCTAGGCCACCGCCTTAGGTCTCAAAGACTAGCTCCTCGAAATTGGTGGAGGCACTTGATGAGTTTTGGATAGTCGTTGGCATGGGAGTGGTGCTGGTGTTTTGACTTCGACGAGGTGGCTGGTTTCGTTTTAATTCAAATTAGTGCGACTAATGTAACAGTTGGTTAGTCAGTTAGCAGTTTCCTTTTCTGGTTGGTATTTAAACAAAGGTCAGGGGTGTTTATGCCTTTAGTTCGGAAGTAATTGATGGAAACATTACGCAAGTGGAGAGGAATCTGTTTTAACTCTTTCAGCAGGTAGATTCCGCAGAAACTGGTTTGGGCGAGGAGAGGCACTTGAATAGCTCAAATTGGAAAACGAAACTATGCACAATTCGAAGTAAATTTCAATAACCCGGCAATTGACCTCTATCACCAGTCAGTAATTTAATGAAATTATGAGTTATAAATAAGAAATTTTTTACAATTTGCTTAAGCAGACAACATGAAGCAAAAATAGTTTAATTCTTCCCTTTTAACATAAAAGCAAATATCGCTCGCTCATAATTCAAAATTAAAAATTTATCATTTCAATTGGCGCCAAAAATCTACAAATCTTCCGGTATTGTATTCAATGATTTTCTGGAAGAGTAAATAATGCCGTGATAAAACTAACTTGGTTGAGAATTTTATCTGAGGGGTATTTTATCAAAAATTTCAAAGTTCAATCGGACATGCAATCGTATCATTATTTTCTTTGCTTTAGATTTCTTTGTAAAGTTATTCTTTCGAATTATAAGAGATAACCACAAGAATTCTGGCTATTTTGCTTACGCACATAAGAGCCTTTATGCTGACAATTGTGTTTTTATAACATCACAATGTACAACATATTTCGTAAATGTATCAGATTGCTACTTTTGTTTACATTCCTACCGAATGTGAGGAAGTAAAGGGTGGTGGGACCCTTTTATACATACTCAGTTGCCTTAGGAAGAGGCGATTTTAAGTTATGGTATATGTGGGCAAGGGAATTTGGCTCCACATTTCCGGATTACTTTGCAAAACGGATTCTAAATTGATATATGAATTTTTGCTTTCATTTCGGTATCAAGTTTTCTTCTAAAGGATGGTCTTTTTATTTTAATCCTCACAGATTTCCTCTTTTTCAAATTGAGTCTTACGACGAAAATGGAATTTTTGTTTTTCGGTAAAATAAAACAAATAGGAAATACCCCTTGCTTCTTTTACAAAGTTTTTATAGCTTAAGACAATATCAAGTTTTAAAACAGTTTTATTTCATTTTAGAAGGTAATATTTTTAGTCTATATCGGCTTCCTTTTTCATCCTTCATGAGGATAAAATAGTGATGAATGTTTTCTTAAATTTTTGCATAAAATTATCATAAGTTATAGACCTTGTCTGACAGAGTGGTTTTCATTAACATTTCTAAGTATGTTACAAAAGCCAAAGTAAATCGGAAATTCCTTCGATGAAATAAAAATAAAAATTTGTTCCCATCGAAAGCACTTACACTGAGAGAGTCTGCGGCCTTTCCAGTAGATTTAATCACAATTTCACCTTGAGGCCGAAGACATTTGTGAAATTCTCGCCACCAGATAAAAAGAGTGAAAAAAAGAAGGCAATATCAAAAACAGAGCTCAAATATTACCTGGCCTACATTGCTGAATCTTTAATAAGGAAAGGCTACTTAAGGTGCTCCGAAAGCAATGAGTTTTGAAAGATCCACCGAATTTATAGAAGCAGGTAACGAACAAAACTACCGGCAAAGAGTTGAATAGTAGAAATGAAAGTAACAAGGGGCGGCAGGGAAAAGTAGAAAAGTGATAATTACTGTACATTGGGATTCTTTGACCATGCACAGCTCGATTTGTTATGTCAGCCGTTAGCCTAGCTAGTCTTCTAGAGCTCGGTTTAGACTATGCGGGAAAGTGCCGAAAGTGCTCCTTAGGTCACAGCCAGCATCTTGGTACCTGTGGGGGTACAGAGCACCTGAAGAAGAAATAGGAAAAATCAAATATAATAACAACAGCCACGGTTAGCTAAGAAACTAGACAGCATTCTTCAAGATCTTGGTAAGCAAAGGAGAAATTTTAGGTATAGAAGACACTGCTGCTGGCTACCACGGAAGAGTTTTTCTAGTTGCGATGGAACTCCGCAAAAATTAAGGTCATAAAAACGCTGAGGCATGTGGAAGAAGTTGAAGATAATATACCGGTCGTGGACTGGGATGAGCTCCAACTGAATCAACAAGTCATCGGTGTTCAAAATTCGTTTAATGAGACCACCTAATGGGGCTCACCTAGACTCGAGCCAAAGGTTGCAAATGATGAGTTGATGCAGCCTAATAAGTTAATTTTGTCCTCTAATTTTGTGACCATGAACCGCATGAATATGAAAAAAAATGCACTTTATGAATTTTAACGCAAGAAAATTATGAAATTACGGTTCAGTTCAAGCATAGTGAACTCTCCATGTCTATGGGGCCGTTCAGGCGTGAGAAGGCGGGTTTCTGGTGAACTGGAAAATTTCGAGTGGATCTGAAATTGAAAATGTCATCGGAGGGTTTCGATTGATGACTCGACAGAAGAGTTTTTGGCAACGATAGAAAGTAGAACGGATGATATCGAAACTGTAGGCGATGACCTTTGAAAAAATACTATTTACGTAATAGAAACCATTATAAACAGATGGTCAGCAATTATTCTATCTTTTTAATTTAAATCGTTTGTATTGTGTCCTATAAGTGCGGTAATGCGGTTAGGGTCGTTGTCGCACTTTAATTGGGTAATTGTGCCTCGTGTACAAAGTTTTTTTTATCTTCCTCTTTTACTCAGCGAATCAAAGAAAAAAAGATAATATAAATGAGGTGGCAATCGAACAAAAAACAAATTATCTTTAAATGTACTCCAAAGAACTTTAGTAAAATGTACCTTTTTTGGTTTAAAAAATCAGTAAGCTTGGCTATGTCTGGACAGAACAGTATTTAGATGCTCATATAAGGTATGATCGAAGTGAATATAAAAAAAGGTTTAGGTGTTATATAAAGAACACAAACATCCGGGTGTTAGCAGTATTTTACATTCGTATTACATTTCACATTGCATTACTAAATGAATGAGGCAAAAATGTGCTATTACGCGTAGTGTTTGTTAAGTGGAAGCTTCCCTCTCTTATTTTGCGCATTCAAAAAAATTAAGCAAGTTCAATGCTTAAAGCCTATTAGATCTTATATAATGCGAAATGAATCATGTAGACGACTGCTGGAAATCGGGTTCCACGACTGGCTTATCAGCACATGTGCCAGAGTTCACATGGTATGGAGTTGGCATATCTTTCATATTTTTAATGTTTAAACGAGTTGCATCACTTCTAAAAATTAAATTTGCTTGTTTTCTGCAACGACGTCAGAAAAATAATATTTTTTTTTTTTTTTAGAAAATAGAAAAAGAACAAGTTAAATCGCCAAAAAATATTGTTTATCACAGCAATAAATATGTTGGGTATGAGTTATACCAGCGGCAATCCCACCCACCCATTTTTTTAGATTTATGGTGCTCCATCCGTGCTGGGATTGAAAAAATAAATTGACGAAGTTATTGAATCAAGATCATAGCAATAGATAGCAGAGTTGCTATTATCCACAGGTGAACAGTAGCTGCCATTCATTCTGCCGGAAAAGGTGCATTTCAGTTCCAGTTTCCTTCGCAGAAGCATAAAAGGTAGGCCGGCACTGACGACTCATCAATGAGACACGCCAATTTTTTAAAGTGCTTCCACACATTGGGTTCGCTCATCATTGATATTTGCATTTTTTAATCTTGCTCATTGAAAGCGAGCGAAAACAAACCAAGATTGCTTCTATAGGACTGAAGATGCATTTCACTAAAAATAGCACAGCGTCGTAATGGGTCTGACGACGAATAGAGAGATGGTGATATCATTTGGCGGGCGAATGGAGTTCCACCTGTTTTGCGAGACATCTGTAGAATTGATGAATTCATAAGGGGGAAATTAGCATGTTAGCACCAAGAAAACATAGAATAGAAATATAGAAAGAATATAAAATTGTTTTACACTCTGGAAGATTTGTCGAGGAGAACGAATTGTGAAGAATAAATTAATTTAAGATGATTGAAATAATTTAAAAGCTTCAGTTGATAAACAATAAATAGACTCAGAGATGATTTAGCATATGAGAATATAGCGGTCTATGTGACGATACTCAGTTTATTTAATTTCTTTCATGTTTTTGCATAACAAGAAAAGCAATCATTTTGTTGGAAAATCTTATTGTTCGCATTATTGAGTTTGGTGACGCATTCGTTTAATTTTGCAATTCAGTTTATTTATACTGATTCAAATGACCGTGAGTTTATTTTATTAAACAATAGTTTTAAACCTAAGAAAAAAACATTATAAAATTTTGTTTTCCATTGTCCCATTGCTCGAATGTACTTGTACAATTCAGCTTCAGATAGTACTGCGCTGAATTGGTCCACATCGCTATCGATGCGTTTTGAATTAATTCTATTTTTAAAAAGTATAGATATTGTAAAATATTTTTTAACCCACAATATTTTGTTCTAAAGAAACGTAAGTTTTAATTTAACCAAAATAATAAGCCGTTGAAGCATTGAATGAACTTCTGCAATATGTCGACAAGTATGACCTAGTTTCGTTGTGCACTTTGGAAAATAAACAGACTGAAAATTCCATACGATTGCGACAGCGAAGCGCACAAAAAGGCAAAAATTGCTAATTTAATTGTTTATTCAAGATCGAGTTCATATTGCATCTGAATTGTTCATGATATGCTTCAATCGAATTCTCCGTGATGGGGGTACCAAGATCACACAGTCAGCTTCTGTAAAGTTGAATTTTTGCCCGATGCCAGAGGACCCAGAGGTGAAATCACGTCGCCTCCTTGAGTACACTACTCACGCTTCCATAAAAATGAAAATTGCATTTAAAATCGAGTGCAGATTCACTTGCTTGGAGCTGTTTGCTCACTTTCTTTTAACCCAAAAACAGAAAAAGTATTTTTACTGACCAAAGAGCTATATGAGGAGGCACCGAAACACGACGATGCAAAGCGAATCATCCGGGGGGTAAATATCGATCGAACCTTGAGGTGCGTTCGCCTTGTGTGCCAAAAGGTGTCTTCTTCGGAATTATATTGCGTTTTTATTACCTTTCAGCTTCTGTTTTTATGGTGATGTTTGAAGAAAAAATACGCGCATTACGGTGCGGTGCCTCTTGGAGCTTACACACTGGCGCGAAAGTTGTCGTCAATATCTCTAATTGAACGGATGCACTTGGTATTCCACGAATGCCCAAGTCGTGAGCGATTGATCGGTTTCTATTTGTGCGTGCACGATGCGGCTGAAAACATATTTCACCGTGTGCACGTGCTCTCTGTAGCCGGTGCAAGAAATCCCAACCTGCTTTTACTTGAGACGAAACCGTGAAGAGAAAATACAGCTCTAGAGGAATCATTGACCATTGTCTTCGGCATTGGATTGAATAATTTATCCGCACTTTGAGCATTCACTTGCCAGAAAAGGCCGATTGTGGTGTGATGTACTATACCTGACTTAACTGGAAAAGACTTAATAAAACATCAGGATGTATTAGAGAAGCACTCTTAGATGATTTTATTAACATATTAAATATCCAAAATATGTCTCTAAAGATCACCTCCGTCAGAAATTTCAAAATGATCATTAGTAGGATCGTCATCATAAAAACCTAGACCTAAGTCTCCATCATCAGATTCACTTTCATAATCTACAGGGTTAATATAATCCTCATCATCACCGGACCCATCTCCATAAAAAGGGTCATCCATCATGTTAGTGTACGACGACTTCAAGATATCTACGTGGCTTTTCAGGTTCTGAATCTCCATCTGAGCGCCACTAAGTTTCTGCTCTAATTTTGAAATTTCGCTCTGCATTCGTTGCTTCATGTCTTCACGCTCTTTGTGAGTTCTGTTAAGCTGCATTCGTAATTGCATCATTTCTTGTTCAATTCCACAAATTTGAGTTTGGTGGGCACGCTTTTGGGCTTCGGCTCGTTCTTTAATTCTTGCTATCTGTTCAAAGATAAATTCAATAATTAATGCCGTTAAGACAGTAGTATTTTCGAAAAGGTTAAAGGCAATGATTTAGGTTTGAAAGTTTATGAAGAAATCACCTATCTCTAAAAGCAGCTACAGCTATTTTTTCACGTGTAAATCTACAAAATCTAAAAAACATACGTAAAATACTTACATGCTTAACGTGATCACTTTTTAATAGGTCAATTTGCTTGTTTAGCTCAACAGCCAATGTAGTCTTTGAGCTCAAGCATTCTTCCAAGAATTTCATCTTTTCCACACTCTTCAGGAGCAGACCGTTTTCCTTCTCCAAGTCATCGTAATTCATCTTCCATTTTTCGACTATAGAGAAGACACGATCACTAAATTTGAATTTAAAAATTTTATAATCTTTGAATTTAATATACTCTCTTTTTGGTATTCGGTAGCTTCTTGATTGGCTTTATCAATTTTTGCCCGTTCCTGTTCCAGACTCTTCTGGAGGAGTTCGCACTTAACGATGCACGACTCGAGGTCCCCGGACAGGGCAGTAATTGTCTTTTCCGCCAACTTCAATTTCGTCTGTGTCTCCTGGAGCTGGAGCTGCTTCGCTTCCAGAACGAAAGGTAGACGACCCAGCTCTCCTAGCTGCTCCTTGAAACGCTCGTTGGCTAGCTGCAAGTTGCTGTTCACTTGCTCTGGGCCACGGGCGCCCTCCCTATTGATCGCGTCTACTTGGCGTCGCAATTCCTCGGTCGATTGCTGGGCACGTAGATACTTGTCTCTGCGCGGATAGCCATATTTGTTGCAGAAAAATGCAGAAAAAAGAAATTGAAAAAAATAATTTTAAGATTGGTATTGAGTAGCCATTACTAGCGGTGGTGCTAATTCATTCAATCCGCTGTAGCGACACCTCGTTTTTCCTACGTTTTTAGCAGCTCCTCTGCCTGTTTTCGGAGGCACCGCCCAAAAGTTAGGCGCGCTAATAGGCTTAATTTGAGCAGTTGGACAGAACTAGGCCGCATACGAATACTGGAGAAATATTTTTGCAATGGACAAGGCACTACTCCGAATACCTTAAGTTGATTATGTTTGGTGTTTTTCCCCATTTTTAGGGGCCATACGAGACTGTGAAAGTTTCATCGCTAATTTCGCTCAGAAAAAGACTTGTCCAGAAAGGAATACACGGGTCATACTTGCACTGTCCGGGAACTGGAAATGGTTTCTGAAAAACTTTATCGCCACTTGAACGAGGGGGCCAATATTTGCACTGTAGGAACATGTGGAGAACCTGGCCGTCTGCCAGCAGGCCGGATATTTCCTGAACTTTGGCGTAAGGCAGAAATTTCAAGAAAGTATCCTAAATTTGAGGAATCTCGGTTATTCAGGGCTATTTTTGAAATTTACAAACCGAAAATAGGTGGCACAGGCGGAGCCAACTTGTGTCGGATGAAACTGATTCCATTCAGGATTAATATCTTAACGATGCGGACTAGCGAATTGTTTTTGGGTTTATCTCTAAAATATGATTTGGCAAAGATTTGAGTGTGCATGCCGATTTTTAGTTGCGAGGCATAATCGTTTTATGGGACTATGTTGCCTTATTTGCATTTTTCTTATAGTAGATAAATGAGAGTGCAGTTTTCTTGTATCTGCCCATCCCACATACTTTTAGATTTCTGAGAGGCGGCATTGTCCACTTAAGGTCACGTCGCGTCTTTGGCCGAAGCAGTCAGCAATTTTTTAAATAAAACATTCCATTTTTTAAATGCCGTCGACAAAGTCATTTTAAGTTTTGAATGCAATGAACTTGCAGTTTCTAAGAAGCCAAAAAGAGAGCTTCTCGAACACGAAGCAGCCTTGCTAATAGTTAGCTGCTAACTGAAGACCATGGTCTGGTCACATTTCTGCAAAATGTCGCAGCTTTCGCTTGCGGTCTCATCATAAATCATTCGGAGGTTGATTGCGCGTACCTGTTTTGCTCGCATTCCTTAGCTTTTTCATCATAAGCCCCTTTCCATTCTTGAAGGTCCTCGGCCAAATCTTTGTTTGCCTCCTCAAGAATTTGAATCCGTTTTAGAAGAACCTCATTCTTTTCTTCTGAATCAGGGTCTAGAATATTTTTGCGGCAGGTACTTTCCAAATGTTTTTTATCTTCGCTCACTGAAAATTAATCGGTATATGCATTTTGATTATCTGGAAGATGTGTAAAAATTTAAAAAGCCCTACATTGATTGATTTCATTTTCCATATTCGAAAATTTCGTTTCCATTGATTCAAAAGCCCTGGTGAGATTCTCGATCGCCTCCTTCTTATCCATCTTTCGCCGCTTTAATGTAAAATTTGAGTCCATTATATGTGTGATACAATTGCCAAAAATATCACAGGCGCAGTCCAGCGAACTGAATTCCTTTATTTATTTTGAACGAAGCACTTTCTGGGAAAACAAATATCGTCTGCTGTGAAGTATTTTTGCTGACACGGTTATAAAAATGGTACGCGTGTTGTCAACGTGCCGGCTTTCAATTTGAGAATGGCACACTTTGCCCCTTTTTTTTTCTTAAATTGAATAATTGAATAATTTTCACCTTGCCTAGTGCGGCTGCTGAGATCGGAATTAGACTTAGACCTTAGGCTCCATAGTGAAATGTACTTTTTTTTTGTGCTTTTCTCGATCCGAAGGTGTGTTTGATTTCGTGCAGTGATTTTTATCTCGGACGTAATTCCTGTGGCACTAAAAAAATTTTGATGGCTTTTAATTGCGAATGGTTTTTATTTTAAAAGCGCATGATTAATATAGCAACAATTTTCAATCCAATTTACTTAAAATATGAAGAAGAAAAAAAAAATGAATGCTTTTAAAGGTAAAAGGGTACCTTATGATGCAATAAAATTTTTCACAAACATCGTGATTGTGATAAATTACACTGCACTATCTACTAAAATTGTGGACTTTAAAAAAATAAAGTTTTTGGTAAATTACACTAGAGCAATATGCGGCAATATGGAAATAAATATAATACAAAGAAAGTTAATTTAAGTATTAAATTAAAAGAATATTTGAAGCCTTCATTGATTTAGAATATCGGTATCCTTTTTTGTTTTGCCTTATACGAATTTGTATAATAAGCAATCCAATTTAAAGCGGAAGTTTGAAAATCAAATTAATAATCAAAAATTCCTTTTTCCGGCAATGATTTAAGGACGTTGTTGCAGCGGAAAAAGATGAAAAACTAATACGCTGCAATATGTTTTACCCAGCAAACCCTTCCGAAGGATTTTACAAGCTAAATCGTAAATCATCTATTGCATTGTTTGAACAATGCACTTGTGGGCTATCTATTCTCAAGTCTGCAGCATTAATTAGCCGAACTGCAGATTATTTTTCATAGAAAGTAAGCCAGTCAGGTCCAGAAGATAAACTTTTCCATTATTTATGGAATGGTGCATTTACCTTGGTAGGTATTAATAAGGCAAATCTCAACTTTTTTAAACCAACAAAACTTTGTTATAAAAGTTACTATTTTAAATTATATTTGTTGAGAAATGTTGGTAATTTCAATTCGCAAATTTAGCACATATACATAATACTTTGGATGAAGATTTTTGTTCACTATAAAAATTCTTAGTGAAATTAGTAAGACATCAAGAATTTTTACCAGTTTGCTAGTTAACAAAAAAACCTTAAATTTCTTAAATGCGTAGAAAAAAGCGGAAATACCACAGTCATAACATGCATTCTGGCGAATCACTGCTATTTGTTTTTTTCTTAAAATTCTACTACCATCCAAATTGTTTATAAACTTATTTTTTCTTAGCTTAGACAATATTTCTCAATTGTGATAGAAAAGCGTCCAACATTTTTGATTAGGAAATTTAAAATTCCAATTTTATGCTGCATTTTAAATCTCGGAATGCAGTGCTAGAAATTAAAACTACTTCTGTTTTTCTATCGTGCATGGAAGAAGCCTATTAATTTGTAGCAACGAAATAGCAACTAATCACACTCTCATAAAGTTTTAGGAAGCGCGAGTTATTTCAGTAGACGAACAAGTTTGTCGCAATCAAACTAGACACCCACTAAGAATTTTACTGCTTTTTGCAGCACTAAAACTAAAGACTAAGAGACGTCTGAATGAGGAGCGAATGATCTGAACACCTTAGGAGGTAACCTGATCACCGGGGCAGCCCCACAAGATACTCTTTCAGTGCCACGTAACGTAATCAAAATTCAAATTTAGGCGAAGAAGTTACTTAAGCGTTTCAAGAAGAAAAATAAATATGTATATAACTGGGATCATTTGCATATCCGCAGACAATTGCAGAGGCCTTAAAACATTTTCAATGTCACACACATCTTTCAACTTATTCAGCGGGCCGGGCGATAGGTTTAGGCATTTTGTCTTTTTCGGTTTTTTTTTTTTAAAGATATTCCAAGCCAGACACGATCGGCGGAGTGGTGAGGCAGAAATACCTCAAATTCCAACCGTGACCATTGGTCAACCTGGAGAATGGTTGCTTATTTGTGATGTAATCTAACGGCGCAATTTCAGCGATATCTGGTCATTGATGGTGATTAAGTCGGATGCTGTGCTGATGTCGCAGTGCTGTCCGGTGCAGCGTATTCGCGTGCAGACGCTAATGAATCACTTTAAAACCGTACTGAGGACTTCCGCGTAACACTAAAAAGCGGAAATTGACCAAGCTAATCCATCTGCGAGGCGAACTTTGAAGCGATTTTCTAGCAAAAAGTTAAAAAGGCAGCTGCTTCTTTAGAAGGTTTTGGCTAGAGCCAAGATTAATTAACAAACATCAGCTCTACCTGAGGCTAATCATCCGCGGCACGTTATCACGTTTGTTGTATGTAAAAAAGATTATTGTGTAATACATTTTTAGCGAAGGTGATATATTTTCGTCGATACCTTCACTGTTGGACAGTACCTCGCCCTGTATGAAAATAAATCCACATCTTTGTGCAATATCTTTTAAAATAAGCACGTACTGGCGTTTTAAATCATTTCAGTTAACTTGATTGGAAGCATTGACCCTGAAATGCTAAATTAACAATACTCTTTCACCTTTTCCATGGTGGTACAAAGTATAATAAATTTTTTGTTCCAATTTTTCCGTTACCACGTCCATGAGATGCAATCAAAAATGTTTTCTTCATCTCACTTTCCACGAGCGCTCTAATGAAAAATTATGTTCAAAGTCAGATAAGCGAGCGAAATGATAAGGTGCAATGTCATAAAGATAATTACAGAAAAGATTAAAACTTCGTGAGGTACACAGTTGCTTCATACGTTCGAGTAAAATTACCTAATCTTTGAGCCAAGAGTGGAGCACAAGGCAAGAAAGGAAGATAGCAGAAAACATTTCGTAATTAGAAATGAACTAAATTACTCGGGAAGTAATGGGCTAAATTTTATTTCAGTTTAATGATAAAATTGATAAGTCTACTTGCTATAGGTGGGGTTTCGCTGAATCCTCCTCGGTGGTATGAGGCGATATGAAACAGGGGCCTCTATTGATTAGAATGGGAATTTTTCGAGGTGCTACAAGCAAGTTAATCAAGGTGTCGATGATAGGGCCCTTTAGCTATCCGTCAGCGGTGCTGAGGCGTGCCCCTATTAACTGTTGTTGACATTTTTGTCACGCCTTTAAAAGAAATTTTTCGGAAATTGCTTTCATAATCACTTTCTTCATTCAGCAAACTAGGGCAAGGGCAATTAATTTTGTAGGTAGAAGAGATAATTTCATAGTGAAAATCCCATACTATCCCAGTAAAATAATAATTGATTTTTGGAAGATAAACGTAGAAATATTTATAAAATGTTCGTTATTCAAGCATCCCATTTTAGAATATTAGTTTTAGTTAATTATTATTTCATGAACCGTCTTAGCACATGATTTACTCTATACGATGGTATTTAACTCTTTATGTAGCATTTAAGTGGACTTTGGGCTGAACTGATTCTAAAAAAATACGGCTGTAAGGTACTAGGAATTGAGGGAAGAGGGTAGCAGTAGCCTTTTAAATTACACTACAAAAAGTTCTCTCTGTCAATAAATTTTAATTTTCTTTTTGTCCTCGTGGGAAAAAGGAAATAAGTTAAAAAATAAAGAGGGTTACTAATTTAAATGAAATTTTTTAACTCTTGTAAGTATTCAAAAATTATATCGTACTTTTGATTTGTCTTGTGCTTTCTCCATCTTCACTAACAAAAAGAAAAAATGTATAAACCTCTCAAAGATTCTTAGAGGAAGAAATTTTAAAGTGTCTCAATTTCCTTAAATCCGGCCATGAAAGCAATCAAAATATCATAAAGCTCAAAGTATGTGAGGTGAGGTATTTATCTTTCATTAAAATTCCATAAAACAAATTAATTTGTAGCCACCCTCAATTGCAGGATCTCTCTCAAATAGACAGACATATTCAAGGTCTAGTTTAGAACAGTCAAACGGACCCGTATTCGGGATGTGGTTTTATAAAATCCTTGCTAAAAGGTTAAAAGCGTATTGATTTTCTCGTTGAACGGAAAGAATCCATAAAACCTGACTTATAACCTTCGGCTACATCTGTTCTTCCTGTTTCTTTCCCTTTATTTCCGCCCCGTCGCATTTTGGCTTCATTTTTTCCTATTGTTGCTCTATAGAGTAGCTAGCCGGAAAAAGTTGCTGTGTTTTTCATTAACATTAAAATTAAGGCAACTAGAAAATAGGCCAAATGGAAGTTGTATGCCGTCAGGGGAAGCTGCTACTGGACTCCGAAAATTTTCATCCTTGTCAA
The DNA here is from genome assembly GCA_963969385.1 of Philonicus albiceps. Taxonomy (NCBI): domain Eukaryota; kingdom Metazoa; phylum Arthropoda; class Insecta; order Diptera; family Asilidae; genus Philonicus; species Philonicus albiceps. The sequence continues at coordinate 22,233,976 of OZ017775.1, forward strand.
AGATTAAAAGGATGTCAGGATACTTCACGAAAAGAAAAGGAAGCTAGAATGGGAGGATAACTATTTGTTTGGGGTTCGCTGAAGATTCTCAGGAATTTAATTGGTTCTTGAAATGAAGGGCCAAAATTTCATCTTGCTAAATTTTGCTGTTTGCTACCAATCGGGGGAATCGCTTGAATAATTGTTTTTGTAAGCGAACCGCTCTTAATTAAAATTCTTGGTTTTACTTGTCCCTACCCGGACCAAGAGTGGCATGTGTTTACTCCTAATCTAATTTAATTTTTATATTCTTAAGTGAATTTGCAACGGAAGCAAAACTTTCAGTTTTCCCAAAAGGTCGTACTCTCGCCGTATATTATTTATTCGAAGCGCGTACCTTTTGCAGGTGTGACCGAAATTAAAACGAAGAGATGCAATACTTACACTCTTTTGGTTATCGTATACCTTTCACTTTCTGGAGTATTTTAAAAGTATAAAGCATATCTTCTTAAATTCGTGACTGTTGCTTTTTTTTCAAAAGGAGTGATTCACTGGCAAGTTATGAAATATGCGCTTTTTCATACATAGCATATGAAGTTAAGAAAACTAAATATGTATTTAAGGTTACAGTAATCATTTCAATTAGCTGAATTTAACGCTAATGTATAATCAATTTCAACTTAGAATCGACTAATCGACTAAAAATTATTATTCTATTCTTTCTAATTCTGTTCGCATCTCAGTTTAGCTATCTATCAAATGAACATCACAGTAAGATAAAATTAATCAACTGATTGAAGTGCTTATGAGCGCTATTGATGCGATAAATTGAGACGTGTATGTAGCAGTTTGTGAAATTGAATTGCGATTTGATAAGCTTATCTTGATGAGTTGATAGCACAAAATCTTATTTTATCAATGACTTTGAGCCGATAATGGAGCATTCTAAGACTCCTAAATACGGGACAGCTGGTGCTTACTTAATTAAGACCCTTTTAACCCTAAGTACATTTTTCTAAAAATTATATTATTACATTAACGAGGATCAGAAAACAATGAGCATTTTTATAAATTCATTCTTTGAAGTTGACTGTGCAATTCAGCAATTGCTTTTGTTAAGCTGAATTGAGTAGACGATTACAAAAATTGAATCCTTGAAAATGTGTGTTTATAATTTGCTAATATTAAATTTGAAAAAACTAATTCAAATGTTGTTACATTGTTCGTTGTTTTTATGATTTTGACAAAATATTTTTCATTTATAACATTCAAGATGAGTAGATTTACGACTGAATGTACGAAATTCTTACAGAGATTTAAACTTAACATTTACGTTGAATTGTAAGAAAAGTAAGGGGACTTGCTTGCTATCATTGCAAACAATTTCCATAAATGCACGATCACAGAATCTGTTTATCTAACTATTGCTGATGCATCCACCATACCTAAAGATTGCATCTCGGCATGAACGAAACCAATTCAAAAACGTAAACGTCCAAAAGTCTTACTCATCAACACGTATTTGTTGATATGCCATTTCGCCTCGCTATAAGCCTGAATCCAGAATTAAATTCTCACCGTTCGATTCAACTAACAAAGCAAAAGCACCTATTGTTGGAGTTCGTTCAATTTCCGCTCTGTCGTTAGGCTTAAACAGAATTGTTGTAAGCATGTGATATCGCTTGTTTCCACTAGCACGACTCAAATCAGCATCAAGACAGCAGGAAACGGAGGAAGCTGTGTCATGTTATATACTCGTACATTTTCAATTCTGGATAAAATGAGAAAAGGCTGTTTGCTTAAAGTACAAATACAATGGAAATCTTCATCCTAAGCAATTTCGGGCAGAAAGGATGAAAGATGAAACAGACAAAATTACCGAGACGGTAAATAAATCTACGAACCCTTAAGCATTTCCTGTCTTAATTTTCCATAAAGCCCAATTAGGGACTTTTCAAGAAATTAATTCCCTTCCCACCAGGTTCTATGTTCAGTATTTAGGAACTACGTTAAAGAATCATTTCCGTCTCCACGGGAGCATTTATGGCGCTATTAAGCAAATATTTGGTGCTCATAAGTTTTAACTGTTGTAAGAACAAATTATATCTCGGTCAGAAAAATTTTAAATTTGAATTGATAACTCTAAATACAGAGAGGCTACCTCGATAAATAGCTGAAGTTTTATAAAAGAAATTATTTTTTCACAAAATTAAGTTACCTTCATTGCACATTTACCATTGGGGAGACAATTTAAATAAAAACAGTCAATGGAGGTACGATACAATCGCAAGTCTCATCTCCGGAAGTGCGCTAGGCTCGAATGCACAGTAAAATTGTTTTGGTCGACTCCTCACCGATAAAGAAAAATAATCACTAGGTCAATGCATTTTTAATGGGGCTTTCATTATACATCTCTTTTTGTTTACCTTTTCAGAAAAGTGAACCGCCAGCGGCAGGGTATTATCTCTATCCCGACGAGGAGAGGAGCACCAAAAGACGAAAGAAATTCGCCAGCAAAACTGGCACCAAACACAGTTAATTTCACCTTTTAAAATAGCTTCACACGGCCAATTACAAAAATGTCACATCACAGCGATGATCAACTTCTGCAGGCTGGAAGCGATTCATTTTGGGAGCCAGGAAATTATAAAAGAACTACCAAAAGGATAGAAGATGGATATAAGTATGTGACTTATTTATGAAATAAATTTAAAATTAATTTTTTTGTCTTTAGACTTTGCCAAGATTTGCAAACGTTAATTCAAGAAAGGGCAGAAATAGAAAAAGGATATGCCAAAAGTCTTAGAGCGTGGTCCAAAAAATGGGGAGAACTTATAGAAAAAGGTAAGACTCCTAGAGTTGCTCTATAAAGTAAAGGGGTCTGTTGCAAGTCATTTTTCAGTCGGCTTAGTAAACAAAACTTATCCTGGTCGAAATTTATCACAGTAGAGCTAAGATTTAGTGGAACAAAAACCCACTTTTCAGAATAATCGACTACAGTTTAAGAGAACACGAAGAAAATTAGAAAATTCTACAAAACGAATTTCTTAGCTAGTTTATTTGAAAATTTTTTTCAGTAGAATCTTTGGGTATTTAGCAAATGGTCCAACTACCGCCTACGACTCTACACCCCAACTAATTCTTCTAACTACTTTACTAATTAGCGTAATACTGCTAAATTTCCTAATCTACAAAAATAAGTCTGATATTTCTGCAAGCGAATAGAAGTGCTCCACATCGGAATTCGGACCCCAAGCACCCCTAAGCTTCTAGAAATGGTCTCCCGCCGTCGTGCGATCTCCATCTCACTGTAGTTGCTAAACATTTTTTGTGTCACTCATTTGTTCGCTGTGCAAACTGCTTACTTCCCACTTTAAATTCAATAAGCAAACAAACCAAGTAACTAAAGTGAGTGACTTATTGGCTCGGATGTGTGTTCGAGTCACACTTTAGTGGCTTCTTAAATCCATCGACCGGCAGCGGAGCTTCCTTTGCCACTCGAGCTCTAGCGACACGTCCGATAAATAGTTTATCTGATTATAGGAAACATGATAAAAGGTAAAGAGCTACTCTTTAAGCTGGATGTATCTGTTTCATTTTACAGGGCCTGAATATGGGACAACGGAAGCCGCCTGGAAGGGTGTATTGACCGAAGCCGAACGATTATCTGATGTTCACCTAAAAATTAAAGAAAATCTCTGTACAGATGTAACACATCAAATAAAAACGTGGCAAAAGGATAATTATCACAAGACTATGATGCAAATCAAGGAGAGGAAAGAAATGGAGGACGCATTCAAGAAGGCACAGAAGCCATGGGCTAAACTTTTAGCAAAGGTTGAAAAGGCCAAGTCCGACTACCATTCTGCTTGTAAGACTGAAAAATCTGCCACAAATCAGGAGAGGAATGCAAACGCTGACACCTCACTGTCTCCTGACCAGGTAAGTGTGAGTTTCTCTCCTACAATCTTTTTTTATGTAAGATAGGAGAATGAATATGCACGTGAAGCGTACTTAGGAAATAAACAAAACTGCGGTTTTGTGGAAAACGGCGGGGTAGATATCAAAGCAGGCTAATTTTATCATCCGGCACGTGACCTACATGAATGTGGTAATCGTTTGCCCCCGGCTGATAACTTTGCGGCTTTTTACCAATCTATACTGCCGTAATTTGCTCATCGTGGTGAAGTCATTCATCACTTAAATTTTTGTTTTCAATGAATTTGCATTGCAAATTATTCTAAAAATATAATTAGACAAGCAATGTTTTAAGTATTCCGTTATTTCTAAGATTTCTGGCTTTCTTTCCTATATTTTTGTTCGAAGGTTCTAATAGTTGAGTTGCTGCTTCAAACATTAGTTGAAAAATAATCCTAAAATTATTTCTAAACAACAGGGGCCTTACACTGGAAGCTTAATTGCGTACAAATTTGCTTATACCACATAACTACAGCACGCAATTCAGCCATACGTGGAGGTCTCAGAGCTAAGCTAAATTTTCTAGATATTTGTAGGGATTTACTCGCTTAGTACACTTTTAAATGTGTACGTTTTATAGGTGAAAAAGATGCAAGAACGAGTCAAAAAAACAAAAGATGAAGTACAAAGGTGTCGAGAAAAATACGAGCAAGCTCTAGCCGAAATCAATAAATACAATCCCGTGTACATGGAGGATATGACTTCTGTATTCGTCAAGTGCCAAGAAATGGAAAAGACCCGCCTGTTATTCTTTAAGGATGTTTTGTTCTCGATACACGCTTGCCTGGACATAAGCAAGGATCCCAGGTGAGCTCCAATTTGCAATTACCTATAAATTATTTTGTTTTATAATTTAATTCCTTTCATGCGTTCTAATTGGTTCTCACTTCATTACAATACTTTTTTCCGTTTTTTCTTTTTCTTTTCATTTCCAACGCAATACCAATTAACGGCATGTAGCTTACCACAAATCTATGAAGAATTCTACCACACAATCAACAACGGTGATCATCAGAAGGACTTGAAGTGGTGGTCAAATAATCACGGCGTTAACATGGCTATGAACTGGCCAGCGTTTGTGGTAAGGACAAAATCCTGCAAAGCACCTCCCAAGAGTGTTATTTTGAGGTCCCACTAATTGTCGTTAATCCAAATCCCCCTTTTTGTGGAATTGTGTTATGTTTTTATGCAATTGGATGACACTTCCCGTATTTATGATTTTGAATATTTCCTTTTATTTAAAAGTTTTCGTTTTCCTGAAAATAAAATTTTTAGGAATACACTGAAGAGTTCCGGGACATCGCAAAAGGCAACAAGTCGAAGGAAGCGCTACCAGCAGCCCCAATAACGCTAATTAATCAGCGGCCTGTAGCCGAAGACCTGCATGTACGCATGATTTTTGTTTTAATTTTTTATTTTGCGCTTCTCGCTCATTGCTTTGAATATTCGTGGCAATTTAGTTTATCGATTTAGTGCTATATCATAATCGCTTCATAGAAGAGGCTACTGCTCCGTAACTATGCCCAATAACTCTGTACAATTTGTTCCCGCAGGAATATACACCCCCATCTAGCAAGAATAATATCAATAGAAATTCGGTGAATGCTGGAAAACCATCATCGAAGACGACATCAGCGAACAACGATTCACCAAAGTCAGAAAACGCACGGGGCACCAACAGCTCACCGAACAACAGGGGCTCCACTATAACGTAAGACACGCCCAGCATGACGCTTTCTAATTTAAAGTCCCTTTGGGAGGACGTTCTAATCACGTGAAATTAAAATTTAAACAGGAATGGTACCAGCAAGTCTGATGCGAATCCCTTCGAGGAGGAAGAGTGGGACGAGGGCGATACTGACAATGTGCTCGTCGACAACGGGGAGCCCGGAGTCCCGGTTAAAGCTTTATACGACTACGAGGGCGCGGAGAGCGACGAACTTACATTTAAGCAAGGTAAAGATAACATCTTTCTTTCTGGGGGAACATCACGGACTCTTAATTGGTTAAATAAATTTTGAACGTGTATGGCATTGAGTGGGTGGATTCAGGTGCGGACGGCATTACTGTTGTAAAATTTCGCTAAGTAGACACCATAAAGCTCTTCGTCTGCGATTTGTATACACTCGTATTTGTATCCTGCTATAAATTCAAGGGAAAACAGGCAACTTACTTTTAAAGTCTCCATTCAGGATCTTGTTTTTCTCATTAATTCAGCTACATATAAGAAAATATGTTGTTTACTCAGCCTTACGGTGCAAAGATTTAGTATGGTGTTATGATCTCAATTGATAATCCTACAAGACTTATTCAGAGTTGGGCGCTCCTTATCCGATATGAAGTGCATATATATCTTCTGCAGTCAAAGAAAAATTATTTCTCATAACACTGTCTCCGGCACACTATCAGTCCTTATTTGTAAAGCCCATTTCCCTTTTTCCATTTTTATAAAAAAAAAACCCTCTCCGAAAGCCTTGAAATACCTCTGACTAGGAGAGAAATCCCAAAAGTGTCAATTGTGATTGTTGATTCGTCACCAGTCTTTTAACAAAACTGTCGTTTTCAGGCCCAAATATTTTCGGTCGGTCCTGATAATATTTTTTATCAGTCTCTCAGGCACGTGCTACCTTTGTTGTTCAGAAATTGGGGATCTACACACAAAACCGATTTTATTTTCCTATTCGAACATTAGTTCGTAAATTTTGCTCAAGATTTTCAAAGGCATCCTAAAATACCTCTGAGGGTAATTTTTTCTTAAATCTAAGGCCCATCGTGTCTTCGTATATAAGATTACCATAAACCTGTAGATTTCTTTGCTAGTAAAATCGAGATACAAATTTTTTTGATTTGCTTAGATTCAATTGTTTTGGGTTGGTCTGGTTGACGTGTATTCTTTCAGGCAGCTTGTAAACTTTTAAAAAAGTTCAGGATTCTTTCCGGGAATTTCTGCTGAAATGTGATTGACAAGACGCTTTAGCCTTTGAGCTGTGAGATATTTTTACCCATACCTCACTCAATAAATTATTGCAAAAACACGTGTATCACTTTCCGCAGAAACTCACTCTCTATTTTTTTTTCTTCCAGGAGACGTATTTGAAAAGCTCGAAGATGAAGATGAACAAGGTTGGTGCAAGGGAAGGAAAAACGGCAAGGTAGGCCTATACCCAGCGAATTATGTAGAGGTGGTGACGTAAGGCACTCAAAATTCCCATAGTGTTGAGTCTACGTTAAATATTTTTGGTAATTCTAAAAAAATATTTTTTTATGTTTATGTATTTTATAAACAGCAGTTATGTATAGTAAAAGAAAAAAAAAAAGCAGAAAAGAAACAAATTCATACGTAAGCCTAGAGTCCCTTAAGCCGTTTGTAAAACATAAAACAAAAAACCCAGAATAAAATGCAACGCCCTGAGGATGACTCATACTCAGGCGATTCAATTAACCGATTCGACTATCATCAGAGTTTTAAGCGTATTTATATGAGCATGTATGAAGGAAACCTATTTATAGATGTTAAAACAAAAACAAAAAAAAAAAGAAGCAAACCAACTACTGGAAATATTCATTGACGATATTATTTCGTTGCAAAGCGGGAACGGGCGGCATGTAATGTTGCCCCGTGTTATACAGAAGAGCGTTAATTTTTATTCGTTATCAATTGTTACTAAATAAAGTTTTAATAAGAAGTATTTAAAGAATAAAAAAAAAAGATATTTTAAACGTGAAACAGCGACAGAAAAAAAACACCCTACATTTACTAGCTAGTAGAGAAGAAAGTTACTGTACTAGGTTGTTTGGATCAATTCAGGACGTGACAAAGCGGCAGAGGTCGCAAAAAAAATATATATATTAAAAAAAAAAAGAAAATGGAAAATTGAAATAAAGTGATTAAGTTGAAAGTCGCGAATTGTTTTATTCCATCACCAGGACTATATAACATTTCAAGAAATATGTACCTTAGTAAGGAGCATTTCCGATGTGTCTATAATTTATTTATTTTTATCCTGTTCAGCCTTCATTTTGATAATTCGTAGCTCTGTTTCTAAGAAGGCTCTCATGTTCGGATCGCTAACTCTACTCATTATAATTTCTCTAGCCTTCTCACCGCCATCGTCAAAAATTTTAAGTAATGTTTCAGCGTATGCGATCCACACACAATTTGCACATCCTTGCATACAGCAATTTGTTGGCTCTGGGGGCAATTGAAGATTTCCGTTTTTTCCACCAGATTTTGTGCAATATCGCATACAAATGCACCTTGCGAGGTAAGTGCAAGATCGGCTGGATCCTCTCATAACTGGAAAAGGGGAAAATAATAAGCATTAAAACTTGCACGTTATTTGTTAACTTTATATACATTCTGCAAAAAGAACCTTTCTAGTTAAATGAACTACCAGAACAAAATGTAAATATAATCCAAAATCAAAATAACCTGGAAAATTTTCATTTTTGGCTTTACAAACACATCCGATTTAAAAATATGCGTATTTAATTTTGGTACATATTCCCGTATTATCTGCACTTATTATTAGATAAACATAAAATTTTGAATTGAAAAAGAATTATATAATAATTTTTGAGAATTGCTATTGACGACTTGTCAACTTAGTTTCTAAATTAATTTTTTTAAAGGACTACTTTACAAACAATTCCCATTTTTTGCTTTTGTTCCCGCCTCGAATTCATTCAGTTAAGTAAAACAAAGCATTATTTTAAAGCCATTTAAAGAATAACAGCGTAATTAAATTAATTGATATTAAAATAACTGCGGTAGAACTGAGTTGGGTTACTTGAGTATTTTCTTTCTAATGAATCAAGCCCAAAAGGATAAACAAATATAAAATTTCAACAGCGGACTTGCGGGTTATGGAAGATAGTTAGAAATATAAAAATTAAATAAATCGTAATTTACTATTTGAGTCTGCAAGGCTGTACTTCAGGTAAAAGGATTTAAACATTTTTATCAGTTTAACCGTCACCATTTAATGATTTCTGGTAACGAGCTTTTTAGATACTCGGGCACAAAATATCGAAAATTCCCCTTTCAATTATCGAAATCCTAGCACCTGGCAACGCTATCTCTGGACAAAATCTGACAGCAAAGCGCAGTGAAGAAAAGTGACTTAGAGGTCTTCTCGTCACTTTTGCACGGAAATTACAGAGATAACATCGCCTTAAAATTACTTTAATTTTAATTACCAGGACTTAAAAACGTCCTTTTAGCAAATCCACGATAAAAATTTTATAGGCGCCAAAGTTCACACGGATCGAGGGTTGAGTTTTTCCTGCGAGATTTTGACACATCGAATCAATTGGTTAGTGACAGTTCGTGGCGAGTCTCAATATCGATTTGTTTTTCACGGACTCTTACCAAAATAACCGGAACAGGAAATAACCGTTTACAATTAAGAATTTTTAAAAAGGACCACTTAAATCCATCGAGAAATGGATGGCGAAGTGCTCGAGTACACGAGAATGATAGTGCCCTCGACGATGCGGAGTCGGTACTGGAAGTACTTTGGATTCCCTTCGGACAGTTTTAACAATATTGTGACAAGGAAGAAAATAATTTGCACTTTGTGCAACGGTGCAATTGCTTACAATAAAAATACAACAAATCTACGAACCCATTTAGTCGCTAAGCATCCAGATGTCCTCATGCAACTGAACCAAGAAAGGCGGGAAAAACGAACTTTAGAGCCGGACACTTCTACGGAGCTGAAAAGGCAGAAACTGATTAACGATCCCGAAATAACCAGCGAACAAAATGATTTAAAGTGTGATGGTGCGATTCACATAAAGTTAACCGGCATGAACTCAATAATTGACGCCCTGACCACTGAAAGCGATATCATCGAGAAGAATGACGATGCGACCGCAGACTATAACGACTACACCAGCAACCTCCAATCTGACTACGAAATTGAGGAAATTGAGGCGACCAACATCAAACCCGATGCCAATTTTACGGACCTGCTGCAGGATATGCTAGTCAAGGATCTGCTCTCCCCCCAGTTCATCGAAGGCCAAGGGTTCCGCAGCTTAACGTGGACATTGAGTGGCAACGCAAGCAGTCCCACCAGACGCCAGGTAATTATGCTTAACCCACCGGCCGTAGACTGCACCTTCTTTACCTTTGGAAAAAATATATTTACGATCACGCTCGGAAGGTTAAAGCAATTTCATTTGATAAACTACTCATTACTCCTCTGTTATTAGATGGATATCGGAATCACTAAAATGTATGAGGAGTTATTTGCTGCAATATCTGAAAAGATTAAGCCCCACTCACAGAAAAATAACTTCTCCCTCGGAATCGAGCTGTGGCAAAATTCAGATAAGAGAAATTGGTTGAGCATCTATTACAATTACGTCTCGATAGATTCTGAGCCTATTTTAAATAACGTCCTCTTCAAGACCATCGATCTGGCCAGGCTTCGAAACATTCACGAAGCCTTTGAGGATTTTGATCTGAAGAACTGCACCGGTGTCGTCGCTAACGTCGAGGACAGCAGAGTGTTAGAATTCTTTGCTTCAAAAGGTATAAATGTTTTTAAATAAATAGCAAACCTTTCTCGAAGTGTGACTTGCTGTTCATAGATGTACCTGTTACCCTTTGCTTTGAAACGATAATTTCAAGGTGTCTACAGTCCGCTTTTAGTTCTCACGGTATGGTCATTCTTTTGGAAGAGATCATCGATTACTTTGAGAAGAGTGAAGTTATCTGTGATGTAAGTAATTTATTTTTTATAATTGCTAAATATTAGAAGCTTTTAAATGCATTATTAATTTTATTATATTTTTCCCCATATTAACAAACACTAAACATTTTTAATAATGTTACAAATTACATCTTCGGCCGATGCAGAACCCCCCATATCTTTAGTCATAATCTTTTTGCAGAAAGTTGTATCAATTAAAGCGTTCCACAATTTCTTAGACAAACTGTTATGCCCTAAATGAGTTAGCACTTGAATACCAGACAAGATGTGTCCGAAGGGATTTAATTCGTTGAACGAAAGAGACAATTGCCCAATAATTGGCTGAAAAACAGCACAATGATCACCAAAATTGCCCGCAGAAATTAGGCCACATCCACCACATATTCCACAGGCCATCGCCACTAGTGGATTTCCATAAAGTTCACTTACGCAAATAACATCGAAATACTTCGGATCGCGTACAAGTCTTTCAGATAAGGAACCAATTTCCATAATCTCATATTTAATATCAGGAAACTGTAGGCTTATGTCCTTTGCTGTTTGCAGGAAGAGACCATCCCTTAGAGGTAGTTCAAGTAGTTTGTGGGCGAATGTAATTTTTTTCCTGTAATTATCTGCGGCATGTTTGAATGCATAGTTGAGGAAACGTTGAATATTCTCTAAAGTTGCGATGCTCAGTGTCTCAACTACACCCGGAACTGGTTTATATTCCAGCTTTTCATAGTCGCCCATGTTATTTTGTAATATAAACACTAAATCCAAGTCACAGTATTTTGCTGAGTTTATGGGGAACGATGTAATGTTAATCACTGCCGCATACAAGTCCAGCAATTTGGTAATCACTCTCGTTTCTTCATCGTCATATATGTCGTATCTAAGAGCAACTCCGGAACGTTTAATACCCACAGTTACCTCACAAAATTCTCCGTCCTCGTTGCTGGTATGTATATGCTCGGAAACGTAAAATTTTTCAAACATGACGGGCACATTCATTTGGTTAAAAATAGCTTCAATGTATTCTCCCATTGCTTTAAAAGAATCGCCCAAAATTAAGGTCACCAAGTTGATGCCACCGTACTTCGCTGCTGGGATGGCAGGTTCCCGAATTGGTCGTTTTTCAGAGCATATGTAATCCCGGTCTAATTTACCATGGGCCACCGTATGTTTGCTATACCTTCGTCGGAAAAGCCAGCCCCTCCTCAGTCTACCCAACAAAAATCTCGACATTCAAAATAAAAAAGTTGTTTATAAATTAAGATGTACAAAAATATGTTTATACAATGACGGCTAGGGTGGGCTACCTACGTTCACTTTTTTTTAATTACATGCTACAATTTATCAGAAATAGGCAAAATTATTTCCAGCAATTGCATTTCTTATCAGGAAAAGTAAATTTTTATAAAGTAATAATTCTTACCATAGGCTTACGAGTTGTAGAATTCCCAAGTCAATACTGCTTTCTTTCAGGCCACACCAGACATTTTAGAGGAGTACCCATGGACAAAATACAATGCCCTAAAGTGTTTCTACGACAACGTTTCTTGGACAGCGGAGACAAACGAGATGCTGATCAAGGCTAAAGGAATTATTGATTGCATTACACCCTTAAAAGTAAAAGAACACTAATAATTTTTGAAGAATTCAAACATTTTAATCCAAAATACACTTTTAGGTAACCTTAGAAACCCTCTCGGATGAACAAATGCCCCTCAGTTCGCTAATAAAACCTTTAACTTTGCAATTAATGGAACAATACTTTTGCGCATATGAATGTGATATTGAAATTGTGTTAGAAGTTAAAGAAAAAATTAATCAAGAACTCACCCAAAGGTATTATTACGTTCATAAAATTTCTATGAAATCGATATAATCACTTTTTATACTTTGTTACAGCGTACTTTCTAGTGATTTTTTAACAGAATGCACATTCCTCGATCCAAGATTTCATCAACGCTTCATTGATCCTGATGGCATTCAAACTGTAAGAAATAATTTTATGGCGAAAATTTCTAAAACAGACGACTTTGAACTGAAGCAATTTAAAGTAGAAAATTTAAGCAATCCTAGAAAATCAAGTAAATAGAAAATTTATACAAAAATAACTTCAAATCATAAAATCTTCTTTTATTCTAGGTCTTACACTATTTTTTAATAAACCCGATCAAAAACCTATAAAGATTAACTCCCGAAGCACCCTAGAGGTTGAATTGACAAAATATGTGAGTGAGGCTTTTGCTGATTTAGAACAGTGTCCAATGATGTGGTGGGACGAAATAGGATACATTTACCGGAATTTGAAAAAAATCGCAGAAAAATATGTGTGCATGCCTTGTTGTGTAAATTTACTATTTAAAAAAGGTATAGATGAGCAGATTGAGTTTGTTAATAGAAGACACATGTTAAGTACGAAGTATGTTCGAACGTTATGGTTTTTACATTATAATAAACATTGTTTTACATTATAATTAATACTGTTTGCTTGGGGGTTCAGGATTCATTAAAGGAAATCAGTTTCAATTAGCTTTATGACTAAAGCCAGAATCAAAATATTTAAAAGGTATGTGATAAAAACATTCATTATAAAATAAAATATACGATTTATTAAATACTTTACACTATATATAGTTACAACATTTAAATATAAATAATAAATCTCATGGTGTGTTATAAAAAGAATGTCTCTCTTCTCTCGTCGCTCGTTTATATATAAAAAAGCCTAAGATTCTACTGACTACGACTGAAATGTTATCAAAAGCGCCTAGCATCCGCAAAATATTTAAGTTTTACACCTATAAAACGGCGAACAACACAAAGGCATTTTATTTTTTGTTATTCTCTGGTAACTTAAAAATATCATTTCGCCCTATCGACCACCGTAACAGGTGAAACTTTCTAATGCCATCAATTTCTAAGTACACAAGTGAAAAGAAAGGCGTTCAAAAACTTTACTGACTGCGTTTTGACCTCATTAAAAAATTTGTTTACATAAATATTTTGGATAGACGCAATTTCAGACTTAAGAATGAAATGAGTGAAATGGAATTCTTGGTGTTTAAGAAAGTTCAAAGAATTGAATTTGCTGTGAAAAAGAAAAAAAGAATAGCGACAAACTCAAAAGGGATGAGAACCTATTTCACAATAGTTTTTTTTTAATGCTACTTTATTTCTTACTAATAAGAGACTAAATTAAAGTTAAAAATTACAAAATTCAAGCAACAAATTTCTCTGAGGGGAGATATTGCTTAAATTTTACAAATCTATTGCTTTTATTCTGAACATATTATCAACAATTTAAGAACTATACATAAAAGAATCGCATCCGTCCTACAAAACAAATAAAACTTTTACGTCTGGTCGTCTGCAATTCCCTCTTTATGGACCCGATTATTTTCCTTGAATAAATCCAACGATATTTAGATGTAGAAACTGTTTTTTCCCTTAAAATTTATCCGGCTTCTCGATGTTATCTGCAACGACTTTTAGTTTTCTATTTGTTTTTTGTTTTCTTTTTAATGCAGTTAGTAACAATCTCGAGCAACAAAGCAAAGCCGCCCAAAGTGATATTTATGTGCAATGTGATTTCAACTTGCTCAGTTTATTACATTTTGAGATGCTGTTGTAGTAGCTATATTTATTTATGGTTTATGAGATATTTATTCGCTACAAGTCCTACAGCAAAGCCACTTGTAAATATCTGTGTATGTGCTTTTACCTTAAGAGTAATTTTTTATCTGTAGAAGATCCATACTTTGAAAATGGGTCTATATCACCAAAATTAAATAATAAACATTCACAAAGCCAGTTAATTTGGAAGTATATAAACTGAAATTGTATCAGATTCAGGCAGAATTCAATAAACACTGGAAGACTGGTTTAATTGGGAATAAAACTTTTTGATCTCTCCTGAATTTTTAACTATAAATGCACTAAAGGAAAATAGATTATTTTATGAATATACGATGGCTAAGAAGAATCAACAGCAAAAGTACCGACGACAATTAAAGAATTTAGAGAGCTCCACAAACCAAGCAATTTGGCATGAGTTTTTCAAAATATGTAAAGGTAAGGAGGATTGCTGACTGCTTAGTTTTTCCATCTTACCTTACATTCCCATTTGATTCCAGACTGGAATTTAACACTGGTTATTCGCATTTTAGAAGAAATATTATTTGAATTTACATGCTATATACCTCAAATTTCTCTATTATTATTTGAGGTCTTTGTCTCCAAATTACAAAAAATTCCCTGAACATCAACAACGGGTGAACATACACAAATTTTTATTAGTCTTATGTTTAAATGTCGGTTAGTATAAAACTGCTTTAGGAGCAAGACAATGATTCAAAGTGAAGAACTACACAAGAGATATATTTGTCTTTTGTGGAGAATTTGAACGAATAGCAGCAGAGACAAAACACATAAAAGCGAAATATGTAATATACTTTGTTACTTTAAAGGACGGTAAGCTTAAATCACAATTACTTTTACCCCACTTACCTCTTCTACAAAGCCAACAATTTAGTGATTGAGAGAAGTAAACAAAATCAACATGACCTCTACATTTGCAGGATTTGCGCAATTCTACCCTACATCACTGGGTTTAACCTCCACTTTACCCATTTCTAGTTCAAATGATAGAAACAAAAAGAAATAAAATCAAAACAAATTTTTATACTTAACTCTTTGGAAAATATTCATTTTACAAAGCTCCCCTCGAGCTTAAAAAATTCATTCAATTCTCAAAACTTTAGAAAGCACCATAACACAGTGTTTTTATACAGACAAAACTGTCGTTTTTTAGCTTTAGACTCTGGGATCTCCAGAGAACGTAATTCGATCTCTTTCGACACCCTTAACATCAATCCCCATTATCTCGTCTGTGGGAGTACTAAGCCAATCACTGGCACTGCTGTCGGATTTTTTTATATCCACATTTCCACTACCAGCCGTAGCTCCCGTATATGTCGAATTTGATTCACTGCGTGACGATGTCGTCACATCATTTCGGGTCGATGTGCTCGACCCTTGCTGAGATTGCCGATTTTGAAAGTAATTTCCAGTCGTTGGCGCACCATAGTGCGGCGAATATTCCTTCTCCTCCTTCTTATTGATATTAATAGCAAAATTCGATTGTTTCGAGGTTGTTATGTTATCTATGGCGCCGTAACGATTTTTTGATGCTAGTGTGTTGCTAATTGAGTGTACGTTACCTGTATTTATTTCGCTTTGGTAGCACTGCATGCCGGACGATGGGGCAATTAGATATTGTGATTCGCTATTATGTCCGCCGCGCGGCACATGATAACTAGATCGTCCGCGAAAACGTCGACTTAATGAGCTGCTTACAACGCCTAAATGTTCTGTAACGTCCTCTTGTACATCTGATATATCCCACATTGCCCAAAACGCATCATACCAATTCACATTGTCTAAATATTGTGGAGCGTTTATGTGAAAAGGATCATGTGGGAAACTGTAAATATGAGCTATGGCGGCCAAGAACATTTCTATACATATGAGGAAATTCTGAAATAATTAATTAATACAAGAAAGAAGTATAGAACAATTTTCAGTAATTTTCTTACCTGTAATTCGGAAGCCAGACCCTTGTAGTCACCGCCATTATCTTCGTCAGGGCCAAAGATATTTTTTATATATCCGAAATACACCAAAAAGTTTATAATGACACCTTGGCTGTAAATTAAAAAAGTGATGAAGGGGTTTTTAAGCATTCTGAAAGACTTACAAGAATGAGAAGAAAACGACGGCTTTAATACATAAAAACTTTGGTATTGGCCTCATTGGCCTTAAGTCAATCTGGAAAGGATGTGAAAAGTTTTAGTTGGTTACCGTTTTATTTTAAATATTTCTTACCTTGTTTGCTTGGTAGAATAATACTAAACAATACATTGCAACGAATTGTGATAAATTATTTACAAATATTATGTAGGGGAAAGCTACGTTCGCCGTAAAGCTCCCTTCCCCGTAGACTCCGCATACCTCGCAAATGCTAAATAAAAATAAAATCGTATTACATGAAGTCAGTACCAATTTTATTTCCTACTACTAATTAATTAAATATAAAATTACAATAAGTAGTAATAAAATTGTTATACATTTTAAAAACCTCTTGCAAATATGAACTGCAGTTTTTCTTTGCAATTAGCTAACCAGTACAAATATTATCAGTAAGTAGCTAAATATTTTTGTTATTAAAATTTACGCTTGATAAGGTTTCTTATCGCTTTTAAAATTTGGGAAAAGCAGTGAACCGCATACATAAGTGCAATGCTAATGCACCATCGCTCAAAAAAATCTGTTCAGCATTATGGTCAGATAATTTCTGGTGATAATGAAATAATAAAATTAGTTGAACTCACGACAGTGACTCACACCGTCACATTAACCTTGAAAATGTTCAGAAACTTTCTCTAGAAATTGCATCGACGGTATCTACGTAATTTAAATTGTTATCGGGACAGAAATAAGTGGAGAATTGAAGAGTAGACATCATCACTCTAGAAGTCCTATCATTTATATCTTTAATTTCAGTTCAAGTTTGAATTCAAAGCGGTGTATTACGTATTGTCTGATAAGCGCAACTACACGTTGCTGAAAATAATTAAAAAAAATGAAAAGAGTGTTGAGTTCTGCACTTACACTGAAATGAATGTCGTTATGGGCCTAACTACGGTGTACTGCAGGATTCCGTGCTTGCAATTGTGGATGAACTCACGCCCCATTTCCCAGGGGCGCATGCAGCACAGGGGGAACAAGTGTTTGACTTGTGGCTTATGCTCCAACGTCACCTCGAGGTCCATGCCCAGGTTGAGATAGTTCAGGAGGTAAACCATGAAATTGTAAATTACATACGCCTCGTAGCATTCTCGAAGGGAGTCCACGTAGATTGAGTGCTCGGGGAATAGAAGGCCGAGCCACTGAAAGTAAACAGCCGCGACGTCTATCCGGTTGTTGTAAATAAAGAAATGATTTACTTACCGCGTTGAGCGCATAAATTGGCACCATCCAAAGTATCCGGATGATGTGTTTCTGGAGGATTGGCTTTGTAAAGTGGATAACATGCTGCATGATGTGCCACACCGAAATTGGGACTGCGGTGAGGACGAACAGACCTCCGATGAGGATGAGTTGATCCTTCCGCTTGAAACCATCTTTGACTGAGTTAACAATTAACAGGGGCACAACAATCATCGCAAATATCACATAGGAGACAATCAGAAGTGGACGGATCCAAATCCGCCATTCTCGGCAAAAATGTCGCCAGCTTATTTTACACATTTTCACACTACATTTGTCTTTTGTGTCGCGTTTTTGCGGATCGATTTTGAGCTTCTTCCGCAACACTTCACTAATTGGGCGCGGAGATGTGTTTCATCTGTGCTTTTGACACGCTTAATGACATCAAATTTTGTGGGCAAACAAAACTTTTATTTGCGAACGACGACTGAGCAAAAGAACGGAGGAAGAATTCTGTTTACGTGAAATGTCAAGAGGACAGCAACAGCTGGGACTGGAAGAAAGGGAACAAAAATCGGTCTGTAGATGAGGTGCGAATTCGAGAGCCGATGGGGGCCGATCTCGACAACCACTGAACTGTTTCTGCGTGATATTCCCTTCGCGACAACACCTCTTTTTCTGATAAAAGGAGCATAAAAACGAATCACATTCTAAGTATTTATAATTTACACAAATAAAATATTGACAAATAAACCCAGCTACTTCGTTTCCGCTAAAAATAAAACAATTCATTTCTTGTTTTAAAGCAAATCTATCTTCAGACGGCATGGCAATGCCGCTTTCGATTAATCGCCATTGCTGCATTGTCAAAGTCAGATATCGATTGAAAACCGAGCGGGCGCTGTTTTGATGGTGAGTACGATAATTTGCTTTATCGATAGAGAATTTGTTTTGATCGGAAGCTGTTTTCGGGAGGATGGAAGTCGTAAATTAGTTTTCGCTGTTTAGGATTTTGTGTGCGATTGTTGTCTTTATAACGCACATAACAAAATTCAGCGAGAAATTACAGTCGCTTTGGTAAATGGCTAGCAGACAGTCCGAAATAATCGGTTCGAGATAAGGCGCTAAGGTCGTATTGCACGTAAAAAATGTAGTCCTACAACGAGTTTTGTTTTAAAACTTTATTTAAATAAGTTAAAATAAATTGATTTATTGTACCCAGCACTCCTTTGATTTTTTTATTTTATATCTGATTTCACCTAAAGAATTTTTCCTTGTCCGGTGGTTCCCCTCATGATGTTAAACGAAATTATTTTATTTCTGTTTTATTTATCATACTTTAAGCTAAGGTGTTGAATCCTAGAAGCCTTTATTTTCTTATTCCACCCGCAATCTGAAAAAATTATACTTTGAAGATTCCGCCTCACATTTTCCTTATTATACAAACTCTGCATGTAAAAATTAAATACGTTTTTGTATTAATCATGCAAATAATAAATAAATATTGCTTGCTTAGTATTAAAGTAAATGGAACACGTGCTATTTACTTGGGATTAGTTGCAGCAGCGATAACAACTATGAAGAAAATATTTTAAGAAATCTACTTCAACTTCTTCAGGCACAAATTTTTATTTAGAGTTACAAGAATGATAGTTTAATTTATTTATTTATAACTGAATAACTAGATATAATTTTATGGTTGCGATATTTTTTAGCACACAATTTTGTCTGATAATGAACAGCATCTTAAAGATGTTACGCAGGAAGATAACTTAGAAATTTAAAAATTGAGACCAGCATATTTCGATTATTAATTTAAAAACAAGAACCTTTCGTTTAAAACATTTCAGAAATTGTATTTATTGTTTTGTTTTATAGGTGTTATTTATAACTTAATCTTTTTTTGTATAAGGAGAACGAAAGCGGTTATCCTTTTCAGGATTAAAAATCTCTTTGAAAAATATGAAACTTTTATACTGAGAAAAAAATGTTTGCACGATGAAACGAAATTACGCTCAACATTTTGCAGGAACAGGGAGGAGTATATTTTAAATTTTCTTCAATTTCTTTCGCCTTAATCTCGAAACGAGTGTTTCTGAACGGCTGAAAGTGTGTCCGATGCTATAAATTGTTCGAACCACGATCAAAATCAGTCCGCCAGTTTGTAAGATTAGCAGCAAACAAGTCCATAGGCATCATGCCTAATTTGTGTAAGACAAATGATTCTATTTACGTATTTAAAAACGTATAAATAATATTTTGATTCGAGAGTAACATGTAACCTATTTTACAATTCATCTTCCTTCCTTAAAATAATCTTAGAAAATATATCAGGTACAACATCACTAAATGTAAAATGGACACAAAATGCATACGACGAAAGCTAATCCATAAAGATGCCGAATTGGAATTCAGCAAAGTTATCATCCCTAAAAAGATGCGCAGTGTATACTGGAAATATTACGGATTCCCGGCAGATGCGAGCGGTAATATTGTTACTAGAGACACAATTATATGCACCCTGTGTAATAAAGCGATCGCCTATAATAAAAATACCACAAACCTTCGCACTCATTTAACATCGAAGCACAGTGAGGTCTTACCCGGCCTCGCAGCAGAAAATGAACTGAGATCACCAAGGCCTGGAAAAGAAAAACTCATTGCTACTGTAACTGAAATTAAAACGCAAGAACCATCACCGAAAAGACCTCGCAGAAAGATTGAAGTGATTGATATGAACGATTCGATTTCAACTGATATTGAAACTGAACATCACGATAAGAATAATTCGGACATGTACAATTATCAAGACTATGCTAGTCTCGAGGAATCCGCCTATGAGGTGGAGGAGGTCAATATCAGTGCTATGAGCATGCCTACTTTAAGGATACCTGTGAATTTGGCTGAACAAATTCAAGAGATGATCATAACCGATCTTTTACCGCCCGAATTTATCGAAGGGAGTGGCTTTTTGAATTTCATGTACTTGCTGCTGAATAGTGCGAATGTTCCCCGCGAAAAAGAGGTAAGAAACGGATGGTTATATTTACTAGAATTTTTAATTTAAAACTGTCGCTCATATAGATTGAGACGAGTATGACAAATTTACACGAAGTTAAGTTTAAGAATCTGCTTGAAAACGTGAAGGCTCACGCAGAAGTTATGCCATTTGTTCTTGGTTTTGAGATTTGGAAAAATATTGAGGAGAAGATTTTTGCAAGCATTTACGTTAACAACATATCCAGGGATTATGGAGTAGCTTTCGAACAAGTTTTATTCTGCACTGTTGAACTGGACAAATATACTGATTTCGATGAAACGTTTGCGGGGATTAATTTGAAAAATTGCTCTGCGGCAGTGGTAACGTCCTCCCATCCAATTATAGATAGCTTTTTGATCAGTAATGGTAGGTGTTTCAGCTCTTAATCATATTTCAAATAACAATAATTTTGATTTGTAGAAATACCCGCCATTCCCTGCTTTGATGCTGTTGTAAACAGAGCCCTCTCAGCGGTATTCAATTTGAATTCTGTTTCCAGTATTTTGTCTGAAATGTCTGATCTTCTGCAGAAACATTCTAATTTACTTCCTGAGGTGAGTACACGTTCAAATTTTAAATTGCATTTTATATTCTCGAAATTTCTAAAGGCTAATGTTGTACCTCAAATAAATCGCTTATTCCCCTGGACAAGGTACAATCTGGTGAATTTTTTCCATGAAAACGTTATGAGCGAAAGAGAGCCAAACGAACTATTAGGAAAAATAAAGGAGTTAGTCTACTGCTTAAATCCTTTAAAGGCAGCAAGAGACACACTTCTTGAGGAAGCCAATGCTCTAAGCTCACTTATCAAACCTTTAACCAAAAGATTACTGCAGCAGCATTTTTGTACTAAGAGCTCAGACTCTATACTAACAGCAGAAATTAAGGACACTATAAATAGAGAGCTATCTAAAAGGTTTGCATTCAATTAAATGTGACATGTTACTTTTTATTTGATTTCATATTCGAAACAGATTCTAAATTATTTTAGATTGATTTAATTAAAATAATATTTTCGCAATTAGTTTAAAGTATAGTAACACTAATTTTATATCTACAGCGTTTTATCAAATGATTTTCTAACCGTGTCTGCATTTCTTGATCCGCGATTTTTCAAATTCTTTGAACCAAGTGAAACCAGCTGCGCCAAACTGTTGCTTGAAGAGAAAAGCATTCAAGTCATGAAAATGTCGAAAAATGATTTTTTGGGGAAAACTATTTTTAAACCTAGCAGTAGTAATGCTAGTTCCAGCAGGAAATCAGGTAAATATATTTTAGTAGTGAAACAATTGAATTGCAAGATTTATATTTTATAGGTCTTAAAATGTTTTTCGAAACATCAATCAACCCCAATTCCGAGAACAAAGCAAACCGAAGTATGACTATTGAAGTTGAGATAAATAAATATCGAAGTGAAGCTGTTGCGGATTTAGAGTATGACCCACTGATATGGTGGAATAAATTTGGATATGACTTTGAAATTCTCAATAAGCTAGCAGAGTATTATAATTGTGCACCTTGCTGCGTAAATAAGCATTTCAGACAGAGCATAGAGGAGCAAATTGAGTTTTCCAACAGGAGGACTATGTTGAAGGGAAAAATTGTCAACCAAATGTTATTTTTACATTACAACAAAAAACTATAATTTGGTGTAAATAGTTTTGAAATAAACTCTATAATTAAAGTATTTGCGTTTTATTAATAATGGTAATAATAAAGTTCTGATTTATTTGAATGGAAAAGTATTAAAATTTTGAATTAAAATGGGATTGCAATAAAAGAACATTAATGATGATTTAATAATAAATATATTTTGAAAACACTTTGACTCCCATTCGTTTTGCAATCCACTCTTGAATGATATTATCTAGTAAAAAGCTCTGAAATCATAAGTGACAAATTTATATATTATCTTCTATTTCTATTATTCACATAAAATGCCGGGAGTAAGACACAGATAAGAGAGATGGCTACTTTTTCAATATGCAACACAGACGAATGAAATTTCTGGGCCCTCTTTATTTCAAAAATTAAATTAATCAGCCACTCTATTAAGTATGCTACCACCTAAGAAACACTGTCAATTACATCCAGTTAACAAAAGATACCTTCACTGGTCTTTAGTTCACTTTTACAAATTACACAGTTGAAAACCCGGACCTGCTCCCAATGGCTTTTACCTCTAGGTTGTTAAAAGTCTTAGGATATGATCGTGTATAAATTTCGTTACAAATCGCTAAACATTCGCGCGAACAGGCTACAAGCTACTCAAAATTAAATAATATTCAGAATTAATACCTATGGAATAGATTCTTTTATTAACCGCTACATTCGTCGCTGGCGATTCGTTTTGCTAATACAACACAAGACGAGCGTTAATCCTGGCAACAACAATTAGCAAGTATTTTCTTTTTTATTATACACGTGTAATTAAACTAAACGAGATTGTCTCAAAAAAAGAAAGCCATCAAGATCATACCGTGGACCAAGGAACAAGCACCCAATGTGCTTCTTATCAAACTTCAAAACTCGCGAACGTGAGGTAAACTATAAATAAAATGTACTTCTTACGTGATTTGGCTTCAATGTTCTATGGATGATTAAATTATCGTAAAAAAGGAGAATAAATGGTGTTCTAGTTTGTTGTACAGAGCAATAAAAACTGCCTACGGATGAATTCGTTATTCTTTCCGAGGCTTTCGCTTTCGCGCACCATCTGTGGTTTGTGAAGGTGATTCCTTTAGAAACAAAAATTCGTCAGCGAATTTTATTTTGTAGCCTAACTTCTTACCTCGTTTCCTCCAAGCTCTTCAATTTGAGGTTGGGGCTCTCCTGTTTCCTCCTCTTCCTCTTCATCTTCCTCCTCAGTCTCTGGTTTTTTACCTTCTTCTTCGTTATTTTCTACTTCTAAATCGGATTTTTTACTCCTAGGACTAGTATCTTCCATTTTGCTATCAGAGTTTTCCTCTGCCTGTTCCTCAGTTTGTTTATCGGTTTTGATAGGTTCCTCAACAGTTGGCTCATCGTCTGGACTAGGTTCATCAGTTTTTTTGGATTTCACAGCTGCGTCCTTTTCCTATTTTTAGTTTCAAAAGATTATGTTATTAAAAGGCAAAGGGAGGATGCAAAATTCTAGCGATAGTCTACATTACCTTACTAGCACAGCACATCGTGTATAAAGCAAAAGTGAGCGGGGTTCCTACTATAACTATATAAACTCCCCACAGCCAGGGGTTCTCATTTGTTAACTTAATTATCTTACCCAAAAAGCTTTCCTAAAAATAAATAAATCAATAACCAATTATAACTAGAATAACTAGCTTATTAAGGGAATAACTAGTAGTTTATGCGAGTTTTTCGTAAATTTTAAGGGCAGGCATTTCAAAAAAAAAAACTTCGAATGTTACTAAATTTTAAACGGCGTAGAGCGTCAAACGCAGAAGCAATTTAAATTTTCGGATACATATTTAAACCTTCGAGCTCAATTATTGTAATGTGTTACAAATTACAAATGGTAATCGTAACCACATCCCAAAATACCTCTTTTGCTCTCTTCAAAAGGTAGCGAATGTAAAATCCAGCCGGAATCGCACAATAAATTAAATATAGTGCCCACCATCCTGGTTTATAGCCCATATAACGCATAGCGCGTTCCCAAAGTGTTTTCTTAAGTAGCAATTCAAAATTAGGTCTCTCAACTAATTTTCTTAACTATGTCAAATACTTACGGACTCTTTGTCGATTTGTTTCCTCTTGAGATCAAAAGTTACAGCAGCCCACTCATCTGCCAAAGCGACATCATCTGTGATAAGTAGATTATCGAAGAGTATGTCACTCGACATAGACCACAGTTCAAATCCAACAGCGGACTAAAAATTAAGACAGATTAATTGTTTCATTGTTTTTTTGTGAAAAATAAATTCTCACAATTGCAGTCATTTTAAATGGATCGAAGTCCTCAAAAAAGTCTGGATTAGGAATCTTACGTGGCGCCCATTTACCTTGATAATTTGGATTATCAATAAGAGGTGCTCGCCATTTACCCTTATACTCAGGATTAGTAATCAGAGGTGCTTTCCATGGACCACATCCGACAACTTTTTCGCAAACAGGATTTTCAATTAAAGGAGGCTCCCATTCACCATCAATTTCAGTGTCCCAGTCTTCAGGTTTCTTAGCGTTTGGATCCGGGAACATCTCTGGTTCATCATCTAACCAACCATCTGGTTTAACAGCACTTGGATCTGGAATTTGTGGTGGTGCATCTTCATCCCAATCTTCTGGTTTGGTAGCGTCAGGGTCAGGAATCTGATGGTTGTATTACTTTTAAATAAAAATAGATTTAACTAAATTTAGTACATTACCTTTTCACGTTCGTCCCAATTTTCAGGTTTCTTATCAGTGGGGTCATCAATTTCTTTTGGGGGGTTAACTGGTGGTGTGAAATCTTTAAGAAGTGATCCCTCATTTAAAACCCTGTGATCAACACGAATTTGGAAGGTATTATCAGGATTCACAACGAGTTGGTAAAGATGAGGTAATTTGTCTTTGAACGGCTCATCAGATCTTTCCCTACAAAAATATACCACTTATATGTCTCTTCTAATTAATCAAATGTTTAGTAAAACAGCTTACTTTGGTTTCCGGCAATGTTTCTCTGATATAGAACCATTCAGAGGATTTTTATGGCGGAAAATGAAATGCAACTTAACATCGTTTCCACACTTATCCGGACCAAACATAATTGTGTACGGGGTTTTATCATTGAACTGCAAATATTTTAATTTATAATAAAATGGGTATGTGTTTGTGCCTACAGAACGCGAAGCTGAGCAGATACCAAAAAAATCAACAGTTTCATATTTATTTTCGAAGCGGTCGCTTTACGTTTTTCAATAGAAAAAAAAATTGCGCAATAGCGCAATTCCACTGAATTTTGCAAGACGCAGACTTTGACCTAGAAGATTGCGAAAATTGCAAGCATAATAGGCTGAAGTAATCAACCCTTTAATATCTGTTTTCACAGAAATGCTGACCTGATGAATTTTATGGAATTGATATTTTGTTTCCGATCAGACCAGCTATGCAATAAGAACTTTTAATTGTTAAATGTATTACCTTTGTCAAATCGTCTGTGTATTTTCCTTGTGATAATAGTTTAATATAAGAACCTCCACAATCCTGGCCGTCCTTTAAAATTAAAATTTAAAAATTAAGAACTCAACTTACCCCGAACAATTTTTACAAAACCAACCTGCATAGTGACTTCATATTGAACAATAAAAGGTTTGTTGTTAAACACAAAAGGTTTAGACAATTTCGACGCGATGGCAGCATGTTTTGCCTTTGATTTGAGCACAAGTCCAAAGTCGTTTCTCCAGACCTGTTTTTTAGGAGACTCGATGCTCCATTCACCGTCGTATTTAGCGATCTCATCGGCAATGTCATCTTTCATTGCTTTGGATTTTATCCAATTTTTAGCAAAGTCATCTTTGTTATCGAAATGTTCAGCAAAGTAAAATTTGTTTTTTTCTGCCACAGGACTAACGTAGTTTTGTATTTCTTCATCATCTACTGAAATTTCAGGTTCTAATTCCTGTAGATTGGGTAGAATAGAAATTTTATTTATTGGGCGCTTTGATTACAGTTTACAAAAATAGGATACGGAGAGTAAAATGTTGGGACGATTGCGCTAAAAAATTCCCCCGCGGATGTATGAATTGAATGAAATTATTTAAAGAATAACACCAACTTGAGTAGTTTTAGTTTACTTAGATTAGGATGGTTTCTCACAAAGGACAATTTTGATGATTAGAACTACGAAATTAAAAATATCTCTCATTGGCTTGCAGTTCAGTGATAACTGAAAAATACATGATCACGGAAATTGAAACCTTCGTCGGTCGCAACAATTTCGAAACATCTTAAAGAGGATAAACCTAAGCTGCTAATTACCTAAATTCAAGGCGCTTAAATAGAGCATTTTATTTGCTTCCCCAGGGGTATTACTCGTAAATAAAGGCAATAAAATTCTTGAAGAAAAAATCCAAGTTCACCTGTGCAATTTCTCAAGGTAAAACATGTCCTTAAGCTTTGGATTTAGCACAAAACCTGGCTGTTCTTATCTTCGACCGTCGAGAGTGAAGCTCTGTTTGACTGGCTCTCAGGCGGTGAGTTGATAACGAGACATGTGCAGCGGAGCTGCGATAATTGGGTTAAGCGGTTCAAATTGCTCCGAGTATTTCTCTTTCATTTTCCCGCACATTGGGTGAAATTCATTTTCCCCGGAGGCACTAACCTCGCCGACCGCACCTCGGGCGCCCCTCGCTAGTTGCAATTAATGATGCAATGGATGGTATGGTGCGTCAGTAGGGCACACATTTGCTAATTGGATTTCCCAAAAAAAATCACAGTCCACTCACTCTTACCTCCAGCTCCTCCTCAACGATAGCCGCGGCCCCATCATCGTAGTCCTGCTCAGAGCCAGACACAGTCAGAATGGTGAGCCCCAGCACGAGCACCACCAGCAGCCCTATTCTCCTCCTCATTTGGGATAATCTTTACCGAAGTGACAAGCTGTAAAACAAAAAAAAATCGATCAACCACAATTTGAATCGACAGAAGAGCAGCCACTAGCTGCTGTCGAATTAACGGGCGCAACTATCATTTCATTGGTTTCGCTCCTACTTAATAGCGCTGCCTCGACGGAGTCGAATGACCCCATTGAAGCAGCGCACCGACGACGGCTATTTACCTTTGCAAACTGGGAGAAAGCGAAAATCGCGAATTTCGACTGCTCCGATATATTCCTTGTGTGCCCCACAAAGTTCAACCAGTTATATTTCACTAGAAAATGTTCAGCACAAATGAAACTTTGGAAATTTCTGTATTAACCGGTAATTAGCAGGAAACTCAAACCCATGACGAGCACTTCGATAAATACTGGAAAACTGCCGTGTCTCCCAAATTTCATGCGTTTCTTGCTCTTCTCGTGGAATTTCGTATTTGATTATTGGATACCCTGCAAAACCGCTGTATTGTGAAGAAAATGGAACGAGATTAAAGTAAAAGACTTATTAAAAAAATCTATTTAAATTAATAAAATTATACAAAATGTAATGCACTACATAAAATAAAAATGTTTACCACTACATATTTTTAATAAATAATGGATTTCTTATCTTAAATAGTTTCGTTCTGATTCAGTTGCATTTCACCTAACTATTTGACATATCAAAGATCGACAAAGCAAATCAGGTGACAGTGACATTTTGTATATTTTTAATGTTTGCCAACAAGGTGTTTAGAAATTATTAAATTTATGCTTGAAAATGACATTACAAATTAGTTTACTAACATTAAATGTGTGGTAAGAAACGTAAACAACTCGGATACTGAATTCGAAGCCATTTATCCTTTTCAATTGCTTTTTATTTTCAAAAACTACTAGTCCTCTTTCATAGGATATAAAATTTTGTTTTCCCTATTAAAATATGCTTAATAAATTGTAATTAATGTTGTAACTGAGAAGACAGCTAGATTTAAAAGTTTTATATTTATAATTAAAGTTGTTAACGCAAAGAAAATTAGGGAAATTGATTTAATTAATCAAACATGCACTCACTTCTGCAGGGTCTCAGAATATTTTTGTTGAAAGTAATTTTTAAGTTATTTCGTGGAAAAGTCTTTTATTTTAAAAGAGCAAAAATGTAACAATACAACAGCCCCAGAATTGAAGGGCTTTTCTTACTTTCCAGATTTTTCTGCCCAAATTCACATTTTATCACAAAGACGGAGAGAAGAAAGAAACAGTGAAGTTTTAAATTTAGATAATCGACTTTCAATATCACGTCGTCCGCAGATAAAAATCGCAACTGAGTGAATCGCAACCGCAAATATAGCGTGGACATGCGTTCAACTCTTTTGAGTTGTTGAGTTAGAGCTGCTAACTGAGGTTGAATTTAAAATTAATATTCTCGGTCTTCTTTGCAATTTCTCTTCTAAATGACTACCCATTTCTCATGGGTATGAAATGAGTTTAACTGTTCTGTGACTTGAACCTTTCCGCAAGTAAAAATATTTGATCAGTTTGGTGGACTGTCGAAAAGTCTACAATGTTTACTCTTTAAGTATAATGAACCATAAAACACAAAAGACATAAAAGCAGCTCCATTTTAAGACTTCTGTGTTTATTTTAATAAAATGCTTTAATTTGTCTTTCCATTTAATCAAATTTTAGTTTATAGTGTCCGATTCACTCTGCCTTCTATGCCAATTATAAAGTCATAGTATAACATTTTTAATTTTATCATTTTTAGGGGCATACCATTTATTTCATCTGATCGTGAAACACGAATGCAGGCAATAGGCGATTTTCTTGCGAAAGGAGATTTCGATTTTGTCTCAATGCAGGAGCTTTGGGTAGAGAATGACTTTAAACTGTTACAAGTGAAAACAAAAAACGTTCTACCGTATTCGCACTATTTTTACAAGTAGGTCGTTTTTCTATTTTTTATTAGAAACTGCCCTTTTCATTTCTGTTTTTATTTAGTATGTGAAACATATATTAAATAATTTTCATTTAGTGGTGCATTTGGATCAGGTTTAGCAATCTTCTCCAAGTACCCATTGATTTCAGTGTTCTTCCACGCTTGGTCAGTGAATGGATACGTTCACCGAATTCAGCATGGTGATTGGTTTGGAGGCAAGGGAGTTGGACTTTGTCGAATTTCGGTTGATAAACAAATTGTTAACATCTACGTTACTCATGTAACACATAAATCCTAAAAAATCGCTTAGAGGCTTATTTACTTTAAATTTGCAGCTGCATGCGGAGTACGATAAAGTGAATGATGAATACAAAGCACACCGAGTCATCCAAGCATTCGATACTGCTCAATTTATAGAAAATACCAGGAACGATGCAGTTTTACAAATTCTTGCAGGCGACTTGAACATAGACCCTAGTGACATAGCTTACAAGTAAGACCTATAAAAGACCTGCAGGACTTAGAGTTTTGTAGCGATCTACTCAAAATGAAGAGTTTCAATTTTAACTTTACAAATTTGTTGCTTTTTTTAGGGTAATACTAGGAGCTTCTAAAATGCAAGACACTTGTGCTGATAATGAAATAGGCACTTTTGATAACGGGAGGAATTCATACGCAGATAAATCGCAAACTCAGAAAAATCCGAAGGGACAGCGAATTGATCACATTTTTGTAAAGGCTGCTCCAAATTTCCGGGTAAGATAAAGACATCGTTCGCAGCTATTTTGCTATATAGCAAAAATTTCAGATATTAGTTAAAGAGTATGGACTTCCTTTTCCCGAAAGGATTCCGGGGAAATCGATTAGTTTCTCAGATCACGAAGGTGTTTCAGTTCAACTGAAAGTGATTCAATCACCGAAACTCGAAGATGAAGAAATCTTTTGCGAAGCCAGTGAAAAGCATTCACCCACAAAAGCGGCCCTGCTAGAATGCATTTCTATTTGCGACGAAAGCTTAAAAAAATTAAAGTTGAACCAATTGATGTATGTTGGGATAGCGGCCGTTTTGGTTCTACTTTTATTTGCTGTGATCGATGTTGTCCCTCCGTACGGATTTAAAATGGCGTATCTAACTGTTAAAATTGTTATCATAAGTATTTTTGCCTACTTTTTATTTATGGGAACTTTGTGGAACATAATTGAAAGAAATGGTGTGTTTTCGGGAAAACTTTCAATGGAAATTGCTTTGAAGCAGTTGGAAAAGCATTCCGAATGTGCATAATTTATTCGCGATTATTTATTTTGAACTCTGTTTGACTGAATCCTAAATAGCCAATATATATTTTTTGTATTTAAACCTGGTTTTTTTGAATTTAACCCATTAAAAGCATTTATTTGGGAACAACAGGTAGACCAATAGAGTGAGTGAGAAAAAAATTCAAATAAAATTTTAATCTGGTAAATTTAACTTGGAAATCATCATTAATATCCCTGAAAAAGTAGCGAACATAGGAATCCGCCTCCATACAGACAGTCCGCCATTATTCGCAGCGTTGTCAGTTTTTCTGGTGCATGGAAGAAGAAATTTCCCACAAAATATCAAAAGGGTCCCATTAAATTTTGTTGCTAATCAATCGAATAATGCAATTATAAACTTTAAACGTATTAAAATGTGAGTAGAATCGCCGAAAATTTTTGTATCGAAATTCTTCTGTTCTGAGGGGATCCACAACACCGAAGTGACCTTGGCTGCAAATGGACAACTGTCAGCGGGGCATTTTGACAGATATTTTTGTTGACAATTTGTGGTGGATGGTCCAATTAAAAATGTTTATGGTGATTTTCTTCGTGAAAGCAATGAATGAATGGCTGAATAATTGAAGGGATTTTATTGATCTTCGAAGGGTAAACTTCTCGATTGATTCTTGAATGGATTTTGTTTGAGGATGCATGAAATTTTCTGCCGGATTTTGAACGAAACTTGAGATTCCCCGGACTTGAAAATTGTGAAAGAAATTTTATATTAAACTCACATAAAGTATTGTGGAAATTACATTGAGCTTCTTTAATATAAATGTAAAATTAAGATTATTTTTACTCCTAAACGTGTCTTATTTTTCTGTGTAATTTATTGGCTGGTGTCCACGCGCAGGAGGGATACTCAGTTTTTAGGGTCTTCAGTCTGCAATTAGAATCCTGGAAACAAACGGGAATTAATCCACTTGAGGCTTATTTTTAAAATCGGGCGAAAAGAATTTTTTAAAACGGAGGAGGAATCGCTCAGATTATTTATTATTCCTCATCCCAACGAAGAGGTTTTGTAAACACAAATTTGTAGTCCTATTGTTTTCTTGTTTCTCAGTTGCAGCGAGTTTCTGCATTAACTAATCCTCCTTTCATTGTTGAGCTTCAAATTCTCGAGGAATGACAAATAGGAGTAACTTCCTATAATTTTATACCTCATGAAATTGTCTGGACTGAGTTATTTTTTGCTGAGAACTCCTTAAATTGTAAAATATGAAGAATAAAATATAGCGTCATGTGCACAAATTTTATTTTTTCACGAACGTTTAACACGAATATTATCTTAATATACCCAGGGTCTAAAAAACTAAAAATCATTGTCCTATTCTCGACTAGAACGAAAAATATCTACCACGTGTAATTCAATGAATATTTATCCAATTAATAGTCCACATCCCATTTTAAATTTTCCAGTTTTTTGATTCAATAGAGCACTTAGTGAAAATGTAAAAGGGAGTGGCTGCAACCTTTTCTCTAACACGGAACAGATATTCCAGTTGGTGTCGATTGAACCCCTAAAACTCAGATTTGCCTTCGGGACGTTCAATTGATAACCCAGTGTCGTGTAAGTGCTTTGAGCATCGAAATTGGTGTTAAATTCAACACCGATTTTAAGTTGGGGACTTGCTTCTTTTAAGTAGGATAAGTGTATCCCACTTCCTCCCAGCGAAGTGCTGAAAATTGACGATTCCCCCTTGTATTTTGAGATGAAATTGAAAACTGTTATAATGCCCTGTGGATAAAGAACGCCGTACTGGCATCCGAGTTCACTTCCGAGCGCTAGATTTGCGGTTACTGCTTGCAGATATTGACCAATAAAAATGCCCGAACTGTTGATTAAGTTAGGATTTGCGATACCTAGCGACGCTGTAAAGTTCTCCCCGATGTAGTCGGTGATCAGTTGACCCCCTAACAATTTTCTGCCTTGGTACTCAGCCCCAAATTTGAATCGGAGATTTTTGGTCACGCTGTGCACTATGCTTGCTTGCATACTTCCACTTTTCTCGATCTCACCTGTTTAGAAAAAATACTTCAGTAGATCAATAAATTCATCTTATAGCCCAGAATTTTTAGAATCGGTTAAAGAAAAAATTCTAATAAGAGCCGAATGTTTTTTAAATAAAGTTGCAAAGGTCCTAAACTATTCACTTTCGGGGAAAAAAAGAAACACTTTAAATCTCGGCTTTCTCTTAAGTAATTTAAGTTTCCTTTAGTTCAAAAAATGTACACACATTTGCACCATTTAGCGCAGAAGGCTTGAAAGCTGTCGGATTTGATAAAATAAATTTTGGACGAAGCTTATTTCCTGCTCTAATTTACTGGGCTATTAACAAAAGAATCTTACCAAAAAGAACTGGGTAAGATTCGAAGACACCATGCCGCTGACTCCCCACGTAGGTGGCCCCAAACCGGTAGCAGCTCTCGGCGCTATTCGGAAGGAGCTTGATCGTATGGCTGAGCTGGAAGTAATTGCTAAGGCACTTGTTTAACATTAGGCGCGCGCCTTCACAGAAATTCGGCATGACCTCCCTGCAGTCCTTGTGGATGTCCTCGACGGTTCCGGGATTTTCGAGTTTCCTCCATTCTGTCCCCGGCTTACCTCCGCCATTGGCACCAGCATAACTGGTGTCCTGCGATTTCTGCGCGTAGAATAAATTCCCCGAATTCTGTGATTTTGACGGCGTTTCTTCGCTGCCTAAAGAGTTCCCCATGATCCTTGCCTTCTTCACTGTCACGTCCTGACGTCAGAGTCTGATGCAATTCAATGGCAACTTGACTAAATTCGGCGCACGGATGAAGGACGTATTTTTAACGGCCAATTTAAAGGAAGAAGCAGTCCAATTTTTAGACAGCGAATTTTCAAAACTTGTAACGCAGAAATTTTTTTTGACCAAGTGATAGGCTGCTTCGATGAAAATTGCGCAAGTAAAATTTTTTTGTTTAGTAGGTTTCAAGAATTTTCGCTGTTTTGACCAATTGAAGCTTTCGGGGAGTGCTTCTCAAAGTGTTTTGTTGTTGTTGTTATACATGGGTACTTTTTTTTTGGATCGCTGCTTTCGAATTTGCTGGCCATATTGGCAGTGTATTTTAGGCCACTAATTTTAGATTCGGCGCCAAAATTTGAAAATTTAAAATGGCAGTATTTTAAACTTAAAACAGTTGAATTTCACAAAAATTGGTATGAAGAGGTTTTTGCTGTCACTGATTTTAAATTAAATAAGCCTCTCAATTTTAATAAATACTAAAAGAAACGATTTTTAAATGAACCTGAAATACTGTTTGCTATTAACGATTTAAACTAACATCATAGATTTATAATTGCACTAATTAAACGTGTTAATTTACTTTTTCCAGTTTTAATAAAATAATGCCTCTTTTATTTTGAACTAACACTTTATGCTATGTCGATATTTAAGGTAGATTTGCTTGAGGTATCGCATTTTGAGATATACTTAGGATATGGAGTGATCAGAGATAAGAAACACGATTTAGTCTTTTATTCCCATACTCAACTTTTTGTTTATTTCACTAAATTAGTTTACATTTTCTGTCTTGTTGTTAGTTATTGCGTATTTTTAATTTAAAGTCGAAAACTACTAACTTATATAATTTTTTTCAGTCTTTTTAATCCCCCTACACGATGGATGACCAAATAAGTCGCACTATTTTGGATAACTTTGATGTAGCACATGTTGAAAATGGCCAGGTACCCATCGGTATAAAATGTTTAAAATAAAACTAACTCTAAATTTTTATAGAATGAAATAACTAAAATAAATGCTCCAAGCGTTCTAAGGGGCATAGAAAGTGGTGCATTACATTTTATCACTGTTCCAAATAGGGAGCAAGAATTTATTGACCATGTAACGTCCAACCAAAATAAAAAGCATTTACCATGTAATCAGAATGCTCCGTTTGCTTTGCAGTCATTTTTAAGTCCTGAGTATATAGCTACGCACATAGCCAACGGGTTCATCATAGATCTTATGAATAATCCAGATGGGACTGATCAAAATCAACAGCCTCATTTTATAAACGAGGGCATATCAAATGATTTAGAATTTCAGACCGACGAGCATGAGCGTAAACTAACCGCCACTTTTCTACAAATAGTTAACAAGCAGTGCCCCACAATTAAAAATGAGAATGAAACTCAAGTTATCGTTACTAACAAGGTAACGTATAAAAACTCTAGTTGAAGGAATTTAATAAAGATGAAATTAATTTAGGATCTCGGAGCATTTACCCAAACCAATGAAACAGCCAAGCAAAATTCAATTGATCACAATTTTCTGACGATAGATGAGACCCAGCCGTTTCCACCAACATTGCTCAATGATAGTCAATTAACTCACATAAACGTGAGTCGACATTATTCCCCTAAAATGTGTTTAGATGGATTCTAAAATGAAAAGTTAATTACAGGGAAATCCGCCTCTCCCACCACTAACTCCAATAAGAAGACTGAATTCCCCGAGGAAGATTTCAAATGTAAATAATCAGGTCGCCATCAAGAACGATTTCAATACTGAGAGTATTAATAATTTTAAGGTAAAAGTGCTCTTAGCCAAATATTTACCGGAATTAGAACGTACAATTTATTTCAGAATGATTCGGAGGCAACTGTTGAGGATGTTCGACTTCAGCGCCCTTTGACCAAGAGGAGTCTTCCTCATAAGAAAAGGATTACAAAAAAACTTAGAACCATCGATTTAGAGCAACAACCCCCTGAGCGTAGATTACTTTTCGCGGATGAGCCCGAAGACACTGTTGAGGAAGAAAGTATCATCGAATGCTTAAAACCCAGGGTGGTTTTAAGATGATGTTTTTTTTTTAATTGAAACATTTTACTTTAGGTTCTAAATACTCCACAATTCTCCTGCCAACTATGTGGTCATGTATGTGAGTCTCAGCTTGATTTTTTCGCTCATTTGAAAGAACACTACGAGCCAACAAATACTGAGGTGAAAACACAGAGCACCGTTCTTCCTCAGGAAGAAGTTAAAAAAGTAAGATTGCTTATAAATCATACAAGTCTAAAGGTCTCATCTCTTTTAAGGAATCGCTACTTGAACAGGGGTTGCCGGAAGTTGTAATTAATTTTGAAAGTTTCGACGACGACATTCTCCAGCCGGTTAAGGATGAAGTTAAAATCCCCATCCAGGCAGATTCTAGTTCCAGCAATCCGACGGTAAAGGATGTCGAAATGAATGTGGCTGAAGTAGAGTTTAGCGATACTGAGGATATGCTCGAAGGAATCCGTGGAGTTGTTGACAAAGTACAAGAGTCGGTGGATAATGATTCAAACGACGGCATTGATATCATCTCAGAAAAAAATTGGTATGCATTTTTAAGTAGATAAGTAAACGTCGGTGGTATTGTTGTAAATTGAATTTTTATATTTACTAGGTACACCAATAGTGCCTTAAACGGCGATATTCATTTTAAGTCCGGTGTAGCCGTTAATACTCATCTAAATCAGCAATCCGTGGATAATTTTTCACTTTTCTTCAAAAACGATTTACCTAAAACCGAGCAAAGCGAAGATCAGTGTAATTGTAAGTCAATCTTTTGTTTTTAATACGTAGGGTTATAAATTGAATTTTATCGGCATCGTGTTGATTTTAGAAAATTTTTGTCGATTAGATGCACTACAATCGACAACTTTCTTCATCAATCGATAACTTTGTCCGATATCTTCCAGTTGATTGGGTTGACGATAACAGTCACCAATAATTTCGTATAGGTCGTCTAAATTTGTAATTATCGTTATCGATATGAAATTTAGATACCTATTGCGAATATCGAAACGAAACCGAAGGCACTTTTTTGAAGTGAAAATGCAAGGATGTAGGGCCCTATGTCGAGTTTAAATAAACGATTCATTATTAAATTCCTTCCAGAATCCGAAAATTTAAAAAAAACATTTTTCCCCGCAGCAAGCCTACTTCCTGCTCTAGATCCAGCAGAAATTTCTGATCCTGGCGATCGAGATGTTGACTTAGATCAATGTATGTCTCCTCCAGAATCAATTTCTCAGGAGTTCACCAAAGCGAGTAGGAAACATCGAAAGGCCAAAAACCGGAAGGAGGACTTAAAAGATCTTTCCGAAAATTGGGATTCGAGTGATTCAGAGGACAAATCCAAGCCCAAAAAGCGGATTCAGTGCCCGAAGTGTAACAAGTTGTTTAATTCAGCAAATGCTCTTAAATATCACGACCTATCGCATACGGGCGAAAGGCCGCACCAATGCGAGGTTTGCGGGAAAAGTTTTTTCGCGCTGAGCGCCTTAAAGGTTCACATGCGATTGCACTCGGGTGTAAAGCCCTACCAATGTGAATTTTGCAAAAGAGCATTTAGGCAGTGGGGTGACCTCAAATACCACACGATTTCCATTCACACGAATGAAAAGAATTTTCAGTGCGAATTTTGCGGGAAGGCTTTCGCCCGAAGGTACTCTTTGGTCGTTCACCGGCGAATTCACACCAGCGAGAGGAACTACAAGTGCGAGTTCTGTCCGAAGTCATTCCGGGCAAGTTCCTATCTTCAGAATCATAGGAAAGTTCATACAGGTGAGTTCAGGTCGAGATATTTACTCATCTTCTTTTACTGCTGGATTTCTTTTAAGATAAGCTTAGCAACAGGTATTCTGATGAGACAATTCTTTTCTTATTAGGCGAAAAACCTTATGCTTGTAAAGTTTGTGGGAAAAAGTTTAGAGTAAGCGGAGATCTTAAGCGACACACAAATATTCACAACAGAGACAAGAGGAAAGCTAAGTTGCCGACGCCAACAATCGCCGCAGAAGAATCTTCAAAATCTGCAGAGCGAAAAGGCCCTACAAGTCATCTAGTTAGCAGCGTTAAGTCCGAGGTGTGTTTGCCGTTTTCAAATAAATTTTAATAGTTTTTCAGAATTTAACCGACTACCAGAAATAGTGCTTTTGATACGATATCTAAAAAAAAAATTGTTTTATTTCCTATTCACAGCCATCAGTAGTTGATTTAAACTCGCGTGAAAACAAGCAGGAGGTAGGAGGCCTGGACAACAGATCAGCCGGCCTCACGATATTCTATCAAGATGAAAGTTTCGACATCTTCAAGACTGAACCAACATTTTAGTAATCTTTTTTTGCTTATCATGCGTTGTACAAAATACTACCAACGCGGCATAAACTCTAGAACTGACCTAAAACTAAAAGATTAAATAAATAAATGAATAAAACAAGAAACGTTGAGCAGGTAAAGAGATCTTCCAGTCCTCGAACTGAGGATTATCAGCTACATGCATTATATCAAGGCTAACCAGGTTTAATTTAGTGGATATTATCCTTTTTAATGTTTTCGGTGATATTGCGTTAAAATTGTATGTGGTTCTATCATATTTGTTTTTTTGTGGTCTCAGGCAAACTTTTTTCTAGTTTTTTTGTTAATGAAAAAGGAAAACGTTTTCTATTAAAAAGGAAAATCGGGAGCATAAACTAAAGCTTCAATTGTGATATTACTTTTGTTTGTGTTTTTAATTCCTCACCTGTGGGAGGTGGTAAGCCTAAGTTTGATAAAAAAAATAAAATAAATAAATAAATAATGGAAAAAGAAAGGTTCTGTACATAGAAAGTAAGTGGGGTACGTGTTTTTTTTTATATTACGACATCGATAATAATTTTCATCGTAACGTAAGCTATGATAGATTTACCAAGTTAAGCTATGATAGATTTACCAAGTTATTTGTACTGCAAAATTATTTCATTGTTTTTATTTGCAATAAAAGATAACTTATTTTATAAAATGTCTTTTGATTTCGTAATTTTATACCTTAATTTCATATAGAATGGTTTATTTTTAAATAGTTGGGTGGATTAATTCCTTGAAAGAGGTTTCCAAATCATTACTTATTATTGAAGATAAATATTGGCAAAAGGAGAACAGGATCAGGAAAATATGAAAAGATCATTGTAAATTAAGAATAACCATTTAATTATTTACTAATGCTTTAATAATTCATTTTCACATTTGGTCTGCATCACATACAATCAATCACGCATAAAACTATTCCACTGTACTCGATCGCATTCAACTATAAAGTTCTCCTTAACGTAAGAGCTTAGAAAAAGTCGTGGACATACAAAACAAAACGTAAATTCAATAAAATCAATAAAATAAGGGGGGATAGCTAAATGGGAGTTCGGGGCGAAATACTATAATTACAAAAAAATTTTAGAAAAATAATCACACGAAAATGGAAGCTTTCATTTACTCCTGCGCGGAGGCGTGTCCGCGTCTCCATCAAAATAAAACACGGCCTTCGCCCGGACCTCTCGTATGTTACAAAAGGTTTTAAATTTTTTTAACTTTAAAAAATCTAATAGATACTACACTACGCTTGTATACATAACTGCTAGCGATTTTTGGAAGTTCTATCGTCCTAAGGCTAGGGCTGCCCGGGGCGGCAGCGGCTAAAATCTTTCAAGTTCAATAAATCTCGTCTATAATTATCCGTAATAATAAGATTGGCACATTTTTATTGTATTAAAGTGTAAACAACGGGTCTAGTCCTACATCTCTTCTATCTCAGGCCGACCAAACCAAGTCGTTGGGCCCGCAACTAACTGGTGCTGATGATTGTCTTAGAATTTGTAGCTACGAAGGTGATATGCCGTCCTGGGGTCTGGGCTACAGCGCGGGTGTGCCGGCTTCTGCTGCGGCTCCGCCCTGCTCTGGGGGCCGGGGGGCCCGCAGCAATGGGCCACGTAATCGATTCAAAAGTTTATTGCAAGTGATATTTCAAGTGCGGCCGTCTCGCGCTTATTTCCGCAAATCGGTCGGCATGAGGGAGTCCTCCACGTTTATATCACTGGTTTCCGCGCCCCTCGGCGAGTGCTGCCGATCCGATGTTGTGTGATGGGGCGATTGCTGCTGCTGCAGGTGGCTAGGGGAGCCCTGTTGCGCTGGATGTTGCTGGGATTGCGGCTGCTGTTGCTGTTGCATCTGAGGCGACGCGTTCTCGTTGTAGCGTATCAACTTTATCGTAGTTAGGCCGTCGGAGTTTCTTATCAATCTGGAATGGAAGGAGAAATGAATTTAATTAGTCTGCTCTGGCGTCTCGATCGATTTATTAATTTTAATCGCCGGCTGGCTTATCAGTATTGTTTTTAAGCGAAATTAACAAGGAAGTGCAAGAAAGGGAAATTTTTGCTTTGATACACTGACTCGTCTATGCTATGTCTATTTAAGTTTGTAACTCTTTCTTTAGAAAGTACAAAATCTAGCAAAATCTTTAATTAATAGATTTTCCTCGAATTGGCGAACGATGTGAAGTGACCAGCAGATTTAAGTTCAACTGAAACTTTTGTTTCATCTAAAGTGCCATTCTCAAAGTTTAAGGTCGTCTTGATTGGGAGTAATAGCGATAAGCACAAAGTTACGATGCTTTAATATTTGATAAAAAAAACTGTAGCCATTTAAAGAATATGAAAAACAAAAATAGCATCAACAGAGTTTAAAGCATAGTAGAAATGCAAACGTAGCATTACGATTCACTTGAATTCGTCGCAATTAGAGATATGAGGCTAGAAATCTAAAGTTTAGTTTCATTTTACTCTTCTATTGTATTTCTTTAAGACCAGGAATTCTTAAAGTTAAATATTGACCTAAAAGTTTTTAAACCAATCAGTCAATTTATCTATCCTATTTGAATGGAGGAATTTATCTATCCTATTTGAATGGAGGATTTTTTAAAAACTCTATTCTATAATTTACTAATATTGCTATCTAAAAGTCTAGGTGAGGGCACTGAGTGCATTTATCCTACTATTGCATTATGGGAAACTTAAGTAAAATCTCAAGTGATTTCAGTGATCATGTACAATGGTAAACGAATGCAAAACCCGAATTTTCAATATCTTCTTTTAATATTCGTTTTCAAAATTGTCAACAATAATTACATAAAATAGACACTCTTTCTTAAAAACTTAGTACTAAATCATCCTACAAATTAAAAAAAAAAAGAAACTTACGGGTAGCAATCGTTGGCGCTGTTGCCGTTGTACCGCCTGTCCCCGCCCAGGCTAAGGTCAGTCGGTTTCACGTCCTCGCATTCGGGTGCGCTGCCGTCGATCTTGAGGCTGCTGAACTGCAACTTCTCGGAAGGGGTCTGCGGCAGGACGGGTGAGTGCGGCTGTGATGACGTGGACAGGTAATGGAAGGCACCGTTGATAGCATGCATAATGAGGGGGGAGGTCGGGGGCGGGCCGTACGTCGACGCCGCGGACATTGCTGGGGACGACAATTGCGGCAAAGACTGCGGGGGTCCTAACTGACTATTTTGCTGCTGTTGCTGCGGCAGTTGTTGTGACTGCTGCTGCTGCTGCTGCTGCTGTGAGTGCAGGTTCTGGGGTTGTTGCTGCTGCTGCTGCTGTTGTTGCTGCTGGAGGTGGGGTTGAGTATTTTGTGATATCGTCGTATTATTTGTACTATTGCTGGGGGAGGATGCGCTCGATACTGCAGCCCCGCTCGAGTTCGCCACGGATTGCCTTAGCAGCGATATGTTCTTAATGTTTTTCAGCTCTGTGGGATTTCGCAAAAACCTGTAATAGAGGAAGAAGTGGCGATCGTGTGTTAATATGCGACGTCAACGAATTTCGTGGTAAACAAAAAAGAGCACTTACTGGTAGCAATGTCGTTCGCCTTGGACTTTTCTCAGAATGTTTACTCGGTAGTAATAGCGAAGGGCACGTGACATCTTGTCGTAGTTCATCGACAAGTGGTTCTTTTGGATGCCCCACAGCTTGGCCAGTCCGGCTGGATCGACTATTTTGAAGACTCCCGTGTCGCGGCACTTCCAGGCAATGTAGTTGCTGTACCGCTGCGCAGGATCGTTTAAGAGTTGTTGAAGAAAGTCCCACAACAATCGGCCATCTGAAAGTTTAGATTAACAGCCGATTAGTTAATGATATTTTATAGAAAAGCTTAGATTATGTTACAGTCATAAAAAGTTATGACGTCATTTTTAACGGACCATTTTAAATTACTATATACATTTTTTATGTTGGTCCTCTGTACTTATTTAAAATCCAAAAGATTACAATAGGTAATTTGAATAATAAAGGTATACAATTTTTTTGAGGTCCTAATTTAATATTTTGATTTTTGAAATTGTTGATCTACTTGACTTTAATTTTCTTTTGGCTTAAACTTGATTACTTTTATTGAAACTTACTTGTATTTGGCTCTGGGCTGTCGGGGAAGAATTCCCTTTTTACTGGCATATAAGCGCTAGGCGTTGATGGAGCTGAAGCAGATCCTCCACCGTTCCCC
The DNA here is from genome assembly GCA_963969385.1 of Philonicus albiceps. Lineage (NCBI taxonomy): Eukaryota > Metazoa > Arthropoda > Insecta > Diptera > Asilidae > Philonicus > Philonicus albiceps. The sequence goes on from OZ017775.1 coordinate 22,275,782, forward strand.
TCGCTTTTCTGGGAGTGGCTATTCGTCCACGAGTTGACCACGTTTGTGATCTGCTGCGACAGGTTTGGTTTGATGTCCTTCAGAACAGGCGTCGGAGGTGGGCTAGAGTTCATCTGCGATTTCGGCCCATCCGAGTAGCTATCCTCCTCCGAATCAGATTGATTGCTACTCGAGCTGGTCGCATTATTTTGGGAGAACACATTTTGGTTGCCTTCTTGATTTTGTGGCGGACTGCTCGCCTGCGAGTCTATCGACGGAGCTGGGCTCAGTGTGACTGAATTTGGTTGCATGAAATGATGCAGGTGAGCATTGTGGAAAGGACTCTCCGGCGGCGCTAGGGATGCCCAGTTTGGGGTTGGCGGATGGCTGTGTGGTGAAAGCGGATACCGGCTGGTTGGTGTAACTGGACTGCTCGGCAGGTGTCTGTGCATCATCTGCGATTCTCGCACCAGCATCTGCAAAACGTTGTGCAGCACGTCTCCAGCGCCAGGGCATCGCTCCCCGAGATCAGCTCTAGTTAGAAGGCACAGGGCTTTTCCGTTCATTTGGAAGAGATCAAGCTCAAATTTGGGCAGGTCAAATTCCCGCTCGCAGAAGCGAAGAAAAAGGGAAACATCTTCGCGTCCCCAAAGTCTTGGATCTGGCGGCAGCTGCGGAGGAAGCTGGGTCTTCAGTTCGGCCAGGGGACTTGGTGGTGCTGGGGGGTACCTCCACAGCACGTCACTCCAGAGGCCGAGTGGCGGACCGCTTAACGACAACGGTATCGGTAACATTTTCATCTTGGATCACACGAAAAGCTGGCAAGTTCCTCGCCCCTGATGACGATGCTGCCTGCAAAATGAAACGAAAAGAGGATGAAATTAAAAACCGCCCAAGAAAATGTACATCGTTCAGCTCTTTTTGGGGCTGCGCTGGTGTCCTACAAAACAACAAACAGCGGCTGTGTCGAGCGAAGAGTAGAAAAATAAAATAAGAAAACGTACGGTCGTAAGATGAACTCATGCAAACAATATCCGGCGAATCCGGTTTCAGCGGAAATTGAGTTTTTCTTTAAGATCCACACTCTTGGGGCCCTACGTTTGCCCACCGGGTGATCTTGCAGGTTTACAGCGCTCGACGATGTCTCGGCTTGTTCGATGGTGGAATGAAGCAAAACTGTTGCAATTCTTGTCACCGTCTTAGGCGAACTTAGGCTAGTCGTCTTTGGCTAACTACTGAGAATGCGCGCGCAGCTTAAGATAAGTATCTGCTGGCATCGCATAAAAACCAGAAAATCGCCGAAATGACGAAAAACCTGAAAGCATATTTGTCGGAAGGCGGAAGCAGAAAGACTTCCCGAACATAAGACAAAAAAAAAGAAGAAAAAAGAAACACGCCAACGACTTGAGGAAGAATAGTTGCGGTCTTAAAAGTTGGATTGAGTACTGCACAGCAGTTCTTCGCGTGTGCAGAGCGGCCCAAGGCTGCCTCACTGAGGAGCAGTGGGACCGCACTATTGCTGTTTTTTTGGACAGGTGCTACGCTCGGCTGTGAGATGAGATGAGGTTGAGATGGGGTCAAAGAAGTCTCAGCCTCATCGAATGGACCGCGCTGGGTGACTCAAATTGATCACAGTGCACGCAAGATACCGTCTGGGTGAATACACTTCCCACGGATAAATCTTGGGGCGATCGGGGTAATTAGCATACGCGCTGCCAGCGACTTCCGACGGGTGTCTTCCTGCATTCCAGATTTATGGTCTCTTACGGTCACGGAGCAGAAAACGATGAACATTGCTCTGCTGGGGAGGAACTTGTTCTTCTCCAGTTGGCATCTGCAAGATGCTCATGTGGCTCTTAAGAAGACACACCTACAGGGCTCCGTTGGCATGCAAACGGCCATGAAATGGGGCAACTAACCAGCCGCGATCAGGTACAAGACTCTGGTGCTCCGCATATTTACATAATGCCACGCGGATGATGATGGATACGCAGCGTTACGTCGCTCGGGCCATTATGCTACCGTTGCTCGCCAGTGGCCAGTGCGCTGGTTTTAAGAAACATGGGTGCGAATTAAGTGTAAAAATCTCACCAAGGCATTCCTTCCGCAGGTTTTCGCTTCTCCTTGGTATTTCTGAGGAGGTTTTCTCAAAACAAGTGGCCGTTTTTTTTCACCTTCCATTTGAGGGAACTTTGCCCAGAACAACCTGAGGGCAAATGAACTGTTCGCTGTTTGCCCATCAAAATTCTGGTATATGATATCAATCAAGAAATTCACACTTCCGCAATTTAAATATAAAATGCATTTTTTTTTCTACTCCAATCATATTTAATTACAACCTGCTGGGGTAGTGGCAAATGTGAAACAACATTTTGGGAAGTTTTCCAAAATATATATAATAATTCGTTTCCGGATTCAGTCCGGTTTTCAGGAGGTGTCAGCGAACTTGGGTGCGAACTTAAAAGGTCAGTCGGTGTAGGCTTGAAGGTTTTTTGAAGCCAGATTTTTTTTTAAATGAGGTAATTTCTTTAAATTTGCTGTTCTGCAGTGGGTTAGTGTGTTAATATGTTTAAAATTACCGATTTGTCAACGACATAATTTCCGCTATGTGACTTTAAGGGATTCTTCACCTATTTCTGGTAGTCGCAAGGTTATTTTTAATGCCGTCTTGTGGTTCTATCTGACGCAATTATTCAAGGCTTTTAGGAGTTAGATATCTAGAGGAAAGTTCAGGGCAAGCAAGTTGTAAAGGTCTTTTATGTTTTAGTACAAAATTCTAGATTACTTTGTAGACTCCTCAATTTTTATGTTATTACTCGCTCTTTTAAGAGTTTAAGGAAAGATCTTTTGTTTGTTTTTCTATTTTATAACTAGACAAGAGAATTACTTTCAAATAAACGGAAAAACTGGTTTTAATCTGGATTTAAATCGAGCTAGAATTGATTATAACATAGCAAAACAGTTCGTAAAATTATGAAAAGGATTATTAGCATTGAAGATAATTATTAACGAAATATTACTAAAATATTTAAATTCAAATTTATTATTCAATCGGAAATATTAAAAAAATCGGTTTCATTTTGAGCAGTTAAATTGGAATTGATAAAAACAAACCTAAAAGTGGTTCCTCACTAAAGTGATTTGATTTTGCAGTGTCTATAATTTTGAAATGATCATTGATCTGCTGGTTGCCTCACTTTGGTTTAATTTGAACGAATATTCACGACTCAGGTCAGGTGTAACAATTTTACACACAATGTAAGTGTAACATCCGCAATATGCGTACTCTCCTCTTTCTTATCTCAGTATTATTCAATAAATTTCTCAGAAATAAAAACTAAGTGCGTATTTCACCTTTGCAACTTCTTTAGGCGACACGTTTTATTTATTGAAGAATTACTGAGTCGAGTGGAAACGATGAAAAACGTAACTATCACGGTTTATACTTTCTTTTCCCGCCATACTGCATTCAATTTTTATAGTTTACTAAACGTACACAAGAAAGCATGCCACAGATTTTGTTTAGTAAAAAAACATTGTTTATTAAAAACAGTTTTCATACAAATAGTTCATGTAAGCAGTTGATGGAGTTTTAAAAGAGGTTGAAACGCGATTTTTCTTAGTGATGCAAATCGACTTAAACTCCCACAAGTCAGGTAGGATGACGACATATTCCCCTACGGAGTCGCGTCTTGGGGCCCAACATAGTAAATTTTATGTGAGCATTTTCTTATATTTCGGTCAATTTGCATAATGACAATCGTTCAACAGTTTGTCACGTATCTTTGAAATCTTTTGTCCGGACTATTAAATAATCAGAAAATCGTTCCCTTCCTAAAACTTCTCCTCGCATGCAAGCGGCATACGGTGGCCGGGGCATCGTCGTTATGTTTCACAATCGAACGGGGCACAAGTAAACATAAGTTAATGGATATTTTGAATTTTTGGCAAAAGCCCTCACGACTTTTTTGGGTGATGTTTTTGCATTAAATTCATTTAAATTCACATTAGTATGCAACGGATGGTGGTCAAATTGAATTTTCGGCGCTGGAGCACTCACTTTTTTTTTTTGGAAAAAATATAGAAGTCACAGATAAATTCCGGGCGGATGGCTCAAAACTCAATTACTCCGGCACATACAGGGCGGCTGCTGATTAATGATCAATCGAATCCGATCATCGATTTTTTACTTTTTCGCCTTTATATCGACTTTTTTTCTTTGCAGAATCGGGCGCGTGCAGGCAGGTAAGGTAGATAGGTATAAAAGATATAAATATAAATAAAATAAAAAATAAAAAACGTTTATTAAGAGGAGCCACGAGCAGCACAGGTAAAGCGGCTGGCTGCGAACGAACGTCTGCTATCGTGGGCAGTCGATAAACAACTTGTCCTCTGCGTTCCCGAAAGTCAAATTTTGTTGTGATTGAAGTTTGATTAGAAGGAATAGAATCACCCAAAATCAGGTCTCAGCTCCAGATGTCTGCTCCGCGACATCGCCAGTCGCGGAAAGAGAGAAAATCGAAATAAAAAACAGGAATGACTTGTTAGCCGAAAAGTAACACACTGGAGAATACCTGAGGAGATTTTTATGAGGTCACACTTCCGTATTTCTTCGATAACGATTTATTTTATATATAAATATATTTTTTTTTTAATAATTTTAAGTCATTTCAACTGATTTTTTGGGGGGACTCAATAAAACCTCCAAGAGATTTTCGTGTGAATACATAAAAAAAATTTCAAATAGAGGAAATTATGAGTGTGATGTCACAATAGTGCGGAATCACGAAACATTTTTTTTTTACATCATACAAATTGCGCGAGTTGGTGCTCTCTTGGCGCCCGCGATTTTTTGGAAACGGTCTTTTAGCATATGCAGATTCCAGGTAAATGTCAACATCTCTCTAAGGTGTTACGACACAGAACGGGTTTCCATTGGGCAATAGAGCGAAGTGTGAATAACCTAGATAGTGTCAAGGAGGTACTATCAACCCGGCTGCGGTTTCCTATTTCAGTCCGGACGGACAACGAATACGACGACTACAAAGACGGCTTCTTCAAGTTGACCGAGTACGCGAGGAGATGATGCTAACAAGTGCAAAACAAATCATGAAAAATTGATGAGGATGAGGAAGAAGTTAGTGGAATATACTAAAACATGCCATTTCTGGTTCAAGGAAGGCGGAGGCAAAGACCGAGTGAGGTAGTCGTGATGACAATTGCCTCGGTAGAGGACCGCGGCGACTCTTCTGGCCAATAACTAACCTGTTCAATTAAGGTGTAGAACCTGTTCGTGGCGAAGGATGCCCACCGCCTTAACCTAATCGTCGCAAGTCGTTTCAGCTCGGTTAGTGGCTAGAAGCGATCTTAACGATATGTGAGAAATCAAACCAGCAGCAGCTTCTCTTCCGAGGAGCGCTGGCGGTGTGTCTTCTTGTCTGGCTGACGATATACCCCAAAGGCGCTCCTATTACCTCCGGGATCCAGGAAGTCTAAATTATTGATCACCGCGAAATTAAGTTCTCTTTGGATACTCCTCCCATCGTCCACCTTGCCCGCGTTCTTCTTACCTGCTTCGTTCCGTCGACGTCGCGGAGGAAGCAAAGTAGGAAAAAGGTAACCCAACTGATGATGATCGGTGATCGCCACCGCCGAGAACGATCACGACCAACATCTCGCTGGAGTTCCTGGCTTGGTGGGATTCCAGACTTTTTAGGCCGCATTTGGTGGCCACCACAGCAACTGTATGCCATTTCGTTGGTCGTGTCTCTGGCCATCCAGAGAACCTTCCGAGATACCTCCGAGATATTGCCAGGTAACCGGTTTAAGCGGAAACTACATAATAACAAACAGATTCTGGGCAGGAAAAAAAAGGTCTTCTTTTCCTCCCAAACTCATACCCACCTATAGCAACAAAACATCTAAGAAAAAAATAAATCGTCTTGAAGAAGTCGGTGGACGGAGGAGCTGTTTGCTGCCGCTGCTGGGAAAAAGAAGCAACAAGAAAAGAGGAAACGATCAAAATGTGAGCACCACTGTCGGTGGATATCCGAGAGAGATGCAGTGGGCTACTCTAGCGCGCTGGATAAAATGATCCAAACCGTTGATTTATACCAGCCCGAGAATTTGGTTCGCTGATGCTGGGCTTGGAAAAATGGTGTCACACAATTGTGGCCATACATCTGAGGCTGGCTGGGGGCCTCGAGAGGCTCTTCTGGGATTATACTTATATAATTTTTTTTCTTTTTTATAATAAATAACCGAATGCGTGATCTCCGGGCGGAGGATGATTTTAAATTTTGCTTTTAATCCGCAAAAGGACAGATGACGACAACGACGACACGGGGGGATCAGGAAAAATAAAAAAAAATAAAAAAACTATATAGCTGCACTCCGGGCTCCTTCTCGCAGGAGATCACAATCCGCGGAATGTTCCGCTTGATTCATGAATCATGTTTCAAGTGTATCCGGTTTGGTATATTTAATTACAGAACGCGATATCGTCCGTTTCTTATTTTCCCTTGTCCGCCTGCGGACGTCTTGGCCGGCTCGTTGTCTTGTGATGGGCCCAAGGAGTTTCTGAATTAATGATTTTCAGGAACTGCTCTCGTTTGTTTATGCTTTATTTTATGAGTTTCAGGAATTGGCCAGGAATTTTGGTCTGTGTCATACGCGCCCAGTGAAGCGAAACAAGAAATTTGATGAATTTTTAAATAAATATGACAAAAAGGAAAACAAGTTGATTCACCTTGAAGTGCTACAGAGTCAGGCACTGACCTATCTTCGAACTCTTCTTAATCGAGTCGGTGAATTATTCGACGATTGGCATTTTCATTTTGTGAAATAATACAGCACGCAAGTTATTTTAGAGAACAAAAATTTACATTAAAAATTACAACATAATTTTAGGGCCCTAAATATTTACATACATACTTTTCTAGCTGTTCGCGTGACTTGATAGAGATAAATCCGAATTCAGGGCGCGATCAGTTAAATATACAGTGATTTTGCAAGGACAGTGATTTATTTGATTTTTTGATTTGAAGTCGTCGGTCGATGATTTATGTAAATTGATGTTGCTGCCGGGGGCAGTAGGGATATTACCAATGTCGAATTAGAGAGATCATTGGCACTGCTCATTTGAAATTTGTTTGCAGTGAAAATTTATGATCTTGTTAACTTTATGCTTCAGGAAAGGTAAAATATTCGTTTCCGTAAGTGGTTCATTGTCTTGAAGAATTTGGAAAAAAAAAAATTATTATAAGGGTATTCTATTTTGAGCCCATAAAATTATTTTCGATGTAGTGTAACTGGTAAAACTTCTACGGTTAGGAACTAGACGATATTAATGAATATTTTCATTACGACATACAACTGGTGATGATCAGAATTTGAAATTAATAGGTGGGCAGTATAAAACCTGTTCTAAACATTGTGTAGACAGGGTTAAATTTTTATCGTTAACAGGTCAAGGAAAATAGGGTCTTTGTGCTACAAGGTTTAGTAGGGAAATAGGTCAGATTGTAAACTGGTTAAATACTTATTTAGAAGGACAAGATTGAAAAACTTACAGAACTTGTTCTGATGGTGTAAATGTACAATTTTCTATGGCTTGTTACAGATTACTATTACTAGCTGAATATAGAAAAAACGAGATTTTGTTTCTTTGGGTCAAATAAGAAATAGTCTGAATTTCCTTGTGAATTTATAAATATTTATAATAAAATACATTGATAACTTTTAGAAAATGTGAAAACCTAATTTTTCCAATTTCTACGATCCCTATAAAAAGCCATCTATCGGAAAATATCAAAAGTCGTTAAACTATTGCCATCTTTCAGAAAGAGGAAGCAACTTGGCATAAGTAGTTTAAAACGTAGAAAAAAAAAACATTTAAGCCCACCGGGCCATTCAGCCACAAAGCAAAATAAATCTTGCGTCATGCAAAGAAATTTGCTGTCCGTTTAAATGCCAATTCTCCGACAGATTGGCATAATCATTGCTTGCAGGAAACATCTGAGCTTCCGCAAATCAATTAAGTCGAAAAATCAAAAAGGCGGAAATGAGGTGGTATTCCGGGCTTAAGAAATTTCGAAATTTTTCAGCGGAAACGGCGATTATAGATATCTCTACCTCCAGAAAGCTAAGATATGAAATACTTAGATCGTCATAAAGACGTAGACCTAAAAAACCACAATCCCAGTCGGTCGAGTCATTCTGGGAATTCTTGGATAAATTAAATCGAGAACAGAAGCGACTATCACTGCAGCAGCCTGAGCGCGGAAGACGAATAAAAATTTATGGAAATAAATTAAAATTCACCGTAGGTATGACTTATTCGCGTTTCAACAGAGTGCCAGAGGAGCGCCAAGCCTCCACCGCAAAGTAGTCTCAGGCGTCCACCCACCTGCCCGCACCTTAGTTGCGCGACTGGTCTTTGTTAAAAGTGAAGAAAATATGTCGATTGTGGTCCACAGAGATGACGTGGTGGGGAAATGAGAACTGATGACTGAATATGTTTGCAATACGCGGAAATTCCTGAGGTGGGTATCGTCGACGTTGTCGTCGTCTTAAGTCGGACTTGCGTCTTGGGCGCTGGAACGTGCAGAAAATCAACTACAGCGAGACGCGACCGTGCACTGTAATGTGCGGTACAAGCGGACCCAGATCGAGTCGGATCGGATCTCTAATGAAGGTTAAGCAAGATGCTGCAAAAAAGGAAATCTCCACAAAACAGGGTGACTACTGCTAAATCAGCAAATGTCGCCGTCGTCAGTTTACCGTGCCGTACGGTAGTAGTAAGATCCGTCGATCGCGCAGATCGCGCGACGATATCCACTCCCGGCAGTATGTTGCGCTAATGTCATACAAATAGCCGCCGTTAAAAAGCGCCTTGTTGTCCAAGATCGAAGACATCTATCATGTGACGGAGCAAATTTATCTGTACACCGGCGGTCATGTTCGGATTCCGAACCCGGAAGCTGAGCGGTGCAATGCCCAGTTCGGCGGCCCCAGAGAGGTTTCTCGGGTAGCAGCACGGAGCTTCTAACCAAGGGCTTTTTTGTTCCGCTCGTCAAATTGATAGAATATGCCCTGGTCGCCGATGTATACTTTTATATATGCTTAAACGGCTACCGCACCTTAGCAACTACCTTCCGCTAGATATGCTCTCTCATAACACGCTAACAGACGATGGTAGACACAATTAAACCTCTTCAATGTCACTGCCGACCGCATATAATGCTTCTTCTACGGGCAGACAAGCACCATAAATTGGCATTTTTCCGCCGGTGCAACTAGATACCCGGGACGCAATTTGAGGCCGCCAGAGGTATTTACGCGTTTCACCTTAAGCTGCTCCGACGACTTAAGGAAATTCCAAGCACGATGCTATAGCGTCGTTTAATTCCCTCCTCTGTGTTTAATTGCTGGGAAAAATCGTTTGATTGCTCTTGTCGACAACGGTGCAAAATAAAAAAAAAAATAAATAAAATAAATGAGATAAAAAAAAACAACATCACGGAAGCGCCCAAGCCATGTACCTACCAGTCGCATCCTCTTGAGTATCATGTCTCCTCGACGACAATTTGGCGCGGTGACATAATCAATGGGCAATCTGTCGCCAAAGTAGAAGTTATGGATGCAGATATTTGGGCCGTTAAAATACAAAAAATGTTAAAGCGGCAATGGCCCACCCCGAAGATCGGTTACCTAAGTCAAGATTGTTTCTAAGGTTCTTCTAAATCTCAAGATCGAGGATCGGAACTAGCTTTTATGACACATAAGGGGCTCCAGACGAGGAGGTTATCGAACGCTTAATTCCGCACTTATAACGATTCCCAATACAGTTCTAGAACTAGTTTTAGCCATTTCGATGCCCGCCGAGATTCTAATAGGAATCATGAATTAATTCTAGCCGACTTGGTTTCTGCGGATGATGGTTGCTTATTTTTATTTTTTATTTTTTTATAAATATACTTTTTTTTTTATCCATAATTTCCCCATCACGGCTTAGATTCGATTCATAATTCTTTTGAATAAATTACCGATCCGAAACAGCGCCAGTGAAAGGAGTTTTCTAGGAAAGAATTGACCAAAGCGATATAATGGGAAAACTTGTGAGGTTAGCGACATATTCAATTTATTCTTTCGCCGGCTCTTTTGGCACCTGTAGAAAACATAATAGGAAACGATATGTCTTGCTTGGCTGGTTTATTAATGATGGTGCTCTGTTAATTCTCTGCTCGATTGATTAGCTCGCACTGGGAAGAACATTTTTTAAAGTTTTTTTTCTTTTCAATGAGAAAAAAAAAGAACAACTAATGATAGTGTTTTGCAAGAATATTACTCAATATTTTTCTAGGAATTTGTAAATAATTTTGGTTGTTTCACCGGATTTTTAGAATTAAAGGTTAGCCACAAAGCGAATTGTAGAACATATGAATTGCTTTCGGGCAATAATATCGAGTTTATTCTTAAGGGGGATCACTACAGAAATGGAATAAAAATTCTCATTATTTTACATAATAAATCTATTAAAGCTTATACTAAAATTTTTTATATTCTATAATTTCTTACTGAAATTTATGAGATATAAATCTTCCGATAGAGCACAATATAAAAAAAAATCTAACTCTAAGAAATGCTTCAATTTCCATAAATTCTGCTTAAACTCTTTAGAATAAGGAAAGGAAATTATTTTTAAACGTGTTACCGCACATGCATTTATTTATTTTTAATGAACTTAATTAAGAAGCAGACATCATCTGCTTGATAGACACTATCGAGAAAATACGTGAGGCGTCTATTGCTGGTTTCGATATCCAAGACCAAGCCCATACATTATGTAAATTTGTTTGGAAAGAAGCACTAACAATTTCATAATAATGCGTACTATGCTCTGAATAAATAATTTGAATAAAAATTGTTGTTAGGATTGAAAGAAAGTGTAAAATGATGGTGATTTAATAGAATTAAAATTGCTTTATGTTAAACACCTCTTAAAACGTTCTAAATGTGTTGTTATTGCTTTATAAATATGAGCAGGTTTTTTGCAAGTCATAAAGTCTTCAAAAATCATATTTTTTTTTAAGAAACATTTTTAAAACACAGATCAATATGGGTAAAATGGTGACTAGCATAGAATTTGATAACACCTGGTTGGTTGGTTTTTACCTACATCTGTACTTATTTAAAAAAAAATAGACAGGCTTAGACAGACAGCAAATAATAAACTAGAGAACATTTTTATTAGATTTTCTGTTAGTAACCAAAATTTTATTCAGTCTTGATAATTTACTTATTAATTACTCTGAAAACGTGTAACCATTTTCCATTCACACAGAAACTGATTCAGTTGGTAAAAATTTCTATTAATTAATTGTTCATATTCTAGATTTACGTATGTTGCTAATTACACAATATATAAGTGCAAATATGAATTCAATTCGCAACACACGAACTGAAACGAAAATAGCTTCTTATCTCAAAAACGTAGAACGTGGTCTTTTCTTTTACGTTCTAAGAAACTGTTGCTGCTGCAAACATTTTAAAATCAACGAAACACAAGAAGAGTAAATTACTGAATTTATTAGAAATTTACGGCGGGTTACTAACAGCCAGAATAAAATGTTTGTTAAAGAAATAATTTCAGTCGTTAGCAAGCGCAAAATGATACTATTATGAATATATCAGGGGTATATAATCAAAGTTGGTAAAGTCCACATTGCCAAAATGTTCAGTAAACGATAAAAACGATTATTTTAATAATTACAGGTAACTATTCTAATGTTAAACATTATTTATATGCAGAATGTAATACATTATGGAAATATAAGTGTTCATCACGCTAAGTTCAATACTTTTGAGTAAAACCTTAAGTATAAGATGGACTTTCCCAGTTTTGTTACCAAGTTTTGGACTTTACTAAATTTGTAACTGAATGTTTAGGACTTTCCTATATTTGTTACCAACTTTCTGGACAGGGTTGGATTCAGGCGTCAGTGAAATGGAGACAATAGAACCTTCCTATTGGTCGAAAAGGACTTTAAGCAAATTGAAACTCAACTCACTTGGACTTTGCTAGGTTTGTTTGTAAAGTCAATTTTCAATTTGAAATAACAGTCGAGATTACTAGAATTTGTATAAAATTATTCTACGGGGTAAATATAGATACGAAAAAAAATTTGTTACAATTTAAATCTCATTTTTAAAATTGTGTGGACTTTACCAACTTTGATTGTATACCCCTGATATTTTCTTTAGAGTTGAGTCGTGAACATTTGCTAACATGTAGCAACGAAAGTATGCTGGTTTGAATTTTTCGTGTCTTCAAAGTGTGTACTTAACGTACGGTTTTTTTTTTCTGAAATAATAGACACATTCAGCAAAAATGCGAACGAACTTCCGACCGGATGTGAAGCAACGCTCAAATATTCCAAGATTGCGACAATTTCTTAGCTTCTTTGTCTTTTTAAGAGAACCCTGGCTCGACGGAAAAAGGTAAATAGAAGCTGATGCAGCATGAAAACATACAGAGAGAAGACGGTTTTATCTAACAGAGCTTTCTGAGAATCCAAAAACGAATGCATCAACGCTTCTTCCACTCCTGTTGACATTAAATACGTTTCCCAAGAATAGCTCATGAATGCTGTTTGAAGGTATGCTAATTTCCTTGTTGTCTTTCAGACCGTTCGGGCGTCTCTCTTTCCGCAAAAATAATAATAATAATAAAAAAAAGAAAATATACCAGAGTGGAATAAAACAATTTATCGGATCGTTTTGCCCGTTTGTCTGCCTCGTCGCTTCTATCTGTACCTCTTGCTCCTTAAAGATTTCAAAGATCATCTTATGAGCAGCAAAGGAACGCAAGGTCAGAATCGAGCGCGATCACACCGATAATATGATGAAGTAATTTTCATTACGACCGCTCAGCAGCATTTTCGTGGGAATTCACGATTGGACCGAATAACGAGAAATACGACACATATAATTTTTTTTTTAAGAAAACGAAAACTTGCTTCAATTTCCACTTGGATAAATTCCACTTCGCCTTTTTGTTTTTTATTTTTCTTAAATTCAAATATTTCGCGTTGTGCTAAACTATAGCGTGCGGTGCCCCGTTCACCTGCTATGCCCCCTTCTCAGTGGACCGATTGACATAATTTTTATTCTTAACAACCGGACATTTTTATCTCAGGCGGAAATTGCCTTCTTTCCTTATTTATTGTTTGCTTAATTTGTTGATGGGATATAAGTAATTTGTAAACGAGAAAGAGGAACGTTTCGAGACTTCTTTGTTTTTACATCGTCTGATGTATGTTCGCTTTTAGCAAATTAAAATGGAATTTCGTAAATTTCCAAAAAGCACATTATTTTTATTATTAATTTTTTTTCTTTTTTAATCGTTTTTCATTGTTGCTTTTAAAAACGACAAAATGTTTTATATAAGCAATTAACATGTTCTGATCCCCAAGAAAAATGCACAAATTTTAAGGTCGTTGCATTTTAATAAGGCGATAATGAAAAAATTTATTTCATTTCCATATCTGCCAGATTATTTAGAGGGTGGCGTAAAATTAAGAAGTTATTGCATTCGCAATATGAATGTATATTTTTGAAAATGTTTCTGCGTAAAGAGCTGTTAAACAGTGCCAGCTGTACACATATTGGAAGGCTCCTTCTACATTGTTTTGAGCGTACAATTTTTTGTTTTCAACTTTAATAAATTTTCTCTACATATTTTAACGTAGCAATAAAATGATTTTAGGTAAGTTATTATCTGCGAATTAACGTCAGCGATAGTCCCAAAATATTTACCTTATTATGGGTGTTGTCAAGCCATTTTAACATATTCATTTAAATGATTATTCAGCTGCAGCTATATATAGCTGAATACCTGTGATGTGTGGTAACGACGTCACATTTAATTGAATTACGAATATTTCTTAAAGGTATTATCTCGTAATTTGCGTGCACTCATAACTACCAATTAAAAAATTTCGTTATAGAAATAAAAACACCTGATTCAGTTGTATCAAAGTACGTCACATAAAGTTTTTCTACGTACATAGCATACTTTATCACAAAAAATTTAAAATTTATAATATTAAATATTAAAGCTATTGCTTTCTATAAGCTATTTGCAATTTTCGTTGATTTTATTATCAACTTAATTTTCCCAATAAGGTCAAATCTCATGGCAACAATTGATATCTTTAGAAAAAAATAAAAAAAATCTTTTATTTCGATTTTGCGTATGAATACCACACAAATCTAATGTCGGGTATCAGTTCATAATTGTCTAAATCTCGATTATGTTTCTATACCGCATCAGATAATGAGCGAAAATCGGTGAACTAAGCAACAACAAACTAATCAACGGATATCAATGATAACGAGGGATTTGCTGAAACTCATAAATCAAAGAAATCTTATCGGCAAATATAACCGACCAATGTATCAGTTTCGTCCCCAATTTTGTGTAATGTTCTTCTGATTTTCTAATCTTCCAAGAGTATATAAAAGCAGTTGTTCATATCTTGGGGGGTGAAGGTAACTCTCTAAAACAAAATATGAAAATATAGGGGAGATCTATTTATTATGATTATTATATATAATTTTTTTATTTGCCATCTTCAGGAAATTATACAAGAGAGCCTCGAAGTGCTTAAGGAGTAATCAGCTGATAAAAGCGGTCGAGTGGCCGAATGATAAGTTCCTTTTTTTCACCTAGAGGACATCTTGTAATAACGATTATGATCTCATTTCAAATAATTTAACTTCTATTTTAAATTATGACGGTGAAATGACTATGGCGAAACAGCGGCGGCGCTTAGAGTGGTTTCGTTATCTAATTAATGCCCAGGCCAAATGACGACGATTGTTGCGTGTCGGAAATTTGATAGAAGTTACGGAAAAGGTATAGAGGCTCTCAAGCTCGACTTAATCGCTGCTGTTAACCTGTTTTTGCGCAATTGATGACGTCCCCTATCTATTCGCTATCCGTTTGTCTTCGACTTTTGCATTTTTCCTGGGTTAGTAATTAAATGATTGGATCCGAACAATTTTAAATTATAAACACTTCCTGTGTGCGCGCTGACGGCAGGCATTTCTTCCCATTGTTATATAAGCGATTTGATTTACATCAAAGTAAATTTTATCGTTTATAATACGCGAGAAAACTGCTTGACTTTATGACCGATAAAATACAGAAAGAGTGTGCGATAGTAGCTAAATTACATATTATTTTTTTTCATTTTGTGCGTCACTTAGATGCTGATAGTGTGCATTTTGAGTGCTGTTTGCACAATTTTCTGTGTACTCGCAATAGCAAAGCACGTGACATTAATATAGAATTTTGGGAGATTTTATCAGTTTCCGATGGATTATTATTTCGTTTTTTTTTTATGGGGGAAGTAACAGTTCCAATTTTGATGGGAAAACCAACAAAAGTGTGAATTTTATGTATGACGAAAGAGGTCTCTATATTTATACTTGTTTTGAAATTGAAATGAATTTGAATTTATGCAAAATAGTATTTGAAATATTTTTTTTTCCTATAGTGGTTTAATCTGGTTCACACTGCTTGCCACAGGCTTATCAGGTTTGAAAAAAAAAATGCATAGAATTATAGGGCTATGGTCTAGTTGCCAGGTGACCAAGGTTAAATTTATAAAATAGACAAATTTCTAGGCATGATAGTGCTGTTATTTTTCATAAAATGATAGAAAGAAACGTAACAGCGATTTTGATGGAATATGAAAATATTGTAGTAGAGGACCTTATTAGTATTAGTATTAGAGAGAAAGGGGGAGGCGTTAGCCTCGAGCGCTCAGACCATGGTCCATTGCACTCGTCCCCTACCCTATCCGAACTTTTTAGTCATCTTGACGAACCTAAAGAACATCAGATAGAGATTGAGAATTCAAATCTTCCATTCTCATTACATCAGCGCCAAACGTTGTCATACGCGCGTGGGAGATGGCCGGGCAGTTACATAGGAAGTGCTGCGTACTGTCCTCGTCCTTCCCGCACGAAGGACACGCCGAGTCGCTGATGACCCCTAGGGTGTTCAGATGCTTGCCGCATGTGTTATGTCCTGTGACCGTTCCTACAAGCTTTTTGCAATCTTTCCTGCCTACGTAGTAGTAGAGGACCTACAAGCAATCCCTGTGGTACACCAGGAAATTATATGTAAATACATAAAACTTATCTCTGATTTTGTTAATAATAATATAAAAGGCAAATAAAATACCTAAAATGTTTTACCTCACCTAACTTAAGTTCGTTCCTCCCATATTTGTTGTCAGTGACATTCACATTATCTTTCAACTGCGTGCAATAAAAGTTTCCTTTAGTGCTGCTAGATAGCCTGGCTCAAAATAATCGGTTTTCATAAACAAATTAAGAAGTTTCGCACTGACTCAATTGCCAGCTAAGTACGATATACCGACGCATGAAAGCCGGCAAGCAAATCTCAAGAGTCTCCGTTTCATTTGGGGCTAT
Source organism: Philonicus albiceps (assembly GCA_963969385.1). Taxonomy (NCBI): domain Eukaryota; kingdom Metazoa; phylum Arthropoda; class Insecta; order Diptera; family Asilidae; genus Philonicus; species Philonicus albiceps. The sequence goes on from OZ017775.1 coordinate 22,292,267, forward strand.
AAATCAGTACGTTTACTACGTTTGCAATTTTCTACGATTTACCTACATAGGACATATAACCAGGCTCAGAGGTTACTAACTTAACTCTTGCCCCCTTGCTGGAAATCTCATCCCCTCGTCCATTCAGCATTACGAGTGCTGGTCACGCAAAAAGATTATAAAATGTGTACATCGTTGCAAAGCAGAGTTCATTTATCACCAGTTTGTCTCTCCCAGTTTGCAATGTTTCTTAATAGGCCTCTCGGTAAACAAAATAAATTAAAAAAGACTAAATCCTCCGAGTAAGGCAGATATTTCCCACATGTTTGCTGCAAGCAAACGAATTAAAAAAAAAATATATATAAAATGCGAAGAAATTTGCGAGGAAAGGTCTTTGCATCAGTCGAAAATTGTAATCTTAGAAAATAATATTATATTATAAAATACATTCAGATTTTGTCGTCGCAGTTGCCTCAGGCTGCGAAAGAGTCAGATACAGGAACTGAACATTGTTCCTTATCGTCTCGTTGGCGTACACAATTGTAAATATAGGGCTTATAGACCGGCTTTGTGGATTTCGAAGGTTTGGAGCTCAGAAATCGCTCAGCAGCCAACAGAGCGTTTATCTTTAATTGGAGAAACACCTTTATCGCAGTGCCGTGATTTCCGGGTGTTCTGTGTTGTCTTGCGGTGGCGGCAACGACGACCTAAGTCCGTAAGTCGGGCTCAGAACAGCGCAAGTCCAGCTGACTTGCATGCTGTCGTCGCACTATGCCAATCCCGCACGGCATGAGGAAGTTGTTCGCTTTTCCAAGCATTGTTTACTTCCTACTGTGATAAGGGCCTTATCTTGGCGATTTCTCGAGCTTTAAACGTGTGAGTACCAAACAGCGAAATTTTAAGTATTAGAGAAATGGAATATTTTCTGTTGGAACGATAACTACACAATCGAATGGTGTCAGGTTGCTGTATAGGAAATATTCGCAATTTGAACAAATTGTCTGACCTACTTTCAATTAGAGTCCTATATGAAATTCAATTCAACCGATTTATGTCCAAACTCTTAAAAAATATTAAATATATTTTTCGAATTTTAATAGCGGACTTAAATAAAAAAAAATATACAAATATATAGGCATTTCGAAATTTTAAGAGTGGGTTTACCTCACATAAATACCGCGCTATAAAATTCACGAGACACAATAGCGTTATAAAAATTTGCCAAGCACCCGGAAAGTTAACACTTCCTCTCAATGCATCGAATTTTTAGTCCAATAAATAAATAATGAAACATTTTTATTACCCACATGCTTGCACAGCCAGATGGCAAAATTGTTTTAGTTGACTGTTGACATCATAAATGGCATCAGTTATTGAATATTCCGTTCGGAATTCATAATGCGAAAATTCATTTCGTTTTTTCTTTATTTTCTTGCATTTTGTTGTTGCAAACGGAACGAGCATTCGAATAAATTACACTTTCCGTACGGAATCTATAATGACCCCTGATATTATAAGATTTACAATCGCCTAAAGAGGTGCAAACGAAATGAAAATTTGACTAATATGAGAATATTGAAAGATGAACGAGGTTTCGTTTTTCGTTTATACCACCACGATCGACCCATCTTTTAATGCAAGAAAATGTATTTATGCAATCATTCGCTTTTCTGTTACATCGCAGTGTCTAGAAATCTTTTAGGTCGTTAAGAGATAATTTCTCATTTATCTTTACAAGTGCATTAAAAAGAAAGGGTCTAATAAAGACCCTTGTGGGATGCCTTGATTTATGCTGTACAAAGATTGAATACTTCCTAAGTATGATTTAATCGTTTGTTATGAGTACATAACTACTTTGTTGTATAACTGATAACTGTTTATTGCAATAAATTCGTATCCCTATATACATGAGCCCAGGATACTTGAATTTTACAGTCTTGTCCCAGTAACAGCTGCTGCAATAGAGCTCTATTCGTTAGTTTCCGTGGAAGCCCTCTTAGTGAGTTGCTGCAAATGCGCTCGAAAATTTCCGCATTTAATGTTAATCATAAGGTAATAGTCGTTTTAATTATTCCACCGTAATTCTTCCCATAGTGGCGGGTGTCCCAGCAGTGCAGTGGCGGCGTGCTATTAAACTCTCGCTGCTTACATAAATTGGATATGTCATTCACGTTTTGTTAAGCTTTCAAGTCGACTTAGCAATATTTTCATTCGACACCGTCTGAGGAGTTTACACTATTCACATAATGAGGCTAATCTAATATTGCATGAGTAGCGCTTATATCGCCTCGTCCGGCGCGGCTTTCTAGCTCTCCGCCGTCGCATAATCCCCTCCTGAGCTCGGGGGAGCCTCAGGAGGAAGAAGCAGGAGTCATAAAATATTAAAACTGGAGAGAGAGCCCCCTCTGATATCTCGGGCTTCCAAAGAATGTAAACCAGGCAAGCTATGGTGCCGAGGCGCGTCGTCGTGTGTCGTATATGCGCGCCAAATGGAAAAATAACGTTCAAAAAAAAAAAGGCTAAAAAACGTGGCAACGTCGATGAAGCATTTCGCTTCGCGGGTTTGGGGGGTATAAGGGTTGCCCCGCACTGGGGCAAAGGGGACGTCAGACGAAATACTACCAGGAAAAAGACAGCGAGAATATCTGATAAACTTACTGATACGATAAATAAACACTAAGAAAAGCGATACTGTCGCACTATACTACTTCAAGTCGAGGTCAAGCTGCAAATCAGCCATTTCCGCCACTTTTTGTGCGGCTCCCCAGTGAAAATCTCGGGGATAAAGTGATCACTTGCTACGCTGTATAATTGGGACCCCACGGGAGCGGATGAACTCTGTTCCTGAACTCACCCCATCAGCACATTTCGTTCCTTATCAACCTGCGATCCAAAATTTTACTAGCAAGGGGTCTCTCAGGATTTTTATGATGTTTTGCTATAATTAGAATTCTTTATGCAAACGGATAAGAAAGCAACACATTGAAAAACTAAATTGTATACAGTGACGCAATTCTCCCGTCTTATCCTCCTCGTCTTGAAGAATTAGAAAAATTCTTCAAATCGACGATGATCTCCCACTGAGATCTTATACAAAAAAAAAGGAGGAATCTGTCACGTTTGTATTACGAGACAAGAAATTTTACAGCAGGAGACTTTGTGTGATGGGGCCCATTTGTCATATCTCCGGATAAGTCGGATAGGTCTGGTCTTGGCGAGAGCAGACGTTTGTACATGTGCCACATGAACGGTGGGAAGTAAAAAAAAATATATATATATATAAAATATTAATAAAAAATATATAAAATTATGCCAGGCAAAAAAATAAAATGATTGCTCCCGCAAAACGTGGACTTTAAAATAGCAAGTTTTTGCTTGATGCGCTTGTTAAGGCTTTTTATCTTATTTAAAATTGCTGATATATTTTCTTTACTATTTCTGAGTTATATTTTGCCTTTGATACTATCATTTTTTTCCAAACTAAGCAATACATTTTAAAGAGGTCGATTTTAAACGAATGATACCTCAAATAAATAATGCGGCCACAATTGTATGAAACCGAAAAATATAAACAGGTTATATAAGTTTTTCTGCTGTGTGCCATGAAGGATAGTCTTGAAGAAATTTTCTACATTTCCCTCAAATTATTTTAGTGTGAACAAAAAATGTATTACTTGAGGTATTTTGAGGATTTAAGCATAACGTTAGATTAAGCTAATTATCCGGAAGAAAACTTGAAATGGCAGTTAACCTGCTCCTGCATGTTAAGCCACTTCGGTGTCTAAAATTCAGTGGGCGATCAAGTTAAGTCGGATCAAATCGCAGTCAGCGTGTGCCAACAACACTTCCATGTCTATAAGATTTTAATTAAATTGAAAGTCTGATTGCCCCTCATTAATCTTCGTTATAGTTCGCAAGTAGTTTATCCAAAAAGCGCCTAAAACCCATTTTCGAAAAAAGGTAAATTCTCTATGAATCACCCTATTTTACATGCGATTAGTCCAGACTGGACATATAATTCCGCTTCATTCGTTCTATGTAATTGCATTAACCAGAAGTGTTTATCTCGACTATAAAGATGCAAATTAAAGTGTAATTTACACATATTACCCAGTTTTCTTTGGACGATAGAAGCTAGAAAGATGCAGGCGGTACGGCAGCGCCAATGGGGAGCGACTGCCTGGAAGATTACATCCATTGGAGGCATTTAAAGCGCAAGCGCAACCGATTGGAACGACCGCGACGACGAGGTAGAAATAACAGAATTATGTCGAAGGAGATTGCGTGCAGAATTGGAGATAATCCGCGCGTAAACAAACAATAAAGACAAAAAATGCTGCTGTAAGAAAAATCCATTTACTTTTATGGCAATCCGTAGTGGGCTATGTGCGGCTGCTATTTCATCAGATTTTTGCAAAATCAACTTGCTCATTATGCTCAGTCAGACATGACTGTTAAACGTTGGTGTGGCGTGGCAGCGAAATCGAACCCCGGAAGAAGGAGTAGGAGGAGGGTATACGACGTGTGAAAAACTCGAACGCCTTGAGTTTTCCGCAGTTCTTTCCTCTTCGACTTCGAAACCTGCGCCTTCTTGTTGTTTATATTAATTTCTCGCGTATTGTTTCTAAAATTAAAATCTACGTCACTACTTTGATAAAGGAGGAAATAAATTGCCGCTCAGCGAATTGCGGGCATGCGCTACAAACTTAAACCAGCACCGATCAGAACTTACTGGCTCTGCTGCCAGAGTCGCTTTTAATCATCGATTTTCAGGCTGAATGATTTTTCTTAAAAGACGCCAGAGGAGATTGCGGCTGGGCATAGAGCGCAATTACTTGCCACTTGCAAGGTGCTCTTCCGGATTTTATTTTATATATTTAATAAAATGACGGGAGAGAAAAACAAGCAAGTGCGATAGAGGAAAACTATAAATGCGAGAACATTTTGTCGGTATGTATTATTTTATTATTATTTGCAAATTAGGTGGGCTGGGCCTTAAGATCTGATTATGTTTACATTTTGCTATAGTGCCGTCGAGAGGATTGTTTGAATTGGGATGGAAAAATTTAGAAGAGTGGGGAAAGGCACATTGCGAAAAAGAGGCGGTGATTTGTTGGATTTTGTTGATTTTATTGTCAATTTCGTGCGAATGATTGGGAGGCTATTTTTGGAATTTGTTTTTATTTCATCGCACAAATTGTTTGCATTTTTTAAAAATGAATTCAAAAATAAAAATGGAATCCATTTCAATTTAAACTTATTCGCTATGAGATATTTATACAACTGCTAAAATTTATAGATTTATAAGAAACAAAATCCCACTAGGAGCCCATTTAGGTATTTTCGATTATGTATCAGGCAAAGGTAGTCTAAAAATAAGTCAGGTTTAAAAAAAACAACATTGTTTCAAATTGTTAGAACTTATAACATTTACGCTATTAAGATACGACACCACATGGCGCAGCCCAATAATAAATGTAATTGTGCAATCATATAAGACAAAAACCCATTTAAGAAATGGTACTCACCTCAGTATTAAAAAAAACTTGCGTTGAACTTCTAAACCAAACTAGAAATAAACAAAAAATCCACGAGGTTTCTCCTAGTTTGTGTCATATCTGAAAAGAAGTAGAAAAAGGCGAATCAGTCAAGTTCAGTTCATTTCAGAGTTTTGTTTATTTTTATTTTTTTTTTGTAAAATTAATGTTCAATTTCAAGGGGCACCTATGCTCTAATCGACTGTAAAGAGACCGAAAGACCCTACCAAATCACAGATTCTCGTAAGACAAATAGGAAATCGCTGTAAAAGCGGCTGTAAAGCAATAAACCCGTGAAGCAAACGGGGAGAAAAAAAAATGGACAAGAAAATTTATAGGCTGCCCGGTCAGGCAGTAAGGCGCTCTGTAACGATCTTTTGGCTTTCCGTTTATAGTTCATAACATCGCTCCACCAGATCATTCCAGGAATCGCTGGAGTGCCTGCAGAGGGCGAATTAAAACCCGAAATCTCCTGGGGAAAAGTAGTAATAAATAAGAAGTCGTCTCGTCCTCTTGTGGATGATCTTGAGCGGGCTCTGAACCAAGTCGTCGTCCTGGGCGGTTTTACCGGCTGTGCATCACCTTTCCTCGGAGCCGTATCCGACTTTTCAATAGCTTTCTCCTCAGATAGCATTTTGGCTTATTCTCTAGACTTTTTTTTTCTGTCGCACCGAGTCATCTAACTAGGCTCGCCTGACGACAAACAGATTTGCTGGCAGTGTAAAAAATTTTACGAGCATTTAATGCCCTGCGAGGTAACGCTGTAAATCTTCAAATTAGCCTCGAATCTTCTCACTTGCTTCAAGGAGGCGCACATAAAAGACTGGAGAGACCTCCACCCTCACAGTATGAGTGCAGGGCGAAATATAAAGAAATAAAGAAAAAAAAAATGAGGAAAAGTGAAGGCAGGCGCCGGAAGGGAAATGTCGGCACTGTGAAACTATTCAACAGCAAAACCCAGTGCTCCTTGCGCCGTGCGAATCGTCACAAGTGGGTAATCCTCCGTCTTAACGAAATTTGCAGGAGCTAAATAATCCACACAGCGTCCTCAAAGTGTTTGCTGGAAGTGCTGGGTGCTGTGTTTCGCTGGAACACCAAAGTCAAGTCGCAAACGGCGGGTGCTGCATGTGGCGCATATGTGTCGTGACGACACCTCGAGGAGACCCGCGCCGAGTGGAGTTCCAGAGGCCCAACAGCATCCATTCCTGGTCCTGGACCAGCTGCATTCGCGCCAGTTTAATTCAACAAAATGATGAGAGGACGATGATGAGGATGATGATGATGATAATCCTCCGTGTGTTGAGCGTCCTGGAGCGCCACACCGCCGAGGTGAATTAAGTTGGGGCCTCAAGGGGGACAACAACATTTCTCCCATAGTGGCACTTGTGCCTGGGAACGATGTGTGTCCGTGTCAATTGTTCACGTCCGTGCCGTGTGACTCTGGCTTAGTTTTCTTTAGCGCTACGATTTCGCGGGTTTATATTCTAGTGTCATTGTGGCACAAAATAATGATGCAGTTAGGGACTAATGAGTGCCGCTAAAGACAATCCAATCTTAGCATTGTTGCCCGGTGCGCACTCTTTTCTTTTCTCTGTAGTATAATTTTTCTTCTCCATGCATCTTCATCTGCGGCTTTTGTAATAAAAAAAAAATTAAAAAAAAAAAAAAAAAACTTTTTCAGATCTCGTTATGCAATTTCTCATACTGTTGCTAAGTAGGTAAACAAATAAAGCCTCCGCAAAATGGGTAGGATTACGGGGGTTGAATCGCATGAAGGATGCCCGAGAAGTGCCGGGAAAAAACGAGACTTTTTGTATTGCTCCTGTGGGTTCATTCGTTAGTTGCCATCATCCTTTATCTTAAAAAGGTGGAGGTGCTTTACTGGGAAAAAAAATAGAAATATGGGGGAAAAGTTAAGGACTATTTGTCACATAACTGAGAAGGTGTCACTCACAACTGCAAGAACTGTGAGTTTGGGCCGGGACTCCTCTAAAGAATGTCCCCGCCCAGGCTGAGGGGGCTGCAGTACGTGGGGATCGTGATCCAAACAATGGGCTCCTTGCTCTACCGGTAAACTATTTTGTTTAGTAACAATTAAATGTGGCGCAATCTAATTAAGCGAGTTCAGAGCCTGTTTCGTCCAGTAATGACTAACTGCAGAGCCAGTCAACAAAATGGGGGGGCTGAGTAATTGTTGAGATGCCTTAGATTTCTTTGTAACCCCTCTCTAGGGCTAGTGAGTATAGTCGTAATTTTTATTTTTCAAATTTCTTTATAAGTTTGTTATTTGTAAGTGGACGCATTCAAGGAAGCGTACAAAAGGGTTGGCACAAATAATACTATGAAAATAAAGACATTAACTGTTTAATTCTTCAAAGAAGAGCCCTCGTAGGGTTAGACATCGTGCACTAGGACAGGTAATCGCCTTTAAGAAAATATCCAGGAAGAGGATTGTAGAGAACTTTATAAGGAGATATAGAAAAGTTGTCTTGCTTCTTTGAGGGTTTCTACAACTGGCTACTCAATTCAACTTTTTAAATCAATCGCTGTTTAGTGCTTTTTTTAAAATACAGGTACAATTTCGACATGAGACAAAAATCATCTCTTTGCCTAAGATTAGATTTTTCTTGTACGAATATACCACAGTTGTTTAAATTTAATAAACACGTTTTTAAGTTTTTTTAAGTTTGCTTTTTGGGAAATTATAACATATGTAACTAGATATGACTAGATATCAACCATTCGTTTTAAGAAAGGTTTTACTTCATAAAATAATTTTAAGGTTCGATATTACGCCTCTAATTTTTTAATAGCAAACAAAATAATGCGGCTTGGTTAACCAATTCACCGATGTAGTCTTTTTGGCTTCATCATTATTTTTCAAAAGATATTCGGAATCCCAAAAAAAAACAAAAAAAAAATTTTAATTAAAACCGCAACAAGTTTGGAATTAATATCGGAAACGTTTTTGTTCCTTGGTCAGGTCAAGCGCTTACACGTTTTGCTCTTCTCCTTGCCCTTACCCCTCCGCTGGAAGAATACAAAGAGGTCCAATCAGTTTTTAGCGATTGTAGTTCGATTTTTGGAGCCAGAACATTTGAACATTTTTCCATGTTTACGACATGAAAGGAGAGAAAAAAATTAAGACGATCTTGCCGTTCTTAATCACTTTTTCTAAAAGTTGTTTGGGGGATCGCCAACAACAATTACCGGAAAAAAGTGTACCGGAGCAAAAAGTGGAAGAATACGCCTAAGAGATACACTAAAAACCCGGCTAAGAAATAAAATCTAATTGATGACTAAACGGGTGCATAACCTTATTCGAAAAAATACGATCTGTGATTTTGTACGTTATACGGAACGGGTGGATCATCTCATCACCGTGATCTTGTGCAACATACCGCGCTATTTAGACGAAGAGAAGAAAGGAAAACTGATTTTGGTCTTTTCTAAGTGAAACCACTTTACAAAATCCGGAAAGAATCTGCGATTCTCCGTGGATTGACGAAGCTAAAAAAAAAAATCGAGACAGTGTAAAAAAAGATCCAATCAAATGTTAGCCACACTCGGAATAAAAAAGAACCGCGAAGGAATATATATGTATAAAAAAAAAATATACACGGCGATGACTCTCGGAAAGAAGGTGTAAACCGGAAAGGTTACTGACATCTCAAGGCTGAAAATGAGCCACAAAGCTCTGATTTGCGTGATTTGATTCTTTGGTCATTAACCACCTTTTCCTGGGTACCTTATTCCGGGCGCCTGATCGCGCCTCGATCAGTGCCTGATCTCATCGCTTTTTGGGTGGATATTTCTGTTTCCTCCTAAGATGCTGGGGCCCGCAATCATTCTAGTCACGTATGGTCCCGAAAAGACTGCGAACTGGCGGTAACTATACCTTTCCTCTGATAAGACTTTCTCAGAAGAGAGTACCAAAAAACGGGACTGAAACGTGTCGTATTACAGAAATTTTTTAATTGACCGGCCCTGCGCTGTACACCACGCGACTGCGCTCTACGGCAACATCGCAAACCTGCAACAGAGCCCCAAATGAGACTGCGCGGGGTCACAGAACGGGCGGTGGCCTGGTTATCGCAAGAAAAAATGCGAACTTCCCTCTTTGAGAAGTAATACCAAAAAAAAAAAAAAAAATAAAGTTTATTGGAAAACATCGCCGACCGCGAATATTTAAATAAATAAGTCGATACGGCGGCACCGGCCCCAACGTGCTAATTATGCGCCAAATGAAATCGGAAACGGCCACTGATTCATTTTTCCTTTGTTCGATGATATTTCAGTGCTCTTATTGTTTTTTTGCTCTTGCTCTTGACAACGACTTAAGGCTGATTTATCACACTTGTTGTATGATATTGTTTTAATCATTTATGAAATCAGCCCTCCAAAATGCTTACGAAACAATGGTTTTTAAATTTAGTTTAAAAATTTCGTAAATTAGTATCATCAGTGTACACCTCAGTACCTTGCGCGCTCACCTTTGATCTTTCTGTCCAGCACCTATCGTGGGAACGACGTGATACGGTGCGACATAAATCGAAGGTGTCACACACACGCTGTTAATTTACCTCATCCTCCTCTGATCGATTACTCTTTGGGTAATAGTTCCAAAAATCTCGGTCGTTGCGCAACAGTCGGGGAACACGAGTGGCTCTTTTGTATGCTCTAACAATTACTAGAAGAGGACTGTAACTAGGAAGGAGTCCTTAGTGAATGCACCAGTTCCTGGAAGGGACGTTTTCTTGTCTCGAGAGCATCTCCGGGTTCATGAGTCTTCTTGCTTTGTCCCTTCCGACCACCGCACCATTTTATGAACTTCTTAAAAAAAAATATTTCAAAAAACAGCCGGAGCACAACTGCATTCTTTAAAAGGTGCCTCCTCCAATGGTCCATAGTTTCAGCTCTGAGGGTGATTTGGAGTTTAATTTTTTTTTTTTCACTTAACCTTTTTTCGACGTTTCAGTTCCACCCCAAACCCAATTCGTGATGATTCGACTTTCTCAGAACAAAAATGAAGAATTAAGAAAAAAAAAACGCCTAAAAATTTCTTGCTCTTGTCCACTTAAGAAACTCGCACAGCAAAAGGGAAAGACACTTTTCGGGGTACGTGAGGGAATTTTTCAGGTGCAATCTAGGAGATTTTTAGCGTTTTTTTGTATGACCAAAGTGTGGCTTTGGCTTCCCTCAAAAGAAATTTAATATGTGGAGAAAATATTTTCGTTGATTTTTTGATTATTTCGATCCCGGGCGGGATTATTATCATCAGTTCGGTCACCACCGGTTCAAAAATTGTGAAGGAGATGCTCTCAAAAGGGGTCAGATTTCTCTTGAATTTTGATTCTTATCGCACCATCTGCCGAATTTTTTTTTATAATTCTTTTTATGGAATTGTTCGAAAGAAAAAATGGTATTTATGTCGAAACCTTGGCTTACATTCAATTCGGATTTTACTTTTTTAGTAGAAGTGGTGGGTGGGCAGGGTTGTAGATTTTTTTTCCTTCTCAACAATTTAATTGAAATGTTTTTTGAGAAATTGAATCGATATTTATATTCTTTACATTTTCATGTAGTGTAATATTCTCTTTAAGGATTGCATTAAAGTTATAATGCCTAAAAAAACATGAAAGACTTTAAAAATTCAGTGTATTGACAGTAAATACCTTCGAATATTTCTCGAATGCCTCGTTCGTCATTGAAACTTTCGACAAAACAAGAATTTAACTAGCAAGTTTTAGTTATAATTTTTAAAGCATTATATATTTTGTATGGCTTTTCCCATAATCCTTTATACTATAAAAATAGCGCCGGCTACTTGGCTATTTTTGTTTCTTTTGCAAGACTATGGATGATGGCAAGGAAATACAGAAAACGACGTGTAAGTCAACTTTATAAGACCTTATAAAAAGTATTATGCATGGCATCCTTTTACATTCAGATCTCAATCTTGGGACATCTGCTGGTTGGTCTGAAATAAAATCATCAAATGGGAATAAAAATTAAAAAGCCACTTAATTCCACGAAATCATTAAAAACGGCAACAAATCAGCCTAAGACTGGATATCCCCACAGCCCCAGAGATATTTATCTTGCGGAAGTGAATAACGTTCGAGCCGCGAGAAGAGCAGTTTCAACGATGGGGCATCACACGAGAAAGGCTGGCCCTTGGTAAGCAAATTAATAAAACGGAAAAAACAAAAAAAAAAACTTGGTAGGAACAAAAAGTGTTAATCCTCGCGGATCTGGTCGTTGTCTGGCAACTTGTTGCATTCCTTCCAGAGAGCCCTTTAAAAAGCCAGTTTTAAGGGAACTGAAAGAATGGGGCATCCAACAATTGCTGCCTCGTACGCACATACTCCACTAAATTTAATGTTTCCTTTTTGTTTTGCCCGGCATCGGGCATCTAATTTCTTTTTAATTTTTTATCTTCCTTTCCTCAATTTCCATTACGAGAAAATTAAAGGCGCATTAAAGCATTAAAAGTGAATTAAAATGGAAGTTGATGAGTAGAACTGCTCAAGAACACTTTTCTTCGCCTCCTGAGGCAGCTTCGCTATCAATTTGATGCGAAGATGATTTGGTTGTATTAAACTTTTCTTTGGATGCTGTCTTCGTTACTTGCGGATGCTTCAATCGAACGAGGGAAGAAAAGTGAGAAAAAGTGATCGAATAATGTGGAAGGGAGTCAATTTATTGCTGGCAGTATAATGCTATGTCTGATTGGTTAATGATTGAGTGGGTAAAGCTAGCGGTCAAGGGGGGTCTGATGACCGATTTAAAGGTTTGATTGTTAGCTACGTCTAGAAGGTTTTTGTAATATACTCGTACTTAATTTACAAAATAAAAACTTGAAGATTGAGAAGCAACAAGCTGAAAATTAGAACATTTGTTTAAAATTAACATGCTTAGTAGAACTACCTTTACTATAATTATTATTTTAGATTTTTATTTAGAACGAGCCGTTAAACATTAATCCGTGAAGGAAAGCATAAAGGAATAACATAAATTCCTATTAAGATAACACCGATACTTAAAGAGGCAAAGGCATATAACACTATCAGACCAGATTACTCAACATATCCATTACCAATCAGCACCTGCGCCTTCATTTCAACATAATAGAAAAATTTCTAAGATATGATTTCATTCCTCCATAAATTCATAAATTTGTAGACTAACATTCCCACAAGTATTAGACCCTGCCAGGTATACGAATTAAATAAAACCTCCCTCTGCGAGGTAGGTACAAATTTTTATAAGGAAATATGTTTTTTGTTTGTCTCGAAGACTCCTCAAAAGTCCCTTCCTTTTTCCTTTTGTAAGATTAGAGAAACGAGGAAGAAATATGTTCCGAACATAATAAAATCAAAGTAGACTCCCTTTGTAGTCAAAGGTTTTATTTTTTTTTTATTATTATTATTCTGAAACGCTGGACATGGTCAAGAAGGGACGATTTTTTTTTAGCTATATATGTTTAAAAGCCGTTAACACTTAAAGGGAGTTTAATTTTGGTTTCTTCAAACATCTTTCGAATAAGCAGGGAAAACACGATAAATTATATTCGTTTAACACAATTTTTAAAAGGAGTTCAATATTTTTGCCCCTTTTATTGTATAATTTGTATTCAGCATAAGGAGGCTGAGCAATGCTTTGTGAATTTTAATCCATTTATTGATGACTTGTTCCCTTTTTGATTTTATACAAATGGAAAATGCTGACGAATTTGCGGCAGCATATCTATAAAATAAAACAAGATATTTGTATGAATCGGTGTAATTTTTCACTTTGGGGTCATAGAGTTGCCAGCGGATTTTTTGGAGTCATTAGCCGGACATGCATTGTCATCAGTTTCCCAAGAATTCATAGCCTGGCATTGTTTTTATTTCAGCTACTTTACTTAGTATGTTGCAATATGTTTTCGATGAAATTTAATAATGTATTAGGTAATTTATGACTCAGGTGCAGTCAAGTTCAATGTACGTTAAAGGAATTGTTTTTCTGAACCTTTTGAAGATGAGTAACTTATCTAGCATGCGTTTTTGAATTTACAATTTTAAAGTATGTTTAACCCTTAACAGGACTGCTGAATACAAATTTTCAACACAATAACTGCTCCAAACACATAATCTAAATTTTTAATATGGGTTCTGGGGATTAATATCATAATTTTTGGAAATTGCACTCATTTTACATAAGACAAAGTCAAAACAGTTTAGTTTTTGATAATCTCTTAAGCCGAAATTACTCTTAAAATAAACAAAACCACATGTAGGCTCAACCCCCTTCTCCAATCCCATCGAATATACAAAGTGCCAAAAGTGTGTTCCACCATTTTCCTTTTTTTCCTTTTCAATTTATTTTTCCCGCCTCCTTTGAATTTATTTCCCGTCAAAATTTTATTTTTATGCAACTCGCCTAACATTCATAAAAAAGTTGATATTTTCAAAAATGAAAGACAAGAAAATACAAAGTCACGGGGGAAGATCTTATGAGAAATGGCTTCGTTTCGAAGCATGTCACCATGTTTCGTTTGTGTCGGTTGTATGCTTAAAAGCTGGTCCCAGATATCTAAGAATCTAAAAATTGCTCGTCAGCACAGAGGAAACAACACTTTAAATAATAAATATTTGACAAGATTATTATTTTTATTATCGCACCAAATGACGCGAGGTGTCCGTTTTTGGGAGGGATTTATTTCGGGCGACACGATCGTAACTCTGATCGACACATTTTTTTTCGCCTTTCTCTGATATATAAAAAATTTTTTCTTTTTGTGTTTTTTTTCATTTTAATTCGACTAAAAGTGTTTATTGTTCTTCATTAGATTTTTAATAATGGGAATAAATTGTATTTTTAATGAACTCTGAGGACTTTAATGATTCCTGCGTGATTACGACGCTAAGTGGGGAACTTAATGGTGCAGAAAATTAGTTGATTTTAGCAGTTTGTCTTTTCCTTGAATCGGTGCTATCATGGTTTCATGGGGGTTTTCGGTGAATTCCGGATTTTTTTTTTTCTTTGAAGGAGTGGATTTTAGTTGCACTTTGGTATTTCAAATATTATTCAAGATTTTGATCGAGCGAATTTGATATCAACGTTATTCGGAATAGATAAGTTAAACAAATAGTGGATTAGGCAAAATAAAATTATTATTTTCCTTGACCCGTACTATCGTATCAAATTTAGAATTTATAGATAGCCAATCAGTTTGCGGATATTTCCTCTGATTGTATATATTGTCAAAAATGAAATATTCCCCTTGTCAGAAGGCTAAAATTTGTATTTTAATTTCAATTTTGTTTAGAAATTTTTTTTTGTTACTGATAACATTGCTATAAGACTGAAAATGGAAAATTTGCAAACCATATAAGTAAGTTCGATTTCACAATTCAGCAATTGCTCTGAATTGTGCAATCGGCTGTAAAAATGGAATTCTTGAAGACAGCGTTAGTATTCTTTAAGTTATGACCTGCTATAGCTATCCGAATTCACTCCGAATAGGATTGGAATTTTTGTAACTCTGTTTGGGAGTTTTTTGAAAATAAAATAGCAATAGCATGTAATATTAAGATAATGAATTTTAGTTTTTAGTTGTTTACTTTTGCTATAGAATGCACTATGCCTAGTAAAATACTGCTATTGACAGCTTTTTTGATAGTTAATGTAAATAAACAAAAAAATACCTTTTTACTATTTTTGACGAAAAACTACACTTTTAAGTGTAACAAATCACTTAAAGATTTTTATAAACATTACAAATTTTCCTAAACACTTGAAGAATGCAAGCCACTGTTTTGCTATGAAACTAGAAGGCGAAAGAAACAAACAAACAAGCAAACAAAACAAAGCACGAGGCTAGGCAAATTTTAAGCTGTGTGCCTCGTCCCTGTACCTCACACACAGGGTGAACAACATGCTGAACAACCACTGGAACAGGTTCACAGTTTCCCAGTTTCCCGGATGTTAGGGATAAGCTTTCGGGACTCCGGAGAGGATTTTCTGAACCCTTTTGTGTGCATGTGCTGCTGTTACAAGTGCAACACACATAAATTTTAAACGTGTATCGAAACTATATTTACAAGTGCGGATAGTTCTGTATTTCAGCAAAATAAATCTCATACCCCAGTATTGGTGCTCTGGAGGACTGAATGGTTGCTCTCGAGTGCACAAGTGCATTTTCTGGTGTCGCTGTATCCGCGCGCCGTTGCGTTATCTCTCCCACAGGTCGGGAGTTATCACAACAGGAAGGGATTTTCTGTGATGCTGCTGTTGTGCTGCTGGTGGTAGATTTTTATATATATTATGTATTTTTACTTTTCCTAGCACTTGCACGTACGTACATACATATGTAGTGTGCTGTAACGGAAGGGGGGAAACAAATATATCGAATGTCATTTCACTTTTATCAGCACTGTGTTACCAGATGATGGAGAATTAATGGAAGGTGTCAAAGAGCGAGGGTTTGTTGATCGATGAAGAAGAATGGGGTTAAACAGGGTTCAATCGGTCCGGCCGATAGTGTTTATGTACTATATAATACCATATATGCTATAAAAGGGAGAAACGTGAAAAAATAACTATCGCAAAGAACTTACAGATGGTCAAGTGGGCGGGTATTGATCTCAGAGTTTCGCAATTAAGTATACCACCGGACCAGCAAGTCCCTTTCAGATATTATTAAAATTTTAAGGAGATGTACCCGGCTGTAGGTAATCCGTTTACAAAAGAAAATTGGTCCAGGCTCTCATTGAAGACCTTCAGTCTCCTCTTGAGAGAGATAAGGACGTGTACCTCGTAGGGGGTCGTCGGGAACTCCTTGGTGTACTTGAAACTAAATGAATTTTTAAGATAAGCCTCGCAAGGAAATGTCTTTTTCTTTACATTTCCTTGTGAGAACTCAGGAAATAATTCCGACTTCTCATCTGGTTGACAATGCATACACCCACCCACCTGACGATGACGACGGACAGAGTCGCGTAAAGAGGAAGGATAAAGGTGAAATGCAATAGACTTTTATGACTCCTCCTCAAAAGTTGCATTTTAGTCCTTTTCCCTTCCAGTTTTATTTTATTTTTGTTGTTGTTGTTTTCGCTTCTTTGTTATTTTAGTAGTTTATTGCAGTTTTCAGGTATTCAGCGTGAAGTGAGCGCAAGTATTCACCGGTGGCACTTTAGAGTTATTCACACCATTTTAGGAAACACTTCAGCCTGGAGCACCTATCATTTCAAGTGGCCGATTTTACACTTTTCGGGAAGTACCCTACCTTTTCTGTTTTTTTTTTTTTGTTGCATTTCCTTCGACAATAACCTTTTGTTTGAATTTAATTTTTCCCATTTTGCACCTGGTTTATGTGTTTTCCAGAAAAATGTAGGAAACTTGATTTCAATTGACCATTTAAAATTCTTACTTTCGTTTATATCCTGGATTTATAGTAAAAAAAAAATACTTTAAAACAAGTAAAGTTTATGCGGTTGTAGAATTTAAGGTAAAACAAAGATGTTAATTAATTTGAAAGGTAACGTTATAAATCAGAAAACTACTTAATTGCAATCAGAGCTACTTCATAACATTTTCTTGAACACCACTGACCGAGTTGTTAGATATTGCATGGAAGCTACAATTACCTGCGATTAAAAATTTTGTAATTGTACTTAATAATTTCTCAATAAATACCTTTCTGAAGGTATTGTATGATTTTTTTTTTAACAAACACCTTTTAGCATGAGTTCATTAAAAAAAAAATTCCCCTTTCCTTTTAATTAGTAAATGGAGGTGTTTCGAAAAATTAATATATATAAGAAATAAATCAACGAGTAGTTATCTTTTAAAATACAGAGAACATGTTGTAATTAATAAGGTCACAGCATTGAACTGGGAATGGAATAAGAAATGTTCCCAAGAAAAATTAGTCTATAATCAAAGTCTATTAGCCATAACAGTCGCTTATCACTGATTCGGTAACCAAAAAACTTAAGTGTCTACACTTAAAAAAAAGAAAATTCATGATGTAATGCTAACTCTACCATGAGATGAGACAATTTTTTAGTTTAGGATGACTGACACGATTATTTTGAAAAATTATATTTATTACTATCATTATTTGAATATTTTAGATTTTTAATATTAAACTGATGTGAAAAATCAAACAATTAATTATTTACCGATAAAATCAATGATTTACTTACTTAGAAATAATGCAATCGCAGTGACTAATGAACAGATCATTTTATAGCTGTGACAGTGTTGCATTTCTGATTAAATTCATTTCATTTTTACCTTTAATATTTATACACTGCACAACTAGTAGCAAAAAAAAAAAAAAACCAAGAAATTACCTAATGCAAAACAGTATCATTGCGAATGTGACCTTCCTTATTTGTTTATATCTTCAAATTGCTTTCGGTGAATTACCTGCAAATAGAGAAGAAGATTGCTTATTAGCATTTTGCATATAAAATGAAACTTAAATTCTATTTAAAACTTAAATAATATACTGAGTAAACAAGAATCGAGTATTTTTTTTTTAGTCGGAATTAGTTTTCACAGGAATTAAAGTTATTGTTCATTGGAGCTTCGAAAGCGTAGTAATGTTGTTAAAAGTAGTAGGTCATTTAGAAGTTACCTACTTTTAGAATAGTAATCTTGTCCAATTAATAATGAATATTTATATTGTTCTAGAAACTGAAGCATTAGAGCAATTTAAATAAATGAAGTGTCGTTATATACGATTTTGTCTTAGGATTATCATAGAATAGGTGAAAATCTTAAGAAGCAACATTTCATCAAGATAATACCCAAAAGTACATCTCCATACTTCCTGGACATGTATGTTTAATCCCCAGAAGTTCAGTCCCCACCGTGAGTGTTCAATTTTGATTTATTTTCAAACAAAATTTTACTCGACCATCGTTGAACTGGAAGCAAACAATTCGAAAACTCCCACAATAAACATTCCGAGGGAAAAGTTCATTCCAGTTATCTCACACAATTTCCTTACACTTGTGCCCCGGCCCAATAAACAAAGAATCACCCACTGATAGGCAATTAGTCAATCCGCCGTGCACTGAGCCCCAAAGCGACGGACTAAGCGATGGATGGGTCCAAAGAAAAGTGAAAAATTGCCCTCGAGACAAATCGCGGGGGGGACCCAAAAGGGGCAAAATCTTAACTTGTTGGGTGCATCGTCGTCGTTGTCGTTGCGTTGTCGCGGCTTTATGCGACCAATACACCACGGGGTTACAGTGGAGCACTAGAACTAGATATAGCTGTGGAGCGCCAACCAGCAGCCGGATCGACTCTGGATCCGAGATGGCCATAATCTAAGCAGTGGCGGGTTTGGGAGAGGGGCTTCCATAATCATTGCTAGAGTAAGAAAAGCTTCTCGCGTGTTTGTGTGTTTCTAGATCAATGCGGAAGTAAATTGCAAAGGGGGCGCTTGTGTAGTCGTTGTCGCCAGCATTGGGGCTCCATCAGGCAACCTCCTGGTTGGTAGTGGTTCTACTTTTCGCCTTCTTCTTCTCGTCGGAGCCCCGTTCTTTGCAAATCGCGTAAAATAAAAAAAAAATGGAAAAAGAGCAAAAGTGTAAGGAGAGCCAAGTGGCTAAACAATTGAACCGAAGATGCAAAGAGGGAAAAAATCTGAGCAGCTGGAAAAAAACCCTGTTGAGTTGGCGGCCAGCGCTTCGTCAAGCACAAGAACTAGGCTTGGTTCGTTTTCGAGAACCGTTCAAAGACGGTGGGAGGGCGGTAAGACGACGGTAGGAGGTGGTACGGTAGCGCGACCGGGGCCGAAGGCAAGGAGGAAGTGACATTGTGGCAAATTCCTCATTAAAAATAAAAATTTCTTGGTCTTTCTTATTCCGCGGAACGCGGCGGCGGTACAGCCGCAACGAACAGAATTATGAATAATTTAATTGCTCGCGCTGGAACGATCGCTTTGTCCGCGGGCGCGCTGCGTGATTTTAAAAGATCAGCGCAGCATTTGTGCGGGTGATGAAGAAGGAGGAGGAGGTGGAGGTGGAGCAGGCGGGGGTTGCGATATCAGTTCCTTCTCCCGAATCAGAATATGCAAATTAGCCGCTTATTGCTCTGCGCAGTTTTTCCTGGTTCGGTTGCTTGTTATTCTAATTAATTTCTCGCGCGGCTCAGCTCCCCCATGCCCCTTCTCCAGAGACCGACTGTTTGCGTGCAGGAGAGCAAAGATGCCGGGGACCAGGCATGCGGCAGGAACTTAAGATGGGCTTCGAAAGTCGCCCGCGGGGCTCATATGCCACCGTCACCTGCCGCTGGTTTTCACGTTTTTCATATTTAAAATCGCCCCGCGAATTTACTGAGTACGCTTTAAGACGTGTGACGAGTGTCGCCGTCTTGAGACGCTGCATTTATAACTTCTTTAGCTTTGTTGGGGCTGTTTGTGTCCCACCTCCTCCGCCGTTGTCGTCGGTCTCAGCTGCGATGCTGGCTCAGCGTTTTTCGTTTGTTCAACGGCTGGCCGACGGATGACGACGGTTGCGGCTTGTTCGGCTCGGTCCGCATAAGTTCCGTGTTTTCCGCTCGCCGTTCGGATGCGCGGTATGAGTCTGATTCCGCTGCAAGGTCAAACATTGCGGAAGGAAAGATTTCACACGATTTCTGCACATTTTTCTTCGTTTTTGGTGCCGTTGCGCTATAGTGCCGCCGCCGTTATTTTCGTCTAGCTTATTCGCACTCAGTTTCTGGCCGTTTGCGTCGCCTTTTATGCGGCGCGCGGACAATATCTTGTAAGATGCTGAGCACACGCTTCAAAGATGACGAACATCTTCGAAGATGGCGATGCTGATCTTTTTTCCTCGCCGTTTATTTTATTTGTTGTTTTTCATTTTCTTATTTTATGTAATTGTTCGTTGCAGAATCGTCTGGAGGCATTTTAGGAGCGGTTTAAGTGGCTCCAAAGTGGGCAATCTTACAAACCGATGATATAATATTGCGTTTTATGCCTTTGTCTTGCGTTTGTTAGCGTTGTATCGCTTCCACTTCCTCGCTTTCGATGCTGTACGAACGATTTGCGCGGTTAAGCAAAATGAGGAGATTTCAAATTGTTGCTATAATTCCCAACTTCCCACTATTTTTGGACTCTGATTCATTTTTCTGTTTATAATACGCCTCGGAAGCCAAATCCAGCTGCTTCAAGACCTACACATCCAGCAGCATACTTCCTCATGAGCATCTTTCTATCCCGAGCTTTCCTTCAAATGCTCTTTTAATTTGATGATAGGCATTTTGGGAATTTATAGCCGTTCGTGACCCAGAGCTTAATGATCTCACGCCACATAAGATCGCCGCTTGTTTCTTCCTTCTTCCTAGACTGCTATGGACTTGTTTGCAGATTCTGCCTTTTCGTTAAAAATAGCTTTAACAGATGTCTCTGTATAGCTTTTCGGAAAAAAAATCCATCACTTTTAACGAGGATGGCAATAGAAGGCCTTGAACACTTAAAGTGTTGCACCAAGGCTGGCATGGAATTTAAATTGAGAATGTCCATTACGCCAACACGTCCTATTTTAATCCAAGAGTTCAACTTTTATTGTTTTCCAAGCCTCTTCATAGATTTATTTTATTTTTAAGCATTTCGCACTGATCGAAAGTGTGTTCTGAGTCATTATCCTGCTGAATAAAACCTGAACTGAGTCAACATTTACAAGAAGTACGTCGTTTTTTCAACTTATGAATTGTAAATTTTACATATCTGCACAGGGAAATTGAAAGGCTAGAATTAGTCACTGAATAGCTAGAATTGTGGATAATATCAATACATCAAGAATGTCACGAAGCGCATATTTTACTTTTATTTCCGTCACCTTTGATTTTTCACCGCTCATGAAACTCACTATTTTTCTTCTTCTAATACTGGGAATGCTGAACGACATGCTTGTTTTTGCGCCTACAACATCTATTAAGTGGGATACTACAAGAATCTGTTCTTTGACCGGTGCTCTTTAAAATAGTGAATGTAAACAGAAACGTTTTCTTAAATAGTTTACTTGGGGAACAAGCCACGACAAATAATTTGTTCAATTTCTATTTCATAGAGATCAATAACAGCTCTAAGGAGTCTACTTTTTATTATCATGACATG
Organism: Philonicus albiceps; assembly: GCA_963969385.1. Lineage (NCBI taxonomy): Eukaryota > Metazoa > Arthropoda > Insecta > Diptera > Asilidae > Philonicus > Philonicus albiceps. Next base: position 22,313,909 of record OZ017775.1, read on the forward strand.
ATCGCCATCATGATTATTAGGCCTAAAAAATTTGATTAAACGTAAAGTGCGAAAATATTAGATAGTACCGATAAAATATAAATTTTATAAGCAAAATTAACAAACACTACCTCTTTTCTACTTTTGGTAGCTTCACAATCGATTTGACAGTGATATCAATGAAAATTTAACTCAATTTTTTATTATTTTTCGTTTATTTAAAAGAACATTGAACTTTAGTCGTTATCTCTAAATTTCTTAGGAACCACCACCATTTTATCGCGTCTTTTTTTCTACAGAAAGTAGAAAGGTACGATCTTTTTGTATATTCTCTCAAATGACCTATATTACTTTTACCTGAATTGCTTTATTAACGTTAATTAAATAAATATAAATCATTAATTAAACCCTACATTCAATGTATCAATGACCTTAAAAGTTACCTGGAAAAGTGAAACTTGAGCTTAATGTTGCTATATAAGTTTTTTGCCTTTACGGCAGATCATCGGCCCTATGCAGGTCGAGTATCCACGCTTCCAAACTAATTTTCAAAGAAAAAAAACCTTAGAATTAATTAACTCGATTAAATCCTCTTCCTTATTACAAAACTACCTTTGTGCTGAACATTACAGCCGTTGGGTAACTCAAAAAATGTATCTTCAGCCTCCTCAATAGTGAAATATGGACCTAAAACGAATTCATCGTGTGCTCGAGAAGACCTTCTTTCTAACAATTTTGAACGTGACACCCAAAAAGGTAGTAAGACGCTCATTATCAATTATCCCATTAGGTGAAAAGAGAATTTACACGAATCAAGAAACAGCATAAAAATCCGGAAGCTTCAACTGTAAACGAAACATAACAGTAGGCTGGTGGATATATTTACATACCAGTCATGGTCATTACCTGAGTAATTTATTTTCTTCTTTAGGGGAACGAGCGCAGGTGTTGTCACTCACCTGGGCAGCGTGCGTTAACATTAACTGACTAAAACTAAGAAGAAAATAAATAAAAGTATCTCGCCGAATACCAAATCCGGCAAAAAAAAAACGAGCTATTCGTCACTTGCGCATGCCCTTGGATCTGCTTGTTTCGTAAAGAGCACCATTTATTGCTCCAAGAACCTTAAGATTAAGACAAGATCAAGACTTCTCAACGAAAAAAAATTTGAATTGAAATTTGGACGAAAACAGATTTTGTCCAAAAACCCGAACAGGGTGACATTTTAGAGATCTTTTCTCGATTGTCTTGCTAATTGCCCAGTCGATCGTCTATCTGATCGTTTTGAGATCAACTTCCTGACAAAATATTGTTCTAGTGAACCAGTTTTGTCGCGCAATTACAGCGCATGACGTCATTGGCTATCTGGGAATTTGTAACAAAACGACCGCTTCGAGTGGCTTCCTAAAATTGTTTACACTTCTCCTTACACCGATAATCCGCGCTTGGTGTTTATGACTCTTCCTGATAGTGGCTATCTGCGGACCTATTAATTCCCGTTCGAAGACAAATCAGCGGGCTCTTTCCCACCGCCTTCGAGGGGTTTGAATTTTTTTTATTTATCTTTTAATTTTATTTATGTTTGTTTCTTTTTGTATAGTTAGGCACAGTCAGCTGAAAAACAGGTACAGCCGCAAGTATCAATTGTTTTTCAAGCCAAACCGATTTTGAATTGAGCAGCCCAAGTGGGGCGGCAGAGATTAAGATGATTTAATCACGAGGAAGTGCGGCTTTTTTTTTCCGTGGGTGTAAAGTGCAAGGTTTTCTAAGAACCGAGCAGCGCCAAGCCGAGCCCGTTCCTACCGGGAAATAATTAAAAGCTCTCGAGAGCTCCTAAACAGCCACTTGAGCGGCTATTTTAATGCACTGCTTATGGGGAGTTAGTTAAACGAGGCAAGGCTGTGTGCACAGTGCACACGTTTCTCTGAATCACTGATAGGCTGCCTGATATTAAAATAGGCTTCACATTGTCACGTGTCGGATACTTTTCGGACCTTAAAACTTGCGATTTTAATTAACAGTTCCTGACTGATGGGTGGTGCTGCTCTGGAGCCTCGTTTAACTAACAACTTGCGAGGAGACATGTTAGCTAATTAGATCTTGGTGTTGATTACTTTACTATGGGAAATACTGCGAAATACCTACAAGATAATTAAGCTTTATTTTGATTTAAAAAAATACCTGTACCATAGTCTGTATGTTCATTCACACGATTTAGAATTTTTTGCGGAATTCAAATTTCACTTATGCATTAATAAGAAAGATTTACCCTTGTATAGGGCAAAATTAGAACTTGTCATATTTTCGAAAATCCAACAGTATTCGAAAGTTTATAATTTTTCTCAACCAAAAATGTTCTTATAGATTTTGTTCTGAAACTTGAATGATAATTAGACTCTTAAATCATTACTGTCTTTAACACTAGAACTATCAAAAACCAGTCAATTTGACTGGTACTCAATGCCTTCCTTCATTTAATTGTATATTTTTGTAATTCTCTTCTGATTGATGCCAAAGTTTAATAGAATTGAGGATTACGACATATTCAAAAACCTTTTTCCATTAATAATTATTTATTCAAATTTGAAAGCGTATTAAATTAAAGGTGCAGAAAGTTGTTAAAATTACAGACTTGCGCGCCGGGAGTAATTAAAGTAAAGATACGACTTTTTTGCTCCTAGTTTTGAATTAAATAAATTTATACTTCAGGACCATCGTAGCTTAAAACTAAATGTATAATGCCCTTATGTTGTGCTCCGGTATTAGGTAAGAATGTCTTAAATTGTACAATTTTAGGCTATGTGGTCTTGTTAATTTACATAGTTAATTGTCGGTTAGTTCTCTTTTTCTTCCAATATTTTATTGCGTTCTAGTCTAATTAGTTTTCTTTCAAGAATATAAAATTCTTTCTAATAACCAGGTTTTATTTATCTTCGGTTATTACGATGACATTTTGTAAGCTAACACAATTCCGCATATTTCATCAACTTTAAAGTTTGCGTTGCTTCAATTTAAAATTTTAATAGTTGAACAACATTTTTTAGAACGGAGAAAAAGTTGCAAAATACTTAAGGCTTATAGCACTTTTTTTTTCTTGGCTATAAATACATAAAGCTGTCTCGTATCTTTCCAAAATTACTCGTATCTCTGATAAATGTTACAAAACCGTTTTCAACAAGCTCCTTGCCATGATAAGCGCTATCACCTCTGTCTGATAACGTTCCCCAAAAATAAAAAAAAAAAATAAATGTTATGTTAAATGACAAAATTGACGAAGACGCCCCTTCAGGCGATTCGAGCAATTAAGAAATATATTCCCCGGAAAAGTATAAATCCGTTCTTCCGGCGAATGGAGCTCACTGGCAACCCCAATGCTGAGTAATTAAGGGTGACCGATGCTTGCGATTAGAACGACTTCCGCCGCCGCTTTCCGAAGGCTCTCCTATGAAAAATATTCAGGAAGAGCGTTTCGTTTCGTCGCAGTTGCTCGAATTAATTTTGCAGCGGACTGGGTAAGTAGTGTTTTTTGTATTTTGTTTTGTTATTTATTTATTTTTTGTTTTTTTTTTCAGTTACGTTACCTTGCACAGTGCAGAGGATGTCTGGACTGGTTTCCGTCTTTCGCCGAAGTGGCGATTTATTATAACGTAAAACAATTAGCGCTAATAAGCCGCTTCACTGTTCCAGTTTGCACTCCAGTCGCGAAACAACTGAAATCCAAGGAGAAATAGACCAAAAAACAGTTATAAAATCACTGAAAATCCACTGAACTTCCTCAACGCAATTGTCGCCTGTTCCTGTTTCTCTATTTCGGGGGATCTCACAAAGTGGCAACGCACGAATTTCGCACCTCCTAAGCTTTTTTTTCTAGTGGTTATTGTAATTCTTTTCAATTTTTATCAAACTTTTCACTAAAAAAGTAAATTTCGTCGCATGACCAGGGGATGTCATTGGCGACGATAACGGCTCCTTTACGGTTTTTTTCTTGTGTGTCACTTGAACCTGCCGCCAGAGGGGCCTCGACACTTGTCAACACAATTGGCCGCAGAACACGGAACTTCCGCGCGCCCAAGCACCAAAATCGAACCGCAAACAACAAGTGATTGCCGCTGCTGATTGAAAGCGACGGGAGTTCTTTTGATGGGCGCCTCCCTTACGTCACGTCTCCTCTTCCGTGTTTTTAAAACGCGAGACTTTGGCTGATTTGTTTCTTTTTCCAAATATTTTCTTATTATTCGCACAAGCAGTTCCCAAGGGTTGGACCGGGGAACGGATCTCACTCAGCGACGACGGATGCAGTCCACTCTATTTTTATTTTATTTTTTTAAAACCGGAAAACAAAGAAGCGCGAAGTGCGCGTCAGAAAGCAGCGATTTGTTCGGCTGCGAGACGCTAACGAGCCCTGAGACACTTTGGAAACACTTTGATTCTTTTTTTTTAACCGTTTCTGGCTGCACTGCGCGCGGTGCTCTAGGAGTGCTCCCTGAACCCAGCTGAGAAGAAGGAGTTTCGCCCGACGTACATCGACGGCAGACCATCGACTACTACACGAGGCCAGCAATGGAACGGCAGCTTCAGCCCCGATTTTGCCGACTCGCCTCAGCCTCAGCGTGCTGCCGTCAGCTCCGACTCCGGGTCTCCGTCGCCGCTCCGCCGCTCGCGGTGACAAGTGTGCGGCGCGTCGTGGTCGTGTGGGTCGTGGCGTGGCATCGTGGTGTGGCGTACGTGAAATGGAAAGGGAGCCGCATCGTCGAGCGGAGCCACTTGAGCGCGTTTTTCTCCTCGTCTTCTTCTTTTTTTTCGCGTTATCATCTTCCGCCGCTTCCTTGTTCAACGGCGGTGGTGTTCGCCTCGCCGCCTCACAAAATTCTTTACGGTGCTTCGGCGGGTTCCGCTGTATGCGTGACGCGCTTCATTTCACACAGTCTCCGCAATTATAAATGCGGATTCTCTGCAACTTTAGCCCGGCCAGGCCGGAGTTGGAGTTTTGTTGATTACCCTCTACGCGCCCGCATGTTTGTGTATGCGTGCATGTTCCAAAGTAGCGGGCGTAAAAGAATTTCTTTTCTTTAGGAGCGGAGAGTGCCCCGTCCCGTGGTGTCTCGTAATCCGGGCACTTGTGTGCGTTCACAGATGGCGCTGTGTGTGCTGTTTGTTTACTTGCTGTTGCGTTCTCGACTCCGACGGCACCGTGATTTCTTCGGCTTCCACAGGTTCAGGCGTTTTTAGGCTGACTCAAGCCAGGCAAGGGGTGGATTTGAGGCGGCTGGGTCGCGTGTGTGTTTGCGTGCAGAAAACGATGGAAATGCCGAGGATAAAATAATGCAAACAAGTGAAGTCTCAAAAAGGTGGAGCGAGAATTTCTGATTATGCTTCCACCACCGCTTGAGCTTGTGTGGGTGTAGTTTTCCTGATAGTCGCTAACAAAATTGCTGTGATTTCGACCCGATTAGGAAATTGTTTTTTTTTTTGTTTTTTCGTGTAAATTCTCCTTTCCATATAATTACTCTCAAACAGGTGTTTCGAGGCTTATTGCACGTTTACCGTTTTCTTTCATTGCAGGTTATTGAATTGGGTGGCGTTGGACAGTGGACAACGATATGAAAAAGGAAAACATCAATATTTTGAGGAAATTAATAAATTAAACTCTTACGTGCACTACGTAAATTACGAGTATTTTGGAAGGATAGTACCGCTCACTTTAGAGCACCAAACCAAAATGACACGTAACACAACGTAACGTAACGTAAAATACGAATAAATATTGGGCTAACCTAAATAGACGTAATAAAACTACGAATTTTCGTTAATCTAGAAGTGTCACTTTTGCCGTTCTTTTGATCGTTATAAACGTAAACGGTTGTGATATTTGAATTGGAAGTAAAAGAAAATGCGGTGGCTCAGTATGTTTCTACTAGCTCCACACTTTCTACGCTGCGGAACTTAGTCGGCGATATTCATAAAAAAAACTTTTTGTAAATAATTTATTCAACTAGTCTTCCTTGAATTTTGAGATTCCGACGACCGCTGAACAGGCGGTGATATATCATGCCATTTCAAAACCCTGCAAGCCGCTGAACAGGCTGTAAAATCACAGACTATTTCAAGTCCTTGACATCTGAACCTAAATCCTCAGGATACTCAACCATGGATGCACCTACATTTTCTTCATGTTTTACCAACGTTCAAGTTCAGAAAATTCACTACTATCCTCCTGCTCTCAACTATATCGAAGAGGACATTCTCTATTCCACCTCCACAATCCTGAAAACCAACATTCAGAAATAAAACATAATTTCGCCACGACTTGCTTTTCGGCGTTTATTCCCATCTTCCCATTATTATCGGATCTGTTTCAATGGCTGGGAGGAGGGTAGTAGGAGTAGGCTCAGTATGTTTCTACTAGCTCCACACTTTCTTCGCTACGGAACTTAGTCGGCGATATTCAAAAATAAAAACTTATGAGAAATTGTTTAAATAACTTATAACTTTCAGTTTTTCATTTTATATTTTAAGGACATGGGGACTTCTACAAAAAGTTAAAATAATGAATACCGGAGAGAGTACCGTCGACTAGTCATATGAATCTTCAATTAAACTCATTTTTCCTTCTCTTTTACTTTACGTTTCTATTTCAGTCAAAATGTCAGTTTTGACGTCTGTAAGTTCAGTTTCGTTATATGTTAACGTAACGTTACGTATCTTTACGTTTCTATTCAAGTTGCAACTTAAGGCTGCGTGCGATCCGCATTGTATTGAACGCAGCGTAATAACACCCTAAAGAATCGTTCACTTGGACCTTCATTCACTCTGCATCTATGACAAACGGCGTAACATATTACTGAAAAAGAGAAAAACAATTTTGCATCATATAAGAAAAGGCTTACTCAACTGCTGCCTAACAGGTATTTATATTTTTCATTGTCATTCTATGAGAATGAAATTTTTGAATTTTCATTGGTGACAATTACGTGTAATATAAATTACCTCTCACGAACAGGATTTCCTATAGAAGCGAGTGGTCACTTTTGATCTCTGCCCTCTCAGAGGGAGCCTCTGATAGGTCAGTTGTTAGTGTGCTGGCCTACCGTTCCAGAGGCTGTGGGTTCGGATCCCACATATAACCATTGTCTCCTGTGTTACGTGGTAACCCAATGATCTAAAAAATGGCCTAAGTGTGCCGTTCTAGGCAACCACACCAACCTAACTAACCTAACCTTGCCCTCAAAGGCAGTGACAGTCACTATATCTTCTCCGAAATCGTGAAGAATTTTGGACTTTTAGCTATATATTCATTAAAATTCTTTTAGCAACCCCATTCTTCTTAAAAAGTACTTTAGAGTTTCAAATCCGCACAAAACTAATTTGAAACTTCCATTTTCCCGACTAGCCTAACATATATCAATTAAAATCATCGAATTCAAGGGCCCTGTTATATCATATCAAATTTTTTTTCTATGGAGTATCTAACGAGCATATGGTAAATTAGGAATATTTAGAAAGAATGTTGATCAATTCTAAATGTAAGCACAAAGTAATCCTGGCGACAGATCTTATTACTAGATCCTGCTCTAATTGGTCCTATCATTGCAATGCTAAAAAAGTAGATAACCAAAGAGTTTCGGTTAATCGGTTAAAAATTAAGTTTTTGTAACTTTGAAACATTCAAAATTGCATTGATGTACGGCACAATCGAAATCTTCATTAGAAGAAAGTGTTTTCAAACTTTGATATTAAAAATGAGATAAACTAAAAAAAAATGTGTAGTTAGAGAATTTTGTACTCGCTTTCACTGGTAAAATTCCACATATATATAGAAGTAGATTTAGTCAACCACAAATACAATTAAGTTAGGCAGAACAGATGGAATCAGTATAAAAAGAAAGATCAATTTAAAAAGTTGCATCATCGATGACAAACAGATTATTAGATACAGGCAGCCGCACTGGCAATAAAATTAAAAGTTCGTAGAAATTATTGTGAGAGACATGACAATGGCACACACTACTCTAAATTTAGAAATAATCAGAAAATTGTTATGGAAGTTGTACTTAATAAGCCTTAACTATAAGTAACAAGCTCAGAAATCGAACTTGAAACGGTAAACAATAAGACTTTAAAGAAAAATTAAATACTAATACCTCATATTAGTTGTTTCTGTAGAACAATGTAAAATAAAAACAAAACAAATGTTCACAATTGTCCGAATTCCGAAAGCAACAAATTATATGTCTACTTATCCTTATCTCCCTCTGGAATTTTACTACTGGTTTCAAAGGAATTTTCCTAAACAACGGCTGAAATGCCTATCGATCACAAACTAATCTTATTGCGCAATATCAGCGTCTAGTGAATATCTTGCAGGCATCTAAAGTTGTCCAGACGAAGAAAAACCGTGCCGCAACTAACCCGTTCGCTATTTTAGCTTAATACATGAAATGTATTCAAACTCCTGGTCTTCCGTGTGTAGACCCACAGTTGTATATACTTGCGGTGTAGCAAATCGCATTGGCTTCACAAGCCTAGTCGTTCGGATAAAAGCCATTACGGGGATCATCTACTTGAGCTTCAATCTTCAGAATTTTTCAAAAGAATCTGCCAACTGGATAGGTGGTCCAACATCATAGTCTGTCTGCTCTCGACGACACCTTCTTCCAGGCAGTTTGAGTTTATGATTCTCCGGTGATCGTATCAAATGCAATCAAACAGATTGCACGTCCCCCTGGCGGTGCCTGTGCGTTCTTCTTTTCAGCTAATTTTTCTTTTCTTTTTTTTTTGTTTTTTGAGGTACCTTTGACTCACTTATCAGCAGAGTTAGCGTAATCTGTCGAGGCGGAAACCTCTCAGGCACAATGGGGGCCAGACATAATCCACCGAGTGGGTGGTAAGGAGAGAGGAGAATACCGTGAGAAATTGACGATATTGTTGTGTCACTATGCACCTTTCTGGGCTGATGGCGCAGACGCAAGCAGATACTACACATTGTGTGCGCTCCGTGCTCCAGGAAAGTGCGGATACAATTTTGTGATTTCGTAGTAAATCACATTAGAACTGGAGCGAAACTTTACCGTCCCGAAGATAATAATGTTTTTGAGTGTATCTTGAGACGGTGCAAGATAAGTTGAATAGAACAAAAAATACTGATACGACCAAATTTATTATCATCCTTTAGGATTTTGAAGATCGTTTTCTTTTAGAAAACAAAGGGTATTTATTACGAGGCTTACCACTTTATTTTTCATTGCAATAGATCCTGATTTAATCATTCGTTTGAAACCATTACTGATTATTGAAAGTTGAATATTTTTCTCCTTTTAATCTACAAATATATCTGGCTAGCACTCCCCTTGCCTTGTGATTGAAATTCTAAAAGATAATACTTTTTTTTATAAATTCCGTGCATTGGTCTACAGGATAATAAAATCATCGAAGCCATACTTAACAAAAGAGGCTCAATCCTGATCCTTATGAAGTGATAATAATTTTGGCCATATCTTTCGAAGTAGGTAGATATTGTGACATTTTCGTAGAGGTCTCTTATTGACTCGAGCTGTAAAAGATTAGAAAAGGAGTAACTATTTAAAAAAAAAATATCGGAGGTGTGACATATGTAACCAACCCGACCTATCCATTAAAGAAATACCCAACGGCTCATGCGCCAGCAGCTAAACTTTCGCCCGATAATTGCCTGGTTATTAGCATGACCGATTTTGTAGCGGCAGAAAATACCTGAAAATTCTCTTAGTGCCGCCCGCCCCACATGTAATTAACGTGCCTATGGCCGCCGCTGTTCTTTCAGGTGGGAGTGATGAACTTTCTGCGAACGTTTCATCTACCTGCAAACGATTTCTTCTCGATGTGGTGCCCTAAGGTCTTTCCGACTTCTTTTCAGAAAAAAATAATAAAAATAAACTATTATTTTTTGTTTTCTTACTGTTGGTCGGTGTGGGTCTTCCGCCAGAAGAGCCACAGCAGCCCCATCAAGAGGCCGTTGAGGCGCGCATGACGGAACTCAGCTAATGTGGAAATAAACACAAATCGTAACCTGCCTCGGAGCGTACCCGCATAGTTCTGCGAAGAGTTCAGCTCCAGAACCAATAAAGCATTCTTCACGGTATCCACGGACCGAGGGGCATCTTTGTTGGACCAGGCCAGGTATGTGTCCGGCGGGCATTTCCTAAGAACTCACAGCCAGAGATCAAGCATCTGCGGAGGATGATGATCACAGCATAAGAACCCGGACCGGTTTCCCTTCCGCGCAACTCACCTCGGCTTTCAATCAACGTCCGCGAGCCCTCCTTATATCACCTTGCGCGGCACAAGATGCGGTATCTCCGGGTTTGTAATCTTATTTTTTTTCATTTTTCCATCTTGAACGTTTTTTTTTCCCATTTTTTTTTTATCGTTATCTACTCGCCGACGTCTTCACATTATTCCAGGTCGCGTTTTTATTGCTATTGTCCAACTGCCGGGTCGTCACTTCCATCCATAAGGTGGAAAGGTGGACAGAGTCCCGTCCTCGGTCGGCGGAAGGCCGAGGTCGCATGTGCAAAGTGTGACAGGCCGACGATGGGATCTGGACCGGCAGCAAGGACCCGCATCTCGGTTTCGGCTTGCGGGAGGATCTCCCCACGTCTGGCCATTGTTCCTGTGTCCCCTTTTGTCTGTCCGCGGGGGCTCTGATTTGGACTTTGGTCGCGGTTGCACCTGATACGGTCGGTCCGATTGTGTACTTTGGAGTCGGGCCGTGCAGATGTTTTGGGTCCAGCATCCAGCATCTTGGCGGCCCACAAAAGAGATTCTGATCACGGTACGATCCACACAGGTCGCGCATATCTTGTACGCTTTAGCGGCGCAGAGAGATTCGCTATAAATTTCGCGAAGATAATCGCCGTAATGTTTAAGTACCGGAAGTGGAATTCTTAATGGAGCCTTCTCCGGGACTGTAGTCTGGAGGTACGTACATAGGGCTCCGCAAGACTTGTGGATATTGTTTTTGCGCCGATTCTGTCTGGAGGACGCGGTGCAACAGCTTTGTAGGATTCAATGACGGAAGTAATTAAGAGAAAACTTGAAATTTTCGCTAAAAGCACGTACCGAAAGAGTTGGGCTGGGGTTACGCACTGAAACGCTCCATAGTGCAATAAGAAAGTGCATATTTGCACTTTCAAACAAAGGTGTGCAAAATCGAAGGCGGTAAATTCTATTTTGGCTGACAAAGTAGCTAAATGGGTTTTAGGTGTTTTAAGATAAGTTTAAATTACTTAGTTCGATTGGGGAAGTTACCATACAGGATGGTATTATAAATATTAAGGCATTCAGCTATTGGGACCTAAAGATTTTTATTTTGTATTTAGTCGACTTTTAAAGATAATAAATAATAAAAATATTAGTTATCTTAACATTTAGAACCTTTTCTAGATATAGCTACTTAACTACTTGAACTGAAACTCTATTTAGTTAAGCAATTGGTTAAGGACCTTTCTTAAAATGGTACTTTTGACCAAAGTTCAAGAAGTGGAGGAACTCGTTGCAGGAGAATTGAAAGTGGATAGGGACCGATGACGGCTCTTGAGCATGTAAAAGACAGCAAACACTTTAACCGCCACATAAAACCAGGTAAGCCTTCAGACGCTCCTAACTTTTTCAAAGGCCGCGAATGGTATCATTTTGGGCGGAGGGAAAGGTGTAATTTGAGCACCTTCCAAGATCTGTTTACTTCACCGCTCTGATTGGGATCGACTCTCCTCCGCGGAGGAGTCGTGACCAGCCAAATCGGACCGTGAACATCTTGGCGTGCATCTAATTACGGGGAACGCGCTGTGAATAAGTAGCTCTGCCGAGTAATGGCTCCCCTGCGGAGCGCCTTGTACTGGAAATTTTATTTGTTGTTTTGTATTTATTCCTTTTAATTTTCTTTCTACAATCGGAACCAAATGCAAATTGGTACGCATGATCGCAACGGAGATTCGTGTACTGGCCATAGCTCACGTAGCCTAATGGAGACATTACGATCACGCATGGGAGCTGCAACTGACAAGTCATATGCGTTGCGTTCTTCCCTACGTGGTGCCCCCGGAGCCTTTGCTGGACACAGAACCAAATCAGTTGTTCACCTCGAGTTATGCGTTGCGGAGGCGTGAAATGAATTTCTTCCAATTAAGCAGCCAAGAATGGACAATTTGCCACGCCGGGGCTCCACTTAATATGCAACGGAACGACTCCCAGTCAAAACACGGAGAAGCATAGTGCTGCCGGGACACCTCCTCAAGGAACCGGGAGCTGGTTGGGGCCTGACCGACAAGGAGTCAACAACACGCCTGAGAACAACCGGTGACATCCTGTTCGGGCATGAGTCAGAGCTCAGCGCCCTCAGGAGCACCGGTTTAAGAAGTCAGGGGCCCCCGGTGAGTTATGACTCGATTTATGTGACGCGGCTTTCGTGAGGTGAGTAAATCATCAGCGCCGCCGTGCGTGGGAAAAGCTCGGGTCTACGAAAAAATGGACGAGACGCACGGAACAGTGAACCGACTGAATCACACCTGTCGTGTCATTATCATTCTCAAATTTCCATCCAGCGCCCAGTTCAAACCCATTTTTCTGGCACGGAATTAAAATTTATTGTTCCGCTCTGATTTGACTGCTAATAAGCGGGATGCATCACCCCCGAGACTGGTTAGTCACCGAGTGCATAATTGCCGGAGATGGGCAGCTCTTTCAGGTAAACATCCATGTGAAATAAAGCAAATTTGCTTGTGGAATAGCAAAAACCGGCCAAGTCCGTCTCACTAAGCGTTCGATGGGTTCTATAGAGATGATAAACTATTTGTAAGGCTTACACCGAACAATAATTACAACTGGATATGCTAATCTAGTCCCACATTTTATTTTCAATTGATAGACCTGATCGAATTATTAAATTTCTATTTTATTTAGTACATATTTTTAGATATGTTGATGCGAATTAACCGAAATCATTATTAATAATTTAGAGCTTTGGAAAAATAAGTTGAAAAGTATCGAGCTCAGCTGTATGTAAATCCTTTAAATTCTATTTTAGCTTGGAAAACTACTAAAATAATACGTTCTTGTAGTAGTAGACAATGCGAAGGGTAGGGCTCTAGTCAAAAATTCTAGTTCAATTATGGGGTTTTGGTTTTGGACCGTGTTCAAACCTGTCGCAACTCCTCTACTCTTCCTCAATTTCGGGTGGAAGTGCCATTTTGAGGCAAGGACTATTCCCGTGGATTCACTTCCCCCCCCTGAATAGCATTAATTTGCGACATATGGGCAAACGGCGAGATTCCCGAAGCGATTTATCATCCAGGGATGAACTGCTTACTCCGGGAAAGTCACATCGTTCGCTCCCCGCGTCCTGCTTGCAGTGCAAATCCTGGCGAACGCGCCCTCTAACATGCACAGCATTTCACAAATAGACCCCGGACCCGTACAAGGCCCATTCAGAAACGCTGCTTGCGCGAGGGTTCCGCCGCTATCCCGTCTTTTACTGTGCAGTTGTTACCCACTTTTGTCGTTATTATAAATTGACTTCATCTGTCGTGTTTTCGGCGAATCTTCCTCGTTGGCTTTACTTTCATTATGTGATTACCCAGGAGGGTGTTCGCCCGGAATTACGCCGCGGCGCATCCTGATTCCTAGGGAAGCCATTCGGGATTATTGGAAATTGCAAAACAATAGGCCACCAAGCCTGCATTAGCCCTTCTCAAATTATGGAGAGGTGGAGGATGTGAAAATTGCATGACTCCCCATATACGTGCGAGGGGCCACCTCAACATGCCTTCTGGAGATAGCAGAGAAATCGTAAAGAGTTACTCAACAGTGGACTGGGCGGTGGGGCTTCAGGTTGATCTTGCAAATCATAGGCCAACCGAGCTCATACCGCAGAAGTTCTCTGGTTAATTCTGGTGAACCTATGCTCGCTTGGGTCCGAATGACCGAGGCAATCACAGAACGGAAATTTCATCTGAGTAATTCACCGGTGGAGTCTTCTTGGAGCGGGGCTACCTCGCTAGAAGAAGAGCACGTCGCCGGCTCCGTTGGCTGCCAGAGGAATAATTGGGTCACATTCGAAATGACGTGGAAGTTGAGGAGTTCATTTGAAACGAATATGCCTCACATATCGCCGGGAGCGCTTTTATAATGCGACCAAGCCCCGGGGCAACTCCAGAGAGGTTTTTTTTGCTCCCCGCTCATTACCCACAATTGCATTATGCAGTGGGGCCACCTGACCTCTTGCAACTGAGCCAACCGTTGCCGCAACCGCCGGTGAAGAAGAAGCGCAGTAAATTCAGGGAGAATCCCAAGGTGCTTCTGATGTTATATTCGATTTATTCCGCTGTACGGCGTGCGGCGAAACCGCGTTTTGCGATTACCACCGAGTGCAGGCTGCGGCGACCACTGGCACCTTCGTCCTCTTCACCTGGGCGGAAAGGTAAGCACTTACCTGTGCAGAGAAAATGCTGTAATCCCTTCGGCGGAGACCGGATCGCTTCCGGGTGCCTCTTTTCCTTCTTTTCTGCTCAGGAAAGTCAGAGGTTGATTTGCCTAAGCTAGCGCAAGTCCGCCGCTCAGGACTGAAGACGTATTCACTTTCTTGCAGACCGGGCAAACCGTGTGATTTTCGTGGCTATAAAACTCTGATTAGTCACACCCAGACTTTGTTGCATCTTACATTTTCAGTCCGTTTTTGAAGTCCATCTTCATTTTGTCTAAGTTTTAGATTTACGGCCGAAACGCTTCGATCCTCAAATCCGCAAAAACCTGTTTGGGAAAAGGTAACATTTAGTATAAAATTAGTAATAAATTTACAATTTCTCTCTTTACTTATTGCAAACTATCTTTAAGTGCTAACAATTCTCTGATGTCTATATTAAATGTGAAGTTAAACTTTATTGGCACAACTAAAACAATTTTATTGCTTTGTAGAAAATTCCTAGACGAAGTAGGAACTATAATTTTACAATAGTTACTCTTTCGATGTTTTACTTTGTAAACTATTTTATGAAAGTGTGCTTAGGTTTTCAAATTGACAATAAAGATGTAATAGTAATGCACATATATATATAACTTTAAATAAATAAATATTTTACGACTAATAGTCAATCAATGGTGATTTTGTTGCAATATTTTCAGAAGATTATAAATCTAATAATTAATTTTAATTTGGGTAACGCATCAGGTACAGCTTTTATTATATTTTTGCTCTGAAAAATATCTTCTAATTATAATTGAAATGCCTTTTGCTAAGATTTTCGAGAAAAATTCTAATTATAAATGAAATGCCTTTTCTAAGGGTTTTCGAGAAAAATAATAGAGCCAAGATAAAATTTATGGACTACCAATTAGGTGAATTATTTGAAATATGTTTTCCTTTAAGAAATAATGTGCCTATAGATTTTAATTAATAACTTTTTAAACGATATTATTTAAAACAAATCAAAATAGGGAAAAACTCTTTTGGCTTGACTACGAGCACCTCTATTTTTACGGAGATTTAAGTGTTTTCGATACTTCCCCATTCCTCCAGCGCCAGAGTTCGTAAATTTTTCCAACCCAAAAGTTTCCTGTTTATAAATCTCACTCCTTACCCGCCTCCGTTCTAAACTAGTTCACAAACTTCCTAAAAAAAAAAGAAGAAAATTGAAAATTTCACCTCACACTGAGGACGGTTCTGAGAAAATTTTCGATTGGAAGAAAATGCCGCCATAGAAGCTAAGGGAAATTTCGCCGGTAGTTCAGACGTGTCTGCGGGCTCGAAATAGAAAAAGAAAATCGCTTTTTCCCTCCTTCGTTTATTTTCACGGCTGGTTACGTGGGCCTACGGGAATATAGGCGCGCGGGGTCGGGCGGAGGCCGAGGTGCAGACATTTGGATGATTTTAATTTTTGGGCACCTGTAGAAATTAAAAATAGCCAGGGCGCTCTCCGATGGGAATTGGAAAGAAATTTTATTTTATTTTTTCCGAAATAGTTCGAGTCACAGTTGGGATCCAGCTGACGGGGGCCAAAAATTGAATCCTGTTTACAAAACTATGACGGCGATGGTCTGCATCAAAGGGGTTCCCGGTCGACGGTTCGGGATTTCCTTCTATAATTTTTTTTTTTATTTCTTTTCTTTCCTAGATGGGTGCTAGCTACAAGAGTATGTGAGAAGGAGTGGCTCCGAAATCTTCTTAAGCCGGTTAATCGCATCGCTAAAAGCTGTGCACATAAATTTTCGACTAATTGTCGTGTTATGGCAGTTGTGGAGCTCTGGACCTAACAGATATTTTCTCGCGCCCCCAATTCCTCTCAACGCATTGGGGCTCCTCGATTTCCTGTGATAGTTAATTCCACGGTAAGGCGCCCTAATGCCCCACTAAATCTCTTCCATTATGTCGCCGCCAGACAGAGTCTTTCGGGCACAATTGCTAATAGCCTGTTTGGGCGAGAAGGTTTGGAAAATTTTAACCCCAATGAATGGCTGCGAGGAAAACCCATATGAAGCAAATAAAATCTTAGAGGAAAGGTGAGTTTTTGAGAACTTTTGAATATGACACAAATCTCTCGATCACAGCGAAATTAAAATTTTCTACTGTTTACGCTGAACGAAGTAGCATGGAAAACTTTGAAAGAATTTGATTTTAATCCAATAAATACTTAGGAGGTTTTGAAATCGCTGATTTTGGATTTTGCAGTTTATCTTTAAACTTTATTTATTTCTCCTAATAAACTAGGAGCATTTTTCTAAATTCAGCTTAATATTTATACAGAGTTTCAGGCTTGTTGACCACAGTTGACGGAGTTTCAATAAATCGTGCATATTTCCAACATGGACTCGTGGAATGCAGTCCTGTCGGGTTGAATGATAATTACTAGCCTATTTCCGCCTAAACCAACGGCAGAGAAAGGCTTAACACTTTACCCGCGTTCAGTAAACTCTCAAGGTGATAAATTATCTAAGTGCAAAATTAAAAGGCCGACCTGCCCCAGCCACAGGTGCTATTCACAAGGTTTCAATTTCCGCACTCGTTCGCTGCGAAGTCGACCCCTTCCATTGCATGACTACTTAGTCCAATTACAGTATCAAATCAAGTTCTAAAGATCCCTAAACACCGTGCAATTACCCGCTCGTCGACTACTTGGGAATTAATTGAAAATCCCTCTGGAGATAGGATCGACGCAGCTTCTCGGTGCCGCAGCCTGATCAGAATTCCACGCCGCTTCGGTGCTAAACAAACTCATGTCCCAGCCGCACGGTCCAAGCCTTCCAGATCCGCTTATCTCTGGCGGGGCACATCGTTAGAGGAAATTTATTATCACAGCTCAAGGGATCCGGCCGGGGCCTATGTTGCGTGAAGAAGTCATCCTCCACTCGAAGGAACAATTCCGATCTTCGAGGTTATTAGATCTGCCGGGGGAAGATGTGGTTGATTCACCCGAACGTGTAATTTTCTCCGGCCAATCCATAATTTTTCCATTTCACCGCAGGTTGGTAAGTGATTGAATGCAATCTGCGGCCGGTGCTCCAGCCAGCCGGGACCAATCTGGAATTCCACAAAAATATAAAACCGCGTACCGATCATATGAGGGGCAATCAGCGACGTCGATGGAAAATTTGAGGCTTTCGAAAATTTCCCGTTCGGAAAATTGGCGGCCCAAGCCTGGCCTCATAAAACATGGTTGTAGGTGCCTATCTACATTCAGACCTGTCCTCACCGCCGCCACCATTGCCGGCAGCACGTTTGTATAGAAATTCTGAAAAATAAATTTATGAGACCATGGTTCGGGAAGGGAATCCATCCTCCTTCTCCTCCTCCTTTTTGTAGGGAAGTCTCTCAGTCAAATCGCGGCCGATGGTGGCGCAAAATCAGATTAGAGTCCCATTCCCGTGAGCGTTTCTTGGATTTAATGCGGCACGTGAGGTTAGAACTTAATGGCGCGACCTCCTCATATGATCTCCATGCGATCGTTACTTTTCCCGGGATGGAATAATTTGAGGCCTGTACCCGAGCAGGTTGAGAGCTCGGTGCGGTAATAACGTTTTAATAGTTGCCAGCTTTCGTAAAATTGCGGTGGATGAGCTATGGAAGCATGCACCTCAACGGCGCCCGCACCTGATTCATCTTTTGGCAGGGTAATCACGCACTCGAGATGCCCCTGATACCAATTTTGAACAGCTCACTAGCTCTAATGGGAGCGCTACAATTTCTAGGAATATTACGGACATTCTAGACTTATGGGTCAATCTCTACCTTTTTCCTATCGTGGAAATCTTTGACAATTTTCAAGGAATTTGATTTGTTAGAATTAGCCTACATTAAAAATTTCTTTATTTCTATTGTCGCTAATCGAATAGCTGAATAAAATCTAATAGTCAAACTCATATTTTAAATTTACTCCTATGAGACCATTGTTATACGTGGGATTCGAAGCCACAAACTCTGGGACAGTAGACCAGCGCGCTAGTAATTGAGCTAACAGAGGCCCATTGATTCAAATTAACTCGTCATATCGGACCTAGCACTTTAAATTTCGAAATTTTTAGTGCATATCCGAAAATATTTTCCATAAAATACGTACGAAAGTTATTCACTTCACTTAAATTCATAGTAAAGTTTTTGCAGTAGATTTATAATATAATTACAGCAATTTAAAAAGAAATACCTTGAATTTTAAAAATTATGGTTACCATTTTAAATTTTTAAATTGTGATAGTAGATTCGAAATATTCGGTGTCAACATACTCTTTACTTTTTATTTAAATTCGTTTAATTAAACAAATTATGGACGCCATATTGGGTTCGCCATTTTTCAAAATGTTGATAAACGATTTGAAAATACGTGGCCTCAAAGTACCCTTAGTACCAATTTTCACATGAATTCCTTGAATTTCGAAATTTTATAGTCGTCATAGCTCCGCATGAACGGATTCTAACCCTAGTAGGAGAAAGCGAGGTGGAACGGGGTAGTCTGCCGGTTGTATGTCGTGAAATTCTCCTAATATTTGCAAAAACCACAGATATTGAACCAATGTAAATTTTTAAACTTTTATCATAGTAATGGTTGTCCAGTATATTCGTTATGAAGCCTTTTACAATTTTTACGGTATATTTTTATATAACTACTGATTAAAATTTATTTAAACAACTTTTCGGTGACCTATATCCCCGTTAACCGATTTCGATCAAATAGATCCTATATGTTGCTCTGAGCTAAGCTTGAGATACAAGTGAAAACCTTATTAAAATCCGTCCAGTAGAGTCGGAGATTAGCGCGTACAGACAGATAAAATTTTTAAAAATGGCCTTTTTGTATTCTGTTAGCCTTTCTACATTACCCCCAATCAGGTTTTTATAAATATTTTCTATGTATAGACGAAACGCTACTATAATTTTATTATTGGTAATAGATTTTCTTTCTGATAAAATGAAATGTACCTGAATTTTGGCACTTGTTTAAACAATTCAGCAATTGTTAGGCTGAAGTAAAATTTTGTATAATAAATATGGGGTACATTTGAAAAAATAACTTTGAAAAAAAACGCTCTTATCAGCTTTAATAACGTGATTTTAGGTTTAGAAAACTTTTATACAACGAAGAACTGATCAGATTGTGTGATTTCCTAAACTAAATTGAATTTTTAGTGTCGTTTTGCATAATTTAGAAGACCAAAAAGTGGGAAATGTTAGCTAAGCTATGAAACTGAAAAAAAACATGTTTTGTGGAAAATGTAAGTTTAATTAAACATACGAGTCTGATGACAATAGGTAAAATGTAGATTTGGTGGTAGCCACAGACTAAAAATACTTCCTCTGGTAGATTACATGATGCAACCACCGTAAAATCCATCTAAAGAAACGGCGTGAATTGGAGTCTGTGTCTTTTAAGGGAAATTATTGTTTGCCATTTATTGGGAAAAAGCAAGGCAAAAGCGACCCGAATGACTCCATCCTGTGCCCATAAAAATCGGAGACCTCGGCGAGTGAGGAGCGGCGGCACGGCCTTTCCGCTGCCGTAAATCACAAAAGGTTCCGAGGCCCCAATTTGGTCAATTCGAAGCGAAGCACGCCACTTTCGGTTTCGTTAGCGCCGAATACCTTACGGCTGCATCGTCTAATTCCCACGCAGCAGCCACTTGGACCACTCTTGGAGAATCCATTTCCTTGCGACTATTCGGCGCGAATTCCTCGTTGATTGGGGGGAGGGTGATAGTGTGCTTCGGAATTAATTAGCATCGTAGGCAGGTAGGCCCTCGATGTGCACACACATCCGTGGAGCCCCGGCAGATTCGTCCCGCACTAGAATTGCGCGGCTGTGCCGTTGTACCCGCGAAAAGGCCGCGGCGGGGACTGTTTTTGACTGCGAATAGTATTCATATCACATCGCGCCTTATTTCTTGTGCTTTGCAAGTCAATTAGCGTCAGTGCGGTTACGTAAGAGCCTTCCTCGGCGCAGTGGTGCTCCGATGATTATGCCCCAATCGATGTCGTAACCAGCATGCGGCGTTTTTCAGGTGAGCCGGTAATGAGTACACGAGCACGAGGAGGAAATGCGGATGGGAAACGAGTTGCACGGCGGAAAGTTGTAAGGTGTTCGAATCGTATAGCATTGTGCGATGCGGCTCTGTGCCTTGCGAATTTGAATGGATATTTGACTCGAAAGAGGATGGGTTGGGATTCGACGATTCCCACACCTGAGCCAGCGAACCGCGAGTGGGTCACCTCTGCGGGGTGGAGCGATGGCAGTTTATTGCGCCTATTCGTGAACAAACTAGCGGCTAGGCGCTTAAATTGTGCTAATTGCCAGGGCGGAAGAGGCGACTCATGTGTGAATCAAAATATCGACAATTTGCTAGGTCAACAGGTGGTTATTACTACCGCTTTTTCTTGCTTCCTCTTTTTGCTGATATGCAGCTATGGTTGCTAACCCATTTCCGATTTAAAGTTTTACCCATATAACAAATATTTAGACGTAACAGAGGTAATTTAAAAAGCCCAAACTGATTTAAGACTAATTTACAGCTGCGGTTTTGTTTAATTTCATAAATAAAAGTGGATTACAATACGAAAACCAAAAGGGCTTTTGAAATGATAACCCTAATACGGGGGTATAAAACGGAATTCTTAAAATTTGAATCTGAGTTTAATCCGGCGAGCATGTAGTAATATCATTAGGAATGTGGCAGGATATGACCCAAAAACTACCTACAACAAGATGTGACACTCGTTTTCCCTTATCTTTTTTCGACCTTAGTTCTGTTAGTCGACTTTGCAGATTTTGTTAAAAAAAATTAATCAAGGGCTGATGTGTGAGAGAAAGATAAAAATTTAGGGGAGACGAGAAGAAAATTTCAACTACGTTTCGCTAGCTACGCACACATTCGGAGACTTTATCACGCCTTTAAAAATGCGTATAGTGAAAAAATTTAAGCAGCTCGCATTCGTATATATGCTCTGTGTGTGCTGCCTGCTTCTTCCCCATTTTCGATTTAAAATTTGCCTATGCCTGAACATTGCGCGGGGACGGCATTAACACTATGCATGCACAGAAACACAGTGTGGCTAAGACTTTGACCCGCCTCTAAAAATACGTGGTACTGGTACTGGCTGCACATTATTTTTTACACTATAAATGCTGTAGATGAGAATAGTTGATTGCCTATTCTTATCTTTCTCGCTCTTATGGGCATTTAGATAAGTCATGGTAAGCAGTAGTTTAGTTCTTTGGAACATTTTCCCCATGCCGTTTTAAAAATTGCATATGGGTTAGAGTTTTGCGCTTATATAGAGAGTACCACATCTTGTTACAGGTAATCGTTGGGTATGGCCTACCCATGTTTTATTTAAAATTATTTATTTTTAACTTTTGGATTATTATAATAAAACATTTTTAATGAAATTAAGAAAAAATACAGGTCTTAATTAGATAAAGAAAGCTTTCATGTATATTTAAAAAAGAACAACGAAATTACAGAAATAAAGTCTGAATTTATCAGGGTATGTTGTACTTTGCTACATGCTCGCCGGGTTAACTTAATCAAAACCAAGATTTGAAATCAGAAACCCTAAAAACTCTTATTTTTTTCAATGAATTCTGTTTATAAAATATAATTATAATTAACCCTTTCGTGGGCTTAGTTTATTTGATGGTTTCTGAGAGAGCCATTTACTCTATGACGGTACATCACATCATGATGGTATGGGTCGAACATATTTATGTTCATGCAAAAGAAATTTCGGCCTTAATAACTTCTGCAGGGGCATCAATGTGTCTCTAATCCAGACATGATTTCACGTCGCTGTCCGCGAAAGGGTCAGTGATGCTAAAATGAATTTAGCTTTAAAATTTTATTGGATTTTATAAAACGTAATTTTGACAAAGATTTATCTTAGGCAATAGTCGTAGTAATACAACACGAGTCATTTCTCGAAATAGATACAAAATAGCATAAGCGTTGTTCTCTTGTAAATATGCAGGAAATTCCTGATTAAATTTAAAGTGCTCTAACATTAAGCAGAGGTACAATGATACCAAGTTCACAATTGCAATTGTCGAAAGAAAACCACCCCAGAGAAGGGACAACCCCTTCCAGGTCCTGCTGTTGCATTATCATCCTGACAGGATATTCGTGGGCGGGGACGGTTTCCTTCGAGGAGTGCATTGTCTCTGTGACCTTTTGTTTACTTTCCCTCACATTCTAATTTTCTTAATGTGCATGATACATTGAGTGTGAAATTTGCAACCCTCGCCACCTCCGTCACCCCATTGAGCACCGAGAAAGGCAGCAAAAGGGCCGTCGGATGTGACGATTCGCTGCAAAATTATTTGTTTTCTGCTAAAATGTCTTTACAAAATGAACAACGGATGGCGTGAACGAAAAACAGCAGGATAAGGATCTATAGCTCGAGAGATGAAAAGGAAGAATTGCATTTGTCCAGGGTGGGGTGGCGGTCGGGACTTCTTTAATTATTTGATGGGGAAGGTATTAATTTGTGTGCGGATTAATGGTAGATTGGATCAGAGAGAGAGAATTCTAGCCCGGGGGCCCGGACATTGTTTTCAGTAAAACGGCGACGATGACGATAACAGCCCCGCAGCGCCCCCAGATAAAGTTGGAGTCGGGTCAGGGGGCCGCCGCTTTGAATCTTCGAATGTGTAAACACCAAGACTCGCTGATTCTTCCTTGATTGGCTCAATTGACGGTATTTGAACTCTGACCACCGTCTTCGTTAATCGAGATGATTTCTTTTGGCGAGGCAGCACAATGGGGACAAACAATGCTCCATTGCTCCACTCAAGTTGTGATACACACGCTTCTGGGCACAGGGGCCTCGGATCCGATGCGATTCCCTCGTCGTCGTTGGGGCCCCCGAGTCGCCGGAGTCCCGACATTGTGGTACGCATGGCATCGGCTAAATGGAAGTAAGAAACGCAAAACCGTCGTTTCCATTCCGTTAAATTAACAAACCGTCGAGGCACCAAAGACGACGACGACGTCGACTGGCTACAACAAGAGGAATTGAGGAATTCTTCTAATGGCCTGTACTGTGCCTTTATGCGGGCCACGTGACCCCGGGGCCCCTTTGGAAATGAGGCTCCGCATGGAAGCTGGGGAGATTCATCGAGGAAGTTGAATTAATGAAATCGAATATCGCCGGGATGACGTTCGCCAGCTTTAGAGAGTCAATTGAATGGGACGTGTGATTGCATTGATTGCTATGAGAATCTCTGGAATCGGAATGAGTTATTACGCGGGAATTGGACGCCGAACTTTGATCCCTCCCCATCCTCGACTGGGAGTTCGAAGTTGTGTACAAGATGCTGCCGCAGTAACCGCGCGTCGCCATCTTCGCACCAGGCCAATTGAAATGCGAAAGATCATTTTCTTCTGCGCGCTGAGACTTGATCCCTGGGGTTACCTTGAAAATCTTCCGCACCATCGGATCCATGGGATCATGATAGACCTATTAAGGAATTCCAAAAGATGGTCACAGAGGTATTTGCCCCAAAAAATGAAATAGCTGCACGATCACGCAGACCATTGGTGCCTTTATCGATAAATCACCTTTCTGTGTCCAAAAGTGGAAAATTACCGGGTCTCGTGGGCAACTAGCAATCATCCAGGACGATGATTTATAGTTGGTCAACCCTTACGAGACTAATCCTTAAAAAAAGGTTACCGAAATACCGCTAATTTCTCAGACAAGCTCAGTCTCAAATATTTAAAAGGATATTAAAAGCCCATTAGAATCCGGTCACACCTACACCATTTAAGTCATTTATACCCTCAGCCAGGACCGGGCTAACTTTTATGGATAATTGCAGGTCTACCACAGGTCCACTCATCTTTCTCTGATAGCTGAAGGCATTAGGGCCGTGCAAGCAGGGCAAAAAAAATATATCGTTTTGGATTCCATGCAAGATCAAATTTCAAGGCAGGGAGATGCGATGCCCCGATGATTCAGCCCTAAATCGCCGGATTCCAGAGTTCGAGAGGGTACTCAAGGGATGATCGCGAAAACATGTGTTCGGGTTGTGCCATTCTTCAGGGTTCTCCACGGCCTCCTTTTAGTAGTTCCACTCAAGCACCTTCGAGCATGCGGGCCCCTGGCTAAGTTCAAGTGCGCAGATTTAAGGACTCATTTGCATACAGCGAAGCAGCGAAGGGCGAACAAAGACGGTCAGGCTATCGGAACTTTTGGTTTGATCGGGGAAAAATATGCGGACAAAGGGAACACCTGCTCCTTATGCGAATTCTGGGTAGAAGGACAAAAAGGAGCAAAGCGTCTGCGTTTATTGCAAAAGGGAATTTATTTATTATTATTTTTATTTATTGTGTTTTTTTTTGTAATTCTTTAAAGACGAGAATGTTTTGATGAGAACAATGCTGGGAGGAGTTGCCCATTTTCATTCGGCTGGGTAATTGCTTGGCACACTTCAGCACTTTTCAGCGTGCTCGTGATCCGCGGCTGCCACTGCTTACAAAAGTTCCCTAAGGGAGCCCACAAAATGCCATTTGGTTTTATTGACCGTTTTTGAAGAGCCATATCCTCTTTATCAAAATGTTTTAGTATTGTACCTATTTTATTTATAACAAATATAAAGAAAGGAGTTCAATATTTGTAGGATTTTGTTTTTTAGAACTCCATACTTTTGAAAATTATTTTGAGACCATTTGTCGGTTACGCAATTTTTCAAAAATAACGAAAAAATTGCTTATTTATTTCGCTTAATATCAGCTACATAGATAAATAACAACACACGATAAAAAAAACTAAATTAACTAAATTAAATTAACCTACTATGACTAGATTAGGGGGCATGGGGACGGAATAGTTCATTGGAGGGTTGGGTTGGGCAAATATAAGGCAAGCTTAAGGGAGGTTTTGGTAAGATGAAAATCGAAGACGGCAGAGTTGTTGATCATCCGCTCCATTCTGCTAAAGGGTTCGAAGTGACCATAGTTAGTACGATGATTTTCAAGGCGAAAGCTAGGGAAAGAACTAACATTACGGGGATTAGTGTTAAGGGATATGCTGCGAAGAAGGTCAGGGCAAACGATGGAACCTACTACCACTACTACAACACCTACTACTAATTCGTCCAACCCACACTTGAGCTAAAACGTTAAAACTTTTGGATTTCAGTCCATTCGTATTTGTATAGCATACAAAAGTATAGAAATAAATGAAATTTTCGAATTGAATAAAACAAGAATCATCCGCTTTGGGCAGATTTGCGTAGTCTAATTTTTCTTAGCCGGCTAAATTCATCTAGTTAGTTCCGATTGTATCCATCTCTCACTGGCTTCTTTAAATAGCCCTGTGTTGTTGCTTCCTTATTGGCACAGAACTCCTCAAGTCGAGCTAAGGAAGTTGCTGGTCTCACGACCAAGGGGCCATTCGGGCACAAAAGCAATTAAGCGTCATAACTGACAGCAAATTAATGTCGTATTTCGGCACGCCAAAAGCGTCTTCCTGGCTGTTGTTAGCAAATGAGCAAGACTGCATCGAAGTAGAAGAAGCCACACTATACATAAATTCTTTTATTTTTTTTTGCCGGGTCTATTTTTTGGCACATGTGCAACGCTCATTAATTTATGTGGCTCACAAAGCAATTAGCATGATATCCTCTTCCTGAAGCGATTTGCCGAGGACAATGCACTCGGCTCTGCCTGGATATGTTTTATTTTAAGACGAGGAGTAGTTTTCTGCAGGCACAGTGCATCTACGCGGATTCCTTTGTTCCGCCCCGGATCGGGATCGGGATTAGATCTGGTGGCTTTTCTTGCTATATTTTTATTTTTAGATTTCTCGAAACCACTTTGGGACACTAAAATTGCCATAAAATCATTTTAATGAACCAGTGACTTCGCTGATGGGGCCCCATGACTCCTCTCGTTCAATTGTAATTAAACGGGCAAGGAACTGTGCTCGGGGACGGGAGGGGGGTTCAAATCGGGCTGCTAACACAAAACAGATTGTTTCTGATATCCATGAAAGTAATTTCTAAATATTTTCCTCTTCAGGGGTCAAAGGCAATTTCTAAAATTATTACCATCGTTTGGGGCTTTCCCTCGCAGTTTGCAGTTGTTTTGAATTAAGCTGGTAATTAGATAGCCGGTGCCTTTTGATGTTTCACAAAGTTATAACTTAATAGGGTTGTATATTAAATCGGTTATTTAGATATTATTTTTTTAATTGTTATTTGATAAAAATAAATAATTACACAATTAAGATTGCTCAATTTTGGAGATACATTCTCAGAATTATTCGTGGTTTTGTAAACTTGTTTTTAATGTAAATTTAATTGGTGACTGATACTTTTTCCAAAAACTAAACATGGTTAGTACACTGAAAGAAAAACCCTAGAATGATTAATTTCTAGGTAAAGTTGATAAAATACCTATCAACATATAGTCAATATATTTATTTTTTAAATTTTAAAAATAATATAGAATAAAAGCATATAAGAAAATAACGACATTTGTTAAAAGTCCTTAGTGGGATTTGTTAAATTAACAAAAACTTTGTGTAATTCATAAAGCAGAGTTTACACATTGAATAATAATTTCATAAAATCGATACATTAGTTTTATCAAAATAACAAAACTTTTGTCAAAAAGTGATAAGAAATGTTTTATTTACGTAGACAATGCATATTTTCAATATGAATAAGAATTTTTAACATATTTTGTTGATTTGACATATATCAGAGCTGTAAAATAATGCATTCTGCCCTCCTTACCATCGAACCAACTACGGTCTTTCTGAGCCCCTCACAAGAATGCTTCGAAGAGCCAACTCCCTCCCTTCCTTCGACTTTCACCTGAGTAAAAATTCTCTCAGGCACCACCTAATTAGTCTCCCCTAATCTGCCTTGTCCTTTCCCTTTCTCCGTTTTTCCTCCTCTAAGTTAGTCTCTTAGGTTAGCACTAGTCTTAAGTTTATTTAATGTACGTAGCTTGTATTAAGCGTTAATAAAATAAATAAAATAAATAAATAAAAATAAATTCTTCTGAAATGCATTACTATTCTCAGTATTACTACAAGTAATGCAAGCAAGACAATTTACCATTACCATGTATGGTGTAAGGGTACTTCAGAAAATTTAATTACCATTGCCAAGTAATGGAATTAGTACTTCACAATTACTTAGCATTACCTGGTATTACTTAGAAATACTAAGCATTACCTAGCATACCAACAGTACCTAGTATTACTCGATATTCCACAAAGTAACATGACCTAATGTAATAGTAACTCTGCTAGTTAAATATCTAAAACAAGTTATACAGCGTGGGCCATCTGTGGGTCCTTTCTTCAGTACTTAATGTTATCGGTTCTAAAAAATTATTTGATAATGCGTATTTTCATTGTTCAAATGCCTTATGAAAATGGTCGTTCAAAAAAAAAAACAGCATTTCGTAAATTACGTTACAGTTTTGGTCGACATGAACGACCTACTGAGCGTTTCCAGTTAGAAAAATTATTGATCATTTTGAAGAAACTGGTTCAGTGGAAGGTCATAGACCGTATCAACATGATCATTCAGTTCGTACTCTTAATGTAGTGGCAGCTGTTAGTGAAAGTGTTCGTAATGAACCAGGCATCGTTCATAAGAACTAAACATTTCACGAACCACATTACGACGCATTTTGCATGTTGACCGTCATTTGTATCCATACAAAATTCAACAAACTCAACAATTGAAATCACCAGACCATTTAAAACGTGGTCGTTTTGTTATTTGGATGCTTGAACGAAATGAAGGATTTTCATCAAAAGTCATTTTTAGCATGGAAGACCATTTTTCAGCTTGATGGGTATGACAATAAGCAAAATTGTCGAATTTGGGGAGCGGTAATTCCTCATGTTATTCACGAAACAGAACTTCATCCTCCAAAAGACACCGTTTTTCATTGAAAATGAACAGGAAAATGCCCTTATAGTAAATGGGGAATGTTATCGCAACATGTTAACTGGTTTTGTTATGACCCAAATTGAATGAATTGGGTGTCAACAATCTTTAGTTTTAACAAGACGGAGCGACGTGCTACACAAGTCGTACAACACTCCATTTATTGTCAGCTAAATTTGTCGATCGCTTAATTTCAAGAAATTCTGTAGTTCCTTGACCACCATAAAGCCCGGATTTAACACCACTTGACAATTTTTTGTTATTTGAAAGGTAAGGTGTATGCTAATTATCCACAAACAATTCAACAACTTAAAAACAATATTCGAGCTTCATTGGAGAGAGTCATTGACAATTTTGATGTTCGGACACAGGCCTGTATGTGAAGCCATGGTGGGCATATGAATGATATTGGTTTTCATACATACCTTTCATTATAAATAAAAATGTTTCAGTTTTCATCTCAAAATGTGTGTTTTATTTACAAATGAAAAAAATACCAACAGATTGCCCACCCTGTATAACCTCTAATAGACATGAATTAAAAAATATGCAATCTAAAACTATGATAACTATGGTGTTATGGTGGGAATTGTTGAGTAAAATGCCGAATTTCTATTATATTATATCATCCTGCACAGCGAAAAGTGAAGTAATGCTAGGTATAGTTACTGCATTACTGGTAATGGTAATTGTAATGGTAATGATGAGACTGTTAAGCTCTGATCTCTAGGATGTGAAAGAAATACCCCTGGAAAATTCATTAATTTTATATGAATTCCTTAATGGGAAAATTAATTAATAATTATGGAAGTAAAAAGTACAGATGTTTAAAACTAAAGTCCTAAATTATTAAGAAATTCAAAATTGTTTAAGGAATTCTTAAATAAAATTTAAAAACGTATCTGGAAATGTACTTCTTTTAACAGATCCTAGAAAGTAAAGTATTTTTAACCAAACTAAAAATAACCGGGCTCTCAGATTAAGTTATTTGCTATGGAATTCTTCATACCTACATAAATGCTATGCACTTTTATTTTCAGCCTGTAAAGCGGACAGTGGCCACTAAATAAAAAAATTGTTTATTTTTACATAATCAAATATTAATTTATTTAATTTTAAATAGAGAGGAAACAAGGCTGTGTTTGGTTTTGTTAAATATTCCCCATTGAAAAGGATGAAAATCCAATCGGGAAAATCAGACGGTGAAAACAAAATCTATAACAAGAAAAATGGAAGATAAGTACAAAGATCTAATTTGCCTTTTGGGTTTAAAAAAAAAAGAAATGATAATCACTAGAGAAAATTCCGATTTATTTTTTTAATTCGATTAATCGATGAAACTTGGTAGTTTATTCATCACGATGATGAACCTCTCTTTCAAATTCACAATTTCTGCTATTCAATTAACAAAATCTATTTAATTAAGCTTTAACAAACATTCTACGGTTTTTCTTTTAGTGAGTAAAAAGGTAGGATATTAAATTATAATATTGCCTAAAAATTGCAAAATTACGCTACTTTCAAGATAGAAGGGATCGGATTCTGATACTTTTCTCGCTGTAAATTTTATGCAACATTCGAAGCAGAAAATTCAGTACTTTAAAAAATTGTCTTGCAGAAATTACAGGAGATATGTGGATATATCCTAGAATATAGTCTAGGCATTTTTTCTGCAAAATAAAAAAAAAATCATATGTTTTCATTTCTTCTACATGTACCCCTGCATCATATGAATTTGAAATTTGAATAAAATTCTAAAAATGAATGTAAATTTTCAATCAGCAGCCGAACCGGCCGGCACTTGTTTCAACAAGAACATAAAACTAAACAGCTCCATTAAATCTTGCTAAAGTGCAAGACAAGCTCCGAGCTCCGAGAAAAAAAAACAACAAAAACGTAGATATACAAAAATATATGTGTGTATATTTTTTTTGAATTTTTCTTAACTCGAAAGGGCCACTAAAGTCGAGGCCCCTTGCAGACACCGCCGCCACGTAGCGACTGAGCCCCGAATGGAGGCGAATTAATAAAGCATCAAGATGACTCCTGATCTCGATGTAAATCATGCGGCGGCTCCATCGGGATCAGCAGCATCTGCGGCACGATCGGCTATCGCTGTCGTACCATCGCAATCATCATCTCGTTGGGAATCGTTTCACGGACGGCTCGACGACACCATTTGATATAATTTAATGCGCGTGTAGCGCGATGCTACGATTTTTTATGCGGCGATCGTCCGCCCAGCCTAAAGACACGAAGCGGTCTTCCTCCCCGAGACCCGATCACTTCTAAGATCCAAACGAGTAAATATGGTCCGAGTAGCGGCGGTGAAAATGATTGAAAAGAAAAAAAAAGAAAAATATATAGAAAATCTTTAAGTTCTTCAGTTCCTGGGAGGTTCTTTTGGGTAATTCTCGGTGGTGCCCCACATGTTCAGGAACTGGATGGAGTTGTATCGGCTCGAGAAGAGGATGCTGCTGGAAGACGATGGGGCCGCATGTGTGCGACGAAGACGCTTGTAACGCCGATGATCTCTGACTCCGTACAATTGAGCGATTCTGAAATTAAAGAAGCCATCTCCACTTAGCGCGGTGCAGTGTCACTCATAATTTGAGGCAAGCCGTACATTTCTTAATCTAAATGGAGCCCATCTTCGATGCAGCTGGACTGACGATGTATGTCAGCCGCATCCAAAATAGTAGCTTCCTTCAGAGTTGAGACTCGTCTGGTCGGTCTAGGTTTGAGTGATTTGACCTGACACTGTCGCGGCGCAGTTTTGTCCAATGTTTTCAAAGAAAAAAAATGTTCAGGAGCGCCGATAAATATCGTGCTAATCCCAGCCGCCCTCGCTCGATCTAAACAAAATAAGATCAAACCTAAAGGACGGTCGAAACAAAAAAAAAACAGTGAAAACACTGCGGCCGTTCATCCGCCTGTCGTCATGACTAACGCCATTATGCTACCCGACCACGAGGAAGCCGGCCGGATTATGTTTCGTCGTTGGGCCCCGCAACTCATAAATCTGATAGGACACGATCGCCGAAGATCGGGGTGATCGCGGACAGGGAGCCGCACACATGTTCTGTCGCTCCGGAGGTTTATGGGGTTTCAGAACCGCTTTGGTCTGCCCGGAATAATGATGAAAGGGGTAAAACGCATCGGAAGACAGTGAAAACTGTCTTTGTTTAATTAAAACAAATTACGACAGGCAATGAAACACAAATTTTGAGAGCAATTTACCTGATGAATGTGTTTCTAATTATGCAGCGTTTCTATCATTGTCTTTTCTAATCCTAATGCAAACAAATTACTTTCATTTTAAAATGGACTTATAATTTTCAAACTTCGTTACAGTAACTAATTTGGAAAACCCATCAAGTATATTCATTATGATGAAAGTAATTACGAGTAGATTAAAAAGAATAAGACCCCATTAAAAATTCCTACTTGATTTCAAGTATATTTGACAAAGCCTATGTCTAAATATCAGCAGGCCAAAAGTACGCCCATTTAGTGAACAACTACCCCTAAAAAGTTAGATTTACAGGCCTACGACACGTCGAAAAATTTGAATAGTCAGCAGCTCGAGATGAACTCAAAAGCGGGCTCACAGTGCGCCGACGTAGTAAATTTTTGGGGCCTTCGGTGGCTTAAAATAGCGAATTTTATAATTCCATCCCGGTCACTAGCCTAGTTTCGTCAGCCTCGATACCCCTGCCACAGACACCACGATCGAGTGAACTCAACGCGTCCCTTTATAGGTTAAAAACCAAGTGTGAATTATAAGCGAGGCAAAATTTACAAAAACAGAAGAAGAATTGTACCTGCGGTTCAGATCGTTTTTTTAAAGATTTTGGAATCAATATAGGACTGGGTTATAGGATAATATAGGTTACTTTTGAGTTAAGTTTTCAACAATTTTTAGCCTAATATAGGCGTAGTGTTTACCATTCAGTTTATTCTATAAAATTTGTAAGTGGTTTTAGCTTCAAATAAAGTTCAAAGTCGGCTTCATATGGACAACTCTGATGGGTTCGGTGAAGCAAGATTTTATTTTTACTCGGGAAATTTTAAATGTTTCACTAGAAATTGAACGTTTGTGAATTATACAAGGTATAGTTTGTATGACGACAATTCTAAAAATATATAGAGTACTACAGACACTAACTCGGTTCATATGGCTTTTTGTCGCTGATTTCGAATCTGGTACTAAAATCTGGGTATTCAATACATCGCATCCAAAATGTCGACTAAAATTTCTATCAAAAAATCAAGATTTTAAGTGTAGCTGCCAACAATTTCTTAATTTTAAGGGATCTAAATGACCACGAATACCTGCCAGTTTTACGTGACAACTGCTAGTGTTGAAATGCGTGGCTATTCTTAAGAATATAAGTCTCCTTTGCTCTGAATTCTAAAAAAAGTTCTATCATTCGTAAATGATGATTTTTATACATAACTTTTTAAATTGCTTAAAGCGAAATTGTTCGCACAGATCCTTAAGATGAAAAATCAGGACGCATTGAAGTGGATCTCCAGCTGGCCTGTACTGCAAAAAAGTCGAAGAATCCCACGGTGAAAGCAGGCAATTACCCAAATTAGGTTCTGAGGTCCATTTCGGGACTATCAACTATCCAGTCGTTAGCACCTGCTGACCCACTTATGTGATTCCGGTAGATATTTTCTTATTTCGCCTTCGCACGACGTTGCATCGTCGCCTAGTAGTAGTTAGTTAACTACAAGAGTTTCGCATAACTGTCGCCGCATTCAGGGCTCCGTCGGTCCCATCAATTTGTCTAGTGCTCTGCCACATAGAAGACGGTGTGGTACAAACATTTTCCGGAATGTTGCGAATGCTATTTTTATGCGGAGCATCCAAGGCGGCCCCAACTAATGGCGGGGGTTTCTTACACAAGCCGGCCGAGGAGTGTGCAGCACGCAACCCAATACGGCGTGACTCGACTCGGGTCTTCTAGATCACCTGTTACGTTGGGGCTGATAGTAGGAAACGACCGTAACTCACGTAATAGCGATTTATCTGCTGTTGCATATTGGAACAGATACTTCTTTCTAGCCGTGGCACAGCCGCCCAGAAAGCGAACTAGCTGTAGAGCCCCGGGGGCGCGGTGGAGCACTCCAAGTCGGGCTAGGGCAGCGCCTGTGCGGTACACTCTTGTGTCTGCCTGCGCGCCGGGCATTTACGTGAACGCATTATGCGTCTGTTACGTGTGCAGCGGCTGCATAAGACTCTCGAATTGCATAACGTTGTTGTGCAGCGGAGTTCTGCCGCTAGCTTCATCCGGGCTGCGATTTAGTTGCACCGGCATCCAACGGTTGAGTACTTTACCGAATATGCCGCGAGTTTCCCGTAATGCAACAGTAAATGTACTTCTTTTTTTTTTTTCTTTATATAATTTTTTTTTGCTTTGCCCACGGCGATGGGAAAATAATGGGGAAAATGAGAAAAATTGAACGAGAGCACATATCTTTTCGCAATTCCTATTGTTGGTATATTAGCGGCACGCTAGCCACAAGAAAACTAGGCCAGGAGTCGCCGTATTTGGTGGGGTTTGAAGCTGTCCCGGCAGTGGTCGGTCGGTCACGGATCTGTTACAGATCACAGGGAAATTCTGATCAAAATGCGTTTCCATCAACAGTGGGCAAAAGACTTTGAATCGGCCTAAAAAAAAAGTTCTGCCTTTATAAAATACGACCCTTTTGAATATTCGGCTAAAAAACATACCTACAACACCTACACCTCAAGGTAGACCAAAGCCAAAAGGTACCTATACCCATTTTGACTAAAAAGCCTTAGAAGTAGTACATAACTATAAATAAAATAAATA
Source organism: Philonicus albiceps (assembly GCA_963969385.1). Classification (NCBI taxonomy): domain Eukaryota; kingdom Metazoa; phylum Arthropoda; class Insecta; order Diptera; family Asilidae; genus Philonicus; species Philonicus albiceps. The sequence continues at coordinate 22,348,155 of OZ017775.1, forward strand.
ACTATTTATAAAAATCAGTAGAGCTCCGGTTCAAATTCCAACATCAGTATGAAATCACACTGAATTTGAGAGCAATTTTGAGGTATTTTCTATGGAAAAATTTGTCATGGTCGTAAAAGTAAACGTGCGAATTTTGATTATATTTTAGCTTATGGTGTGATATTTAACAAATATTACAAGTTTTGTGTGATCTTACGCTCACAATTGATGCAAACAGTCGCATGAATATGTAAAATTATCTCAAACTGATGTAAATCTTCGATCTTAATTCTTTCACTTAAATCAAATTTCAGCCAAATCATGTTCTAAAGAGGAAGTGAAGATGTGTGACCGAAAATATTTTGTTTGCAATGAATCACATATACGAACAAGGGTCTGAAAACAAAAATTACAATAGTCATTTCCGACGTATTTTTCGATGTTGCAAAAAGTGCAAAAAGCAGGATTTATATAATAATTTTTTAAGTTATACAATATAACAAGACAAGGTAATTTTTAGCTGTAAAACCTGATGTGGTAGTGGAGAGTATTAGTCTACTATGTGACAACATGTAAAGAGTGCCGGAAGAAGTGTTCGCGTAAAACAACTGCGGCGGAGGATCGTGCAATAATACGGACCAATAAAAAACATCCTTTTCTTAGCTCTAGTGAACGAAACATAACTACAAGAATAGTTAGAAGAAAGCTCAATGAAGCAGGTTTACATGGTAGAATTGTTAGGGTCAAACCACTTCTAAGAAAAAAAACATTCGGATAAAAGGAAAAAGAATCATTTAAATAGTAACTCTTGATGTACAAATGACTGGAAACGTGTTCTTTTCTCGTATGATGCGAAATTTAATAGGTGGGGTTATATTTTTGTTAGCATTTTTTCTAAAAAATTTTTCTATTATAGAATCATAAAGGAAGGGTAGTGACGGAAAATCTACTGTTTGGCTTTCTACGAATAAGGCTTTATCTCTACAGTTTACACAAAAAAAGTGCAAAAAATTGTGGATGTCGTGCGATAGTATGAGGATGATCCTTCTTTAAAGGTGTTGTCCCCATTTGTAGAATAAACCTCTAATTAAAGTTCTGCCCCTTCTATTTGCGCCCAGCCAATGCGCTCTACTTTGATAAAAATGACAAAAAATTTATTTAAATGGTTATCAAAAACTGCTAACTTATGCGCATTGAACTTAGTTCGATTCACTAATAAATTAGTGGAAATGCAGCGTTCTAGCCGTTCGGATTATGAACAAGTTGTGCGCGAATGGTAAAAAACCAGCAAGTATCACTTTCAATATTGGGGAAAAAATATAACCACAACTACAACCAAGTGCATTATTTATATTCAAAAAAAGAGCCACGCCTCCTAATGCACCAAATGTTCGCCCGATTGAAATATATTAGGCAGTTATGAAAGGGAAATTAAAAAAAAAAATAAGGAGGAAGTGTAAAACCCATTGATGTTTTCATAAATCGTTAGGTATGACGAAACAATCTTTACACTGTAATCATGAGGGATGTCATGGAGCCGTATGTAGGCGAAAATGTGTTGATTGGGTCTACCATCAGGATAACAATCCAAAGCACATTGCGAAGAATGTCAAGCAATGGTTTCATTGGATTGGTCGTCATGAAGCCCAGATCTTTTAATCCAATTGAGAACTTTGCAGCGAGAGAAAATGGATATCGCTGGGCAAATTTGTTACCAATTAATGATAGACGATTTGTACGAAGGAAATAAAAAATTTAAGTATAGTATCCCAGCGCACAAGTGTATAAATATTACACAAACTATGCACAAACGTTGCGCTGACGGTTTGAAAAATATTGGTTTTCTCATTAATTATTGAGAAATTCTTAAGTTTTATGATGAATTGAAAGAAGTTGTCTCTTTTTATGTATACTCGTAAACGGGAAATATGCAATTGCTCCTGGTATGTATCCAAGTTGGACTATAACTGGAATGTGCCTAGAGCAAACATTTGTAGTAAATAAACCTCCAACAGATTGAAGCTACGAATTACAAATTAAGTTATTCAAAAACTAGTCCCATCGCAGGCAATAACCTAAGTGGATGAGAAGTGCAATTTTCAGGGTCGAATGCGTGATTAAGTTGTCACCGACATCGTCTTCAATTAATCAAAGATATTTTCAAAAAAATGCAGTTCCCTGAGGCACCTTCCTGGGCGTATGAAACATATGAGCCCTTCTCGGGGACCCATCGCCATCTAGCACTCCATCACGTTGTCAGGTCCCATGTTTGGTCAGCGACGGCAATTTGAGCGACCGATTAGCCCCGTGGGGCTGCATGACAATTAATCATCAGTCGGGCGATAGAAGTGGAGCCCCCGAAAATTGTCTTAAGCAAATATAAGCTCGGCGTGTCGCGTCGCCGCCGCAGCCGTGCCGCTCCTGACTCCTAATTGCTGCTCGGGACGTGCCAAGAATGAGTCGGACTGACCCATGGCCACTTCTCATGATTTTTTTTTTTTTTTTTTTTTTGGTTATTACCATCATCAACCAGTAGCCCCCTGTGACTTTGGTATTCACCCAGAGAGTGGTCGACTCGGTGGATCGATGGTAAATTAAAAGCGTTTTAAGATTGCGCCATGCTTTGGGGTCCCCGATTTATCTTGATTGGGGATTTTTGCGCTGCGCATACTTAAGAGGTGTCAGGGCTGTTGAGAAAATGCTTAGGGGATTCCTAGACCTGTTGCTTTGCCATTTTCTCTGGGAATTTAATTTTCCATTTTAGCAGAGTTGCGGAGTTCTGGGAAAGAACAGGTTATGCAACCCGTACGGCTACCGCTTCAGTGTGATGGCCCCCAGTGACTGATCGGTGATCTGCATTTGAAGGAGGAGCACCGCCGATCTTAATGAGCGATAATTTGCCGCTGCCCGTCATTTGCCCAGAAATTGCTATTATTGCCGACAATTTCCATTTTATCTTATTATAGTCGACTTTGAATGGGACTGGGGACAAGCACTACTGATGAGGCCCAAGAACAGCGGTCGTTTCATGCAAATCAATTTTTAAATCTTGAGAAAATCATTCGTGTTCTCGCGCGCTTTTTCTTTGAAAAATTATTTATATATAGTTGCTTTTACCTTTCGGATGAAAATAGGAAGGTGTTGAATGTTTATTTTGAATTCTCCTTGAAAATTAATAAAATGAGGATTCCGGAATTGTTGATCTCAAATATAAAAAATTCAAATTCGTTTAAATTACTTTTAAAATATTTTAAAGAATTGTGAGGCAACCTGGATGAAAAATATAGGCCGGAAAGATACTGAAAAATATTCTAAAAGTTTAATTGAGGCCGATACCTTAAAGTTGTTAAAAACCGACATAAAGCCGAAAAACGCTTAATATGTTTTTCAGTTTTTGGACTTAGAAATATTTCAGTTTAGAGGCTTAGAAAAATGCGTATTTGGGATAAATCAACATGCTTTCGGTCTTTCTAGCTGATGTCGGCCTTGTTTCGGTTCGTTATTGTTTAAATACCGGCGTCTATTCGTTATGATCAGATGTTTTAATAGCGTTGGGTTCATTACCTTGGCTAGTTTTGGACACATTATCAGCCTAAACAGCACCAAAGTTCTTTTATTTTTCGGCCTTTTATTTTCATCCGCAAAAACTCCATATATTCTTCGATTTCTTATCGATATCCTATTTCTTTCCAATTTATTTATATAACAATATGGTCCTAACGATTTCGTGCATTCACTTGAGACATAATTTTTTAGTACAAGTGTAGGAGTTAAATTTGTAAACCGCTTTTCAAAATGAAGGCCAATTAAATGCAATGGTTGGAAATAAAAAAAAGGACCTAATATCCGCTTATCCTTCTATTTCTAATTAGTTTCCAAAAGCAATTAATATTCTGAAAAAAAAACAAAAACAAATAAAAAATCAATCTTTAACGGTCATAGTGAAACCAGAAACCTGAAGCAATTACACGTGCAGCGCACTCAGAAAATCGGGGAAAGGAAACCCCAAAAGACGACGCTGTTGCTCGGATACTAGAGAAAAAAAAAAAAACGTGTTTAACTTCAGGACCATTACACCGCCGTTTCAGGTCCTTCTGGAGGCGAGGGCTGATAAAAATAGCCTGAAAAAATAGGAACAAAATCAGTGAAATGCATTCACCGTCGAAAATTCTTTTCCCACGCTTCAGAGGCACATGTCGGTGCCATAGGCGCGCCCTGCTCCTTAAAGAATTACGCACACACTGACGGATCCCGGAATTGGGCTAGAATCTGGGTCGGAGTACTCCTGCTCCTTGGCTAAGAGGTTACTTAATATCCCGGTGGGTTTCTCGGCACTTTGCTCAATTTTCTTCAACATAATCCTGCAGGCGTTGCTTGTTGCTGCTGCCTCCTTTGTTGCTGTTTACGCGCCAAAGCCATAGACATTTTTTGGCTGCGAGGCAAGTCAACGGTTGGCGGTGAGGCTGTCTGGACTCTGGATTCAGTCGAGCCGGAAGATGGCTAGATCTAGGCTGAGACGAAATAAAACAGAAAGTGTCTCCTTGCGAGGACTCGACGAAGGGACAGGATAACAAATAGTTTCGATATCAAAAGATTTCTTCTAGGAGGCAATTACTCTAGAGGAGTTTTTTTTTGTCGATGTTTCTTCCAAGGATGCGAAGCAGGACGAGTCCCTTTAATTTCTCCCTTTTTGCTTTTGTGTACTGATGACAGATGAAGGAGATTTTCGTTATTGCTGCCGTCTTGTAAGACGGGAAGGAAACCTGCACCAATTTTTTGGGATTTGACGAACTATTGCGCATTTTTTGGTGAAAGGATGCGGGGGAGATTATGCGTTGCATTGATTTCCGTGAGAAAAGTTCTCCGCTAGCATACTCAGGGAAGTAGGGGGTTACAGTTTTTTGGCTTTTTCATTGTAATTTTAGGGAAATGCGACTGAATTCTTTCGAAAAATAAAAGTAAATGAATAGATTCCTCCCTCCCCTTGCAAAAAACCTTCAGGTATTTCATACTTTTCTAAAATTTATGGTTGTTAGCTATTTTCCTGCTAGGGAATTGAAGCCTCCACGTAACGTACATTGGATTTTGATTAAATTATCCAGCAGGGCACTATTTTTAAATGATCATCTCTAACAACCCTTGGTGCTTTAGTTGTACTTTTCTATAGACTAACGATATCTCAGGCGCTTATAAAGGAATGAGGATATCTAAAAAATACTTATTTAAAGTACACCTATCCTTCGATTTGCACGGCACGGTTTCTAAATGAGAAGAAAAAAAATTACTTTTCAGTTTTATGCTGATTGTTTTCCATTATACCATTAACAATTTAAAAGAGTATCATAGTCAGGGTCGACGTGACCTTTTGCGGAACGGGGTTCAAAAATTTTGCGGGGCCGGAATACACATTCAAATCCGATACTTAAATTTCACAATGAGGAATTATTTATTATACTTCAGTATAAAGAATGTTATATAAGTATTATATATATTTTTTAATCATGAATATTAAATTATTTTTCTCGCATATTTCGCTGCCCGTTGATTATATCATCAAAATTTATTGAATTTGTTATTTCGCTTCCTATTGAAAGAATAGGCAGAGATGTAAATCGTTTTGGCTTATTGATGATCGCAGATAACTTTTTATTAAGTTTAACTGCGTTACTGGTGTAGTTAACATTACATTTAACGCAATTAACCCATTGCCTTAAGAATTGAGCGACAATTATGCGTGCCAGTCTCGAGGAAAGCTTTTCTCATGCGCCATAACCAGAAACATCTTCATTAAATTTTGCCTAAACCAGTGGACATTAATAGTACTGCTGCATTTACTATTTATTAATACCAGAGAATTTTAATATTGAAATTGTAACAAACAATAGCAAAAACAATCACGTGTTTGATGCAAGCATTACAGAACAAGACATCATGTATCTGAGACAAGGTTCTCATTTTAGGCACAGAAAGCGGATCACGTCTCCCACACGTTGTTTTAAGGCAATGGGTTAAAACCAGTTAACCAGCCAGTTCACGGCATATGACGGCGTTTTAATTCACAATATTTTCTATTTGCTGCGTTGTTATGAACATAATCGGATATCACTCATTCACTTTAAGTAGTGCTCTTTCCTATGAATTTAGAAAAACAAATAGCTTTCACTGATAAAGCTGCAGCGATTAACTTGAGTGTAAGAGGGCTAATATTTGATATTTCGATTTTTAAAAATCTTTCTTCCCTGTTGTGTACCACCCGTGATACAAGCCGCCCGATGGGACAGTCCTCTATGTACCACTAGTGGTACATGCCGGCGGGAATGTGTTTGATTTGAATATGCTTCCGAAAGATTGGTTTTTACAATATAATTCATCGAATCTAGAGCCGCATAATTGGCTTGCGTTATCGACTGAAACATCTTGATTTCTTCAAATATTTCAGTTCCGTCGAAATCTTCCAAATGTAAATGAAAATTTTGAGACAATAGATGTGTTGTTTTCACTTCGATTCTCGATCCAGGTTAAGAAGGAAATTTCACACTGAATTGAAATTTATGTGTAGTTACCCACTTTAAACATGTTTTTATTTCGCAAAAATAAAATTAAATTTCCTGGATTTATACACATTTTGTGTTAAAATTTATACGGTTTCAAGGTTTTTAGTTCGGCTTGGTAAATATTATGGCAATTTGATGCACTTCTCTAAAATTTTAAAATCTTGTTGCACGTGGTGTTTTGTTAAATGCAATTCAATCAAAAATTTCCCATTAAAACTGAACCAGATAGGTTAGATAATATTTTAATAAATATTAATCGATTCATCGATTAATGGATTATGCGATTGGATTTTCTAAATCACCTATATAGGGAGTCCTGCAAAATGGAGTTTTTATAGACTACGGGAAGATGGTAATTTATTTATTAAATATTTACGATATAATAAACAAAAAAAGATATCTTGCGACATTCAGAGGCTACTTTGAAATATATTTAAAGCTGTGAGTTTCAAGTAGACTAAATTATTACCTGTGGTGCTATACCATAAAGTTTTTGCTTTTATTGGCGAAAGATAATCTAGTCTATATTTCCGTAACAGCTTTTAATATATTTTTCCAGTTTGAATTATTTGAATTTCTGAAAAACTAAACGTACACATATGCGCCAGTATTTCTTAAGAGGTTAACATGTTCAAATCAGCGCGAACCATCGGTGGCTCACGCAAGAGAGTCTCATCGGGCGGCGTGTACCATTGGTGGCTCGCGTTTGAATGTTCTATCAGGCGGTATGTACCACCAACAATAAAGATCATTTAGTAAATAGAAATATTGCCATATAGTTGAAAATTAAAATAATGGAAATTTTACATATATAAATTGAAAAAGAAAATTTTATTTCAATTAAAAGAATAAACCGCAGATACGGATATTCTTGAAGTAAAATTTTTGATTTCCGAATAGTACTTTTATGAATTTTACTGTTTATAAGTTGTACCCAAAAGGACAAGGACCTTGAGGATACTTTTTCTATCTACCAAAAAAACAACAAAAGTAGAAGTTTTGGAACTAATAAACTCAATATTGAATTCTTTATAATTTTTAAAAGAACAAAAAATTTAAAATCAATTATGCTATATGTTATAGCATAGGTAATTGCAATTATTAAAATATCAATTACTTATGCTTAACCTTTGAACTTAAAACTAGATATAGAAATGGAATTCGAATATTCGGCTAGTTCAAATATTTGATGCTAATTCGAAGATTTGTATTTGAATTTATGGGAATTATTCGAATAGTTTGACTATTGTTTTGACACTATTATAAGTATTTTTTTTAGTACAAAACGAAACTGCTTTTGAATTATTTAACTAAACTTAAAAGGTGAGTGTATGAAAATTTAAAATTAATTGAAATTGCATTGTTGCTGTATTTACTTTGTGTATATTTCAAATTTTGTTTAGATGAAGGTTACTGGTCGTAGTAAAGGTACAGAAATCAAACGGAAGCGGTGTAGCAGCAAATTGTACGACTAATCTTAATAGTGGGATGAAGGGAGAAGATAATGACCATACCAATAAAAGGTGAGTTTAACCGCATTCGATAATACAAGCATTTCGATCGTTAGGAAAGTTCTCCGAAAGCATGATATACTCGTACATGACAGGATAAAGGTAAGAAAATCCTTTCTAAGAAAACATCATCGTTAAGCACGGTTAAATATCGCCAAATGCTGAAAGAATTTTACCACCGAGGATTGGGGAAAAATAATTTGGTCCGATGAGACTAAAATTAACCGCATTTGCCCTGATGGCCGGCAATACACGTGGAGAATGACCAATGAACCTTTTTAAGATCGTTAAATTAAACAGCCGGTAAGATAGGAGGAGACAAAATTAGGTTTAGGGATGTATGATGCGTTAAAGAGTTGGACGATGCTAACGAATCATAGGTAGGTAGAATGGCTACTGATGACTATGACACCATCCCCAAAATTGGTTTCCTCGACAGTTAACAACAGTAAGGATGTAATTTTTCAACAAGATTACGATCCGAAACCCACAGCTTGATTGACTATTGATTGGTTAGTAAATCAGGAATTTGCTCTTTTAGACTGCTTGTGCATTTTCTTAATCTCAACCCCAATCGAATATTTAGGGGTTAAAGTCAAGAGATCTATTGCTTTAGCGCCAGAAATTGGATCCTTAAACGAATTTTGGAGCCGTGCACAGGACTCCTGAAATAAATAATAATATTAACTTTAATAATTGTAATTAACTAAATAAGGTTGTAAATGGATTAATAAATTTAAATATGTTTTTCTTCTCTATGATAATTTATAACGCTTACATATGAAACATCTTCTGGAATTACCCAACCGCTTTTGCTGCCTCTACATCAAAACAAAACATTGTTTTTATACCTGTTCATGTTTTGCAACATAGAAATGCCGAAATTGAGTAACTCAGTGGAGGTTAATCAAAGTGACGAGGTAAACAAACGAGAAAATTAATCAAAACAACAAAAATCGCGATACCATCAGCCGTTTCGTCTCCGCGGAAACAGAGCTCTGCCCAGAATTTGTCCCATTCCATCGTCTGAATTTAATTAAAAGGAAACCCAAAAGAGCTACGCAAAATTGCAGACTGTCATTCATCACGTTTATTGGGTAATCGCAGTAGAATTTATCTAATCATCTTGCAAGGAAGGTGGCGGCCAGATGAGGACCGGTTCCATTACGTGCGCCCGCGGTGTCTTCGGGGCTCCAAAGATGGTCGGGCTGGTGCGGCGGCGTCGCCGTGTATCGGACGTGTAGGTAGGAATGGTGCCCGAAGAGTCCCAAACTGTGTACAACATTTAATAATAAGTGGCTGGACGGAGTCGCCTGTGCAATTCGCCACGTTGTTTGGGACTCTGTCTGCCAATTTCATTAGTGCGCCACTTTGCACTATGCCGTTTTGTTGTAGCCGCAGCCGCTGCCGCATGGATTCCGGTGTACTAACGCGGCCGGGCCCCGGGCCCCAGGGCGGCCTGATGCAGCACCATCGTCGCGGCCCGGACACTCGCCCATCGCATTTTCATTGATTGCTGCAATATACGGAAAGATTACGTGAAAGGTGAAAGTTTTGTGCCGCTGTTGCATGGAGCTCCTCTGGGTTTTGGGGGCAAGGAATCGGAGGAATCGGTCGGGCGGCAGTATCGCGCGGATGACGACTAGGGTGTGAGGCTTCTTTGGGCCGGTGCTTTGGCTGCGATGTGGTTCGCTGCGATGACATAATTTCCCCACTGTAAAAACAAATAAGTCTCACCGCTCTAAATGACACAAAATTGGAAACTAATTAATAGCCTTCCTCGGCAGCTGGCTGCTTCGAATTCTTTTCGAGGTATTTTTTGATTAAAAATTTTATTTCCCCCCCGAAATATTTGTAGATATTTCCAGCGCTCAGGTATGCTGCATTTCGCGAGAATTGGAGCATCCAAGCGTGCACCTGAATTTTGCGCCATTTGAGGAAGTGAACATTTTATTGACTGCGCTGGGCGAACGAACAGTTTAACTACTTTTTCCGAAAGTATGCGAGCGACTATATTTATGGGCTATTTTTAAATGAAATGAATTCAATTCAGTATGCCCGGCATTTACGAAATCTTGTACTGATTCAAATCCATAATTGCAGTTTTTTCGTACGCAGAAAAACAAGGAATCGAATGATTGTAAAGATTAATGAACAAGGGTCTCAAAGTTCTGTATCATCTCCCATGGGGTATACCTACAGAAGATGTTTATACTCTACAAACAACTTTGTGTTAAATGAAGTAATCTAAATACACACAGTTGCGTGCAACTAATTAGGAATGATTTAAATTTATTATCGCTATCTTCAATAAATAGTTATCGTATTTAAATAGTCTTGCTTTCTGTTCAGATATGTAAACTTTATAAGGAGCCTTTATGATTACAATTCTGAGTGCCTTTTTAAGTAAGCAGGGTTCTTATTGAATGAAACGATTTTAGTCGTTGCTTATAATTAAGACCAGAACAATTAAGAAATACATTATCATTATTAAATGGTTTTGTGTTTACGCAGTAATACTTAGTAGGATAGCCTTTGGTATCTTCATGCTTCAATGCTTGGCATCTTTGGAGTATGCAGTCCAATAAATTCTCGCAAACAATCTTTGGAATACTTTCCCACACTATTTGAGTTCACTTATAAAGTTGAAAATTTGAAATTTATAACAGGCCAACTTTGCTTTTTATAACTTTCTCACAGATTCTCAATAAGATTGGAATCCAGGCTACATGAAGGCCAGTTCAAAAATGTAACCATATTATTGACAAATCGCTTTCATGTATGGGACATTTCAGTTATATAAAATTAAAATCACAAGGATCATAGGAACTTTTACTCTATATAAGCCAAGGATATTAATGATTTTCTGACGAAAGTGCAGTAACTTCTTCGGAAGCAAGTTTTTTTCTCGTCGTATACATTGCAAGTGGTTTGGGGCTTGTTTGTCCTGTTGAATTGGATTTAAACTCAGAAATTTTTGTTTTAGTTAGATAAAGCTCTTGTGCTTTTTATTGTTTTAGAGTAAATTATTGAACCTACAGAGCCACAGAGTTCGGTAAATGTTTCCAGCCTCATGCGAAGAAGTGCGACCCAAATAAATTGTATTGTCTAAAATTTAATCTATTAGTAATACTGCAATTGAATTTTTGAATTTGACCGATTTTAAGATGTTTGCTACCAGCGTCACATATATGCGACGTCTAATTTCTTGTATGTGAGCCTGGCGCCTCAAATACGCTATGTGTTTATCATTATAAAAATGTTTTGCACTCATTTTTCATCGTGTTTCACAGTGTTAGTAAAACTTAATTTTCCGGTCGGGTAAAACTACTCATTTAAAAATGGGTCGGGTATTAATACTCGTTTACACTTTGTTTTATATAGATTGAAACTATTTCTAAAAATCAGAAACACGTTCCCTGCAAGAATTTTCAACAAAGCTTTCGTGAGAGACTTACATGCAAAAATGCATTTGGTAATAGAGAGATTTAATTTGTGTACCTTTATCGGTACACGTGGCAGCGAACGTGTTAATAAATATACAGTCTGTGTGGTAAGAGCGTATCAACGATTTCTCAGAAAGAAAGTGAAAGAGACAGAAATATTTAAAGTGGAGGGGATGAATACCACATAAACATATACGCATCATGATTAAAGTCTAATTTTGCGTTGAACTTTCTAATGTTAAGATCGATTGCCTTATTTTATAAACATTTTGAAGCTGTGTTTCTTTGCTTTCATCCGAAACGACCTAAATGGACTTATGCAGTGAGATATATTAAAAAGGATGTAGAGTGGTATAAGAAGTTTTCTGAGGAAAAAAAGCGTCGACGACTTCCCAGGAAGGGGTAAAATATGAAAAACATCAAAAAAAGAAGGCATCGTTCTTTTAAAGGATCCACAAATGACGCTGAGGAGAGCTAAATGCAAATTAACGGAAAAAGGTATCAACGTGCCACTCTATGCCATACGAATAAGGGAAAATTCCATCAAACACCGCAGTACTACAATCAAACCACTTTTATCCGAAAAGCACATCGAAAACCGTTTAAAATCGAAATGATTGCTTTTACTGGAAATGTGAATGCAGTAAGGATGCTACAAATTTGCAAAAACGGTTTATTAATGTCTACAGATTCTTGGTTTGGAACAGGAGACCGATTTTGGCTCTTGCAAGAAGACAACGATCCAAAACACAGAAGTCGTCTTTGCACCAAATGGAAAGATCAAGACGATATCAATGTCATGGAGTGGCCTTCACAAAGTCCTCATGCTAATCCAATTGAAAATGTGTGAGCCTTTATGAAGGCTTTTACTTTGCAACAACTTAAATCATCGGTAAAGAAAGCCTGGAAGGATCTACCAATAGAATATGCTGAAAAAGCAGTTGAAAATATGAAGAATAGATGTATAGAAAATAACGATGACTTCACCAAATATTAAATTTATTGTGTAAAAGAAAATAAAGTAAACAATAATAAAAAAATAATATTTTGCTAATTTTTTATCACAGCATTGAATTCTGAGAGATACGCTCTTACCAAACGGATTTTTGGATACCGTAAAATGGGGCTACTTTATAAATATTTGGTAATTCCTTTTTGGTAACTTTTTGTAACGTCCAAAATCTAATTTATCTTTTTTTTTTCTTTTTGGTCCAATAGAACAATGTGTCTTTCGACCGACAAATGTATAACAAAATCAAACGCAAGAAATATAAGTGCGGTGACGTGTTATTGTGTTTGGAATCATTGTTTTGTAAATTTGTTGATTTGCATTAGCATTTTGAGCACTCGATTGAATTGAAAGTGAGTGTTTGTATTTTTAATTTTTTCATTAGTAATAGCGTGTTATGAAAATTTATTATTTTTATTTTATTTTTTTCAAGAACAGAACGTTATTTGGAGTCGAATTTCGACCACTGTATTAAAGTAAAAGGAGATTTTGTAAAGAGTTTGGTGTACCTAAGAAAAAAGTAATGATTTATTGATTTGCAGCAAACATAGCTAGAAATATTTTACTCAAAAATCCCAGCCTCTGATGGAAGTAGAATAAAAATACCAAACTGTCCCCTATTCCGTGAATTTAAAAAGTCCCCTTGAATTTCGATTATTTACAAACGCTTGTATTCAAAATGTTCTGTTAAAGTTTTATGAAACGTAACTAATTTCGAGGGAAAAAATAACCAAAATTAAATCTAAAAATTAATGAATATAATAAAAAATTCATATATCGTCTCAAAACACAAAATTCCCCTTAAGAATGGGTGTAACTAACATTCCTAACTGGGCAGTTTCAGTGACTAATAATGCAATATTTCCTACGTTTTATTTTTAAATTGAAAAAATTCGCGGAAATTCCTTCCACACTCAATTTCCAGGAACGTTATAACAAGATCCCCAAAAGCCCCATGCAAACTGGTCTAATTAGCGTGTTACGTCGATTACACCGGAAAGCCCCCGTCACGAGAAAAAGGGGTTCAGCCGAGCAGAAAAAAATACTTAAAACATTTCGATTATTTGGTGATGCGATTGGGATTTCTGTCCACTCGCCAAATAAGCCAGTCGCAATCATCGTCGCTGGTGGGGTTACACTCGAGGCTCCGGTAGACAGAGGAGTCAGAGTCACACCTGATGCGTGTCAAGGCCGCAGCTCCCCTCACGAAGAAGGTGGAAAACCTGCTGGGGATACGGCAGAGTGTCGCAAGCCAGATACAAAATAAAAAAAATATAAAAAATTGAGTCGGCACTTCTTCGCTCATTCCACTCGTGCGAAACTTGCGCAAAGTGCACAATTAAATTTCTCATTGTGGGCAATTTCCTGGCAAACTTGAACCTCTTTTGCGTTACCTGCGCAACTGGTTGAGTAAGCCCCCCCGGCAAGCGAGGATGACATGTGAATGGGCGGCCGTGCGGTGCAACTAAGACGTCGTCGCCGCCGCCGTCGAGACATGAAAGCTAAATCAAATTTTCTTATAAAATTAATTAGACGTACGCGTCGCACCGCGCTGCGGTGTTCGAGACTACGCACAGAGCGCAGAAAAGAGTCTTCACCTAAATTCCCATCGCACCGTGATGGTATTGCATCACTGCGGCGGCGCGCTGTTATAGCAGCGAATTATCTGGTGAATAAATCACAGAAAAACGCGAAAATTGTGATCCACCTGGAGGAAGTGTGCAAAAGGGGGCCCACTGATCTGCAGGTGATTGGCTTATGGAGGGAGCGGGCCTAATCACGGGAAATCAGTCAGTCAGTCAGGTTCAGGCCGATGTGATGCGGCAACCGAACCGTGAGTGCACCGCATAAAAACCTACTACCTGCACAGGTAACAGGAAAACAGCGAATGAGTGGCGGAGGAAAACGATAAGATTTCTGTGACGCTTAAGACGGCGGTACTTTCCGCACACCACCTCAGCCACGATGGGTATCACTGGCTGGGGCTTGTTACATGGGGCCCCCGGCAAGATAGTCTCACCACCTCACCAGCCCAGCCAGCCAGCGGGAAGAACTATCTGCTGTGAGGTAATCGCTTCGCGCAGACTCGCTGATAAAGACCGGGGCTGCGCGGGCCCATGAGATAATCGCCCAGGCGAGTGCCGATTAAGGTAATAATAATAATCGATTGACAGCCGAAACTGAGCACGTTACATCATTCCAGGTCGTAACGAGCCGACGAAACGGGCGGCACAGCGGCAGTTTTGCACCGGCACTTTGGCGGGAATTTGTTATCACTGCGGCTTACTCCTTGCGTGATGTCTTAAGTCGTCGAGGAGGAGAAGAACAACAAGAAGAACCCATTCAACTGAAATAGTAGAGCACGCAGCCTGCATACCACTGCCGCGGCTCTTTGGGCCTCTTTTCTTTATGTAACAACGCCGCCGCCGTCGTCGTCGTCGTTGGTGCGGTGAAAAGTTAATTTAAAGCAGGTTGAGTCGGTTTGCAGCATTTCCTTGCTGGCTTACTAAACGCTCGCAGGCCATTTTTCGCCCGATTTTTACATCAAAAGAACGCCAAGCCAACGAAGCGAAAGTGAAAGTAGGGCGGAGGTTCCTTGTACTAAAATCGCATTCCGCGAATATCGTCAAATTTTAATTGGTTGCGTAAGAACGGGTACGACTGTTTATGTTGGCTCAATTAGGCAGACTTACTGCTTTTATATGGTGGATAGTGGGTTAAATTCGAGCGGAGATGATCATGCGCGCCCTGTTTTGAATATTACCCAACAGGTTGGATGGTATGATGCAAAGACACGAAATCCATAACATAACAATATTTGGTTTTTAGTAAGCATAGTCGAAGACAAAACGATCGTGACTTTTTGCACTCTACTACTCCAATGCAAAATAGTTAGCCCATCCGCTTTTTAATGTGTATTTCTATAGTAAAAAAACATTTAAGTATTGCTTTTTTAGAACAATGAAGAACAAAGCTTATTACACGTACTTTGTACTTAATGATTAATAAAAAAATAACAATAATTTATCATTTACGACAAAATTCGTTAAAAACCAAGAACACAAATGAAGCAAAATAGTTCTCCCACCTCAAAGAGGAAGCAAAATAGTTCGCCTATTATGATTATTTTATTAGTAGAACTATTCTCATACTCAAAATTCATTTCATTATTATTACTACGCTTTATTTTTAGTCATTTTATAAAATGTGGCTGACTAAACTGGAGTTATTGGCTAAATTATGTTTAAATAAAAAGCCTCGTAGCAAAATTGTAATCGAAAACAGAAAAGTTATTGTTAATGATTATAAAAGGGGATTTTCTTCATCTAATTTACGAGTATACGAAGTTTTAAGCATATCGCGGATTATAATTCGAGATAAAATGTATTTAGGCGGTTTTCGAATTCACATTCACTTACCCTTTTTTCCGCCCTAATAGGCTGTTCGAATTTAACTACTCTAAATTTATTGAGGAAAGACAGCTAATAGACACAACTCTATAACTGTCCCCACATCCCAAATAAAATAGAAATTCTGCCGTTTTAAATTCCACACACCAACCATGTCTTTTTGTACCAAAAAAGTCAGCTAAATACCTAAAGTTCTATAGAACACCTGAATATGAGTTCTACATAAATTTTCGTTCCCGTTTAAAATTGATATGAATTGAGGATGATGCAAAAGCCTCAGATATTACATTTTCTCCACATATTTTTAAGTCCTTAGAAAATCAACGAATTTACTTTCTTCCCATAATATTGGCTATAAATTTCTTCTCAGTGGTCAGAAGGTGGCAATAATTGTTATAAATAGCGACCATTATATCAAGGAAATCCTTTTTTAGTGTGCTTGAGAGAACACTTTGATTTCCAACGCCCTACACAGTATTTGGATTTTTTTGGAGTGTATGTGAATTCGAAAACGGTCTTAGAAGGCGATGTAAAAGGAAAGCAAAAACCAGTGCGACATACTCTAGCG
This sequence comes from Philonicus albiceps, assembly GCA_963969385.1. Classification (NCBI taxonomy): domain Eukaryota; kingdom Metazoa; phylum Arthropoda; class Insecta; order Diptera; family Asilidae; genus Philonicus; species Philonicus albiceps. The sequence goes on from OZ017775.1 coordinate 22,364,632, forward strand.
TTACCTTTAAATGTTCGTGTATCAAGAAAAATGTGAAGCCCCAATATCAATCGAGAGAAAAGGAAATTACCGCAACGTAATTCAATCAATTTTTGATTGGTAAGAACTTTCTATCGATACTTTTAAGCATTTTAAGAAAACAAAAAGCATAAGGTCCTATAAATAATGATATCGTTCTAAATAAAAGATATTGTTGTGAATAAACTTCTTCAGGCACAGGAAAAGTCTTTCTTAACTGCAAGACAAAAGAAGAAGCGGCTGGATTGCGAATAAAGCCACGAAAATTGGGCAATAAATCAATTTCAGTCCATAACTCGGAGTGACGAGTCTAGATTTGCGTTGTGATTTGATCAAAGAGGTAAAATAATTAAACAAAAGCTGGACCAAACTTTTCAGAACTAACATGTTCACGGCTGTACTTATGGCCTAGAGATTTATTTAATCGCAGGGAGATGAATATCCTCAATTTGTTAACGATACTATCGACGCTCCTTTGTTGGAATTTCCTGAAGGTCAATATATTTTCCAGCAAGACGGCACATCCTGCCATACTGCTAAAATTACAATTAGCTCCAAATAATATTCATTTTATGGAATGACTTTCAACTAGCCCAGATCTACTAGTCTTACTGAGTTCTTATGGGGCAAAATGAAAAAAAGGATGCACCAACAACGTATCATGAAGATGGAAGAATTGTGCTCTCAAATACAAAATATTTGGAACTCAATAGAACCGGAAAATTGCCAATAGTTAGTAAGTAATGTGCCAGATCAATTCAAGCGGTAATGCAATATAAAGGTTACGTTTTGAACTGCTAACGACTTAATTTCCACTATGAGTGAACTATTTTCCTTCGTTTTTGAGGTAGGCGAACTATTTTGCTTCGTTTATATTTTCCGTTTTTAACGAATTTTGTTGCAAATGATGAATAATTGTTACGTTTTTATTAATCATTAAAAATTATATCTTCATTATCGTAGAAAATACAAATTTTTATAGTTTACAAGTACTCATTCCCATCTTTTGGGCCAAAAAAGCAACAATTTTCAAAATTTGATTTCTAAGTGACTTTATTAAATATGGGGCCTCGGGTGGCATTGGTGGCTGATCGGTATGGATGGGATGTATTCCATTCCGAAATTGTGGATTCGATTCCCATCTGAAAACTCTGGTTACAAAATAAAAATAACACAGAAAGTTGCCATATGGACTTAATTCCATGAAAATAAAGAAAGCAATTTGAGAAATAAATTTAAAAAATTGTAAAATAAAATAAATAACAAATAAAATTAATTTTTTAGAAGTGGTTATTTCTTTGTTTTTTATCTAAAAGATATGTAAATCCTTAAAGTGTAAGAACAAATTTATTTATCCGCCAAACAGTTGCCACGTTAACTCTGGACCTATTGGTTTGAAATAAAAAATAAAGCTGCATGTTGTTAGAAATATCGTCATCTTCTGTGCATACTTGCAAAGAAACAGAAACAGCAAAGGAAATACGAAATAGTCGAAAAAAAGTGTTTTTCTTGGCACAAAAAGGGGTGGGGGCATTATGTATCACATCTACAGCCAAATTTTTATTTTGTTCAGAAGCCAACATGTTTAAAAGTAGAATACAACAAGATTATTTGCTTACCTTATCTTTGAGAAATCTAAGCAACTAATTTGAAAAAGGTAATTTTGAGAAAATGTGTTTTTTAGACAATATAACAGACCAAACGCATTATTTTTCACGTTATAATGGTTAAGAAAAACTATAAAACAGAAAATCGATTTTTTGAAAAAACAATTTGCCCTTTAAAAAGCGGATGGGTGAACTGTTTTGCATTGGAGTAGTACATTTTAAATTAAGTATAGAATTCGAGGTACTTAAAAGGCATGTTCATATTTTTGAATTTTGTAAAATATAGAAATAAACTACACTCGGAAAAAACAAATTTTTATATAATCTTCAAATTAATTTGCTCGTCTAAAGGATGTTTGTGTATTTAGATATATTTCTGGAAATTTGCCCTTAAATTTTATTGAAAGTTGGAAATAAGCCTGTCTCCCATATAGAGCCATAGAGCGAGGAGCTCTAAGCTCGAGTTCTAAAGAGAAGGAGGAGCCTTAGAAGGTTTCCATCAAAGTTGAGAACGGCAAGAGCACTTTCCGGCAACATGAAAATTCCCTTTGATGTTCGAAGACACAAAGACGTTGCGGCAGGAGATAGGGTCAGTTACATTACGCAATTGCGTCCTCTACATAAAAAAAAAAAAATAAGAAGCGGGATATGTTTGTAAAGCCTGGGGATTTGCACCCTCTTCGCTGTAAAGAGGACGCTTTTTTCTTTCCACTTTTTATCACCGACGACAACGCACGACAGTGACACCAAGGACTTCACTTGTCCCTTCCTTTGCAGCGCCCTTCTTGTCCTGCGATAGAAAACAAGTCCCGATTTTATTTTATACAGGGCGACGCTCAAATAACGAGCGTTTACAGGGGTCGCTAGTTTTAATTTATTTGCATGCGTGCGGAAGGAAGCGCACCACCGACCAAAAGAGGGTGAACAAGTGTACACTTCACTGTTTTAGGGTGCAACAGGAATTGAATGTCATTCGGTGGATAAAAAAAAATAAAAAAAAAAAAATTATAGAAGAGGAGGAGCACGGCACGAGAACAAAGCGCGCCACCCTGTGCCCACTTTAGATAATCCCGAAAAACCCATGGGAATTTCACACTTGCGTGCACACATTGTCGCGTCCTTCGCTTCCCGGCTCCTGCGTTGGTGGGGGCTAAAAAATACAAGTGGCCCTAGAGCAGACGGGATCTAATCCTAATCGAAAGTACCACCAGGAAGACACATCGCTCCCAGAGGATAGCATGGGACTCTGCTCTTCAATGAACCGCTGATTATACCACTAAAACCCGGCACTGCCGGCCGATGGTCCGCGCGCGGGAAGGGTCCTGCCCGCCGACGCTTGATACATTTTAATGCGGCAGATGTCATCAAATTGGGGTGCCTGTGAGGAAGGATTTCCGCCGGTTTCGCAGCAGCAAGTGCCGATTACGCGCTAAGCGGGAAGCAGCTCTGCTCTGACCATTAATCACTCGGAGATCCACCGGCGGATGAAAGTGCGGATCTTAATGTAATTAGAATGCAAATTGTTTGGTTGCAGCGGGGTGGTCTACTTTTTTTCTGATTTGTTGTAGAAAGAAGGGATAGGACAAGAACTGGTCAATACTGTGATTTATAGGTTTTTTGTTTTTTTTTGCATTTTAGTAACGTATAACAAGAGTTAAATTTAGAATTGTCTGTTTTATTCAAACAGACTCGAAAAGCATTAAGACTAATAACACTGCTCTGCAAGAGTTTTGCCACAATAGTTGATGTAATTAATTTTATAGAATTTTTTCTGTAGGTTATGAATTCGAAAATGAAAATGTTCCATCACATGATGGTTTCGAAAAACGTAATATTGAAAACTGAGAATGATTCTATTTTGGCTATTTGTGAAAACTTATTAAAAAATAGTGGGTTACTGAGAGAATTAGAAACATAACTCTAATGATAGATTAAATCCTTAAGTATCTTTATAAAATCAGTTATTTATAAACATTATTAAAATTTGTTTACGGAATAAATTTTTTATGAATCTTTCCCTAAGGCCTAAGAAACAATTTAACTGAGTACTTAGGAAGAGGACTACAATTGAAAAACTTGACTTCTAAACAAATCCTGATAGATCTTACATATAACTGATATCTTATAAGTCAGTTAAGTACTTAATCTTTATTTTAACATATGTTTCGAGCTTCTGTAACATCCCCTTATTTTTTGATAATTTTAAGAATTTGCCCAAATACAGATTTTCCACTTTTCAGACTCATGTTTCTCAAAAATATGATGCGATAGAATATTTTCATTTTCTGATTTACAATCTGCGAAAATAGATTTATCAGAAACATCTACCATCCTTTCAAGGAGAGAAAAAATTGTTAAATATGCAGACCAGTGTAATTCAAATCTCCTGTATGACGCGGGAAATATACTCAACTTCAAGGAAGTTCTATCCGTTATGGCTTTCGAAGTTATCCTAAAATTAAAATATGGAAAAAATTCATAATAGAACTCTATATGAATACCTTCTTTACTTTTCACCGTGTAGTTTTGCAATGCTATTTGTGAATATAATTCTATGTTCGAAAATTCATTTATTACATTCAACTGCTCAATTCAGCAATTGCTTTTCTTAAGCTGAATTGCGGCGTTATTTGCAGATCTGAAGTCTTAAGCCAGGCCTAACATAACATGCTCATTACAACCATTAAAAATGTTGATGTAAAATGATCTTTAATAGATAAGCGTAATTCAAAATTTTCTACTTATACTCTTCTTTTAGTTGTTTGACTATTCCTGTCGAAAAGAGCTCTTTGTAGCCTCATACTTCCTGCTTTGTTGGTCTATCAGCTTGTAGCTATGCGATATCTCAGTGTAACCGGAGCACCCCACATTCCACTTATGGATAAAAGTAGGCATCCCTCTGAGTGTTAAAACCTCAAAGTCTATTGTACTTGAATCGTGGACTTTGTCAAGTTTACTGAATATCACACGATGCTCGCGTAGTTGAACTGTGGTGTCCGATCTCTCATCGTCCTCTGGATAAAAGGTTCCGTGGTATCTGTGAGGGCATCCCAAACAATGCGGAATACATTTTCTAGGTAGCTCCGACAACAGTCCGACGGTAGGATAAATTAGGAAAATTTGAATAAAATCGCCGACGACGATTAGTTAGTTTAGTTCCCTTGCTAGAGGTGATATAATGAAAGAATGCAGCCCCATCCAGCGAGCTGGCAACTTCGCTGCTGGCGCAGTGCAGTGGAGCACCGCAGCCGATGCTGCTGCCGCTGCTGCCGCTGCCGCCGCATGGAGGAGGAACCCGATCCCAGCGGAGGTTGCATAATCGTTAGATAACAAGGGAAAAGTGAGTAAGACACTGGCTCAATAGGTTAAAAATCTCAAGTAGTCATCGAAGCAAATGGGAGCAAGTGGCACAGTGGTAGCGCGGGACGAAGCAGTCCTCTGTTTGCGAACAATGCGATTTGTTTAGGTAAACAGCTCGCCACTTAGGCTGCCCGCCGGCCCGAGGAGTACGGTGACGGCGGCGGCATTTCGTCTATTTGCGGGGCCCTCGGGCTTTATAAAATTGTCTTCAATTGAACGAAGACGGGGAGCACAATGTGAGTTATCTGAGATTTCCGTCTGACGATCAGAACTTCCGGGAAAGAAAGGCAGCCTTGCGTATCTTATGCTCTCGGAGCTGAAAGATTTTTCTTGTGAACTGGTCGGGCAATAGTCACATGCCGCGAAAATTACGGACCCCCGTCATTGTCTTCTACTAGACGACATGACGTGGGCGGATGATTGACACCGAGATGCCCTGGAATCCGCAAAACTATGCGAATTTTGTCCGCAATTGACCCATGCAGCGCACTGACGCAAGAATGCTATCTGCTCCCGGATCTTCTGGTTACCACTCGAGGGGCAGGGATCTCTTCTTATCCCGAAGAGATTTGCTCAACCACAAAACTGATTAGCTGTTCTCCGTCCCCTGCACCGGTTGAAAAGCTATTTGCCCAAGTATCCCTGTGGGTCCCCATCGGTCCCTATCCCGGTCCCGGCAGCAGTATCCTCTTCCGCTCCGCCCGGCGATGTCTACAAATCATTTTGAAAGCTTTAGAAATTTTCTTCCATGAAAATGTTCATCTTCCTGCTTCCGGGATATAATGTTCACGTTCGAGGACATTTCCAGGAAATAAAATACCAAGCCATGCCTGCTTCCTGTCTCCGATGCCGTTGTATCGCTCCCTGATGGAAATGAAAAGCCCCGAGATTGTGCCCGGGACCCACTCATTCCTCAGTCCCCGGACGGGTGTGAGGGCTTCCTGGAGTCGAGGTGTATGTGCAAGGAGTTGTGTATCCTCGGCTCCTCCAGTGGGGGCCCTCTCGTCTTTACGGAAGCGGATGAACGGAAGCGGGCGGTCGCTTGTGGGTGGATATTAATGTACATGAGGCTTATACCAAAAGGGGGATAGCTTCCTGCAAAATTCAGCGATGTGTACGGCATAGGGCCCTCTGCGGAGCGTTCTGTGTTCTGGCTTCTGCTCTGGATGGAGCCCCGTGGCCCAGAAGAGAGGATACCTTCAAGTTTTGACAACAAATTTCCTCTCGAGATAGCAATGAAAGATGACTCGCAATAAAATGAGGCAGATTAGGAAATGAATGGCGAATATTTTTTCTGCGACAGTGTCCCGGGTCTCGGTCCTCTACTCGTTATTTCATCGCATTTTGGGGGCAGGCTCCTTTGGGGCCATTAGCATACTAAAATTGGCACCGACCCCTCCCCATGTCCCGTCTTCTTAGACAACTTTTAATATTGGCACTGTCGTTCTTGTGGCCAAACCGAGGAAAGTTGTAGTAGTTCACGTGAGCTGATATTCTGAAACTCTTGAATCCTGATTATGATGATTGAGTTGATGACTATAAAAGGATTGTGTTTCTAAAATAGAAAGAGATGTTTTTGTCTCTAAGGCTAATGGGCTTGGTTATCTCGATTATTCTAAAAATTATTAGATTAGTTAAAGAAACGTCTATTTTCTGAAAAATAAGGCTGATGTTTGAAAGTTACTAATGTGATTTCTTACATAAAAAGAAACATATACTTGATTGATAGTGATAAATTAGCTATTTATATCAATGATTTTCAGTCAAACATTGTTTTATAATTTTAAGTAAAGTGTAAAATGTGAAATTTAAGTTGAAGTAAAATATTAAAAACCTACAAAATGAAAATAACCATTTAGAATAGTACAGTTGACTATTTCTGATAGTATTGTAAATTTTACTAATTAACGTAGTTTGTTCAACAAGTAAGGAACCGCCCTTTTGAAAAACGATAAAAGATATTTCTCTCTCTTTTTCGGTAAGTGATTGTAGGATGGAAGGGCTACGATGCCAATATTAACTTATTTCAGAATCGCTTGAAACGCCACAGTGCGCGCAATTTAACGATTCCAAAGTTCGGAGTCAACTGTGCAGGATCTGGAAAGCAAGACATTACATAACAATGTTGGACTGCACATCCCAATTCAATTGAGAATGTGTTGGGAATAATGAAGAGTCAACTCGCTAGAAGGCCTGTGCACAATCTCAAGCAGCAAACACGGACTTTCAATATTCTTGTATGTAAAAAAATTAGGTATAAATATTTCCTCTGTAAGTAAAAAAAAATGTGGTTCCTTTCCTGTTGAACAGACTGTATCTGTATATTTGGCTAAAATTTTAATTTATACATTATACTAAAATATTAGCAAATTATGTCTATAGCTGCAATTGCAGCCAGACCAGACGTTGCATCTGTTCACGAATAAGTCGTTCTAATGCTGTCCTCCACACAGGCTCACCCGTAAGCAGTCGTGTAAGGCGTGCGATGCACACAGGCGGCAAATTGAGTGATCGATCACGTAATATTTCATAATATGTCATAATACCAACCCCATCTCTAGCATAAGAAAAATTATCACATGAAAAAAAAACTTCAACCGGCGCGCAATTTCAATGCGAAAAGTCTGTCAGCAGGTTGAACTGCTTGGCGGTGTCCGTATATCGAAACAAGTACCTGTAGATGTGCTCTATTACAAAATTGGCGAAATTAAGAAATGCGGCTCTCGAACTCAATGTAGAAACAGATTTCCCACCAATAAACACAATTCGTCCAAGAAGAAAATTAGCACAATTTCTATATGAACAAAGTGATGAAGTTCTACTAGACCCCAAAATTAAATATAAAGTAGAGCTTTTTTCAGAACCCTAGATAACACATTAACTACTTTAAAGGATAAATTCGAGGAGTTAAAAACTTTTCTTTTTCAGCAATAACTTTTTTAATTACTCCAATGATGAATTAATGAAACTGAAATCTGAAGCTTAAAAACGATTAAAGTAGTGAAACAGACCTTGGCGGTATTGATTTGTTTAATTAAATCAATACTTTAAAGTTGCATTTTCCAAAAAACCAGTCTAATAATCCGCAAACCCTATTAAAATATCTTTTTACTAATGACTTAATTTTAACATTTCCGAACACAGCAATATTGCTTACATTGCCGGTTTCAGTTGCATTTAATGATTGGTCCTTTTCAAAATTAAATATAAAGAATTATTTAAGACGAAGTAATTTAGCTATAGTTTCAATTTAACATGAAATCTTAGATTATCCAAGCCATCTAGAAAGAAGAAAGTTGATAGCAAATTTCGCAGACATAAAGGCGAATTTCAATTTGTCTAAATAAATTCTTATATGGGCTAACAAAGCCTTTCTGGCAAGGTCAGCATAGGTAGAGCATAGGTAGAAGTAGTCAAACAGGAGTCGACAAAATTAGTATTGGATACGGGCGTACAAACAGCTAGCTTCTGATCTGTTTCCACACAAGCCGATATAGCTAATTTTGCATTTTTAAATTTATTGACTCTATAACTTTAGAAATTATAAATATGGCTATTCTAAACAGTCGGACTTGTAAAAATAGTAAGTTTTAATAATTTCTGCTTACATTCAACTGAAATGTAAATCTATTATTAGTAAATAGCAATTATAACTACATAAAATAGTTAAAATTATTAAAGTTCTTCTCTGTGTACATATCTCGATAATATCACTTTCTAATTTCAATCATTACACTCTTCAGTTGGTAACATCATTACTTTCAAATTAGCAAGAGATTTTAAAAATTTGAAATGTATGTTTGACTGTTTCTTTCTTTTAACGTTAAATTTTTATGAAAATTATCCTTTTTCACAAAATAATTAATTCTATGAGCATCTCTGACTTAACTAACCTCAAGAAATATTTATTAAAACCAGTTTAAAAGAATTGTAATAAACAATTTTAAATGTTCCGCGATGGTATATTAAAAAAATGCCTCACTAATGGGAAACAATTACATTGTAAAAATACCTGCGGTGCTGCTCTAAAACCAAAAAGCGGTTATTAAAAAATGCCCAATTTAAAAAAAATTCTTCCTGTCATAGATCCATTAGCATACAAAATTTGTATTTTTATACTTCATCAACTTAAATATGTGACACTTTCAATAAAATTCTCATTTTCGCCGCCTCTTCCTGTGATTAACAAGGAATTTGAAAATTTTGAAAATCGTAAACTTTTTTCGGGAAAATCATTCATGTTTTACGGGTACCGCGCTTTCTTTTAGCTTGAAGTCGCCGACTGCTTATAAGCAATAAAGAGATTTTAAGGACCCAATGCACCTATGCATAGGGATTTTTACGGCCCTATCAATTAAGAAGCTGTTTAACAAGCGTGATCGCCACTAGGGAGGGAATCGTAAAATTTTTTCCCTTCGTCTGTTGTGACAGCTGTAAATAATTCACAAATAAAATGCCCATTATATTCGACGCATCTCAGAGGACAGAATTTTTATAGCTTTAAAAATTTGAAAAGAAGCACTATCTCCGGCCCCGACTCGCATAATTAGGTGGAAGAAACTCATCGACCCCCGAAAATTTTACGGGTGCACGGCAAATAATTCGAATAGACGAGACGTGTGATAGTTCTAGCGCCACATATTCGAACCCCGTCTAAATTCAGGCGTAATAAACCAATTAATAAGCGTCGCCACCTTAAATATGAGACAACTGGTAAACTTTGGCCTCAATTGCAATTTTGAAATTGTTTTACTTCCCGTTCGTGATGATCGCCGGGTCCGTACAGCCACCGAAAGAATTCGAGATCCCCTTAGAACGGTGTGAGGGCGGCGGTTAACATGTTAAATTTTCACTTATTTACGAGCAGCCCGAGATTGCGGCTGAAGAAGCCACACTGGGGCTATTTTTGTTCCTTTTGATAAGATAGACAGATCCAGAAGATCTCGAGGAGCTGAACTGTAGTCATAGGTTCCTGTCGCGGCGATCATGTGCTAATGATGTCAAGTGATCTTTGTTTTGAGTGCACTAATGGAATGCGGCGCAGGCCACTACTCCTCTGATCCTCCGTCCAGAAAGGACTGAAGGGGCACAAGAGGAGAAAAACCAGAGAAATGTCGGCCCTAATGGTAATGTGATATTCAGCTGGGCTGCTCCATATCCAGTCCAAGGAAATTCTACGAGCAGGCGGACTGATTGCCACGTACATGCGGCGAGTGGTAACTGCTGGCTGGTGCCCTTCAAGGGCTTTGAGGATTCTGTTTCAGCGCTTCAAGCAGAAAAATGAAAAATAAAAATAAAAAATAACATAAAAGACAAAAAAGACTACTATAGTCACTGAGGACTTGCATTTTGTGGCTGGCTCGGCATCCACGCACTATTTGGTTGCAATGAGGTAAGCAAGCCCTATAAGATCACGAGCCGGTTTCTACGCATTTCACTTGTAAGAGATCGGTGGATGCTTCAAATTTTTAAAAGTCTTTCGAGCTCGTTCGTCATACGCCATTTAAAGCAATTTACTTATTAGGCCTTGGAGAAAGGAGTTTTTCATTTTTGCTTTTGTTATTGTAAACTACAAAATTCTCAAAAATCCTGGCGGTCACAGTCGATTTCACAAGACTGGCTTCTTTCTATGTCTCAAAGCAAATTGCCCTGATTTCTGAAACATATTTAAAATGTTTAATAGAAATTCTTCTCAAAACATTTTCATCGGTATGCCATTTAAGTTCAGTTTAAAAAATAAAGGAATGTTTTTATTTCACTAATTCAAAAACGCTGAATCTGAATCTGCACTAAAATGTTTGATTGCACTAAATTATTATAATTTATTTAGCTCTTACCCTACCTTTTAATGAATTTATAAGACTTTGTGCTTTAATAAATTTTTTACAACATGATTAGAAACCATTCAAGACTGAGGTGATTACGTTTTAAAAGGCCGTCTCTAGCAAAGGCTGCCTAAGTAAGGGAATGGCACAGTGAAATATTTCAGGAATTTTATATCGATTTATCATCGCATAACTCATTCAAACGAAGTCCCCAAAGTCTGCCCACTCGGCCCCTGAGACTGTATACCCCAAATTTCACAGTGACACACCAGATGCTCATGCACTGGTACTAAATCCCGGAAATTCTCGAACATTTGCAACTTTAATTATCAGAATAATTCTCGAAGCACATCGACATAATTCCCAACTGACTTTTTGAACCGCATAGACCGGCCCTATAGATTTATTCGTATTTCTGGCATCAAGCAAAATTAGATTCAATCTTTCAAAAGTCTGGGTCTATACACACGAGGCCCAGCATCCGTCTGCAAAAATTCCTCCTTGACAGAGAGCCGTTGCAAAATATCTTGTGCAGCGCACGTTAGTAAAATTTTGGAATTTCCACCAACTGTCGCGTAAAACATCGAAAAGATTGTTTAAGACGGAAGACAAGATACCAAAAAACTGCCGCTGCTCTTGCTGCCCGGCCGGTAAAGTGTCGTCGGGACAGTCGAGACGCTGAGATTGTCGCGAAATAAATAGACTCGTTTGTCGCGCATCTTACGTAAGATGCAGTTGCCAGCTGGCGTGATCCTATTGACGACTACCCATGAATAATTGGATTTAATAAAGCAATCAGAGAATTGGGAAATTATATTCATCTCTGCGAATATTTTGGCCGCCGCGACGGCTGAGATTTGTTATGGCCCGATAGCCGCAGACAGAATGCGCGATGGGATGGATGGATGCAGGAGCGGCTTTTTCCTAGTATTCTTGCTAACTCCTAGCCTCTATCGTCGTCGCCTCCTCTTAGATGAGGACTAAAATGAAAACAACAACATACCCGTGGAGTGCAACGGAAAAGACATGATGGTGTGCTATTTTCTGCGATTTTGGCTGGTTTCGCTAGTTTGTTGGAATTGTCGATGATGCTCTGCCCGTTAGCGTTGTGTCTCGCTGGGCATCGTAACGCGATAAATCAAACTCGACACGGAAGGGTATATCCAGAGCGACAGTACTTATAATTGTTGAGTCGTCGCCAAGAAACTTTCTGTACAATAAATGAGGAAAAAAAAAGAGGTAAATAAATATAAAAACGGAAAATCTCTGGGGGGAATATTGCCTTGGAAGAAAAATGGCATGAAATTTGTCAAAAAGACAAAAGGCGAAGCGAACGTTTGCTTCCGGACATTCTGCCGTCACTCGAGAGCGTCGTGGGCAGTTTTGTTTTTAATATTTTTATTCGATAACAAAGCAGTCAAAAACGCCACAGTTTTGGCAAGTTCACCTATCTATTTTTTTTTTTGTATGCTTGTGACCTTATGCTTCAAAAATCAATTGATTGATTTTTGTAAGATTCGAGTTTTTATAAGATTAAATTGTTTGACCTTATTCTGTACTTGAAAAAATTTTAAAAATATGGAAATTGTTTTCTCACAAGTATTGCAGAATTATGAAATGCAAAAATCAAAACCATAAGCTAATCCGGTTTCATCTGAATAATATTTTTTGATATTAAAATATGAAGTTAAGAATTTTTGTAGTTATAGCAAAATTTCAATTTTATCAATTTTATATTAGAGCAACAATGCTACTCCATTGAATCAGAACTTTTTCGGTTAATAAAACTCCTTTATGTAACGAAGTAAATTAATTCTTCGAAGAAAGTACGTATGCCTTTTTTTCGGTTAATAAAAATAATTCAAAATAATCGAATATAAGTCGGACACCCTTATGACACACTTAATGACCAGCACACGTCGTCGTATTGTAGGAAATTCAATGCATTTTATGACAATAAATGTTCGGATTTTGTACGCACATTAATCGAGTTAGATCAATTTCGGAATATGTTGGCTGCTGGAAGAATTGAATGTGATGGGGCGACAGTCCTCAATTAATACCCTCATTAAAGCAATTGATTCGGTTTTTTTATTTAGAAATTATCGATCTTTCCAGTGACAAGATGTACAAGAAATCTCAGACTTTAATTTACCCGGAAAAGGCTTTAATTTGTGTTGATTTCAAGGAAATACAGCCGCCTATGCGGGTATAGGGTGAAATAATTTAATTCGATGCAATTGCTCGAATGGGAAATTATTTCACTTAATATTGTTGCTTTGTTCCGACTATGTACATTTGTTCTTTATTACAGTACGAAATATTTTTATCAATTCTGTACAGCTATAAGAATTGAAATTGCTTAAATTAACCCAGCAACCGAATAAAGCCCAAGAAATCTAAGGAGTAATAAAGAAATAATTGACCCATTAATTTTTCTTTGTAGTAAAAAACAAATAGGCAATTTTTAGATAAAATTTATATATTTTATTTCTGGTTGTTTGAACTTTTAAGGGCAAAACTTATATCCTAGATATCATTTGTTTTGAAGGAATACTTTAACTTTTTTATTCAAGCCTTAGACTTAGTAACATTTTTATATGCTCTTTTCCATTTATTTCCAAAACAATTTAATTTCTGGCAAATTGCTTCATGTTCTTTAGCTCCTTTTTCATTAGTACCCAATAGCTCTCTACTGGACGAAGTTCGGGTCAGTTTGCTGGATTGGACTATCTTGAAACGATATTTACTTGATTAGTTCTGTAATGTTTCATTGTTGCATTTGCGTAATGACTCGTGAGTAGTAACAGTAAGAGATCTTAATATACATGAATCACGTGCCACTGTCTTCGTACACGCTAATCTCCGAAATCGTCCAACCAATTTTAGTGAAATTTTGTGAGTGGGAATGGTTGATTCCTGCTTGAAAGATAGGATACTATTGGACCTGTTAGATGGCGCTGTTTTTTTTAAGGAAAACATTTTCAATAATTTTTTCAGTAAACTAAGTACATAGCGCAGAATTTCTTTTTGATATTACATATCTTTGCTAGCAGCGTGTTTCTACTTTTTCCATGAATTTAATGAAAATAACGTGAAATATATTGACAAAATATGTATTAAAAGTTTTCAATAGCGATTTAAACGCGGTCTACATAGAAGGCGATTTGTGGCAGGACAACGTTTGCCTGAGACCACTAGTTGATGTATAAATTTGAGTTTATTGTCCTTTTAACAATAAATTCACTGCTTTGTAAACCACAAGAACAGATCGCTTGCCAGGTCATGTACTTCTTCCTCACCTGCTATCTGTGAAAAGTTTGTCTTGCAGTTGGTTTCATCGTCCTTTACGACACAATCGTGTTTCGTCAAGAAATTTTCATAAAGTTTCCGCGTTCTTTTTCTTTCCTCAGAGGCACTTTTTGTACCTTGTAGCCGTTTAACCCGCAAATTTTTTAATACCTGTGTACTGTAGATTTTGATGTCGTCCCTACCAATTTAGCCATATCTCTTATCGAAGTTCGAAGTGTCCGAAAAAAATACACTTCATCTTTTTTAAGACGTCTGGACGGGAAGACCCTGGTTTTACTACCGAAGACCCCTATTTACTATTGAACAACTTTTATTAATGTGTTTCGAAATTTTTAAAAACGAAATTGTGGAATTTTCCAAGTATTTGGACAAAAGCATAAAAAATATCTTAATGTGTAATTCAGCTAAAGAACTCATGCGCGGAAATACAAAGCTGTTCCTTTCGGGTAAGTGTAATAATTTTTAAAATCAAAATGTTTTAAATTTACTAATTTTAAAGGATCGATATCGATTTCCACTTGTAACACATCTAGTTTTATAAATTCAAGATGTTGGTTTAAGTTTCATCTTCGGCAAAACGGTTGTTTACTTTCATGCAAGAAGCAGCATAAACTCTAGAATGGGTTCTTTTTCCAGATCCGGGTTCAAGAACACCTACCCGTCCCCATCGTGGTTGACTCATACCACCTGCTTTCTTTTCTTTCTTCCATCGTCCACGTCATTAGTAAACACAAGAACTCGAGAGTCGGCCGAAGAAGTGCATTGACATAAAGTCCGGCCGTTTGGCGTTCCTTCACGTCGACCACGAGTCAGTCTTGCACCCGTGCATATGATTTTCAGGCTAAAAGCCGCCAAGCTGATCGTACGGATCCGAAGACAATGGCCAAGTGGCGCACCAGGAATGCAGGATTTACCTAGAACTCGGTTACGTGATAGTTGTTCCCTATTTCGGAGGTCGTCTCCATTTGGCTCCTCCTCCTCTTCTTCTTGATGTCCATCATGCGTATGGTGGACGAAGAACGAACGGATCGTGCCCGTAAAACGATCTTCGAGCCAGATCAGGGCAGCAAACCTAACCGCAGAGGAGGCTCAATAAAATTTTGTGTTGAGTTTCCGGATGTGATGAAGAGGTAATTGCCGTAATGACTTTCTTAGGAATGCGATCGGTGCAACGTACCTGGAATAGCAATCAGGCACCAGGGCCCGGATACCCGTGGGTAGAGTAATTTCTCAACCTTTGCAAAGGCCGTTGCGTGAATTATCGTTGATTTACATCGGCTATTCGGAGGAAGAATGCTTAATGCGTTATAAAGGCGATTGACGTGTGGAGGAGCCCCACGCCCCGCCGGTATGCTCCACAGGGCCCCATGAGAGATTTATGGCATAATTAATTTTTTCAAACAATAGAACCAGCCTGCAACTTAATGTC
This sequence comes from Philonicus albiceps, assembly GCA_963969385.1. Taxonomy (NCBI): domain Eukaryota; kingdom Metazoa; phylum Arthropoda; class Insecta; order Diptera; family Asilidae; genus Philonicus; species Philonicus albiceps. The sequence goes on from OZ017775.1 coordinate 22,380,183, forward strand.
GATCCAGGAGGGTCGCGTGATTTAATTGTCGCCGTGATTCACATTTTGAGCTTTTCACTTTTTGTCGGGAAACTCCCGTCTTTTAGAATTTGTAAGGAGTATAGTGCCACAAGAAATATTGCCGAAATACTAGCTGAATTTTGAGATTTATTAGTAGAGAAAGCAATTTTTTGTTGTCTAGTCTACGTTAGACTAAAATTAATTTTTATTTTCTCGAGTTTTGAATTTAAGGAAAAAAAAACTGAATTTTCGCACTAGTCTTATTATAGAAAAACCTAAGTTCTTGAATTTCCAAACCAGACTGACTCAAGATACTATTTTCATTCGTCTTTCTCTGGTTTTTTCTTAGATTTCCTAGGATTGGGGTTACATGCGGTGAACAAGCCTCGAGGAAGTGGCATCACTTGATTTGTGGCACATGTTTAGCAGAAATAAGAAATTTAGAAAATTTACTCCAATTTTCAAGAATTCCGGATTAACATTGCCGGAACACGACCTCAATCGGAAGTGTTTCCTCGATCTATAGCATCTAGGAGCTGGACCACATCTCCTGCCTGTGAGAGGATACATTTTTGGGGGGAAGTTCCGGCCGCTGAAAATGCGTGACAAACTCTGGTTCTGCACCGCGTTTTGAAAGGCGGGAAAAAAAAGCCGGTGGGGACGATGCGGTTTTCTCCTTGAACGCATCTCTCCTCCTGTCATCCAGGCGTGTAAACAAAGTATTTTTGGAAATTGGGACATCTATCATCAGCCGCGAGATGAACGTCTTGTTCTTAGTCCCCTCAACGACTCCTCTGGGGGAGCGCGAGGTAATGCACAGAGGAGGATGCTGTGCGCTGCTGGTCTATTTGTTAATTTGTGGCATACGATTTATGGCCTTTGAGGAAGTCCCGCGACTTTCCTCTCATTTACTTGGGTAGGGGGCGACTTAAGAAGCTTAATTCTGGGATGATGGATTTCTTGAACTTTTGGTCGCACTTTGGGACTTTTTGACAGATTTATTGCAGCGCAACGAATTTTTGCCCCTGAGTTGTTGATGAAAATCAATTTAAAAACCATTTTTATACTCCCGTCTTACAAGGCTGAATGTATGCCTTGGAGTATGGAATTTTGGCTTATGAATGGGAATTTAAAAACGGTACATTTGCTCACATAATCTACAAACCGAAAGCAATTCAAAAACCATTTATTTTTTATCAAACTAAACCAATGACCTAAACTCAGTATATGAAAATGATGAGAATATAATTTAAATCTTGCATATTTCAAAATTGAAATTGTTCAAAGGAAATTCTTGTCGTTTTCGGAAATCATTCTAAATAGTTATCCTGAGAAATGCTCTAAATATTTTCGACTGGCCTAATTGAATAAATTTCTAGCTAAATAAGCGGTTAGCAAACAATACTCGTGTGTCCGGAAAGTAGGTACATTTCAGCTTAAACAAACATCCCAAAAAACAACTGCGTTTTGCTAGAGTCCTAGAAAAACATTAGACTGATCCTTCTCGGGATTTTCGTCGGCACAACGTTCAATTTATTGAACTCCTTAGCGAAGAGGCGATAATGAGCTCAAGTACGCACCCCGAAGTCTGCAGGACCACATGATAGACAGTAACGCGATATTTTCATGGTTGACAAGAGCATCATTCAGTGAAGACAAGATTTTTTGGATGTAACAAGATCACCCATTTGGAGTAATCTTCCCGGGTTAAGATACGTCTTAATGACTTAATGCATTTAAGCTTAAAAAAGCAGACTAGACTATTTAGAGGTCGGTTTAAAATTACAAATGAGCTTGTTCGATGAAATTTTCCCAGGGTGATTTGGGCACTTTTTGCTTATGAGCTTCCAGATGTTACCCATAAACTTTTAAGATGTTTTTGTTTTAACAAATTGCAAATTACGTTTTTATATTTTTCGCCTAATTAGTTCCCATTAGGCTTTAACAATTTAAATTGAATAGAATTAGAGGCTTGTTTGTCTTCAGCAATTTGACCCCTTAGTTAGGGTCACTTGTCCCTCTAGTTTCGGACTGCAGCAGCAGCTAGACTGCGATTTGCATATTTCTCCGATAAAATGTGCACCGAACGATTCTGACGAAGAGATCCACGGCTCAGCGATTCTCCTGTACACATCCTAAAGACTGTCTACTCTCAAGTACCGGGCTGGTGCTCCTCTTGCGGAAGTTAAAGTTCCTCATCCACGAAGAAGACGGTTAATGAGTGTCAACAATGGGCCCATGGCAGGTCTTCCACCTACTTTGGTTATGCACATTCACATCGGCCTGATGGGTGCTCTCTGGGTTTAAAGACCTATGGATAGTTTGTACGACCTCAAGAATGGCAACTAGCCCAAGGAAAAGGTGAAGACAAAGAATAAGGCGGCGGAGGTGTAGGAGGAGGAGGAGGAGAGCGCCTTTCCAGTCTCGTGCTCGATCCACATGAACTGGTTTTGCGTCTTTTCCACGGTACTGATCAGAAAAAGGAAGTTCGGGTAACAGAGCGTGATCATTTCCTCTTTGAATGAGGTAAGAAAAGACGACTAGGTGATCGTGGAAGAAAATTTGTAACAACAAAAACAGAATCTCAAATTCAAAATAAAATAAAACAAAACAAAAAAACAAAAAGAATTATAAAACAACAAAAGAATTTTTGAGGCGACATGCCCCCGCACTCGTCAAGAATTGACGTCACGGTAAACTAATTCAGAAAATCGTCAAAGTGGATCGCTTTACCCAACAACGGAGTCACCCGCCGCACCCCGCAGAGGATGGTAAGTGAAGTGATGCTCCGCTGGCGCAAACGTCTTACCTTTTCTATCCGGTGCTCATCCGGCGTGTATGCGCGTACAATGAACACTTAATTGCCGCTGTTGTACCGTCCTCGTCCGGCGGATTCTTGGTTAGCGTTTAAGGTGTGTGCCGGCGTGATTTGGTCATAAACACCAAAGAGGGTGAATTCTTGAAGAATTCATTCCCATGGCCGACATAGACGATCGCGCGGACCGTCTTCATGGGACCTGATTTTCATCGAGCAGTCCAACCATTATGGATGGGTCCGAGTTTGTCATCTTTCTGAATTTGGGCGGAAGGTTCTGTGAGAGTACGGAAATAGGGTCTAAGCAATTCTCCAGACTATCTATCTTTCTCCTACGACTAATAGGTACTACAAACATCGCATTGCACCAAATTGCTAAATCGACTTAATTGAAACCTGCTTGAAAAAGCACATTAGGTACTTTCTTAATTAAGTAATTAAAACGTATTACACACGCATTTTTCTTAAGATGCTGTTGATCTGAAAACAAATTAAATAAGGAATTATGCAGGTCTTAATAAAAACCTCGATATTGAAGCAGGATAACTTCCGAAGCTTAAGTAGTATGTAAGAATAGTTCCTATTTTTATCATCGGGGTTTTCAACCATATTATTTACCCCAAAATAACATGATTCCCATTTTCTAGTTTTCCCTCGCTCGAGCTTATTAATAATAACATAGATGAATGAATTTGTAAATTCTAGCGCTAAAAATAAATGTACTTTGTAAACCATTAAAGTGGAATAAATAAATAAATAAAGACTAGGTACTTGCATGTTCATGTGCCTAGAATCCATGTAATATGTACAGAGCCAAGACAACTAGTTTCTGCTTTCCAAAATAACTCCAAGAGAAGTTTTTATCCTCAAATTCCCAAAATATGTTCTCGTATTATAGTTCAAATTTGCAATTTCGTCCTTCATCCTTTCTTTAACTCTGTTTTAATTCTTCTTACTTTCGTGAAAATCCTAAAAACGAAAACAGATTTGAATTAGAATTTAATTTAGTAATTCTCGATCACAAACACAGAGGATACCGCAATGCAAATGTGCATGTGATCAAGGATGACGGTAACAATTTTACAAAACCTTCAATTATATTTGTTTTGGAAAAGCTTCGTTATTCTGTTAACTTCGCTGTATTTAGTTGCTACATTTAACTACATAATCAAAAGCAGAATTCTATCTCAAAGTTGATTCAATTTGAAATTTTGAATTTTCTTGAATATCTCACTATTTTACAAATGAGCAAACGATCCATCTAGCCCTTAAAAAAGTAAATTTTATTTTTTAAGTTCTTTTAAAAATTTTAATATCCCTGGTTGAAAATTTGTGTGCATCTAACTAAAAGGAGACTTATGAAAAATAAGAGTAACTAACTCGTAAGTCCTCACAGAGAAAAGATTATGAAAAATTAAAAATCCATTTTTGTAAGGATACAGAATTAATTTTAATTCAATTTTAAAATGTTTCGATCCCAGACTATCTGATGATCATAATTAAACATTTGAATTTTCCAAGCAAGTCGTTGTACCTAAGCTAATTTATCAATCCAAAAGAAACGTGCACTCTTTCTAGCGGTGCAGCACCGCAAAGGTGTTACTGCAAATTGATGTGCATTTAAACGCGAAATAAAACTGCAAATTGAGTCACCTCCGACCAGACCGGGCTCACAGGTCACCGGTGTTTATTGATCCTAAACGCGGCAGGGCAGCACGTAATACAGCCGCACAGGTTGGTACTCTGCCGGGTCCCACGGGGCCTATTCCTCAAGGCGTGGTACCTTAGCCTTAGTGATATCGTGGATCCCCGGAGTTGGAGCTATTGCATGATGAGGGCCACAAATTAAATTCATCAAATTTTTTACCTTTTAGCCTCGATCGTTTTTCGAAATATGGGCCCCATTCGCTTGGGAATAGAAGGAAAAGATTTTTCTATGGCTATCGGTTCACCGATCAGAAGGAGGAGCAGAGCGTCGGAGAAGCCCCGGCGTGGGGCTACTGAACTCGCTGGGCGAAAGGTCCGAGTTCAACTGATTTGAATTAGACAATTAGAAGACACGCATATACACACAGCGGCGGCCGCGGCTGCACCGTTTCGCCTATAAATTGCCCACTTACCGATGCTGCGAACGTGCATTCATCAACCTCCGTGGCCCCTTGAGATGGGGCCAGATCGCGCTCGGATCTTGGCTTAAATTACCTCCGTATTCACTTCACTTGTTCGCCTCCATTGCAGCAGAATTGGCGGTAATTACGACTGCTCCGATGGGCACAAACGGAGCCCGGCTGCGAGGAGTCTTCCGCTCGACGGTGCCGCTCCCCAGCCTCCGCTAGCATCTTCTCGCGGCTGGTGCGCCACCGCCGCCGGAGATCCATGTCTTAGAAGACATCTCGGGGCTGACGTGCGGTAATGTTACAAAAATTCCAATGCTCTGTCCGAGCGCTAAATTAATTAAGGCTGCGGGCGAGGCAGAGGAGGAGGTGGTATGCGTGCGCAAAGAATCCTCATCTTCCTGTTTCGAAGACCGCGGCGTCTTGTCGGACAATACCACTGGGGTCCCCTTTCGGCTCAAGGGAGTCTCTTCACGCGTGCTGTGACAAGAATTAATCGCCCTTTTGAGCGCAAACATTGGACCCGGCCATTCTTGTATGGTTGCCAAATTTACCAGAGGTGTTTACGTCTAGGAAGACGTTCGGAATCTTATTTTAATAATTTTGCCCCTATGGAGGCCGCGTCAGCCTCCACCTGCTCGTCTTAAATTAAGCCAAATGCATACGGAATGCATCCGCACCCATTTATCTCCCCGCGCAGACTCTCGCGGGCATGCGATTATTTAACCCGGTGACTCTTCCTAGTAAGTCGCGATGACTAACTTCTTTTGTATGCGGCTCCAAATTTCTTACATTTCAGCCAATTATTCAATTCCTTTTTTTGGAATAATTAACACCAAGGGTTGATTGGCTTCTGCAGAAAATATTAAAAAATCTTCAAATACAATTCTCGTTACTCCAACTTATTTCTTATTACACTCATGGAAATCATTATAAATTAACATCACAATTCATATAAAGGGTGGATATTACAACACTTCCTTTTATAATGAATGTAATTATAGCATTTTTTAAGTACATTAAGCATATTAAATCAAGTTGTTACTGAAATTGCGCAAACCACCTCTAATTTGTAATAAAATTAAATTACTATCACTATCCATTCATCCACAATAGACAAATTCATTTAGGCAAAAATAAAGTAAAATTCGGGGAGTACCCGCATTACCTCAAATTGATATTCTTTTGTAATTAAGACATAAAACACAATCTTTGACTCAATTAAAATGAAAGCGTTAAGTGCAGTAGCAGAAATGCAATATTGGTCGATTGGTTACTTCATTTCTAGGTTGGATTTTAAATTTAGTCTAGTGCACTTAATTTGATATGTATGGTAGATATCTGATGTTTTAAGTGTTCAGTTAGTGGATGGCATATATTTTTTAATCCTTGTATTGTTGATTTTTATTTGTGTTTACGAGCTTTAAAACATTTTTGGATTGCATTCCCATATTTTGTACTGTTTCTTAGCCTCCTATAACAGAGTTTCTCATAACACAATATTTTCTATGAACCTATCTACCGTGTTATAGGAGGGTTACCTGTACTTCTTGCTACTAATTCTAAATACTAAATTCTTCTTAGTATCAGGAAGTACCAATTCTACCAACTTTTTAAATTTAATTTCTTCCATTTCTTGCCTTGGCTTTGCGAACACTACATTTCAATTAATTTACATTAGTAAACTTTCTACTAAAAGCCGCGATGGGGTTTAGGTCTGGACTGCACGCTTGCCAATCTATGTATAAATTTAATATTTAAAGAATTTAACTAGGTTCTAGTTTCCCGTGTTGAGTGTATTGCAGCGTTATTATGTTGCAACGTCCAATGTTCTCGCAAACCGGTATCACCAAATTCAATAACCATTTCTTCTAACGTAGTGGGCATAATTCATTTTTGGCAAAATGAAGCAAATGGCTCATTTATTTTCACTACAAAATAGTGCCCAAACCATCGTAGAATCTCCTCCAAAATTGCGATTGAAAACTGAATTTCTGGTTCATTTCTAAGATCATGCCAATAGAACTGAATACTGATCGAGCCCCTGTAAATTTTCATTCCGTAATCCAGTACGTGTATTTTTGAACTCCAAACGTCTTACTTTATTATGACCTTTCAATGCTGGTTTGAGCATCCTTTTCGTCTATTTAAGTGTGTCCCTGTTGCGTAAAATTTGCTAAATATGTCGAGAGGTCACCGATAAATTTAATTCTTTGACAATACTCGCAGAAGTGAGCTATGAGTTTTCATAATATTCCTTTTTAGCTTTCCAAATACTGTTGGAACGCTGCCCAAATGTTTTATAGAGCCGTAATTTCCTTTTTTTCTTACACAATTGCCCACGACAGTATGAGATCTGTTCATTTTTACTGATATTTCCCTATTTGAAAGGCCACATTCTTTGTAAACACTTATTTCTGATTTCCTCATAGACACTTAACTTTATACTTCTCGGCATACCTAATTTAATGAGTATGATTAATCAACCGGATTTGTAATTATTTCCACCTAAATATTACATTAAATAGCAATGAACTTTTTCAGTTAGCGCCGTGATAATACATACATTTCAAATAAGTTGCAGAAATTGCATTAGAACATATTCTGAACGTAGCTTGCAGATTTGAACATGTTTAGCGATTATCATAATTAGATTACCAGAATAGAGTTTTATGATGGATTTATAATTATTTCCATGGGTGTATTTAGTATTGTAACTTATTAAATTCTTAAGAAAAAATAGAATTAAAAGAAATATATATTTCCATATATCAGCAAGTTTTAACATACATATCCCAAACAAGGTTGGCAAAAGGTCCCATTCTTTTCGACAGTGCGAAGTAAAATTTCGATAGTTTGAAGCAAAAGAAATTTAAATTAATAATTTAAGCAATGAAAAAAGGTCAAGACATACCAACGTAAAACAGAAAGATGCATGCTTAAAAATATGAGAAGTTTGTATTTGATATAAGCCAACTTTTGCAGCATAGCGATTTAGAAGTATTCTAGAAATAGTAGTTAGTAAATTACTTCTTAAATTCTCTAATAGGTCAGGAAAATTAAATTGTGTCGAATGAATGAATTTGGTAGTAGGACCATCTGTCTATTCTTCAAGTAAATTTTAGCCACTTCGAACCGTTCTCAATTATTGATCTTAAAATTCCTTGTCATCACTAAGGAGACATACCCCCAAAAATGTTTATATTAATGAATATTTTAAAACGTCCTCATAGACCTCAATCACAGCGCAGACTTCTTAAGGACCAAAAAAAAAAAAGTAGAAGGCTATCATCAAAGTAGCTCAATTTGGACTCCACCGACGACAAATCTGGCGACTGGCTCTAAATGTACCCTTTGTTTATAGCGTCAGTGAGGAGACGTGGGCCCCAGAAAAAACGTTAGTACCACTCGGCGGCCCATGCAGAGCGAGGTCGCCTCGTAAAAGACATCTGGCATCATTTACATTTTCTCTGGGTTGAACGCATCTTACCGGATCGCGTAGATCCCGCATCATAGCGGCGCATAGCTCCTTCGTGCTGGTTCCTTTTTGCCGGATTGCATGCCGTAGCGCAGTCCCGAGAAATTCCAGATGCACTTGAACTGGTCGAGCAAAAAAGTAAAATTTGTTTCTAAATAAAACTTGACGGCTATTAGAAGACCAACAGGTTGGATTTTTTGCCTCGCTGCAGGTTTATATAAATTTTTGTTTGGGCTGGTGCAGCTCCATGGAAGATGAGGTGCCGCAATAGCGCTCCGCCAGCAATCGTGGGAGTGTGGGAAAGGTGACCGGCTAGATCTTGTTATGGAAATCTAGTTTTCGAGATGCGGAATTGTGTAACATTTTCCGGTCGGTTTTTTACGCCCCCGACATGGTAATTAATAAGCGGCCGAAGATATGGCTGTAATTATTTGAGCAGACGTTTCCTCTTGGTGCGCTCATCCACCTGGGGGTCTCGAAACGGTTCCCATGGAGTAACCCCATCCATGTCCCCTTCCTCATATTATTCAAAATTTTTTTTTCTTTCAGTTGATCAAGCATGAACCCCGAAGCTGTGATATCGTGTGCAGCCAGAAAAATGCAATCACTGCAGCTCTTTGTGTCACCAAGAAACAATGGACTAACTGAATCCAACAAGTATATCCCTCCGAGGGGCTCCTTGTCTTTTACTTTTCTACTGCACTTTCAGTGGACAAGTCAAGGGAGGGAAGGAATCACGGTCGACGGAGCCCCAATAAAGAAATCGAGACGGGACCAAGTGCCCAAATTCCTTGTCTGAGCCAAATAAGAAATCGCGTTTAAATCGTCTTCTGCAGATGACCAAGACAAAATATAAGAAGACGGAAAAGGGCTTTCTTAGGGCAGGTAAATCAATCGATCAGAGAAACGGAAAGCGATTAGAATCTCTCACCTTTAAGGATATCGAGGCTGTTAATGGATTGACCCTTGTGAGTGGCAAATGGTCCTCTTCACCTAGAGAACAATAAATCCATAAACTACCAAACAAAAGGCTGAGACAGCCAAGGAACTTAAGGAGATGAATGGCGAATGGACGACGGACGGATCAGGCTCAATGGTATTGGAGGGAAGAAAGAACGGAAAACAACGAAATTGTCCCTGTCCCGAAGGTGAGCGCCCACTTGCTGTGGCTTCCTCTTTCCAGTGAATCCCCTCAATGCACTCCTTTTTCTCGTCGCTCTTTTTCGACGGCTCATTGTCATCTTCGACCAGGGCTATTTATGATTCCACTCGAAGTCATGCTGGCTCATTGTGCGGTCCGCAGATTTGAATTTGGGACCTTTATGCCGTGCCATGCCGTGCCGCATGAAAGCGGTGTCAGGTAAAGTGCCACTGACCACTCGAGTCGAGGAGGAGAATGAGATTGGACGACTTGGTGCATTGGGTACATGGTTGCAAAGCCCCTGGGAAAAATTATTACCTGCAAGCATTTCCTGCTTTTAATGGCTTTCTGGGGGCTCAGATAAAAGGACAGACGAATAAGAGCGAATGAATGAGGTCTTTTGTAATTAAAGGACCATCTCTTTGAAGAATATTAGCGGGAAAATGACCAGAAATGAAAGAAATTTAACGTAATATGGACCAGTCCAGCGTTTTATGGATTCTATATAAATCGTATCCTATATAGTGAAATCAATATCGCTTTTGTCTAGACTTTAGATACATATGTAATTTATACATACACTAAAGGAAAAAAAGAGTTATGGTATAATTTCATGAACAAAACGGTTAAACTTCACTTTAAGAGATAATTGGGTAAAGTTTAAGAAGTGTACTAAATTTAAATATACAATGACTCAAACGACTCTTGCAATGTTTGAAAAATTTGTGTATTTTCTTTTCAAGGAAAACATATGTTAGTTGTATTTTAGTTAAAGACATGTATAACAATAGAAAACTTAAATAATGTTCATTTATATGATAGGTGCACTGTAACAGTTTATTGTAATACTAATTCTTTGATAAATTTATATTTTTTTCATAACATTTGGGTGGGCATTCCATTTTTCTAGGCAAACTGTTAAAAAGTACTTCAATTTTTTCTCCTTTATTCCTTCACATACAGTTTTGTGCGTAACCAAAATTCATCTAAATCTTTTGAGTCAGTCGAATAATGTTTGGGATCGTTGTTTTGTTGGAATAAAACTGTATCTGCCCCTCTTTCAGCACCGATAATCTCTAAACTCTCCATAAAACTGGTTTCTAGAATGGTAGTGTAGTCCTCTGCCTTTTTTCGATGCACTTTTTCCAATTTAGTGCTCGTTATGCATCCGTAGATCCTGACATTTTAACCCCCAAAATTTAAGATATTTTGAATGTTCCGATCTTGTAGTAGTGCATCAGTCTTTTTTCCCCAAACCAATTGTCAATAATCTGAGTCAATTCTGTTAATTTTTAACTCGTCGCTAAATCATCAAGACACCAAGCCTTGTGCATTTAAACGAAAAAAAGACGATTTTTCCCATAACGGATACTAAGCGCTGATTTCTTTTTTCCCACACGACCTCATAAACCACTATTTCAAAGTGCGTTTTGTACAGTTTGAGCTGACCCAGTTGTGTATTTAGCTGATATGTATGGACCTGTACTGCGGTATCTATTCCTTCAATTTGCACTAGTCGTGATATCCTTTTCTTAGTTTCTGGAGTAATGAAAACTTTACGATTTTCTCAATTTTTCTCACGTTGAGCTAATTGTGTTTTGCATATTCCACTAACAGTAGAATAGTGCAAACCTGCCTTCCTTGCTATTGCTTTCACACTTAAACCGATTTCAGTATAACAGAGAACTTCTTTTGCCTTAGAGTCAGAAGTTTTTTTCATGTTTTCAAAAAGCTAAACGAAAAAAATCCTGAAAATTATTTTATACTAAACAGACCTGTGTGGTATACCCCCAGATCAATAAAAAAAGAGAACTGATATTTTTTGGCTCAAAAGCAATTTATACATCTCTCGTCCTTCACTTAGAAGTTAAGTTAAGAAGCTTCTTTAACTTAATGCAAACAACTGTTGCAATGATCCAATATGAATAAATTCCTGAAAAATAATTACATGTGGTATGGGAACTAACGTATAAATGTTTCTTCCAGTTGTAAGTTCAACAAAATTGTACCTAATTATTCGTTATAAAGCTAAGGAGTAGAAAATGGGAAACATTGCAACAGTTGTTTGAGTCACTGCATATTCAAAACAAAACATCCAATCTCCGAAGATTAATGCTGTCTCTGCTATAATTGTTAGTTTTTTCGCTAAATAAATACACATGAGTTTGAGTTTAGTCTGTTGTGAGTGTCGTATTTCAGTCGACTAAACACCCAACGACTTTGAAGTCGACTCAAAAGCGAAACTCGTAATAAACATATTATTTTTTAGGCTAATTTTGATATGCGTAGAGTAATAGGGAATATCAGTGATAGACAATTAATTGAGAATGAGAGAATGTGCAGTATTTGACCTAGAACTTAAAGAAGTTATTAAAAATCCAAAGATATAAATAAAATTCTGCTACTGCTAAATATCAATGGCCATAAACCTGTTTCTTAAGGCACACCCGGTAGCTCTTTTTAGGGATTACCTCACCGATCCCAATAAATGTAACAACGATAAGCTCTTTTAAGCTGCCGAATTATTTTTAAAAGTCGACCACCGGTCAACTCCCGTCAGAGGTCAATGAATGGCCTTCGGAGCACCACCCTCCCTGGTGCTTTTCAAAACAAAACGGGCAAGGAAAATTCCAAAAAGCGCCGAGAAGTCACGTCCAAAGAAAGAAAAACCTGTGGGGAACGCGCAAGGCATTACTGAGTGGGGCCGCGCTGGCCATTGCATTCTGGACGCGACTCTCGAACTGCCTCCAATTCCTGGAACGAACACATGTTCGGTCACCTCCTGCCCATATCAACAAGCTCCCGCGGGTCGTTCGGCTACTTATGAAATATTTTCTGGCTTCTGCAGGGGCCGTATACAATAAAAGAAGGAGCAGTCAGGCTCTCCTGGCTTGTGTCCAGCCATCCGACACACGGTACTCCTGTGGTCAACCGGGGGGGAGATTCCTCCAGGTGATGGGGGAACTGAATCCCCCTTTAGCGTGATCTTTTGTCTTTACCTCACTCGTTTCGGCCGCGGTGCTGTCGCCGAGGCCGTCGTCACTTGTAATGCATGCGTTGCGGAAGATAATTTATGACCATCGGCTAACTGTAGAATTCGCAAGTGCATGCAAATTAGGTTTTGATTATGCGCCTGCAGGCGTGGATCTGCGTCGATTATTTGTTTACTGGAAGTATTTAACAGGCGAGTGCTCGTTGCCGTCGGGATTTGTTTCCACGCCTGCTTGAGGACGGGTTAAGATACCTCTTAAAGATGTTTTGTCTTAATCATCTCTTATCCTTCGTCTTACCTAAAAACTAAAAAATGTCGACTCCTCAATTCAGCTAAAGGAAAGCCAGCGCTGAATTGAGCAGTGGACTGCAGAAATTTAATTGTAGGACAGGGAGATACAAATTTATTGTTGTAACCAATTTGGGGAATTATCGGTTCTTTTCATAACTTTAGTTTCTGTAGTCAGTTATTCAATTCAGCTTAGCAAAAGTAATTGCTGAATTGAACTGTTCTTGAAAACTGCTACTGTTTCTGGCAGGTAAAACTAAGAATTTAAATTTCGAGTCGTTTTTGAACCACTGACCATTTATCAATAGCAATTTTAAATAAAATATATGAAATAATTAAGTCTTAACTATAGAGACATATGCAGGTCAGTAATTTTTACTGCTGTTGACGAATTTAAGCTCTCTTCGCCAAACAGTTTCTGAGAAACACGATGGAGACAGACAGACGAACGTAACATCGATTGCATAAGGGTTCGTGGAATCATAAAAACGACGGTAGCCCCGAAATGGGCTTCATCACAAAGAATGGGGGCTCCTCCTGGTACAGTGGTACCCGGAAGCGGCCAGTTGCGTGTGACCTCAACGAAGTGCGCGATCGGTTCTCACAGGAGTTCTTTTGCGAGCCCATTTAAGTTTCCGATCACACAGCACGGAACCTGAGATTTATTAAAAGATCGTTCCGAGAAAATTTAAAAAAGGAAAGAACTCGCGCAATAGTCGTTCGCTTGCTCATGCACAGATTGGCACATCCAAGCGAATGTAAAACAGGAAATGCCGTGCGCAGAATTCGTAACGAGAAATTCGAATGCCGTCAGAGGTTTGGCCTGGCGTGGTGGAAAAACACCAATCGCGGACACTTTTATTGCTGGGCTTACAATCTTACATTCTGCACGGAGCGACAAGCTCTGGGCCAGCCTCCTCTCGCCCGCCGGCTAAGCAATTACAGACTGCGATCGGGGTATCGGATCGGTAGCTTGATTTCATAGAATTTTGACCTGATAAAAGCGTAACACGAGAAGAATTCAAATATCGACGCAATTCGCTATTCTCTTCCTGTGGTGGTCACTGGGCACCTTTTCGGTGAAAAAAAAATTATTACCTGGAAGAATCGCTAACGATTTATATGGAAATTTAAGTAAGTTAACTATTTTTATAACTCTGAACAACCGTTGAGCGTAGGGGCTATTGTAAGAACTTAGAGTTGAGGTCAACTAATTGATTGATTTATAAAAACAGCACTGTAGTTAGTAACATCATTAACTCTATGTTGGTAAAAACTGGTTTTTCAATTCCTCAAAAGGTAGAGATTACATTTAGCTATTTATTTATGCGGTACCTTGATTCAACTTAAAATAAAAAGTATAGTTTTTCTGCCTTATTTACTAACTTAATAATTAACAAATATAATGAAAACGAGGAATTTTAATCGCTTTAATACACAAAACCTTAAAATGTTCAAGAATGTGACGAAAACAAAAGTCGTCTGAACAAAAAAAATGTGATATAAAAACCGAACACACTTACTGTCTTTTGAATAAAAACATTGGATAGTAAAAAAGCAAAATATTTGAAATAAAAAAGTGGAATGCAAACACTTCCACTTCCCTGCCCTAAAATCTGAAAAACCCAAACAAACCCAAATTAATTTTTTTTTCAGGTTAAAAATTATGCCCAAAACTTGTTGAAACCGAAAACCAAACTCATGGAAAGTGCCAAAATCGCCCCAAAAGGCCATAAACCTCAGCTTGGCCCATGGAGCGCCTCACCGCCGAAGAAGCCTCAAATCGGTCAAACACTTGCCCCAAAAGAGATCAATTTCAATGCCAAAATTCGATATCCCCGAACAGGACGAACATGCCCAGATTGAGATCGACTGGGAAGCGATTTCTGAGCAATCAAAACACGACGCTGTTCCCGAAGGAGCGCGTAGTCAAATTCCCTTGTGCTCCCAGGCGACTCCTGCACCCACCCGGCCGAAGGGAAGGAAATGGAAGAGTCTCCGCCACCGACCGGGTGAGCTAACCTTCATTTCATTGCATTTTGCACCGCAACTGGTTAATTTTTATTGAGGGATCAATTTCTACAGGTTCCCGACGGTTGCACCTGATTGCCTGCTGACAAAAGGAGGCTTCACCTGATACTCCCGGGGGAGCTGTTCGGGTCAGTTTTCGCCATGTGAAAATTATTTTTCGAGACTCCTGCAAGTCCAGAGTTGATGTGAAGTAAGCGCCCCCTAAATGTTGAATCCGTGTAAAAAAGAAATTACGAAGCCCTAGTTGGGGTCGCGTTTGCTAAAAGAGCGACTCTATCGCATTGTTTTTGGACACGGTCAACTATTTCTAACTTTAGGCATTTGAGGAACTCACCTGTTTGATTTCTTTAGCACTGGCGCCTTCCAGACTTCGACGTTTAGGAGCCGGAAGGACAAACCTTCGTTTTGTGTTTAGGTTTCAATTCTCTAAGTTTTAGGATTAGTAGGATTTTAGTTTAATATTTTTAATAGGCGTCTTACTCCTGTGGGTTTGCAAATCCTAAAATAACCTCAAAACAAAAATAAGCGACACCCGAACTACTTGCCCTCGGGAAATCTCCACAATTTTCCTATGTCCAGCACTTGCGACTTTGAATTGAAAGCACATTAATAAAAATCTCTCGTAGCATTTAATTATCTCCTAAAACAGCACATGAATTTTCATATTTTGATAAAAACGTCCTCGAAAATAAGATCCCGGAAGGGGAACACGCATCTCCTCTTCGGCACAGGGTGACTAGAAACAAAATGGGTCTTTAGCTCGATGACACCATCATCGGGTTATTTCACTCAGTTGAGGCATGAACCCCTATCGAGTCGAGCAGCGCTCGCAATTCAGCGATGTACTGAACCGCCTTCTGTAGGGTTTTCACCTTGGACACGCGCTTGTTACGGTGAGCAGTGTACGGGATAATTTTTCGAAGACGAGTGAACGCATCGTTCACAGCGCGCACCCGACTACGTTCCCGTGCATTTCGGAGTTGAATATTCAGGTGATGGTCTTCGCTTGAGGCGTAGGTGCTCTGCTTTCGAATGTTTCGAGTATTTCCACGGATGTCAGTGGAGTTTAAGTTGCCTGAAAGAGCGAATTGAGTCAGTTAGTTTCGGGGTTACTTTGATTTTGTGTTGATCAATTGTAGAAAATGCAATTGCTTAAGGGACAAGAAATGGGTGGAACAAATTCTTAAGGTTTCAGGGTAAATAGAGCTTCCTTATTTAGTATATAGAAAACTAACACTTTATTGATCAAAGGCCCTACTATTGAATCCGTTCGGAGCGAATTGAAAAGAGCTTACAAAAAATGCTTTTGAATTGAAATTTCATACTAAAATTCCTCAAGTTGTAACAAATTCATTTCAGTTACCTTGAAATTCAATTAGTTTTTTTCGTTCAAAGTGATTAATTCTCCCGCAGGCGCACTTCCACACCCCCCAGACCTTATCTCCTTTCCGGTGTGCCGGTTCCCTCTGTCACGTCCCTTCGTGACCTCGGTGTCGTATGTGATAACGAACTCAACTTCCGATCCCACATAGACCTTTCCATTAGCAGGGCCAATTCCGCTCTTAGCTTCGTTAAACGATGGTCTAAGGAGTTCTCTAAACCTTATGTCACCAAATCTCTCTTCATCTGCTTTGCCTGTCCGCTCCTCGAGTATGCCTGTCAGGTCTGGTCACAATCATACTCCACAACTATCAACAGAATTGAATCTGTCCAACGAAGATTTATCCGCTTTGCCATGCGCAATCTTCCAAGGTCCGACCACCCTAACCTTCCTCCCTATGAAAACCGCCTAAAATTAATCGATCTCCAGCCCCTTTCCCTTCGTCGCGATGTAGCCGATATTCTCTTTGTTCACCAAGTCCTTGTCGGCGCAATTGACTGCCCAGACCTCCTTCATCGAATATCCCTCAATACCAACCCCCGTAACGTCAGATCTTTCCCCACTTTTCGCCTTGAAACCCACCGAACAAACTATGGCCACTTCGAACCTTTTACCCGAATGCTGCGTAAGGCCAACAACTACATATCCCACCTTCGACTTCCATTTAAATAAGCTCTCTCTCAAACGCGCTCTTTATTGTCCCTGCCCTAGCCTACCCAGTCCCTAATTTCATTGATAGATAAAATCCAACCGGATTATTTAAAAGTTTGTTTGCGAAAAAACTAATTGAAGTCAAAAGTAGCTGAAATATGTTTTTACGAATTTAAGAAACTTTATTAAGGAATTTTTATCAAAAAATAGCTTTTGTAGCTCCTTTTCATTCGATCCGAACGGATTCGAGAATAAGATCCCAAATCTTTGTTTGCACTGGTCAACAGCAGCTTTGTCTCCAAAGAATTGGTCAATAATCTTTATAGGATTTTTTTCCGTAGATTACGAATTCGTAAATCAAAATGCTTCATCACATCACTGAGAGTCAAAAAATACAGAAGTAAGGTATTTTGGCTATATTTAGAAAATCATTAAAAATTAACGGATTGATCCAGGAGCTTGTAATGTTGTTCAAATGATAGTTGAAATTTTCAGTTATTACATAAAAATACAAAGAATTTTATATTCCTAGACAAGGAGTCAGACTTTTATTTAAATCACTTTATAAACTTCTATGATGAACTTTTATTTTGTAATGAAATATACCCAAAATACGTTTTTCTGTATTCTTTTTAACTTTCTTTCATTCTTCTCGAAAACTTGATGTGATTCAGCATTTTTATTTACGAATTTGTAATTTACAGAAAAATTCCAATATAATCCTATAATAATAATCTTCGTAGTAACAGCTTAAGGATCGCTAATAAATTTTTTGAGATATACATACATGAAGGACCGTAAATTTTTGCGCAAAATTTCACATCTTACAAAAAAATCATTATAACTTTTGTATTTATGAATCAATTTTGATGAAACTTTCAGGAATTGCAGAATAGGATGCATTCTAGAAGTTATTGAAAACAAAAATACATCGGAATCACTATTATAATCTCAAATAATTTGCCATGATTCTTTTCAACACTTCAATTAGATGACTGAAACACATGATAATAGAAATTCAAAGTATTGTAGTCGCGGAAACATTTTATGAGAAATACACTTTCTCGGATAACTCGTTAATAAGGCAACTTAGCATAGATCTTACTAGCTAGGTTTAGTCAGTTAGTTAGGCAGTTTTTAGTAGTAGATGTTAAAATAGCAGTAGATAACTTTACTGAGGTTTTTAAATAATTTTTTTTTAAAAACTTATAAGCTAAAGAAGAAATCCATTATAATCAATAGTACAGAGCTGCCGGAAATATTAGGACCAAACGTTATTTTTGTTAAAATTAGTGTATGAATTAAAACATAATTTTATAAAATAATTAAGGACTGACAAAGAATTCATGTACACTCATTATCACTATCCCTCTTCTCATTATTAACAAGTGATCGACTAGCGAATAGAAAATATCCCCAAAATCAACATTTAGTATTAAAAAAATAATTAAATAATAATTAAAACACAATTTCTTCCCATTGTAAAACCGAAGAGGCAAGATGAGGTAAGTAGAATCTGGGCTTTATTTACCTACACTCGAAAAAATGGTATTGAATATTACTGCAATAATTGAAGGCAACTGATTACCTAGATTTCCTGTAGTAAATTTTAACAAGCAGGTAATTTGAAACTTTCTTAAAATGAATGTAGGAATTAAAAAGAAAATTTGACCAGAGGAGGAGGTCTCGAAGTTGTGATTTTCGAATTGGTGTTTCGCTTCTCTAATCAACTGAGATACCCATAGTCCTTACCTTATGATTTTTCTTACGAATAACAAGAAATATCTGTAAAATTACAATAGAAATATTTTCCACCAATTTGATGTACCTAAAACTGCAGCAGAATTAATTTAAAATTTCACCAGGAGTATGTATTTAATTTTGTTATTAAGAATTAGGCATAATTTTCAATGAAATTTTGTTTAAAATTTTAATAAATCAACATTTCCTTTACAAGAGCCATTTAATACATTAATTGATATAAAAATTAACAGACAAAATTTGAAAGGTATCAAATTTACTTCATGGAGACCCCTTTGGGTCTACACGAAAATTCAATTACCGAAAAACTGCTTGTAAATATTATAAAAATGATTTTTTTTTTTTGAGTACCTCATTTGTATGGTCTATGAAAATAAAGCAGCTTGTCACAAAAACTCCTTATTTTAAAAAGTTATTACGCTACAAACTCAAAACCAAATTGAAATCAAATCAAATTAGGGCAAAAAGGATTTTTCTAACTCATGAATCTACCAGACCTGTTTTGATATCATTCACAACATTGGCCACTTATAATACATAAATCAACGATCTCGTAATACGTTTGGTTTAGGAAACTTTAAGGGTATCCCATCTTACCTCATTCTTCCCTACACATTTTGAACTATAAAGAAATAAAACTAATCTATAAAAATTTTAGGTAAAGTTTAACTGAAATCTACTCAGGACCAATTCAAAACATTGTGTCATGATAAACGCAAGACGATATGTTTTATTTTGAAGTTGTGGATAAAATTAAATAGTTTTCCTTAAACCTATATAAGAACCTAAATAAGAAAAACTTGTTCATTACTTTTGGCTTCACAAACATTTCTTCACAGTATAGCTTTACTTTTTCAAACTTTTATTTTCGTACCTTCTTTTAAGAGAAAAAAATAACTCCGAAAATATTGAAACTTGACCGATTATTTGTCTTTTTGTTAAAAGCTTAGGTGCATTGCCTAATATTAGGATTTCTAGTATTTTTAGGAATTTTATTCGATTAATTGATTTTTTTCCGATTTTTCTTCAATAACAGCTTTCAACGATGTAATAAACTAAAGACTTTATTTATAATTTAAAGTTAAGACATTTTTTTAATAAACATTACACTTTATAGTATTTTTTTTTTAATTTATTAGTTTTATAACAAAGAAATACTAGAAAAGTACCAACCTTCTGCACAGCCGCAACTTTGATTTGAGTCTAACGAATCGCACCAGCAACAGTCCTCTTCGTCATACTGTTCGATCCTAACGTACATTTTGGACTCCACTTTTTTTTATATTATATAGTCTGATTCACGAAAAACCCACAATTATTTATTATATCGTACTATTGATTATTGGTCGTATATTTAAAGTTTGTTGATGCAGCTTACAAAAAGGACTCAGTCTCACTGACCCTGAATCCTTTTAAAATTTCTATTTTGACCCGAAACGACTGGCACGTGCTGTGCACTAACCACCAATAAGCCCAATTGGTCTAGAAACACCTTTTGACTGAATCGAGGCATGTAAAAAAATAATGTGACCGCTGCTGTTTCTATTAAAAAGAAATAAAGACACCAAATCCAAAATGCGGGTGGGTTACTGACTCAGGCTAGTTCTGATATCAGAACGTGGTGCGCTGGAAAACAATGAAAAATTGAACTCAACTAACAGCGTTAAAAAATAATAAAAAGGCAGGTTATCAGGCTCTGAAGCAGGAAGAAAGAAATTTGTTGTCGGTCTTGAATAATTCCCGCTGCGAAGAGCACCGTTGGCATAATTCGCCCTTGACAATGGGAGTTTTAAGTGAATTACTGAAAATAAAAACTCCCGCATAAGTTTCTATTCGCTTCAATTTTTATTTAACGTTATAATTATAATTTAAAACCAAGTTATAAAGAAAAGCTTTTATGATATAACGTAAAGAAACACAAAAATGTTGTATTTGATAGATAAATTTAAAGTGTTGTTTCTAAAATCCCAAAGCTTGGTCATTAGTAAGTGGTAATTGATTTTAAAATGATCATACAGCATCTGTGGAATCTTTTCTAAATATAAAATCTTAAAATCCATAATACTTCAAAAAGCTTCCATTCAGATTTACCAATAGTCAGCAAAAATTTGTTTAAAATATTTTTCTATCGCTGAAAGTCATCAGTGATCAAATAAATTCCCCCCAGAAAGGGGGCTCGTGTCTTCAAGTGGTCAAACAGAACCATTTAGAGTAAAAAGAGCGCCGCCAGCTTATTTTTATATTTGCATATCGCGTCAAACCGAAATTGTTTCCCTTTTCCCTATTAATCACCCGATCTGTACGCTTCACCGAAGGAGGAATTCTTATCATTCACACCGGACAAATATTTGCATTTACCTTTCGTTACCTGTCTGACATCACAAGTTCGATAAGTCCGCGCAATTTAAACCCAAAACAAGACGCAGAAATCTGCAAACAGCTCACAAGAGGCATTCGATACGATTGCAAGAATTGTTACGACTATCTGGCGTATTAATAACTTTTATTTTGTAAATCATCGAGAGCTATCGGAGTGAAGATGAAAACTCTTGGACTGTTAGTTGTTATTTTAGTAGCGTTTGCTGCATCTTCTCCAATTGAAATTGTGAAAAATCAAAATGCAAAAATATTATCTGAAGACTCTTTGGAGAACGAAAAGGTAAGCTACTGAGTGAAGAACTTTATATAAAGCGGTTTACTTTAATAATTCTTTAATAGTTCTTTTCCAGATCAAAGGGTATCATTGATACTTTCGAGGTTTCGCCACGCCCAGGCTCCTTTGTTGAGGGTAACATTGGAGTTCCGAGATCGATGGCAAATTACTTTTGGCTGAAACCGACCATTCTGAAGCCATTCAATGGAACTTGCTCTAGTGGGTATCGCCTCGATCGACAGAAGATGTGCAGATTAGTTTGGAAATAAAGTGAAGTGCTAATTTAAATGCCGGCTTTTTGCTGTTGTTATTTACACATTTTCATTCAAGTTGCTTGTAATGTAATTTTTCGAATATTTACAATATTTTTGTGTTCTAATAAAGAGAAGATTTAAGAATTTTAATTACTATGAGTGGTTTTTTTTCAAATTTCTGTATTTGTTTGCTCAATTCAGCATAACTAAAAGAATTGCTGAATTGAATTAGTTGTGTTTAATAACCCCCTCAGGAAAAAAACATTGTTTCTTTAGTTCTCTTACGGCAACGTAGTAGCGGTCATTACGGGCCACTGTCTCATCGGCAAACATGCCACTAGGATGGGGGTGACCACGCATGACTTCTGCAGAAGTTGCCTCAATGAGGAGGAAGAAGAGGACATCCTTCACTTCCTGTGTCAATGCCCAGCACTAGCGGTGCGGAGAAATCGGAGCCTGGGCTCTACTTTCTTTAATGACCTGTCGGAGCTGAGGTCCGTCAGGATCAGAAGCCTAGAGCAGTTCATTAAAAAGTCTAAATGGTTCGAACGGTAGTAATTGGGACTTCGTCCCATGTGGTATCACAATGGGCCTACCTTGGCCTAAGTGTGCCTTCTTTTGTTGGCAGCCACTTGAACCTAGAACCTAGAACCTAGTTCTCTTAGGTCAAGAATTTATTGTAAATGTAATTTACAATTTTTATTTTTATTTATAGAGCAATATGCAAAGGTACAAGGTACAAGGTGAGTAATTTTATGCTTTAAAAATGAAGACAACTGCCTTGCGAATGAAATTTTTTATAAAAGCCTTCAATTGTGTCTGTTTTCGGAATTAAATTGAATGTGCCGTGCAAAACTAATAAATTTCATCTTGTCCAGGATTGTATGGGATATGATCAGGATTAAAATAAAAATCGTGAGAGTTTTACTTAAGCTCATTTAACTAAACTACATTATAACAAAGTAACAATAAACCAAAGTGCATTATTCTCGCTTCGGAGTTAATTATCGCCTTAAAGATTAACAATAGCACCGGCCTAAATATCTTAACTGATAAAGTTGGTATGTATAAAATCACATTTTGTTTTCAAAATTATTGTTGGCAAGTTTCCGTAGCATTCTTCAATTGTTCGCCTTCATGTATCCAAAAGACGATGCCACTATAAAAGTGAAAAGAATAGAATATTTTTTTGTTATTGCATATTTTAATATTTAACTTACTTTCAAAATCTTTCTTGTAACATTCAAACAAATCAGCAAATAGGTAACCGGGTGGAGCAGGTATATCTAAGGTACCCCCATATTTTGGTGGAAGGCATTCTTTATTAATGTGTGATGTTAGAGATTGCATGTCCTTTCCGTGGAAGAATATCTGTTGAAGAGTTTCGTTATAAAAACATTTAAATAAATTGATCTTGTTATAGCAATATTTTCGGAAATATACCATTAACGAAATTTCTTATTTATGTGTAAATTACTCGAAAAAGCAACGACTTTTGACCAGCGGACAGGGTTCGAATCCATGGTACTTTGTGCTCTGTAACTAACTGAGCTACTCTTGGCCTTGCCGCTAATGCCTTCTCGAGCAAATTTTGTTGTGTTAAGAAGTGTGATTAACCAATCCCATATTTATATAATTTTTAAAACTTACCCTCTTCCTTAGCTTTTCCCTAATAAAGGGCTTAAAGATCGCGAACAGCATGTTAAAGACGTACGAATTATTGACGATGTGTACGGCTTTCAAACGAACTTGGATGCAATCTTGGACATATTCCAGGACTAAAGCCGCAAAACTAGGAGTAAATTGCATTACATGACTTAAAGGAAGCCCTTCCATATCGATGATTACTACCGCGCCACAAATCTGAGTCATTGGTTCTACCATTGAGGCTAGAACAGATAAGTGGACTCCTTTGAAAAGGTCAATTAGAGGTACTTTTGATGGTTTCCATTTTTCTAAAATAAAATTTTTAATTAAATTTAAAATAATTTTTTAAATATATATAAAACATTTACTTCCTGCTTCCAGTACTAAAATTCTGGAACCGTTCTGATCTCTAAGCGGTACAAGGGACAAAACTTCCTGTTCAAAAACATTTCGAATTTCGGCGGGTAAAACATTTTCAAAGTATTTTTCGTGCTTTAACGAAAGATTGTAGGTGTTCTTTATCTGTTTAAAGTAGTTTTATTAGTTTTCTAATCAAATATTCTTCGTTATAAAATAATTTTACCCTTTTGAGTGCGCTCTCTGGATAATATTTGCAAGGACGCAAAAACATCCTCAAATATTCTTCATCGGTTGGGAGGTAAAGATTTTTTTCATCTAAAATAAAAATTTATATATATACCTTTGAAATTTTATAATTACGCATCAGTAAATATTTGCACAAGTCTACATATTTTGATATTAAAACGGACATAAAAAAGCTACACTTAATCATTATAAATTCAACTAAAAACCAATCAATTCTGATGAAGGTGAACATTTTCTGATGAGACATTTCAATGGCAAAAATTGTTAGTAGGTTTTAGATCTCATTCTGGTTTTATTTATTTATTTTATACAACTAGGAGCCTTACTGTATACAGCGAAATATTTTTAAATTTTTATCTATTGCAGTAAATGAACTATTTTAATTAATAATGAATTAAAATGTAATTCTATCAAATCAATCATTTATTTTTGTGTAGATTGTCAATCGTTTTTGAAGTAGTCACATTTTCTTATTTTTATTCAACCAACGACGCATTTTGCGATGGTATCAGAATTAAAGAAAGGGAAGCGTTTCACAACATAAAACATCGTTTGCTTTTGAATGAGTTCGTTGCAACATAATAAAAAAATTGAAGGGGTCTTTTGTCTTTGATGTGCAGTATGACAAACACTTTTCAGGGTTCTCTTTATGACTACGGTCAATGATAATCACTTTGTCTGTGCAATGAAGAATTAAACAATTGAAAAACGACCCCGAAAATAGAAGCCCCCAGTAGCTAGAAAATACATTTAAAAATAACTTACGCAATTTTAATAAGTGATTTCTTAGTTTGCCGGTATTTTAAACTTTATGTAGTGTTTAGGAGATTAATTACTCCAGTCAGGTGGATAATTATAGCAAACAGCAACGTATTGCGGTTTATTGTACTTGTGAGATTAAGAGAATTTTGTCATACCATATGACCATATTTTATGTGTTATGTAAAATAATTAAATTTGTTTTTAGTAAGTCTTTATGGCAAATATTATTTATAAATGCCAGCCAAAAACTAAGCTAAGTGCACAACTAATTTTTTTCAAAAATAGGCATGAGTAAAGTTGGTATTTGCGAACACAAGAGGATATTTAAATTTTAACATTTTAGAACATAAATAAAAGTTTAACTTAGGGAAAGAAAAATCAAAAACTTTGAAATAAAACAGTCACAATTAATTAATTTTATATTCTATACGCGAGCACAACAAGATCTTCATAAAATTAGTAATAGAAGAATAGAATTCACAAAATATCGTAAAAAACGCTGTTTTAAGAGTTGTTTTTGTTTTCAGAAAATTTGTTTTCATCCATAGCCCACAGTCTATAAAAAAATTGTTTAAATTTCAGATTGACTGGTTGCTTATTGTTTTTTCTTTAACTCTTAAAACAACAACTGTTCCATAGAAACGCATCTAAGACTAAGCATATCATCAGAATTTTAAAATTCAACAGATGTAGAAACTTAAGTTCTATGAACTTTAGGAATATTTTATTAATTTTAAAAGATTTCATAATTCAGTCTTTAATATGATAAATAGATAAATAATATAAGTAAAAAATATTTTTTATCGGATGCAAGCTTGCCCGCTCTCGGCATTGGTCTGGATGCGAATTATTTAGTTTACGTAACGAAGGCGAAGATTACTTCAATGAATATTGCTTTTTAACTCATATTCATCAATTATACTTCTAAACATTCCTCGGTAGTGAGCCTATTTAATGTTTAAAACAGGAACAAAATCCTACAATGAATCACGGAGAAAATTTCGAACAGACAGACATAGACGCGGCGCGAACGCAAGGGACTTTGTTTTATTAACTAATTGCTTTTTAAGTTTTACGAAATTAATGATTTAGAAAAAATAGAGAGCTTTGCAGGGCAAAGCTGTAAAACGATAGGTCGTAATCCGTAATCGAAATGGCTATATAAATGGTGTTAAATGCATTTCCATGTAAAATTCCTAAACAAAACACAAAATTTTGATTTTTTCGATTTTCCGGCTTTTCCTCTGGGTTTTTCATAATTTTCTCTTTTTCTAAACCACTCTAGGGATTAAGATGAATAAAATAAAAAGAATCATCCAAATCGGTTGAGGCGTTCTCGAGTTTATGTGAGACTAACGCACAGCAATTGATTTTTATAAAGTAGTTTAAAATTGAGGAATTTCGGTTGCCATATTGGATCCGCCACTTTGAATTTGGAAATTTTTATGGCGGATTCGAAATGAGTATCGCAAAAATTCTCCTAATGTCGATTTTTACGGCAATCCTTTGAATTTTAACATTTTCGCTAGCCATCCTTGAACCACAATTTTAAAACAATAAACCTTACCAAAATAAAAAGTAGTCTATATATTAAGTTGAATTATGAAATCTCTTGTGGCAAAAAATGAAATTTATCGAAGCAACGGTTTAGGCGTAATTGAGTAACAAACAAACAAACAAAATACAAATTTCGTTTTTTTTCGATTTTCCGGGTTTTCCTTTGGATTTTTCCTAAACCACCCCAGTATTAAGATGAAATAATTATCTAAATCGGTCATGTTCTCGAATTTTTGCGAGACTAACGCACGGCAATTGATTTTTATATATAAGAAGAAGATTAGAAAATTAGAATTAAACTAGCTTAATTAACTACATATTCAGGTTGCAGCTAAGTGTGAATTACATTTAAAAATACTTAAATGATAAAGTTTAAATTTGCTATAATTGGGCTATAATAAACACATGTTAATTTAATATTAATAATTAAAGTGCGTATTTAATGTGTTTATTTATTTAAATGCATTTTTCAATTGTTTACTTACTTTGAATTAACATCTTAAGCTCGTTGATTGCTGGTTCAACAATATCTGGATATTCTCTCAGCTCTCGTTTTGCTTTTTCCAGACCTTCCTTCGTTGGGGGCTCCTTTTCCAGGCGAATAACTCCATTTCCTAGGTCGATGTATGGTATTTTGTTGTCGTCAAATTTAAGACTTGCGTTGGTTGCAGTTATACTCATTTTTGACTAATTAATAATTACCTGAAAGTAAAAATAATGTAAATAATTTAATAAATAAAATTTCAATTATTCAAATTATGTGGATTGGATTTTGGGTTTTTGTTGATTTAAAAGTTTTCAAATAATTTCTAACAATTAAGGTAATTGTCTTTTTGTTGCATAACTTCTTAGGTCATGGATACCACACAACTTATAGTCACAAAAAAAGAGAACATAAATTAAAACATTATCTACAAAATTGTTATGGTAATCGTGACCTTACAAAGCTAATCGTACAGCTTCTAACTTCAAATAATTGTAATTATTATTAAAAATAATTTATCACAGTTGTTATTATTACAATAATAAAACCTCATTGGTCGGTAAACGGGCAACTTTATCAAAGCAAAACGGAATCGTTTTCCAGATTCGGGCACTAGAGGCCTACTTTCATAGCTCTTTGTCTGACTTACTTTCATTTGCATATAAAATTTTCAAGTCCAACCGATTTCGAGTAGCATTTCGTTGCAAGACGTGCTTCATGCAACGAGAAAGAAATGAAGAAAATATGTGTTTTTAAGCATTTGCGCACTTTAGAACCCATCTTGATGCTTTGTATAAATTATGCACATTCATTACTGCTTGATTAGACACTCAAACCGGTTTATATTTATTTGAATGATTAATTCAACTGCACTTCTACTGTCTTGGATGAAACGCATGCTTAATGTGAGGTTTCTTTTCCTCATTGTTTTAATTGTGGATTTTCTCTTAAGAGGTATTAAATGTACATTCAGTATCTAGAATTGAGTTACGTTGTTTTATAGTATTAAAACTTTATTAGTAATGCCACAGATTGTTTTCTTATAAAAAATCATATTTAATCAAATTTAATGCTTCTAAGTGTTAATAACGGCAAAAGTACTTTATAAATCACTACTATTAAATTCAAATTATATCTGCTAATCGCAATATCATGCCTCATGGCCTTTTAGCTCAGAAGTAGATAAAAATTTTTTTCACAACTGGCATCAACTTCAAAAGAATTACTGCTTGTATCAATTAAAAGGCAGAAAATTAAGTATTGATATTGCATTAAATATACAATTCTAGATGATTAAAGTCTCGACATTTATTGTACCATAAAATTAATAAAAGCAATAGAAATACTAGTCCATCACTGGAAATTTATTATATCAATTGACGAGCTATCTTTACTTACAAAATAGCAAACACCAAATACCAAATACCTAAATCTTGAAAATGCAGACTTGGAACTCTTAGATAACTTGAAGACTATATATGTAGATAAGTAAATGGCAAAAGCAACATTGTCTAACTATAATTAACTTCTGTGCTAAATGTCTTAATCAGCAAGTATAAAATTGATAGTAAAGTGATGGATTTGTACTCATAAATAATTTTAATCACAACATTTTTGATGACTCCCGATAGCATTCACGCACTTTATTCCTTTTATCACAAGATTGTTTTACTTTTTGGATAGTCGATTTTGTAAATATTATGAAAATGTCTAGAGTATATATATATGTAAATATTAAATTAAATAGTAATGCACTATCGATAATTTTATTGCTCCAAATATAGAGCTTTAAATCGGAACGAAAAGATTGTTTTTCAAATTTATGGTTTACGATGTCCGGTAATTTTCAATACAAGCTCAAGAATCGAGTTGTGGAAACGTATTATTATTTTATTTTTCTTATTAATAACAAGAAAATGGATGATTACAAATAATTCGATAAAGAAGCTATTTACATAGTTAGCATTTAAATTAGAACAAATGGAAGTAAAATATACAGAAAATCGTATTTTGGGCATATTTGAAAAATCGTTAAAAAATCAATTCTTAGAAGTTTTTAACGTGGTTTAAATGAAAGCCTAAGTTTAAGCCCCTTTACCAGAATGCTGCGGATGATCAACAACTCTGCCGTCTGCGATTTCAAACTCAGCAAAACGTCCCTTAAGCTTGCCCTATGCTTACCTAACTCAACCCATAAGTATAATAGGTTAATTTCATTCAGTTAATTGTTTTTTTTTATTATTATTTTATTGTTATTTATCTATGCAGTTTGTATGAAGCGTAATAAATAAATAAATAAATAAATCCATAAATATCGAATACAACTTATCTCTGTAACCCAAATAAACATTCCGATTTGATTTCAATTATATTTGACGATGCCTACAGTTCTCCTATGGCAAAATATCAGCAGGCCAAAAGTACGCCCAGTTATTGAACATCTATGCCTAAAGAGTTAGATTTACAGGGCTACGGCACGTTGAAAAATTAGAATAGTCAACAGCTCGAGATGAATCTAAATATTCTGCTCATCCACCGAAGCAAACGAATCCAAAAAATTGTCGGCGTTTCGATCCTAGGCACCAATCTAATTTCGTCAGGCTGGATACATTTGTCACATAGGCCTCATATAGACGTAGTGTTGACTTTGAGTTAAGTTTTCAATAATTTTGGGTCTAAAGTAGGCGTAGTGTATTTTCAAAAATTTTTTGAAGCCTGGCGTGGTGTTAACTTCAAATAAAATTTTTGGTCTGATATCAGGTTAGGCCCGCTAAGGCAAGTTTTTATTTTTACTCGAACTTTTTACACATTTGGACGAGCAAGTTTCTCATCAATGCGTTTTACTTGCCACCAATTTTATGAAATTTTTAGTTTATGAAAAAATGTAAAACTGGCGGATTATTTCGAAATTTTTAAAGTTTGTTTGTATTTTTCTATAATAACTTAAGATTTCAGCTATCATTTAAGGAAAATTATAAACTCCTGGATCAATCCGTTACTTTATAATGATTTTTCAAAAATGTTTAAAATACTGCCTTTTCTATTTATCTCGAAAACGTGGTTGATTGGAACATTTTCATTAATTAATCTATAGGAAATATTGTATAAAAATAATTTGCTAATTTTTTGGAGAACAGTTGCTGTTGGCAGTGTTACGTTTTTCTTTATACAAGAGGAAATAGCTTCATATGAATAAAGATTTAAATAAATAAAGGGTGCATACTTTCAAATTGTTGTACTATTCAAAAATTCATAAGTTTTTTAATATAATGAAAGGGAAAGTATTCATAAAATTATTGCTATTTAAAAATACATAGATTACTCCTTCCAATATTCAAACTTTCATTGTTTTTATTCCTTTAGATCATCACTCTAATAGGAAGTAATAACTCTAAAATTTTACCTAAAAATACCCTCATCTAATAAAAATGTATCTCTTAAATTTTGCATGTATATGCAAATATCAGATGTCTTAAATAATAAACCAAGACCTACGGTAAGAGTCAGAAACCTTCCCTAATTTGCATATGCAACTTACTAAAAAAACAAAAAAAAACCAATGGTGCAAGCGAATAAAACCACGAGATAAATTTTGAATTCGATGACCATCCATTGTATACAAAATGGGCAAATATTTTGGCAATTTTTGTCACACTTTTTTAAATTCATGGTCGTTTGTAACCGTCCGCCAAATAGCAACATAGGCGAAAGATGCTCAAGTAAAGTAGTAGGTTAAAAAGAAATAAATAAAAACCAAAAGCAGGATGAAAATCAATTTCCTGATTTAAGTAAGAGAAAAAAGAAAAGCAATGTCACGAAATAAAGTCAAGTTCACGCATAACTAACTACCTTTCTCCGGAGTTTGTTTATTTTTTTATTTGTTATTTTTTTCCATATTATAAATTTCTTTTTTACAATCCGCCTGACTACGTAATTTGAGAATTAAATTCTGTAGATCTACAAAATAAGTTTTCAATAAATCCATCTTTAAACGAACGCCTCTCTTCAATCATTTTAGGTTGCGGTTAAAATAAAAAGAAATGTGACTCGATTGTATCACTTTAGCGATGCATAATTTAGTTGCATAACAATTGCGCGATCCAAAATTTCTTGTGATCTATTAAAAAAAAGGAGAAAAAAACAATAAATAAATCTAGGCGTTCCAAATGAAAGATTTTAACTGAATTTATTCGCCTGGAAATTATTGTTACTATTCAGTTCTATAACTGGAACTAGATGCATGTAAAATAATTACATACATTTTTGTTATTAAATTTTAAAAATCGCTCCAGTTTTTAAAATTCTTCCGGTTTTCATAAATTTTATTAAATAATTATCACCTTCCTTTTATTATTTTTTTTTTTTTCAATTATTTTCGTAGGTACGTAGAAAGTTTCAACATTAAATCACGGCGACGAAACGTAGATTCGTTTCGAAACGAATCGATTACTTCGGATGATGCCAGAAATTTATTTCATCCAACGTAAAAACCGAAAATAAATAATTCGACGGGTGGGTGAATAATGCTTCAAAATGTATGCCAAAATTAAATATTAACTCTTGTCCTCTTTTGGAAGTTATTGAACTAGCAAACATTTTTAATTTAGGAAGAATTTCGAAATAAATAAGGCGTCACTTCATCTCGCCTTCTTGCTTTTCCTATAAAGCTCATTATTTCCGTAGGTTTTACTGGGTTTGCTAATCAATATTTATTTATTTATTGTTTTATATTGTTTAGTTGCAAAAGTTTTCACTTATTAAGGTAAGAATTTGTTAATATGATCGTATATTTCTTTGCATAATGTGGTGTGTAATGCGAATATAAACGATTCTGAGCTAAAAGATCGGAAATCCGGAAATTTTTCGTTAACATATTTCGCAACACGCATATTTTAACATTTATATTTATGATAATCCGTAATTTTTCACCTATAAATGGTGCGCTCTCACGCACTTTCTGTTTACTGTTTCATAACCTTCCTTTTTGTTTAGTTTAACATCCGTAGGTTTTATCTATTAACCTTGAAAGTAAAGGTAAAATCGAATTTCAAGTTTTAATCATATTGAACCTGAATTTGTGAGTAGGTCTGTAAGACCTTTCGAAACAGAACGTTTAGTTGTTCGATTTTGTAAGATCTTTCTTAATTTCCTTAAGTACGTACACTTGTTCTTGTTGATCTTTGTTAAAACATTTATGAGTAGTTAAAAAAGGTTAGCTTTCAAGTAATTAAGAAATGCAACATACAAAAATTAATTTCTTCACCAAAAACGTTGATGTTTTATAATACAAACTCGATTCAACTGGGCTCGAAAGGTTTAGTTGAATGTGTATTAAGTTTACAAATAAACAATTTTCAAATATGCCTACTACTTATAAAAAACGAAATGCATTACGTTAATCTCTATAGCGAAATATGCAACAATTTTCGTTGTTTCGTCGATTAGTTGTTCATAATAAAAAATCAACGATTGTTTTGTACAACAAAAAAAAAAAACCCCGCACGATTAGGGTTAAGGTGCAGCAGAATCAAATGATCTTGAAGCAAAAGTGCACTTCAAACTAAGATGCCGAGGTCCATCCAAGAACTTTTCCTGTTCAAACTTTGCCATTTGATGAAAATTTTGCATAATTTGCATTTTTCATACTATTTCCTCTTCATAATTTCTTTGACCAACATAAAAATCGAATTTTTTTTGTAATATTTAAACCATAACTTCACTAAGAAAGAGAGCATACTTAGCTTTTGAAATTTACAAAATTAAATACAAAAAACAAAATTAAAACTTAAGGTTGATTGATTTGTCTTGAATGGAATTGCTGCTAAAATGCATAATGGTACGGCTCTTTAGTAATTTTCTATAGAAAATAAACTTTATGCATGCACGAAGCCGACAAATTGGCGTTTCTTCGTAGTAAAAGTAGTTAATGGTAATAATGTAGAAAATGCTATTAAAAAAACATACTTCTGTGCTATAGGTTGGTTTTTAAAATTAATAGACATTTTGTACTTTTCTTTTATGCAGACATACATATGCTTTTAAACGTAATTATTTTAATTCTTATTTAATTTAAGATTTTTTATTTCTGGTGATTGTAATTTATCCCACTTAACTTAACTAAATAAGCCTTTCTCTTGCCACACCTAAGTGAACTTATAAGTCCTCAATAATTTCATTGTATTTAAAGATAATTGCGATAATATCTCAATATGCCAATAAAACTGTAGCATTTTATTTTCCTTCCTGAATAAATAAAAATATACCTTCCCTTGAAATCCTCCGGAACAGACCTTGTTCAGCATAAACACCAATTTAATTCAATGAACCCAATTCGCCAAGTGTTAACGACTTTCTTCTTGTGGTCCTTGTGAGCGAAGAAAATCGGTAACAACTCTAGACGGTTGCTAATAAACAGGTCATATAACTTTTTTCCAGATCGGGTTAAACCGAATGAAATCACTTTTGCGTAAAAATGCTTCTCATTATGCCTGGAAATTATCCGATTGTTCATAATGAGATAACTCCCTTAATGCATATTTCTTTTTATCAATTCTTATCTCGTTTCTGCGAAATCTTGGGTATTTTAAAAATTATTCAAAACATGAAACAAGTAAATTACTTCCAGTAACTAAACATATTTTAAATTGTAGTTGGGTTATGCAATATCTTCGGTGAAGAAAGATATTTGCAAAATTGTGTCAAACGATTTTTAATAAATTTAGCCGATTTATTAATGGCTATGAATTACATTAAGTCTGGCTTAGTTAGAATGACAATAATTTTTTATATTATGTAAATAAACCAAAGGGAAAAAAACAATTTAACACTAAACCAAACTTTTGAATAGTTTTAATGAAGATTGCAAAATACTTTTACAATGTTTCAAAGGTTCTTTATCATACAAAGTAAAAGGTGGATTGAATTAGAGAGGAAATTATTAAAAAAATAGTTGTTAAAGCCATTCGATGTTCCACACCTACCTGGATAAAATTTTATAGAAATCAAAAGTTTATTTAAAAACAAAACTTATGCACAAGGGTAACATTTTACTTTCGTATGAATTTTGTATTAAATTCAACCGAATCTTTAAAGCAACGACTTTTAAAGTTATTTTGTATAATCTAAAGTTCATATATTCAATAGTCTCAATTAAATGCTAATTTCATTTTTTATTTATTTTCAGCTAATGACAGCACATTTATTATCAGAATTGATTTATGGAACAAAAATCGGAAAAACAACACTAAAATATTTTAGCAAAGTGAGTGGAAAAATTATGTGCAATAAGTTGCTAAAACTCTTTATAATCGTTAAGATCGATGGATTGTCGAGCGCACAGATACACTGCTGGAAGCAAGGGCAACAAATGGAAGAAATTTGCATATCGAATAAGTTCGTCTGATCGACAGATATGTGGTGAAAATGTTACCAAGTAGAGGTCACAATTTAACATATTTTAATTTTCTGAAATTCATTTAAAACAGAGCGGGCAGTATGACTTAACTTCTTTGGCGGGTAAATATTGGAAAGTTTCAATTAGAACTTCTCAATTTTTAATGTTTTCATTATTCTGTAGGACCGGACAAAGATTAGTGCATATCCTTTTAATGATCAAAAATTAAAAGTTATATGTGTAAAAAACTAACGCAGGCATATTTTATTTTGTTATCGCGCATTTAAGCGTTTTATGCACGATCACTACCTACCAAATGCCCGGAATCTAGCTAACTTTTGCATTTCTATTGTTTCAAAGCAGCCAGATAAATTTCATCATAAACATTCATCTCAAATAGCAACTAATTTGCTTTTTTTTGTTATATTTATAATTGCAAAAAAAAAACTATTATTCGATCGATTCACTCTTGATACTTATCCAGTTCGTGATAGAAACCGCAAACATTAAAATAAGACCTCCAAGAACACAAATTATGCAAGTAAGTCTCTTTCGAAGGCGGAAGTTCGCGAACGCCTACTTTCAAACTTTGGCCACTATTTAGCGTAAAATGTTTATCTCAACATCCTGGTCAAATTTTAAGATAAACATTTTACTGTAGTATGCCACTTTTTGTATTTGATCAAAATCTTTTAAAAATATGCAAAATATTCGAGCCTTCTAATAATTTTTATAAGTTATGTGAAGAATAAAAACATACGCACCACTAATTTCTTATAAAAAGCTCAACTGCAGAAAATTTTTATATTTGCCCGCACCTTTTACACCTTTCTATTTAGCGTCAGGTAAAAGAGGTACCTTTTCTTTTTCACCGTGTACGGGGACGATGACGACGATGACTACGACGACGACGACGACGAACAATCAAACGGACACGAATTCAGTGAATTTCTCAGGCAAGTCTGGCCACGATCAGCGAAGACGCTTAACTGAGTTGTCCGGCAACTTCGTGGAGTTCTTTTAACCCTCGAAACTGAAAATTTTACTTACTTAGGAGTGAATCTCGCGGCTGCTGTCGCAAAAAAAAAAGTTTAGCGCAGCACAATTGTTTCATGTCCATGACTAAGGTTTTTCTGCTCAGCGGATAAAAGTTGCGTGAAATGGTCACCGGTTTCTGTTTATTTCATTTTTATTTTATTTTCTTTTATTTTATGCTTTACTCACAATCATCAGTGAGTAGTTTATGCATTTTCTTGCATGCTTCCTTCTTTGCGCTCTGATCAAAATTGGATCAAAGATCAAAACATTGTACGGGATCGCTTCGGTACCGGGCATTGTTTTTTTTTTTTTTTTAATTAGGACAAATCGATAATATCGAGGAAGACTCATTTGGTAAAAGACCAATTTATTAAAGCATCTCGGAAGTGGCTATTAATCTGTTTTTTTCTTTTCTGCTAAATAGGCTGGGAATTATATAAATGTAGACATGCGCATTCTCACACGCTTATGAATAGCCCTGAAATGTTGAACAAAAGTAGAACTATTGTTCTAAAGTTTCTATAAGTAGCTGAATATATTCCTAATAGTGTTTTTTACATTTATTTACATTTGCATTACTTTGGGTAATATCACGACTTAACTATGACTAACAGAGTCACACTTGATAAACGTTTTACTCAGAAGAATGAATAACATTTAAATTGTTTTGACCACAAGAATGAAGGAGATACGCAATAGCTGAATATATGGCTGAATATAAAATACTAAAATTCATCCATCGCAGGTAATTTTTGGTATTATTCCAATACCCTAGTTTAAACTATCAAAACAAAAATAATCAATTTTACATAGTCTTTCTTAAAAATAAAACTAAAAAGAAAATGTCTTAACTATAACAACATTATGAAAACGCAAGATAATGCACTTTACGTTTATTTACAAACATTTCACATCTGGGAAATAAAATGTTATCACTATCAGCAACTGGTGAGAAAGCTGTGACAACGAGACGCCCACTTTCTTATGCAGTAAACTAAAAATTTTAGCTCTACTTCCTCAAAGATATGCGAAAAATCTCAAAAAAAATATAATATGCGAGTATTCTAGATTGGAAAGCAAAATTCTCCTTATGTTTATTTATTTAATTTCAGGTTCTTAACTGCATATCAGCGGTAAAGTTGCAATTACCTTAACCTTTAAAGTATAATGGCAATAACAAAGTACGTATGACAAAAGTAAACAAGTATAACAAGTATAACAAAGTAAGTATGAGTCAGCTGAAAGTGTCTTGATTGTGAACCGAAGTAAATTAGGTATAAAGTTAAATGAATCGTTTTTTATCTTATTACTAATATTTTTTAATTTATGGTTATTTTTAATCGAATGACGTTGTTTCAAAGAATTTCATAATTAGAAGACGAGAGAATATTTGAAATATGAAATAGTACAATGGAGAGCGAGCTTTTTATGATATGGTACTATAAAATATCAATTTTACTCTGTTTTGAATGGTTGATGATGATGATTATAAAAAGTTATTACCGAATTTACCCGTATTTTGTTCTTATATAAAAAATGGGATTTACATAAAACAATATTTATTTTATAAATAAGCATCAACATATTAGAAGAATTTTATTACAGAAAACGCAATATAAACCTGATTTACTAATGAGGCGCAAAAGTCATCATCCTATCGGAAGATGCTATAATTTTTGCAAATGTCTACACATGTCCATTCTGCTTTGACAAATAAACAGATATAAAATACACGTCAATAAGACATAAATCGCTATACTCCTCAAGAACGCAGAAGAATTGTTTCGAAATTCTGAGGGCTGCATTTCCGAGACGCCTA
Organism: Philonicus albiceps; assembly: GCA_963969385.1. Lineage (NCBI taxonomy): Eukaryota > Metazoa > Arthropoda > Insecta > Diptera > Asilidae > Philonicus > Philonicus albiceps. The sequence continues at coordinate 22,417,048 of OZ017775.1, forward strand.
ATCTCTCGTTTTGGTGATTTGCATTGGCCGGCAAGATCGCCTGATTTAACCGTTCCAGACTTCTTTTTGTGGAGTTTCCTGAAGTCGCGAGTCTTTGTCAACAAGCCTCAGACTTTTTAGCCAATTAACTGTTTCAACCTTTTTTGAAAAATGTACTTATTACTAAATTGTTATTATTTATTTAACAAAAAATAGAAGAACACAGCCAATATGGCGAATCCTACCATAAAGAAAGGAAAGCAAGCAATATTAACACATTAAGGACCGCAAAGAAATCTGTAAGGCATACGTCTAGGACCGCCAGTTTTTGGGCAAACTTGTACGTTCTAAAATCATCATAACTTTGTTATTTATGAAGCAATTTTTGTAAAACTTTCAGAAATTGTATAATAAGATACATTCTATGTATTATTGAAAAAAAAAAAATTATGTTTTTTAATAATTATAATAACTTTTTTACTTAAAAATCGCTTTATGACCGTCAACCTTCTCGACACTCGGGGAAGTAAAAAGCCATAAAGCCGTACATCTGGTCACCAGCCTTGCCGCCCGCCTTGGCCGTTGAGGTAGTAGGATACAATGTATGAAAGTAAGTGACATCTAAAGACAGCGTGTAGAAAATACGGGTTATTTCGTGATCCATCCGTAACAGACGGAACGCGAAATACGAGAGAACCCGTGAGCGGTCCGTAACAGATGGGACGCGAAACACGAGAAAACTCGTGAGCGGTCCTTAACCTCTTCACGCCCTTGGCCACATATGTGGACGTTTACTTTTTTATAATTATATTTACTGTCAATAATAAATAGAACAAAAATTTGATAATAATTTATTCCCTGCAGAATCCCTCAATCAGAGAAGTAAAAATATTTAAGATTGGCTGCACTGGTAACGGTTATTTGCGATATACATTTAGAGATATAAACAAAGCGTTAAGCAATTTTTCGGCAGGTTCTATTGATGAATTATCGGGATAAATAGTTCATATTTGATAAAAACAAAATTATATCCATTAAATATATTAAGTTTTAATTATTTTTGGAAAGAAAAAAAAATTTTTTCTTTCAAATTGTTTATTTTATAAGAATTTAGCAAACGTACACATATGTGTACAGTTACCGTTCGAGATACTTTTAGTTTTAGTGAAATACAATCGTAAGTATATATATATATATTTTAATATTTCGTGTAAGGTTACAATGAAATCTACAAATTATGATTTTATGTGCCCAGGTCACAAAGAAAATGGAAAATTTACCTAAGATCAAAATTATTGCAGAAAGGGAAAATAACAATATTTCAGATATTGAAAATTTGGAAATTCTATCAGATACAGAAAGTGAAAGCAACTTATACAAACCACTTAGAACTGCAGAAGAATGTTCGGATCCTGATGAAAGTGTAAATTATGTTCGTTTGAGAAAAAGAAGACGTTTTTTGGAAAGTGACGATGAAAGCTCAGGTTATGTAGATACGAAGCAGCATCAACGTCCTACAATTTGGTACGCTAAGAAAGATAATGCATTTGCTGAGAATACACCACTTTTTGTTCAATCTCCCGAAATAAAAATAGTCGGTGCAACACCATACTCGTACTTCATACAAATATTCACTAACGATATTTTTAATCATATAGTACAAGAAACTGTGCAATATGCCATTCAATGCGGAAAGGATTCATTCAAGATAAATGTTTTTGAAATGAAAAAATTCTATGCCATTAATATTATAATGACTTACATAAAATACCCAAACTACAGATTGTATTGGTCTTCAGATGCTTCACTTCGTCTTCCAATTATTGCTGACGCAATGGGTCTTAAGCGTTTTGAAGAAATAAAAAGATATCTCCACTATACAAACAATAATGAAATACCAAATGATTCTAAAGATATTTTTATAAAAGTACGTCCAATATTAGACATGCTATCAGAAACCTTTGCAAAAGCTTCTACACCGACAGAATTTCAAGCAATTGATGAAATGATCATACCTTTCAAAGGCAAACATAGAGGTAAGCAATATAACAAATCCAAACCGAAGAAGTGGGGATTTAAAGTCTGGGTTAGAGCCTCCCAAGATGGATACGTTTCAAAATTTGAGATGTATCAAAAACTGTCAACTGTCGGCACACAATATGGAGTAATTGGGGATACAGTGCTGCGACTATGTGAAGGTTTAGAGAACAAAAACTATAAACTATTTTTAGATAATCTATTCACATCAATATCTTTAGTAAAACATCTAAAGGCAAAGGGTATTTTTGTTGTGGGTACTATAAGAAAGAATAGAATATCTGAGGCTTCTCAAAAGCTCATTACAGAAAAGGATTTACAAAAGCTTGAACGAGGATCATTTTCTGTTGCTACATCTTTGGAAAATATTACACTTTTAAGGTGGCATGACAACAATATCGTTCACATGATTTCTTCTTACGCCGGTGTGGAACCTAAGGATAATGTACGCAGATGGGATCGTAAACAGAAGAAATACATATCAATTATAAGACCTTTTGCTGTAAAAGAGTATAATAAATTCATGGGGGGTGTAGATATGTCTGATCGTATGATAGCACACTATCCTCACTCTACAAAAAGTCGAAAATTTTACCACAGAATTGCTTTTCAATTTTTAAATATATCCATTGTTAATTCATGGATTCTTTACAATCAACAAAACTCTAAAATGTCTCTTCTAGAATTTAAAGCATCAATAGCTACTACAATGATTAGAATTGGTGAACAAGCCAAAACACGAGGTAGACCAAGTGCTTCAAGTTCTGTATGCGATCAACCACCTAAAAAATCTAGAAGCTGGACCAAAGTTAAACCTGCAATTAGATTGGACGGTATTGGTCATTACCCTAAAAAAAACGAATTGAAGAATCCTCCAAGATGTCATGATAAAAATTGTGTAAAACGAACTCGTTACATTTGTGAAAAGTGTGAAGAACCAGTATGCCCAGAATGTATGAAATCATTTCACCTATAAATTACCACAAACGGCCAGCGGCCACAAATGTGGACGTTATTTTTTTTATGAAATATTATAGTTTTCTAAATTTTTTTTTTGTTTTTTCAATTCCTAATAATATAAAAGTAATAAATCCTCCAAAAAAATAAAATTAAGTGATTTTTTTTTCACCATAAAAAAATTGTCCCTGAAGAGGTTAATGTGTTAAAAAGGATATTAAGAAGAATTAACTGATGATGAGTATACTCCTCAATCACAAAATATTTTTAATATGGAATATAAACTGCATATTCTTTCTTTTTATCCATGTCGATTATACTCGTCATAATTCAAAGTTTTGCACGTTTTTTTTTTACTATGACGAATATACTCGTCAAAAACAGCTAACTGGTTAAACCCTCAAAGAGAATATCCGTCAAGAATGCGAGAATCTATCGCCGCAAGTTCTGGCAAGAGTGATGGAAAATGTAATCGGGCCCTTTAATACGTAATTTTAAATTTTGACATTTGAATTTTCGGAAATCAATTTATCACTTAAATATTTATCCAAAAGAAAAATCGCAAAACTATCACTTCATCGACGAAAATGAACAGTTTGAGAAACTGATATTATAAAATTGAAGTAATGTGTGATCAACATATTGCCTACTTTTAGGCGAAATATTCTAAACCGGTCATTAAAGTTGTTTACTTCACTTTAATTACGTTAAAATTCTTAAGCGCATTGCATAAATAATTTACTTTTTTTATATAAAACAAAAGGATTAAAAATTACTGATAAATTAATTTACTTTACATTTGTAACAGCTACGTATATTTGTGTATTTGAGATAATTAAAATTAGGCACTATGTATGTAAAATAAACAAAATTCTCCATACACGTCATAAAGTAATCCTGGCCTCTAAAGTAAATGCCATTTGATAATAAATTCCAAGGGTCATATTTATAGACTTACATTCTTGTTATAGCGATTAATACCATTACAGCTCTTAAAATTTCATGAATGTATATTTTCGATAAAACAATCAAATAAGCGGTCAATGCATGAAAACAATCAAATGATTTCGATTTTAAGTGGCCTTTTGCTAAGATATAATAAACGCACGTGACCTTTGGAACTTTGATAACATTGTCATTTTCCAACGTGGGCTCCAATGGGTTCAACTTTTATCAAATTTTGTCAACACTTATTATGTGAATCATTCCAAGTAATAAAAATTATATTTTACCATTTAAATTTAAATCAATTGATTAAATAGATTTTTAAAAGTTAGATCAGCAAAATACCTCTTTAACGACTTTTGCTTTGAGAGTAAACTGAACGATTTTTGCTTATATAACTACAGAAATCAATATACGAGTACTATATGATTTGATTACTATAATTAAAAATAGTTGAAGTAAAATTGATGACAAGAATGCTGAGAACCCGAATCAAATGCATATGTAGGTAAAATATTATTGGACTGGTCTTTTTAATTAGTAGAATATTTTTAGCAGGCCTTAGGACAATACTTTCTTATCACAACTCCAATAGTTCGCATGGTTTTCTGCAGTGTAAGGTAATAGTTAATTTATTTTTGGATGATACTATCTCCCCGTACGTGTTATCATCGCATCGATGGAATCAATAAAGACCTACTTGCTATGTAACTTATACTAAATATATTAATAAATATCATTAAAGATCAGCGAGTTAATGCCTCTTATAAACAATAATTTTCCTTTGACCGAAATCGGTTATGTTTGTGATAAATTAACTCATAACAAAAGCTTCTTTCTACATATCGTCGATGCATGCCACAATTTGTATTTATTGTATAAACAATATGCCCCAGGTGGATTTTAAAATTGATAATTCTTTACATGGGATATTCATTGTAATTACTTAAAATGCGAAAATCGGTCACGAACACGGAAGATACATATTTCCGTAAATAGAGAAAATAGGTCTTGATTTTGGTTGATTAAGACAATCGGTGAAGTGAATTATCGCAGGGGTATGTCTCAGTCCGAGCTAGAAACAATACGATTTAAGTTCACATTACAGTGAGTAACCGGTGAGCAGTGTATAAGGGGTCAATAGCAGTCGACGTCACAGATTTCATCTTATCGCAGACGAACTACTTTCAAAATATAAAAGAATTAAAAGTAACAAGAACCCTCCTACCCCAGAATATGTCGTATGAATTTCTGATCGTGAAGTGTTGGTCAAGTGCAATAAACAAGAAGAATTTCACGTTTTAATCTCATGTCTTATCGAATTGGGAGAGCTAAAAATTCAAATATTCTTTTTTTTTTATATTTTTGTTAACGTCTAGGCATATACATGATTCGGTTTCTTGCTGTGTTCGAAAATTTTATTATAAACTTTGAACGGTTCGAGCCTGATAATGTGCACTTGGGAAAAGGCATATCAGCTCGAAGTATATTTTCTAATCAGTCCTATTTTTCTTATTATTAGAGTGGTGATGAATAATGTACTGAAGATTTGATTAAGTCCGAAGCGGTTATCTCAGATTGCGCTCCTTGTCGATGTGCACCCCGAAAAATTGAACTTTACTATTTTATCGCAATGGAAATTTCAGTCTTTCGACAGACACCAGTTAAGACAGAAGTTAAACGTTTTTAAAGGAAGAAGGTGCCTGTGTACAAAACCAAAAAAAAAGCACTTTTAGTATTTTCACCTTAATAGAATTTTAAATTATTTTAAGTAAGTGAGCTTGTGATTGAATTGTTTTTCTTTAGACTATATAAGAATTAACATAAAATTTTCAATTGTGCAATATTTGATTTTAAAGTGCATAACTAGTTTTAATCGTAATCGTTAAATTCCTACAAAGATTGTTTAAAATCATAATTATATTACATAAGATACAGTCAAAAAATGATACAAAATTGTGAGACCTGTAACATTTTTAGAATTAGAATGTTGTTATGTCGCCAAGTGCAACTAGAGATACTAGGGGTCTTCTACTTTGATACTTTTTTCCTGTTCGACCAGATAACAGCTGTGAAACATTGAACCTAAATGTCGAACAATATTGGTTATCAGCACTAAATAACTTTAATGTATAGGAAATCCTTGAGACGAGTAATTTACTAACTAGCAATCCTTTTTTTTATTAACCGATAGTATGTATCACTATTTTAGTTTATTTCCTCATAATAAATGTGTGGAAGTGTTATTGTGGTAATTTATTTAAATTTTGATCACTGATGAGTTTAGGCGGCTTTTAAGGATTTCAAAAAATTGGCTTAATTAATAACTTAATCCAATAAATTAGTTTAAAAGAGTGCACATAAATTTATATAATTAATGAAACTATTTGTAATATTTTCAGAATGGCCGAAGAACGTTTCAATATTAGAGTCGGTCTCCTTAAGCCAGAAACCGAAGAACTCGCCAAAAATGAGCTTCGCGAAACACCTGAAGTAAAAGAGAAGGCTATTGAGGAATTAAGGAAATTACTCCATGACGCCACAGACCTTCATTACCCTGACGATGATGAGTTCCTTACAATTATCTTAAGACCTTGCCACTGGTACCCACAAAGCGCTATAGAAAAGGTTTGATAATTGATAACATTAATTGATTGTAAGCACATTTAGACCTTCAGATAATTTATAAGCGATTTGTTCATATTACCTAACTCTTATTCATATCTAATTTTGATAATCATTAATTAATTTGTTTCGTAATCCTACTACTACTGGCCTTCATAATTTTTAATCGCTCATAAAACGATAGTCGTCTTAAAAATCATTAAAACTGGATTATTGTTTATTGTACACAAATTTACTAAAGCTATAAATAATTATAAATTTATTTTAAAATTCTTACAGTTACGAAAAATCGCCGAATTCAGGAAATCCTACTCCCATATTCTTAAGGGTCTGTTGGCTTCCGATGAGATGTCCTCGTTCGTTGATTATAACGTTGTGAATGTCCTAGTCAATTGTGACCATAAAGGACGAAGAGTGCTCCTTGTTAACACTGGAGGTTAGTACCTAAATACTCTAAAAATATTTTTAAAAAAACTTCTATATAAAAAACCACAAAACCTTTAAAATTTCAGCTCTTTGGAATCCTAATGAAGTATCTGCAGATTCACTCTTCCGAATGTTCTACCTCATCCACATTGCTGCCCAATTGGAGCCAGAAACTCAAGTTCGCGGAGTCGTTGTTATAATGGATTTTGAAGGACTATCCATGAGGCAAGTCAGAGCTCTTACCCCCAGTTTCTCAAAGAGGCTGCTTACATTCATTCAAGAAGCTATGCCAATTCGCTTGAAGGAAGTGCACATTGTGAAGCAGCCCTTCATTTTTAACATGGTTTGGACCCTTTTCAAACCTTTCGTTCAAGCTAAGTTGAATAAGAGAGTAAGCCAAACTATTTGTGTTTTAAAAATAAATTATTTAAAATTAATATTAATTTTTATAGATGCATTTCCATGGAAGTGACATGAAATCTCTCCATCAATTCATGGACCCCTCACATCTTCCAGCTAATTATGGAGGAAAATTACCTAAGATCGATTACACTGGAAAGGACTGGTATCCAGCTATTGAAAAACATGAAGATTTTGTCAGGCAATGGAGCCAATTTGGATATGCTACTCAGGCTTAATTTTAAGCTAAGAGACGCTAGTTTTTTTTTTTGTTTATGTAAAATGAAGCACATTCCCTTATTTTTCGCTATACACATAAGAATAAAATATTTTCTTGTACGTTGGTATACTTTTAATGGGTTATCCTACAAAAATAATTCCTTTAAAATTAATGATAATTTAAATGACTAAATGATAGATAAGAAAACAATTTTGAAGATTAAATTTATAGTAGAACAACCCCTAAAAATCATAAAAACTTATGTATGTATTACCTTCAACTGGTGATGAAATTTATTTTGCTTGGAGTAATTTTGTATACAGAGCAAAATAGAGTCCGAATCGGGCGTGTCTAACTCATTTGAATAATGTGAGTGAACTGATTTCTTGTCTTTTAGCTAATTGCATGCAGTAGTCGTTTGGTTGTAGGATAGATAACCAACATCAAATGAGCATAAAATAAAAAGTTCTAATTATAAAAAACTGCAAAGCAAAATAAGGTACGTGTTCTATGCATATTTTACAATTTCAATAGAGTGCAAAGAATCTTACGCCTTGTAACATTAACACCATAATTTTTGTTTTTAGTAACATATAAAAATAAGACTGTATTTAATAATTACAATATAACAAAACATGGAATTATTGTGATTGATTATAATGTATTTTTTTTAAAGAGGTAATACATAAAAGTAATTCAGTTGAAGATTATACAAATATTGAAATGGTTAAAAATACTCCTTTTTATCTTATTTTAAAATTGATGAAACCTAAACACTGATGCTCTCACTTAAACGTGTTTGATGATTCTTAATATTTCTTAATCCAGTTTTCAATATTTCCATTGCCAGGCAATAAATTCCTGTGAGAAAACGGCATAGGGCCTCAGGATTCATCATATCGCTATATTTAAATGGTGGCCCAAAAGACATGTTATCCACGATCTCATCAAAGGTTCTTTTGTACTTTAAAATTTCCACTATAGTTGTAATAACAGTCACTTTAACAATTCTGAAAATTAAATAAAATGTTTTTTTATTAAAATATTTCTCAAAAATTTAAAAACAATATACGAAACCTTATCTCGAAAAGTACCACACTGAGCACAATTCTAATAAATATCCCTATAAACATAATTTTGTTAAAATTCAAAAATTTTTAAACAGCAGACAGCAAACTTCTGTCTGAAGAGGAAGAGTATGAATGAGGTACTTAACGAAATAAAAATTTACATCGAAGACAATATTGTAGGCATATTTAGTTGATAAGTAAGAAGATTAACCGGGAAGATGTCTGCTTGGTTAGTAGAAGTCACAACAAAATAAATATTTATTAATTAATTTCACCCATAATTATCACTCCTTGCGCGCGATACCCCAGTGCGTTATCAAGGAGACTGTTAAGAAATACTCGGATTGTGGTGCTATTTTACATAAACTGTGTAATGATATCGTGCTTAAAACCAGTAAAAAGGAAACGTTTTCTTATTTTTCATGGGAAACTGAAAGGTCACCGTAAATCGTTTAATAGTCTTAAAATGAAAGTAAAGTTCAAAACTAACCGTGTTAGATTGATACATTTAAAAGTATATGACTTTTTCCCAAACATCATAAAGCCATAAAATGAGATATTAGAAATAAGAATTAGGAAAACTGTCTCTGCATTGAAAATAACTAACAACTAATCACACAAATCATAAAAATACTTAATAGAGTTAACAATCTGTGGTAACTAGAACAACTGGATTCAGCAGTCGCAAGTATCTAAATTATGCACTACAAGAGAGTTTCTGTCTCACCATAGTTGAGATTAATAAAATAATAAATAAATATGATATCTAATACCTTTAGAGCACTCGATCGCCACCGTACTGCTGATTTGTACTGAAATCTCAGAGCTATGGACCAATCTACATATGTAATTTATAAAATTTCAGCGCAATGAGACAGAGCTCTCGCAGGCAACCAGATAAATAGATTCTTGTTTTCAGTTATTTTAGGTGCCCCAGATGATAAGGTTGGTTATTTAATTTAGTTTTTCTGATTTTTTTACAGCCATTTATATTTTTATTGATTTTTGGTATCTTGACCCGTAAAGTTAAAAGAAAATATTTTTGTACTACTAGACTTAGTTGCAGGCGCGTATACAGCCCTAACTAATTACAGGAAAATTTACAGGAAAAATTAAATTTTGCTTGTAATGCGAGACTAGCGCATTTTCGACTATAAGAGTTATATCGAAACCAATTTTAGCATATAAATTCGTCGTTTGTTCCAAAAGGAGAATTTCAGCATATAACGATTGAGTAGTTTTAAGTTCAAAGGCCTTTGCTTATGGGAAGAAGTAATATAGCAAGGCCAATTCTGCCTTGGGCTTCCTTAAACGTTTGCCTAAGGAATCCTCTAACCCTTATGTCATCCACTCTTTACCTTTTTTGTCAGACTTTTTAAGTACGCTTGCCAGGTCTGCTCACCTTCCGAATCCACACTCATTAACAGGATTGAATATGTTCAGCGCAGATTCATCCGTTTTGCCCTACGTGATCCCTCCTGGGCAGACCTCCTTAATATTCCCCCTTATGAAAACCGTCTAAAACTAATTAATCTCCAGTCCATCGTCCTATGTCGAGATGTCGCCGATATTGTTTTCGTCCTAGCCGGTTCCATAGATTCTCCTTGGCAGCATATCCCTTAACACTAACCCTCGTAACGTACCTTTCCCTACCTTTCGTCTTGAAAGTCATCGTACGAACTATGGTCACTTCGAACGTTTTACCAGAATACTGCGGATGGTCAACAACTCTGCCGCCTTCGATTTCCATCTTACCAAAACCTCCCTTAAGCTATATTTGCCCAACCCAACACTCCAATGAACCATTCAGTCTCCATGCCCCCCTGTTATTGTTTGTTGTTATTTATCTGTGTATTTTGTATTAAGCGAAATAAATAATCGAAAATGTCATATATATGTCGATTCTACAATATACTACGATATATCCCTTTTATTTAGCAAATGATATTTACGAGTATTTTATGAATTCTACAATTTTTTTATTAATACGGCATTTATGCTAAAAGCATAGAGTAGCCTATAATAAATACTTATATGTTAAACGATACTGCTTACTAAACATTAAGAAATGATTATGTTGTACAGGTAACGCTCTTATAACATTCATCCTACAACACAGTTTCTCTCTTACACGATGAGAAAACTGAGGAAACCATCGTATAAGATAGCAACCTACAATACGGTTTTGTTCTAACATGGTACTGAAATTGCAGAAACCATCTTATAACACTGCTATAAAATTATATTACGCACTATCCATTCATCCACAAATTCAGACAAATGCATTTAGACAAAAATAAAGTAAAATTCAAGGAATATCCATATTACCTCAAATTGATAGTCTTTTTTAATTAAATGAAAATTAAATGTTAATTTTAATTTGACTGTGTGCTGCAACATTGCTGAGTTGTGTTTGGAGCCTAAGTCTAGTCCACTTAATTCAATATGTATCTTGTGTTTTGAATGTGCAATTGATGGATTGCATACGACTACATATAGTATTTGTTTTAAATTGTTGTTTTATCGATTTTTATTTATATTTGCGAGATTTAAAACATTTTTGGAAGCCATCCCCATATTTTGTACTGTCTCGTAATTTTCTATAATAAGTTTTGCACCAACACGAACCTATCTATCGTGTTATAGGATGGTTACCTGTATATCATAACATTATTTTATAAAATTCTAAAATAGATGTATTGATGCTATTTGTATTATAAAATCGGAGTTCTTCTTGAATTTTTTATCAAAAGGCTCTATGACTTGGTTGGTGCTTACTGGAAAATCTTGCAGCAATACCAACCCAGTCAACCAATTTTCTTTTTGAATTTTTTAATAAAACGCTCTATGACTTGGTCGGTGCTTATTGGAAAATCCGGCAGGAGTACAAACCCAGTCAACTTTTCTCCTCTTATTCGAGATTACAACCAAGTAGGCTAATAATGTAAGTAATAATAGCAACAAATACGTTAATTTTTATTCGTGGGCTCCAAAATTGCAAGCCAAAGATAGTGGCAAATAATTGTAAATTTCAAGGGATTGCCATGAAAATTGGTAATTGGAGGTTTTGGATACGCTCATTGAGAATCTACTTTATGTAAAGACTACAACTCTCGAATTCAAACTGCAGCAGGACACAACTCAGCAGCATGCCCGATGGTGTCCAAGTAACGAGTACTCCGCGATAATCCCATTCCCGAATCTTGCCTAACCTTTTATACCTCTAACCTGGTCATAACTAAATCCTTTGCCGCCTAAACTATGCGCATGCTAGGACATGTCCAATTAAGAAGGTGCCTGTTTCCTATTTTGTTCATTGCACATATGCGAAGGACTTTATGGCCATGCACAGGGAACCTATGCTTCCCTTCCTAGAATTGCACAAAATGTGAATCGTACTTGTCAAAAGGGGTTCAGTTATTGTTTTTCCCTTTCAGCACTTAATTACGAACAAAACTGTTTGTGCCGATCCGTCTGAATTATTTATTACCACAGACATTCGACGCTATTTCCAGATTATCATACTGCTGCTCGTCCTTACCAACACCCGTGCTGCTGAGAAGATTTGCTACAATCTTTAATTTACTTATTTAAGACCAAGCGGGATTTCCCTGGTTTTTCCGAGGCCCTTACATTTCTAAATTTAAAAATTTATCGATTTTTAATTGAAAAGATTGCCATGACAATTAAATACATATACATATAACTGGTTTTCATATTTTATATGAAATATATTGCAATAGGTTTGTGGAATCAACTCCAATATTAATCCAATAAGAAGCAAAATTTCTTTTAGATATGGATCATGGTAACGAAGTGAGTTTTGGACTAACATATATCACATCCACTGATTTAAGTAACACTTCTAAAGTGGGTGCTAAATCAAACTTGAGCATACACCGGGTAAAAATAGGTTACTCAGTTAGAATTCATTAAAATCAGATAGAATCAATGTAATAGGGAGAAAAATTCTACTATTCGGATACAAATACGGCTTTTCATACAAAATTATCAATATGATATTTAGAAAAACTCTTCCTAACAGCAGCACAAATATTTTAAATAAACATATAATTAATTCTACAATATTTTATCGTTTTGTTTTTACAACAACAAAAATAAATATGCAATGTGTTCCAGAACTTAATGATCATTTTTGTCCAATTGATATTTTATTTGGAAATTTACTCTAAATAACTTAGTTACAAAATTTCCTACACTCGCCTGTCTAGTTGTTGGAACAATAATCCACCAATTGGTAAGTTTTTACACATGTTTTAAATTATAACAGCTGATGAATCAAATATTAAAAAAATACTTGTAAAGAAATTTAAGCAAAGCGGTTAACGATTTTTATATCATAATAAGAACAAAATTTCTTACTTATCACGTTTAATTCTTTAATATATAAAAAAAAAATTATATATTACAATATAAAAATACTAATTTGGTGGGAACATTTCATCTAATGTTGCTGTTTCTAGAATATGATTAGCAATTTCAAGAAATTTCTTCGAAAGACCTTTTTCCAATCCCGGTAAAATTTCATTGAGATAAAGATCTTGATTATCATTAATTATTGCATTTCCAACTTCCCCTAAAACTGGATCTCCACCGAATAAATTATCCAAACGGAGCTGAAGATCCTTTACTTGAATTTTAAGTGGCATTTTATCAAATTTTACATATTCAACACCTCCTCTATTGACTGTGCTTCCGCGCATCCGAACCGATCCTCTCGCATTTTCTGTAAGAAAATTAAATTTACAATTTTATTAATTATTAAATAGATTCTCTAGAAAAACTTACTAAAAGTTCCACTCATATTTCCCTGCCCGTTTATCTCAAGTAATAAAATTTTTATTTTTAAAGTATACCTTCCAGTAAAATCAATTCTTGGTAAAAAGACACTCGTGTCGAATGCTAGTGTGGAAATATTAGCGCTATAAATATAATAAAATATATGATAATGTTTTTTTTTTTTTTTTAAAAAAAGATGATTAGTAGTTTTACGCACTGTAGTTTTTCAATTTGAAAATTACTTCCACCTCGGGCCTTAATTTCACTGAAAACTGCTTGGAATTCCCGACCTCTAGACATTTCGATATTGTCCAAAGAAAGAGGTTCTAGAGGCGGGGTATGATACCCATCGCCAAGGTCACCTGAAGCTAAAAGTGGACGGACATCGTTGACCGCATCCAGGATACATTGATTCGGATTTGGATGTGACCTGGGGCATGTTTTTATTGTTGAAGCTGAAAGAATATATAATATTTTTTTTTTAATATAAAATCCAGTTCTTTTTTAATGAAATAATTTTTCTTTGTAATATATGGGGACATTATTTCAGAAGTCCAGTCGTCAAAAAATTGATATTGAAATGGAAGGGCATATTCCTTGATTTTCATCAAAATTAATTCTAAAATACTTATGTACATTTTTTAAAATGGATTTCGGAAATTACAAAAAATGTTTATTAAGTAATTTCAGTATTATTCTAGCGCCTATAAAGTATAAATGTTTGTTTTGAGCTTTTATTAACTTAATACTTAATAAATAATTCATGGTTCAGCTGAATTTCTTAAAAATCACTTCACATGTGAACAAAAAATAAAGAGGGTTGATGTAGCTCTTGCAGGTTAATGGACGAGTGACTTGAATGAAAAGTGCGCAACTCATGAGACCTATGTTTGAAATGTTTGCAGCAAATACTTGTGATTTAAGATCACGAATTGAATTCAAAAGTTGAATGATACTCGAAATCGATAAAAAGAATATTACGCCATGGTCTTTTCAAACTATGACTTCATTTAAGACGACAGTGAACAAAAGAGTTCAAGTTCACTCCTACCGATTCGAGCACTTTTTCAACATGTCCAAGAATAAATGAGTGATTTTTTCGTGGCTAAAGTGGTTATTTTTTCACCGCAAAACATCTTAAAACCACTAATTTTACAGATGATTGCGTTAAAGCCAAGTATCAGTATCATATTTTCATTTTCCTCTCGTTGCACAATATCTGCTTTTACATTGCGTTCTTGAAAGTTGGCGCGCTCCCGCTCAGAAATAGTCACCAACCTCACCTTGATACCACGGGCTTCTTTGGAGCTCTATCGCGATGCAGTTGAGGCACTCTGACACTGATTCCAGGTTTCACAACCACCTGCCAATTGCATCAAACGCAGCGTTAGCTTGAGACGGTTGAATGCAGTCAGATGCGGGTCTTCGTATTTTTACCCAATTTAGTCATACAGTCGCAAAAACCGCACTGAGAGGATCAGTGTAATATGCCTGATCGCGATGACCATCTAGCCTTTAAGAAATATCACAAATTATCGATAGGATTGTACCATTTCACTTTTGTAAGACAAAATATTTTTTTGTTTTCTTAAAAAGAAAAAAAAAGCACTCCAAACACTTTGCTACCGATTTCTTAAAAAACTCAATTGGTGGTGGTCAGCCGGAGGCCCCATATGTTCCAGTTTAATGAGTTATTAGCTCACTAGATATTTTTCCAGCTAGCTAGTACGCATACGCGGCAGGTTGGATTCGATCGGATAGTGCTACATCCATTCATCCATTTCAGACCGTAGTTGCTAATACTAGCAAATGCAATTGACCGCAATTGCTTCACAGACTTGTTTATATTACGAGACCTTTTCACTTTTTCATTTTTGCTTTACAGTGCTAAGTATTACCTGTTTGCAATTTTTGTAAGACTGCAACATTTTTCATGAGATCAATTAACAACTTGTAAATTGGTTTTCAATTTAAATAGAATTAGAACTATTTATAATTTAATACAAATTGCACTTTAGGTTTTTGTAAAGTTCTAAATTTATAGAAGTTAGAGGTCAGAATAATTATCCGAGTTAACCTTCACTACTTAAATTAATAAAGGTACCCCCCAGTACGCAGCGTAAAATGTCTGCTCCTGCGTAATTAATGAAATGATTTTGTAAAAGAAAAGTGCGCCCACAACCAATAAAATTTAAAATTCAACAACAATTTGTAGAGTGCTTCAGTAGGTCTGGCATTAAAGATCATCAAATATAAAATGAATTTTTCTCTGGTTAGCTGCGCAAGTGTCTTAATAGCTATCGGTTTCGATTTGAAAGAAGTCTCTGCCGGTTAACAATTTGCATCTTCATTAATAAAATTTCCTCATTTAGGCGTCTTCTAATAATAGTTTGATTTTTTTTCTTCTTTCATGGGTGTAAGAAGATGCCATCACATGTCTTCACGTATTTTTGCAATTCAAACTTTCTTCTATGTGAAATCTGTCCAAATCTGTCCTTGAATTCTGCAACGTTGTTTGTCTGTTTCCTCTTTGTGTTTCACTAATTGCTTCATTCGCCGGTAAAAATTTAAATTTTAATTCGTCCGATACGTCAATGCGATTAAGAAAATCAACACGAAAACTGGAGAAATAAAATTGTTACGTTTGATTTTATTTGAGAAAAATTTAATCGATCTCAATTAATTACTAAAGTAGGATGAATAGGTGATTTCCGAATGTAATTCAGTTCTAAGTTAATATAATATATATATATAATTCAATTAATTTAATTTAATAGCAAACCATTAAAAATTAAATAAATAATAAAATACCACAAGTTTCCTGCAATTATAATTTCTATGATGCGTTTTATTTACATATGTAAGTGCAAACAACAAACTTTTGAACTGGACTAGTAATTTAAAGCCAGTATTATCGCTTGATAAAATAATTTTCTTTAAACATAATTCTGATTTTATTTAAATCGTTATTTCCTTTGAAAAAAATAAATCCGAAAAACTTCATGCGGGTTGAATGCAATTCAAATTAAACTTTAAATTTGAGTATTATATGCAAACTACAAAAACCATTGCTTCAAAATTTAAATTGTAAATAAATTTATAACTTTCCAAGGAAAAGAATTTTATTACTATTGTTTTGTTAACATTTATTTTGAGGTCAAAGTTTCACTTTTTAAGATTTTAATTGTTTACACTTAAAAATGCATTATTCATCTGTTTGCAAATTATCAACAAACATTTCATCTAAAAGTGCGATATCATACACTTTTTATTTAATGGAATTGTAAGCGAATAATCAGTTAAATGAGTATGGCATTAATAACATTAAAGTACCATTCATTTTCATATAACTACAAATAAAATCAAAATATACGGAAAGTATTCTATTTAAAGAAATAACAAATTAAGCAGTTGTAAAGCATAAATATACATCATAAATATTTTCTATATTAAAAACGGATGGTATCTGTATTTACGTAAACTGTGCACGTTCAGACAACACAGAAATATTGCACAATTTGAACATCGAAAGGTTTAATAAGTAATGCAACGAACGCTTCATTGCAAAATCGTTGAATGCACCTAAACCACCTAAAAATAATCGAATGCATGGAAAAATCCCAAAAAAAAAACGTATACTGTTTCCATAATAAATTCAAACGTTTGGAAAACACTTTTTCAGCTTTTTATTTAATTTTTCCTTTATTGAACCAAAAATGACTGTAATAAAACACACGATATGCTGACTATATCTTAAAAATTCAGTCACATAGAGTAGAAGGTTAATGATAATTTCTGCGAATATTCGTTACAAGCATAAAAATACACCGATAAGGTCGCAATTGGCAATTTCACATTATCTCGGTCAGCCGTGGGGTATAATTTATCATTAAAACGTTATTGGTAAATTAATAATACGTGAAAATGTTTAGTAATTAGAAAAGTACTTTTTTTAAATTCAACGCACTATTCTAATATTTTTTTTTTTAGTTTTTGTATTCAGCAAGTTGTGGCTATTCAGCTATATGTGATGGAATATTCATGTTAATAACGTCCAAAATAAAGTTTATAGTATTTTAAAATATAGACAGGAAGGAGTAGGTATAATAAAAGAAAGAAACTCACGAAGTTTAGCTCTTGTGATATCCAAACTCATTAGAAGGAGTATAGCACCAGAAATTAAATTTAAACTGGCCATGTCCACTGAAGATTCAAAAATTCACAAAACCAAAATCCACTAAACGCACTTAGTACGAGAACAGACGTTCATTTAGTTCTAGCCGCAGTCCGATTGTGACCGAAAGACCATAATTCATCCAGCAGAAAGAAGTTATTCTGGGGGGCCAGACTATTGCAGTTCGTGTTGTAGCGGAAATTGTAACAGAAGTCGCATCGACCAACAGAAACAGAAACAGAAATCACGGCACCGCAAATTTTCAGGTGGCGTCCACCAGGCCAGGGAGTCTTAAACGGATTCACTTTTATACGGGCACCACGCACCGACAAAAGCTCGGGTTACAAGGGGCTTTCGAAAGACCCCAACCGCCCGACCCACTGAAACGCTACTGTCCAGGGAGGGGGGGAGGTAGACTCACGTGTGAGGAGCTTTGCCCCACGCCACACCGGTGACCGGTGACCAGGGCACCGCGCCGATTACAACTCCAACAAACCTGCCCGTTGGACGATGGCCCCATACCGAGGAATTGGGCATAGTGGAAACCGCCGGGTGCATCCGACGTAAGTAAGACTTCCAAATCGGTGGAATGGGGATCCGCTGCCACACCAGCTGGGTTAGTTCACCTCACGCCGATTGCAGCTAATTTTATAAGTCGGTAAGTATTGTTTTGAAACGAAAGCGAAAATTGTGGTCTGCTTATGTTTATTACTTTAAATGTGGTTTCTGCTGTAGTTTGCAGTACCGAGAGAAGGATTAAAAGTTCAACTCTAAAGTTATTTTTTTCTAAAGATATTTACTGGAGTATTTTCATTTAAAAATTCGTAATATATAGAAAAATTTATATTAATTATTTAGAAACTAAAATAAACTATAAAACTCACTAAAGTAACTTAAAGTAAATAAATCAAGCCAAAAATATCTAGTTCTGAACATGTCTTGAAATTCAAGAAATTCAGTAAAATAAATGATTTTGTTTAAAGACAACTACTGCAGAAATATAAAACTGGTGCTAAATTTTGATATTTGAGTTTTATAATTCATAGAACAAAATCATTATAAATGAATAGTAATTGACCATTTCTTCAGTATATGCAATACAAAAGTTTGTTAAGTTTTACCATTAATTTAGTTTACGAAGTTTACGTTTATTAGACTCAGAAGCAAAATACCAAAATATTATGGCTACCCATATTTTTAAATAAATGAATAACAACTTAATTAGTTCAGCTGAATAATCGAAACTAAACTTTTTAACTTAAACCCCTTTTAAAAGGTGTAAACATTTAAAAAACTAATTTTGCTTTTATAAAGGTGCTATGGGATGTTTGAAGAAAGCTTTTGTATTTTGTTTAATCAACCAACAGTTTTTGAATTTAAAACTTCATAGTTTAATTAAATAAAAGAAAATTTTTGAATCACGAGAACACAATTATTAATTCAAGAACCTGAACTTAGCTGCGCTTCAAACTAAGACCTGTTTTACCGACGTTAATTTTGCGCATGTCACTCCTTACCGTCGCAATGAATTGCTTTTCGAACACGCCCGGCCATTTCCTCTTCCAGTCGCACCGCACGGCAAAAGAATCATTTGTCAAGTGACAGCGTAGCTGTTTGGTCGCCGCGCCGTTCGTCGAGTGCGTTTGCGTTTTTCAAGTGAAAGGAACCAGATCCCGGGAACCCTGTGAAAATCATTGCGGTTTGTAGGAGCGGGTGAATTCTGCTCCAAACAATTCGCCGATTATCCAGCAGCCATGCTGAAAGCTCCCGCATAGAACTCGGGTAAATTAAACTCAAAATTAAAGCAAAATGCGCTAACGCGCCACAGTCCATTTTGTTAACGCAATCAGAAAGTGATGCGTTTTTGCATGAGTCCTGTCACGATCAATGCGTCGTCCCGTCATTGCCATACGTGAAAATGAATCATTAATTTAAAAACTAGCTGAAGAGACCGTTTGCGTACGAAAAAAATCCTCGCGCTCTGTGCAACTTTACAAGCCATAAAAGAAATTTTCAACAGTACTCCGTTTCGGGTGTCGCCAAGTTTTACCCGTAAAATTTTCGCTTTTCGCCGGTAAAGTAAAATAAAACAAAAAAAAAAACGAAAACGTTTAAGTAATCAGTTCCGTGTCGGTTCGCCGTCAGTTAAAGTTCGCTAAAAATCGCAAACGTGTCCAAAGGTTAACAGCAATTCAGGTACGTAGTTTGCAATTGTCTAGGGGGATGAGGAGGAGGGTTTTTTGCGAGCTTGTTTTCGTCATATGGGTCCGAACGAAGAGTAAATAAAATACCACGCCACGTTACGGTGGCCTCAGTGCGCCTGTCGTCTCACCTCGGCCAGACCTTCCTAGCTGAAACTTGAATTCACTAGCTCATCGGCTGGAAATTAAAAACGAGCAGCTGCCAAGGTCCCGCAAAACCGCACAAGAGGCAGGCTCCCTTCTAATCGGCAATAGTCATGCAAGAGTTGCTCTACAAAAAGTTCGCAAAATCGCATGCCCTAAGCGAACACATTTAAAAAATTCACGGAACTCTGTTTACATAAAAGCTGTCCACACAAAGTTAAGTTCCCCGTGGCCGGTTTCTCGGCTACTGCACGTGCCATAGCCTCGTACGCCAAAAGCATTGGACCAGGATGGGAGTTTTCTCGTGAATAGAAATCAGTCATCAGCCACAATTTCACTAAATATTTTGAACTGTGGCTCCATGTGTAGAAAAATACGCTTTTCAGAGTCTTCTAAGCCAGAAGACATTAATCCATACTCCTCTTAACTTTAAGTTTTAGAACAAAATTGTTAACTTCTTCTAAATAATTAAAGACTATTCGTAGTCTTCTCTCTTATCTCAGTTCTTTATAAAAGCAGCAATTTGCATTCGAAGGTCCTAGAGAGGGGCATTCACCTGCGAATGCTTCTTTGTATCTGCACAGATCTTCAGTAAAGGAAATGCTATTTCTGGAAGAGCTTATCTGAGTTGCTCAAGGCGCAAATATTTGCACAATTTGTTTTATCTTACAACTAGAAAGGAATTCTCAAGTTGAATTAAAATTTTCAGACAGGAGTATAAATTGCAAATTAAGACTGAAATTATAAAATGTACGTTAAGTATACTAACTTGGGTATTAATACATCAAATTTCCTTAATTGAATACGATCATGTGCTAATTTATCTAGCTAATTACTTAGGCAAAACTGCTAGCTGTACATAGTGTAAAAACTGGCTAATGAATAGGTGACTGAAATGCCAATAAGCAGAAATTAATTGGATCAATATTTCACTTAATCAAAAGATATGCAAGTATTTTTGAATATAATTACAAAAATACTTACAGCAAGTTACACTCAACTATAAAATTGCAGGAAAAACACTAATAGTTTTAACT